>JASWHV010000007.1:1293342-1893342 GCA_030760725.1 Neostapfia colusana
TTGGGCGCATGATCCGTGCGGTCCAGTGCGATAACGGGCACGAGTTTGACAACTCTGCGTTCCGTGACTTTCTGCATTCTCGCGGCGTTCAATTGCGCATGTCTTACCCATACACCCCCCAGAACTGCAAGGCTGAGCGCATGATTCGGACCACCAACGATGTCATGCGCTCCCTGATGTTTTAGGCTTCTACCCCTACTCGTTACTAGGCGGAGGCGCTTCACACCGCCACCTACCTCATTAATCGCCTTCCTACTAAGGCGATTACTGCTCCCACACCTCACTTCGCTTTGTTCAGGACCCCTCCTCTCTACGACCACCTTTGAGTCTTCGGGTGCGCGTGCTACCCTAATCTCTCTGCCACCACCCCTCATAAGCTCGCGCTTCGCTCGACTCGGTGTGTCTTTCTTGGGTACTCCCCTGACCATAAGGGGTACCGGTGTCTCGACCTTACCACTCGTCGTATCTTAGTCTCCCGACACGTCGTGTTCGACGAGTCCTCCTTCCCTTTCGCTGGGTCCTCCTCTGACTCGGTCTCCGAGTTGGACTCCCTTTTTTCCACTGACCCTGAGACCGCTCCTGTCGAGCGACCCTGTTTTTTACCTTCTGCAGGTCTTCCTCCAGCTGCGCCGGACACGACCACGGTGTCTCAGACACCACCTGTCGTGGCTCCCGCGGCTCCGACGTTCTTGCCGCCACTGGCCATTCCTCCGACGGCCCCGACGTCGACTGCTGCGCCACGCGCGGCCCCGGCGTCTCCGACGACGTCCGCTGCGCCATGCGCGGCCCCGGCGTCCTCGACGTCGCCCGCCGTGCCACGCGCGGCCCCGGCCTCCCCGACGTCGTCAGCCGCACCTCGCGTGGCCCCAGCGTCGCCCGCCGTGCCACGTGCGGTCCCGGTGTCCCCGACAGCGTCCCCGACGTCACCCGTCGTGCCACGTGCGGCCCCGGTGTCCCCGACGTCGTCCGTCGCGCCTCACACTGGCCCGACGTCCCCGACGGCGTCCCCGACGTCGTCCGTCGCGCCTCGCGCGGCCCCGACGTCCACGACGGTGTCCTCGACGTCGTCAGCCGCACCACCCACGGCCCCTGGACTGCGGTACGCCGATCCCGTTCTCGTCTATCAGCGACGAGCGCGGGTTGGTGGACCGTCCTCTTCGCGACCTGAGGATCTGGTATACCACCCTCCGCAGCTTCACCGGGACCCTCGTCACGTTCACTCGATGGTGACTCGACGGGCCGCCGGCGTCCTTCGTCCTGTGGAGCGCTTCTCCGGGGTTGTCCTCTCGTCCTCGACTTCCCCGCCGCCTGCCTCGTCACCCATCTCGCCTATCCCCTCCTCTGTCCGTAGCGCCCTCGCCGATCCTCATTGGCGTCGGGCTATGGAAGAAGAGTATGCGACCCTACTTACCAACCGGACCTGGGACCTGGTCCCCCGTCCTGGTCGTGGCAATGTTGTCACGGGCAAGTGGGTGTTCACGCATAAGAGAAAGGCAGATGGGTCTCTGGAGAGGTACAAGGCACGGTGGGTGCTTCGCGGTTTCACGCAGCGTCCCGGCGTCGACTACGACGAGACTTTCAGCCCGGTGGTGAAGCCGGCGACGGTTCGCACCGTTCTGTCGCTGGCTCTGTCACGTTCTTGGCCTGTCCACCAGCTGGACGTCAAGAACGCCTTCCTCCACGGGACGTTGACGGAGACGGTGTACTGCAGTCAGCCGATAGGGTTCGTTGATTCAGCCCGTCCAGACATGGTCTGCCGGATGAACAGGTCCCTGTACGGGCTGAAACAGGCGCCTCGGGCCTGGTACAGCCGGTTCGCCTCCTTCCTGACCTCGCTCGGCTTCGTCGAGGCCAAGTCGGCCACTTCGCTCTTCATCTACAGGCGTGAGGGTGACACTGTCTATCTCCTGTACATGGACGATATTGTCCTCACGGCGTCCAGCCCGGCTCTTCTTCAGCGCACGATCTCCGCCCTGCAGCGCGAGTTTGCGATGAAGGATCTCGGCTCGCTCCACCACTTCCTGGGCGTTGCGGTCGAGCACCGCCCGGGTGCTCTGTTCCTCCACTAGCGCCAGTACTGCCTGGATATCCTCGAGCGAGCGGGCATGGCTGATTGCAAGCCATGCTCCACTCCAGTGTACACCCAGGCAAAGGTGTCTTCGGCCGACGGCGCCCCGGTCGCCGACCCCACCACTTAGAGGAGTCTTGCAGGTGCACTGCAGTACCTCACCTTCACCAGGCCGGACATCTCCTACGCGGTTCAGCAGGTGTGTCTCCACATGCATGGTCCGCGGGAGCCACATCTCACGGCGGTGAAGCGGATCCTTCGGTACCTGCGTGGCACTCACGACTACGGCCTTCTTCTGCGGCGAGACTCTGCCTCCGAGCTGGTCGTCTACACCGACGCTGACTGGGCGGGTTGCCCGGACACCCGTCGGTCCACCTCCGGCTACGCCGTCTTCCTGGGCGGCAATCTCGTCTCCTGGTCCTCGAAGCGGCTGCACGTGGTGTCCCGCTCGAGTGCCGAGGCGGAATACCGCGCCGTGGCCAACGGCGTGGCCGAGTCCTCCTGGCTTCAGCAGCTGCTTCAGGATCTACACTCCCCCCTCGTCCGGAGTACGTTGGTCTACTGCGACAACGTCAGCGCCGTCTACCTCTCCACCAACCCGGTACAGCATCAGCGCACGAAGCACGTGGAGATCGACCTTCACTTCATTCGTGAGCGGGTGGCTCTCGGGGAGGTGCGAGTCCTGCACGTTCCGACGTCGTCGCAGTTCGCCGACATCTTCACCAAGGGACTCCCTTCGACGGTGTTCACCGAGTTTCGGTCCAGTCTCAACATCTGCCGTGGCTAGATGTTGGGACTGCGAGGGGTGTTGGACTGTACGTGTATTAGGGGCCATGGGCATTTTAGTCCTTTGTATTAGGGTTGCTTAGCCTTTAAGCTGTCCCCCTATATATGTATCTCCTTGACAGGCTGTTAATGAACTAATCACTTTTTCCCTAATCTAATTGGGGGCATTTTAGTCTTTTGTATTAGGGTTACTTGGCCCTTAAGCTGTGTCCCCCTATATATGTATCCTCGTTGACAGCCTGTTAATTGACTAATCATTTTTCCCTAATCCAATTTGGTATCAGATTGCCTCTCTCTCTCTCTCTCTCTCCTAGCGGCTGCGCGCCGCCCTCGTAGCGCGCCGCTCGCCGCCTGGCAGTCGCGCCCCCCCTCTCCTCCTTCTGCTACGCTGAGCTCGCCATCGAGATCCCCTCCGCGGGGGGGGGGGGGGGGGGGGGGGGTGCTCCTTCTCCTACCTCCGCGTCGAGCTGGGCGACCTGGCCGCCTTCCTCGCCGCCGGGAACATCCTGCTCGAGGCCGTCGTTGGCGCAGCGGGGCTGGGCCGCTCCTGGACGTCCTACCTCGCCGCCCTCATCGGCCGCGACGGCGACGCGCTCCGCATCCACGTCCCCGCGCTCGCTGACGGGTTCAACCTGCTCGACCCCATCGCCGTCCTCGTCCTCGTCGCCACCTCCTCGCTCGCCGTCTCCGGCGCGCGCCTCACCTCCACCGCCTCGTGCATGCGCCAGGTCCGAAACGAGGGCTCCGGGAAGAAGTCGGCCTAGCTCCAGCGCCAGTACCGCCGCCGCGCCGCCGGTGATGCCATTCACGGTGCAGCCGCCGATGGGGAACGAGAGGCCCGGCCGTGCCGTCACCGCCTTCGTACCCGGCGCCGCCGCTCCGCCGCTGCTGCCAGGGGCTTCTTCACCGTTCCCTGCCGGCGGACCGTTCGTGCGCCCCGGCGTTGGCCCGGCGCTGTCGTTCGGAGCCCCGCCTCCCGCTGCAACAGGTTGGTTCAGGGGCTCAACGCCGCCTCAGGGTCTCTTCACCTCCACGCCGCCATCTCAGGGCCCCTTCACGCCTACGCCACCGACTCAGGGTCCCTTCACAGCTGGCCCGCCTCCTCAGGGCCCTTTGCTGCCACCCACCGGCGCACCCCTGCTGCTGCCCGCTGGCGCACCCATGCTGCCGCCCGCCGGCGCGACCCCACCGGTGGCCGCCGGTGCTCCTACAGCCCCCAGCGCTGCCACCCCTCGAGCCGCTGCTGCCGCCTGGCCTGCCATCGTCGCCTCTGCAGCACCCTACAATGGCGCCGCTACCTGGCCCGCAGCAGCTGCAGCCACCCCTTGGGCCGCCGGTCCTGCTGCCCTGGGAGGTACTTCTCGGCCGCCATCGACTGATGAACTTGGATCGGCTGTTGCCTACTCGGTTGGCACCACTGTCGAGGGTTCGAGCGTGTTGCCTTCCTTCCCGGCGCCGCCACCGCCGGGGCACGTCGCGACCCGTTCTACACCGTCGGTCTACCTGCGGGGTCTCACGCCGTCTGGCCCTGACTGGGTGGTAGACTCCGGAGCCTCGTATCACACTACCCCTGACATCGGTATCCTCTCCTCTACCCGCCCTTCCCGTCCCTCTGATCCTTCATCTATCGTTGTTGGGAATGGGACGGCTCTTCCAGTCACCTCAGTAGGTGACTCGGGTTCGCCGGATTCGTTTCAGCTACGTGATGTTCTTGTTGCTCATGACATCATTCAACACCTTCTTTCCGTTTGTCGTTTTACTACTAACAACCATGTTTCCCTTGAGTTTGATCCTTATGGTGTAACTGTGAAGGATCTTACTACTCGACGCATTCTCTTTCGTTGTGATAGTACGGGTCCCCTGTACACGATGCGTCTTCCTGCTTCCGCTCCGCCTCTTGCCCTGACTACGACAGCTTCTTCAACCATTTGGCATCGTCGGCTTGGCCACCCTGGTGTTGATGCTATGTCGAAGTTGTCTCGTAGTTCAGTGATTTCATGTACTCGGGGTACTCATGAGTCTCTTTGCCATGCTTGTCAGTTGGGTCGCCACGTTCGACTTCCTTTTCCGCATTCTGTCACTCGTGTCGAGCGCATCTTTGATTTGATTCACTGTGATCTTTGGACTTCACCTGTTCTCAGTGTTTCTGGATATAAGTATTACTTGGTGGTCGTTGATGATTTTTCGCACTATTAGTGGACTTTTCCCTTGCGACAGAAGTCTGATACGTTCGACACTCTTTTTCACTTCTTCGCTTGGGTGTCCACCCAGTTTGGACGCACGATTTGTGCGGTCCAGTGCGATAACGGGCGCGAGTTTGACAACTCTGCGTTTCGTGACTTTCTGCTTTCTCGCAGTGTTCAGTTGCGCATGTCTTGCCCGTACACTCCCCCCCAGAACGGCAAGGCTTAGCGCATGATTCGGTCCACCAACGATGTCATGCGCTCGCTGATGTTTCAGGCTTCACACCGCTATGGAAGAAGAGTATGCGGCCTACTTGCCAACCGGACCTGGGACCTGGTTCCCCGTCCTGGTCGTGGCAATGTTGTCACGGGCAAGTGGGTGTTCACGCATAAGAGGAAGGCGGATGGGTCTCTAGAGAGGTACAAGGCACGGTGGGTGCTTCGCGGTTTCACGCAGCGTCCCGGCGTCGACTACGATGAGACTTTCAGCCCGGTGGTGAAGCCGGCGATGGTTCGCACCGTTCTGTCGCTGGCTCTGTCGCGTTCTTGGTCTGTCCACCAGCTGGACGTCAAGAACGCCTTCCTCCACGGGACGTCGACGGAGACGGTGTACTGCAGTCAGCCGACTGGGTTCGTTGATTCAGCCCGTCCAAACATGGTCTGCCAGATGAACAAGTCCTTGTACGGGCTAAAGCAGTCGCCTCGGGCTTGGTACAGCCGGTTCGCCTCGTTCCTGGCCTCGCTCGGCTTCGTCGAGGCTAAGTCGAACACCCAATTATAGAATCCTTTACCTATTCTATATTGTGCTCATGCAACCCATAATTAGCCCCATGGGGCTATGATTTAATAAAAGTGTTATTCATAAGATGGTATACAGAGTCAGCTTAGTGTTATGTTTCGTCTTTCCTCTATCTAATCAATCTACTACACATATTTTTTTTCTGTTGATTGTGTCCCTCTTCTTTGTTTCTATGTTGCTTTCTATCGCCAACATCCTTTGGATCGATTCTCGTTTGTTCGAGTAGTTGACATATTCTCCATCGAGCTGGGTCGGTCACCATGATCCGTTGGGTCCCTCCGCCTCCGTTGTGTTTCCCTCCACCGTTATCGGGTTCTTTGGAGCATGCCACCGCCGGATCCATGTCTCGCCATGTTAGGAGCGGGGAGGGGACGGGATCGGAGAAGACAGAGTGGCGGCGGAGGAAGGAGATATTCGGCTCTGGTATTAGGGTTACAATGTCTGTTCTCTCCTCCCACACTCCGGTACAATAATGTAGTCTATCCACCGCACGATACAAGCGAGGTCCATCACAAGCTGAACCACTCAGAACCAGCTAGGCGAGTGTTGGCTTCCTGGTCCTTAGGCCGCGCCGAGGGCCCTTGTCTTCAGAGTCGTGCGCCCGCGGTGGACGGGCCACGGTAGCGTTGCTTACATTCCCTCCCCCTTGGGTGCGTGCGTGACCCCAAGCAGGCGCGTTCGAAAACTCTTGTTGAAGACGGTCGAAATCTTCCCATGTGGCGAGGTCAGCAGGAAAGTGAGACCACTTGACAAGGACTTGCCGAACCAGTGATCCTCCGCGAGAGATGTTACGGTCTTGCAGAATAGATAGTGGAATCTGCAAATGGAGTGAACCATCAGGTAAAGTGGAGCTTACTTGAGATGGTCTAGTTTTGGCATCCTTCAGTTGGGACACATGGAAAACAGGATGCACCGACGAAGATGGTGGAAGATCAAGCTTGTAGGCAACTGTGCCTATTCGGGTGATGACTCGGAATGGCCCAAAATATCTGAAGGAGAGCTTCTGGCAGGATCTTCGAGCAAGGGAGGATTGAAGTAAGGTTGGAGCTTAACATAGACTGTATCCCCAATGTTGAAAATGCGTTCAAATCAGCGTTTATCAACCTGCTTCTTCATCCTTTGTTGTGCCCGAAGCATATGTTGCCTGACTAAGTCAGTCATTACTGCATGTTCTTGTAGCCACGATTCAAGTTCAGAGTTGGAGCACTCAGTGGTAGGAGTAATTCCGAAGGAATTGGATGGATGAGCGTAAAGCACCTCGAAGGGAGATTTGCCCAATGCAGAATAAAGACTGGTGTTATACCAGAATTCTGCTAGAGAAATCCACTGAACCCATTTGGATGGGCAGACATTAGCAAAGCATCGAAGATATGTTTCCATGCACTGATTCACACGCTCGGTTTGTCCGTCGGATTGAGTATGGTAGGAAGAACTCATACGCAGCTGCACCCCTGCCATAGAGAAAAGTTCTCGCCAAAACTTGCTTGAGAAGACTAGGTCTCGGTCGGATATGATTTCTTGAGGCAGTCCATGCAGCTTGTAGACATTATTGAGAAACAATTTAGCGACCGAGGCTGCAGTATAAGGGTGGCGCATGGGAATAAAATGGGCGTACAGAGAAAATTTATCCACTGACTAGAATACAGTTTGCAGTCCCTGACTTAGGAAGACCTTCTACAAAATCCATTGAGATTGTTCACCAGGCTGAAAAGGGCACTTCCAAGGGTTGTAGTAAGCCAGGGTAGCGGGCTCGATCGGTCTTAGCTTTGATGCAGGTGGAACAAGACTGAACAAAGTCAAACACTGCAGCTTTGAGACCCTTCCAATTGAAAATTTGCTTGATCCTTCGCAGTGTAACTGGTGCACCTGAATGCCCGCCAATGGCACTGCTGTGCATGGAAGAGATGATCCTGTTCTGAATTTTAGGATTGGCATCCACCCATATCTTCTCTTTATAACGAATAATGCCATTCTTCAGAGAAAAATCCGCTATTGCAGAAGGGTTGGCTGCTAAGGCTGAAATGATGTCTTGAGCATGTTTATCCCCATTGTAACTGAGAGTGATATCATGTAACCAATCAGGAGTTGCTGAGTATATAGCGAGGACTTGTTCGTCCCTGTTGGGGCGCCTTGACAGGGCGTCAGCCACTTTGTTATCTGACCCTTGCTTGTAGAGCACCCGAAACTGTAGGCCCAGCAGTTTTGTGAAGACTTTTTGTTGCCACGGCGTCTGAAGTCTTTGACCCGAAAGATGAGAAATGCTTCGTTGATCAGTCTTTATCAGAAACTCATCATATTGTAGGTACGGACGCCACTGTTCAACTGCCAGGAGAATTGCTAAATATTCTTTTTCATAAGTTGAAAGACCAAGTGTTTTTGGGCCCAGAGGCTTGCTGATGAAGGCTATTGGGTGATTATCTTGCATCAACACTGCACCCACTCCGGAGCCACTAGGGTCAGTTTCTATGCAGAAGGGTTTGTTGAAGTCCGGCAGTGCCAATACAGGGACAGAGGACAATGCATTCTTCAGTGTTTCGAATGCAGTTTGGTGATCCAATGTCCAGACAAAAAGGGTATTCTTCCTGAGCAAATTGGTGAGAGGCTTGCTAATGATTCTGAAATGACGGACAAATTTTCTATAATAGCTGGCCATGCCAAGAAAACTTCTGAGCTCTTTAAAATTGGTTGGGGGTGGCCAGTTGATAATTGTAGATACTTTATCTGGATCAGTGGAGACGCCCTCGGAGCTGATGACATGCCCCAAGTAAGATAGTTTGTTTTGAGTGAAGGTGCACTTAGGAAATTTGATCTTCCAGTTGTCTTGGAGCAGGATGTCGAAAACTTGCTTAATGTGGCTGAGATGAGATTCATAGTCCGGGCTGTATACTAGGATGTCATCGAAGAAAACCATGACACATTTCCTTAGGAGGGGAGATAGGGTTGAGCTCATAGCTCCCTGAAATGTGGCTGTTGCCCCAGTTAATCCAAAGGCATGGACTCTGAATTCAAAATGTCCTTCATGGATAGAGAAGGCAGTTTTGTGTTCTTCCCCTTGTCTCAGCCGTATTTGGTGAAACCCGGCCCACAAATCTAATTAGAGGGGTAAAGATGATTTCATTAACCCAATAGGTTGTCAAGAGAGATACATATATATGGGTACAAAACTTAAGGGCCAAGGAACCATAATACAAAAGGACTAAACTGCCCCTATAGTATCCTAATACAAGTGCAGTCTACCCCCCCCCCCCCCCCGCCCCCCGCAGTCCCAACATCTAGCCACGGCAGATGTTGAGACTGGATCGAAACTCGGTGAACACCGTCGAAGGGAGCCCCTTCGTGAAGATGTCGGCGAACTGTGACGATGTCGGAACGTGCAGGACTCGCACCTCCCCGAGAGCCACCCGCTCACGAACGAAGTGAAGATCGATCTCCACGTGCTTCGTACGCTGATGCTGCACCGGGTTGGTGGAGAGGTAGACGGTGCTGACGTTGTCGCAGTAGACCAACGTACTCCGGGCGAGGGGGAGTGGAGCTCCTGAAGCAGCTGCTAAAGCCAAGAGGACTCGGCCACGCCGTTGGCCACGACGCGGTACCCCGCCTCGGCACTCGAGTGGGACACCACGTGCTGCCGCTTCGAGAACCAGGAGACGAGGTTGCCGCCCAGGAAGACGGCGTAGCCGGAGGTGGACCGGCGGGTGTCCAGGCAACCCGCCCAGTCAGCGTCGGTGTAGACGACCAGCTCGGAGGCAGAGTCGCGCCGCAGAAGAAGGCCGTAGTCGTGGGTGCCACGCAGGTACCGAAGGATCCGCTTCACTGCCGTGAGATGCGGCTCCCGCGGATCATGCATGTGGAGACACACCTGCTGAACCGCGTAGGAAATGTCCGTCCTGGTGAAGGTGAGGTACTGCAGGGCACCTGCAAGGCTCCTGTAAGAGGTGGGGTCGGCAACCGGGGCGCCGTCGGCCGAAGACACCTTCGCCTGGGTGTCCACAGGAGTGGAGCATGGCTTGCAATCAGCCATGCCCGCTCGCTCGAGGATATCCAGGCAGTACTGGCGCTGGTGGAGGAACAGAGCGCTCGGGCGGTGCTCGACCGCAACGCCCAGGAAGTGGTGGAGCTGGCCGAGATCCTTCATCGCGAACTCTCGCTGCAGGGCGGAGATCGTGCGCTGAAGAAGAGTCGGGCTGGACGCCGTGAGGACAATATCGTCCACGTACAGGAGGAGGTAGACAGTGTCATCCTCACGCCTGTAGACGAAGAGCGAAGTGTCCGACTTGGCCTCGACGAAGCCGAGCAAGACCAGGAAGGAGGCGAACCGGCTGTACCAAGCCCGAGGCGCCTACTTCAGCCCGTACAGAGACTTGTTTAGCCGGCAGACCATGTCTGGACGGGCTGAATTAACGAACCCTGTCGGCTGACTGCAGTACACCGTCTCTGTCAACGTCCTGTGGAGGAAGGCGTTCTTGACGTCCAGCTGGTGGACATGCCAAGAACGCGACAGAGCCAGCGACAGAACTGTGTGAACCGTCGCCGGCTTCACCATCGGGCTGAAGGTCTCGTCGTAGTCGACGCCGGGACGCTTCGTGAAACCGCGAAGCACCCACCGTGCCTTGTACAAGAGACCCATCCGCCTTCCTCTTATGCGTGAACACCCACTTGCCCGTGACAACATTGCCACGATCAGGACAGGGAACCAGGTCCCAGGTCCGGTTGGCTAGCAGGGCCGCATACTCTTATTCCATAGCCCGACGCCAGTGAGGGTCCGCGAGGGCGCTACAGACAGAAGAGGGGATAGGCGAGATGGGTGACGACGCAGGCGGCGGGGAGGTCGAGGACGATATAACGACCCCGGAGAAGCGCTCCACCGGGCGAAGAACGCCGGCGACCCGTCGAGTCACCATCGGGTGAACGTGACGAGGGTCCCGGTGGAGCAGCGGAGGGTGGTACACCAGATCCTCAGGACGGGAAGAGGACAGATCACCAACCCGCGCTCGTCGCTGATAGACGAGAACGGGGTCGGCGTACCGTGGTCCAGGGGTCGCGGGTGGTGCGGCTGACGACGTCGGGGACGCCGTCGTGGACGTCGGGGCCGCGCGAGGCGCGACGGACAACATCGGGGACGCCGGGGGCCGCGCATGGCCTGGCAGGTGACGTCGGGGACGCCGGGGGCCGCGCGTGGCGCAGCGGACGACGTCGGGGCCGTAGGAGGAACGCCCAGTGGCAACAAGAGCGCCGGAGCCGCGGGAGGCACGACAGGTGGTGTCTGAGACACCGTGGTCGTGTCCGGCGCAGCTAGCGGAAGACCTGCAGAAGGTAAAAAACAAGGTCGCTGGATAGGAGCGGCCTCAGGGTCAGTGGAAAAAAGGGAATCCAACTCGGAGACCGAGTGAGAAGAGGACCCAACAAAAGGGAAGGAGGAATCGTCGAACACGACGTGTCGGGAGACCAAGATACGGTGAGTGGTAAGGTCGAGACACCGGTACCCCTTATGATCGGGGGAGTACCCAAGGAAGACACACCGAGTCGAACGAGGCGCAAGCTTATGAGGGGCGGTGGCAGAGAGATTAGGGTAGCACGCGCACCCGAAAACTTGAAGGTGGTCGTAAAGAGGGGTGGTGCCAAAGAGAGCGAAGTGAGGGGTGGGAGCACTAATCGCCTTAGTAGGAGGCGATTAATGAGGAAGGTAGCGGTGTGAAGGGCCTCCGCCCAGTAGCGAGCAGGAGTGGAAGCCTGAAACATCAGGGAGCACATGACATCGTTGGTGGTACGAATCATGCGCTCGGACTTGCCATTCTAGGGGGAAGTGTAAGGGCAAGACATGCGCAACTGAACCCCATGAGAAAGCAAGAAGTGACGAAACGCGGAGTTATCAAACTCGCGCCGTTATCGCACTGGACAACCTTGACCGTGCACCCAAACTGGGTGGAAACCCAAGCGAAAAGTGAGAAAGAGTAGCGAACGTATCGGACTTCTATGGCAAGGGAAAAGTCCACGAGTAGTGCGAAAAATCATCAATAATCACCAAATAATATTTATAGCCAGAAACACTGAGAACAGATGAGGTCCACAGATCATAGTGAATCAGATCAAAATGGCGCTCCACATGGGTGCCAGAATGTGGAAAAGGAAGCCGAACATGGCAGCCCAACTGACAAGCATGACATAAAGACTCATGAGAACCCCTAGTACACGAAATCACTGAACTACTAGACAGCTTCGACATAACATCAACACCGGGGTGGCCAAGCCGACGATGCCAAGTAGTCGAAGGAGCTGTCGTAGCCAGGCAAAAAGGCGAGGACGAAGCGGAAGCAGGAAGTCGCATCGTGTACAGGGCCCTGAGCTCTCACAGCGGAGAAGAAGACGCCGGGTAGTAAGATCCTTCACAGACAAACCAAAAGGATCAAACTCAATAGAAACATGGTTGTCAGTGGTAAACCGACGAACAGAAAGAAGATGTTGAATGATGTCCGGAGCAACAAGAACATCACGAAGATGAAAAGAACCCGACGAACCAGAGTCACCTACTGAGGTGACCGGAAGAACAGACTCATTCCAAACAACGATAGAGGAAGGAAAAGAAGGGTGGGAAGGGTGGGTAGAAGAAAGTATACCAGCGTCAGGGGTGATGTGGTACGAAGCTCCGGAGTCCACAACCCACTCAGTGCCAGGTGGTGTGAGACTCACTGTGCTGAAGGAGGACGCGAGTGACTGGCGGTCCCAGGCCTGAGCAGAGTCAGGGTGTGGCGCTGAAGACTCGGGCTGACCAACTGGTTTTCCCGAAGCCCAGTTAGCCAGAGAGGAAGGCCCGACCGCAGAGTAGCCCGGTCCGCCAAGGGGCAGGGTCCACTGTCCACCAGCCGCGTAGACAGACCCGCCGTAAGCAGGAGTAGTCACGTAGGCCGGCTGAGGGCGTAGTGGGCAAAGTGCAGGGAGACCCGGAGACGGCCCAGTCCACGGGTTGAGGGTGTGGGCCAGGTCACACCACCCTGACCCCGACCACCACTACTGCCACCAGTAGCACCGGCACCGCTAGAGCCACCGCCAGCACTAGCTGTACCACCTCCACCAGTCCCTCCACCACGGCCACCGCGCCGGCCACGACGACGGTTCCCACCACCGCCGGAGGTAGCAGGGACTCCTGGTGTGGTAGGTTGACGCGAAGGCTGGCCCCCAGAGCCAGCAGGTGGAGGAGGGCGTGAAGACGATCCAGAGTCGTAGAAGGCTGAGGCAGGGGAGGAGGCAGTGGAGCCGCCCTGGGTGATCTCCTCGAGCTCGAGGTCCGACCAGACCTTCTCAAAGGTCGGAAAGGGCTTCTCGTGAAGAATCCACGAGCGAACGTGGGTGTAGCGCTCGTTCAGGCCCTGAAGGCCCTGAAGGACGAGGGTACTGTCCGAGATGGGCTCTGCAAGGTCACAAAGGGCATCCGTCATACCCTTCATCTGGCGACACTATGCAGTAATAGAGAGATCACCCTAGACAGTAGTACCGAAGCGAGCCCGGATGTGGAGAGCTCGGGTCGCTTGGTTCCCCTGGAACCGAAGCTCGAGGACCAGCCAGGCCTGACGAGCTGTACCGCCACCCTGCTGCACGACGATATCCTGAAGCTCCTCAGAAAGCGAGCCAAGGATCCATGCAAGGACAAGACTGTCCATGCAGATCCACGAGTCATCCAGCGGGGAGTCATCCCGCAGGACGTGGTCGTCCAGCCGAAAACGTCGCAACGTCAGGAGAATCAGGCTGCGCCAACGAGCGAAGGAGGTGGAGACGGAGCTGAGAACAACCGGGACAAGAGTCCGGATGTTCTGTATGCCGGCCGCCTGGGCATGTAGAGCAGCAACAAGAGAGGCCGCGTAGGTAGTATAGGCTGCACCATCACTTGGGGGATCATGGGTGTCACTCCACTATACCGGCGGGGACTCCTCGATCTGACGGGTGAGGGCAGCCGCAGACGCACGCTCCTGCTCCAAGGCAAGGACGAGCGCCCGTTCCCGCTCACGGGAGATGGCCAGGGCAGCTGCGACGTCGGAGACGTGCGACAAGGGGTGTCCCCCGGATCCAGCAGCAACGGCGTGGCCGGCCAGGCCGGCAAGTCTAGTGGCGCCGGCGGCGGGGCCCGGCGGCAGTGGGGCAGAGCTGGCCGACGGCGAGGCCCGACGGCCAGGCGGCGGTGGGGAGGCCGAGGGAGGCAGCGACGTGGCTAGGGGAGGCGTCGGTGAGGCCGTCGGCGGGGCCAGCGGGGCCGGATCCGGCGGCGGCGCTCACAGGGGAGGCGGCGGCGTGGCCGGCGACGCCAGATCCGGAGGCAGCGCGCGCAGGGGAGGCGGCGACGGGGCCGGCGGCGGCGCGTGCAGGGGAGACGGCGACGGGGCCAGCGGCGCCGGATCCGGCGGCGGCCGCGGTCGGGCTGGCGACGGGGAGAGGCTCCAGGTCGGCGATGAAGGGGAGGAGGGGGAGGGGAGCCGGCGGCGAGCCGGCCGGCGGCGGCGCCGCCCGTGGATGCGGGAAGACCCGACATTGGGAGAGGAGGAGAGAGAGGGGATAATCTGATACCAAATTAGAGGGGTAAAGATGATTTCATTAACCCAATAGGCTGTCAAGGGGGATACATATATATGGGTACAAAACTTAAGGGCCAAGGAACCCTAATACAAAAGGACTAAACTGCCCCTATAGTACTCTAATACAAGTGCAGTCTAATAAATCTAACTTAGTGAACCATTTAGAATTGGTGAGCTCATAGAAGATATCTTCCATTATAGGAATTAGAAATTGTCTCTTGATTGTCAGTGCATTGAGATGATGGAAATTAACGCAGAAGCACCAAGTTTGGTCTTTCTTCTTAACGAGAAGGACAGGGGAATTGAACTCACTTGAGTTGGGTTATATCAAGTCATGCTTCAACATTTCTTGTACTTGGGACTCTATTTCAGACTTGAGCTTGGGGGATTACGATAAGGGTGGATGTTGACTGGCCTAGCCCCTGGAATTAATGGTATAACATGGTCACAAGCTCTGCTGGGAGGCATTCCTGACGGTGGGTCGAACAGTGTTGAATACTGTTGTAATAAGTCCTGAATATCTTGAGGTAGATGACCCATATCCAGAGCCGTGGAATTACTGGACAGAGGAAGTACTTGAATGGCTGTAGCAGTGGGCAACTCAGGAAGAATACCTTACAGAAGAATGTGAGAATTTTTGTATGGAATAGACATTCATTTCTGTCCCCAATGAACTTCCATGGGACTGTATGCTTCAAGCCAATCCATTCCAATTATAAGATCATAGCAGTGGAGGGGAATAATTTTCAAGTCAGAAACAAATGAGTAGTCTGAACAACCCAAGAAGCCTTCCGGAGTTCTGTAGTGCAGATGAGTGTATCACCATTAGCCACTGACACCTGAATTGGTTTCTGTACAAAGGATAACCCATGGAACTTCTTAGCGACAGTTGAGCTGAGGAAGGAATGTGGACTGCCGCTATCGATGAGGATGAGAATATCTACATCTTGAATTGTTCCCAATAGCTTCATGGTTTTTGGATTTTCCGAACCTGAATTCCTAGCTTTGGAGAGGGTCATAAGAACCTGGTCTCCCTCAAGGTTGTCCACTGCTTCAGAAGACTTGTCCTCCACACTAAGAAGTTCCCAAAGTTCTTGTACCACATGGAGTTGAACAGCCGGAGAACATTTATGTCCTCTGAACCACTTCTCAGCACAAATCTTACAGAGTCCTTTGGCCATGCGGTAGGCCTTAAGAGCTTCCAGTTTACCTTGGGATGATGGGGCTTTGAAGGCGTCGTTGGGCTTTTTGTCGTCATGATGTGTAGGTGAAGGAAACTTGTCGGTGCGGGATGGAAGTAATAGTGGGTGAGCACCTCGAGTAGCAAGTTTATGAGCATTGGGGGATTCTGCAGAACTTGCGAGAGAATAGTCCCATCTTCTATAGCTTTTTCTGTTGCCCATCTCTGAAGCTTCTTCCTGAAAGGAAGCCAATACACAAGCAGTATCCAAATCGGGGGGCCGTTAGACAGTAACAGCAGCACGTATGTCTTCTCGGAGACCATCAATAAATCGTGTAGTGAAGAACAGGGGGTCGATGGAGGGTTCATAAGCATGTAAATGGTCCATTAACTCTGAAATTTTTTCTATGTAATCAGCTACTGGACCAGTTTACTTAATGTGAAAGAGCTTGCGAATAAATGTTTCATACTGATTGCGACCGAAGCGGTCTGCAACCAATGAACAGAAAAACTCCCAAGATGAGAAAGCAAGTTGCCTCTCCGTGGACTACAACCACCTGGCGGCAGCTCCTTCAAAATGAAGGGAGGCCACCTTGACCTAGAGATTTGGGTCTATGTCATACATCTCAATGTAGCTCTCACAACAGGATTTCCACAATTTAGGGTTCGCACCATCAAATTTGGGAAAATTCAGTTTAGGCAAATTGCTTTTGGTGGATGTAAGGTTCTGAGCAACGCGATCAGTGACAGAGCTAATGAAACGAGAGGGGCGAGCTGGATCGGAGTCGCACATATGGGTATGGGTATAGACCAACCCAAACCCATCATCCCGGCGGCTGTTCTCGACGCGGTGCCCGATTGGGCCATCGGCGATTGTCCTGTGGGGAGGAAGATCTCACAAGAAGTAATAAAGTAAAAATAAGAAAGTCATTGTTGATAATGCAAGAGGAGGGTTACATATATAGGCTATGAAGCCCAACTCAAAGGACCACAATACCCCTTGACACACACACAGTCTAACATCCCCTCGCAGTCGAAACTCTGGCTGCGACAGATGTTGAGACTGGACAACAACACACTTACTACATGAGTAAACACAAAGACACTCTAATAAGACCCCCTCGCAGTCACAACATCTAGCCGTGGCAGATGTTGAGACTGAACCAAAAGACCCTACATACATGAGTAAACACACGCACACGCTAACAGGTTCCCACGGAGAACACCATAGAAGAGCCCACTCACGCTCTCGAGCAGTGGCGAGGACGGAGTGGGCCGCAAACACCTCGCCATGAGGGGCACGGCCGGTAGAGATGGCCCAAGTGCGCGTGGTGGAGGGCAGCGACGCATGCGAAAGGTGCGGAGTAGGGGGGATAGACGCGCGCGGAAGGCCGATAGCACGGAGGAGGAGGAACGCGTGCAGCGAAGGTCGACGGCGTGGGGTAGGAAGGCAAGGACACGCGCGGAAGGCCGACAACGCGGGATAGGAGGGCAGAGACGCGCGCGGAAGGCCGGCAGCGCGAGGTAGGAAGGATGCGCGCGGCGAAGGCCGACGGCGCGGGGTAGGAGGGCAGGGACGCGCGCGGAAGGCCGACAACGCGGGATAGGAGGGCAGAGACGCGCGCGGAAGGCCGACAGTGCGGGATAAGAGGGCAGAGATGCGCGCGGAAGGCAGACAACGTGGGATAGGAGGGCAGAGACGCGCCCGGAAAGCCGACAACGCGGGGTAGGAGGAGTGATGCGCGCGGAAGGCCGACAACGCGGGTAGGAGGGAGAGGGACGCAAGCGAAAGGCCGGCAGTGTGGGATAGGAGGGGTGAAGGCGCCACGACCGCCATGGGGAGGAGCGGAGGCGCTGCTGCGGCCATGGGGAGGCGCTGCTGCAGCTTGGAGGGCGGAGCCATCGTGCAGTGCTCTGGTGGGTCTAGAGGCGCAGCGGCGGCGCGCGGGAAGCCGGCGACGGCGGGCAGAGGAGAGGGGGCCAGCACTCCCAGATCGGGCCTCCACAGAGCCATGGAGAGGGGCGGCGACCCTAGATCCAGTCGCAAGGACGCCGGAGACGCTCCTCGGGACAACCTCGCTGACGGCGCCAGAGGCGGCGGCGGCCAGAGGGGTGCAGTTGCATCCGCGGCCAGAGGAGCGCGGCGGTGGCTTCCAGCGAGCAGGGGCGGTCGTGGAGGGCGGCGGAGGAGGTGCCTCACTCGGCAGGCAGAGGTGCGGCGGCAGATCTGGCCGCGCCGGGCCCGGGGAAGCCGGCTGCGGCGGATCCAGCCGCGCTAGGCCGAGGAAGGCTGGCGGCAGCGGGCGGAGGAGAGGGGGGGCCGGCAGGGGCGTGGCCGGTCGAGGCGTGCAGAGGCGGCGGCGCTCGGGCGCGCAGGGGTGGCGGCGCTCGAGCGAGCAGAGGCTGGCGGCGCGGCTGCGGCGCACGAGGAGGGGGTGGCGCGGGGCGGCCAGGCGGGCGGCGGCGCGGGGCGGCCAGGCGGGCGGCGGCGCGTGGCGGCCAGGCGGCGCGCGGCGGCCGGGTGTCCAGCGCGGCAGCTCGCGTGTGTCCGGTGGGCCACGTGAGGCGGGCCGCCGCTGGCTCGCCGGCCGGCGGCGGCGCGTTAGCAGGCGGCAGCTCCTACATGGAGGATGGGACAGTGACTAGTGGTGATGGGAGAGAGAAGAGGGAGGAGAGGGTGGCGGCGGGTGGGAGAGAGGCCCAGAAACCCTAACCCTAATCTGATACCATGTGAGAAGGAAATGAAGTCATTGTTGATAATGCAAGAGGAGGGTTACATATATAGGCTATGAAGCCCAACTCAAAGGACCACAATACCCCTTGACACACGCACAGTCTAACACTTCTCTCTTGGGTTTCATATATAAACTACCTCAACATGCTTGGGACAACAACTTTGTTGGTGTTGTTTTCTAATATATCTCATAATTTTGTCTTCCGCTGCGTCCACATCCAGTCTTATTCCTCTTATGTCTGTCCATACCATGCAAGTCCACATATTCTTTATTGGTCAACCTTTCTCTTTGGTTAACCGGATTTTATCTTTGTTTGGTTAATCACAATAGTGTCATTTTTGGTGTTACACAGCCATCTAAGCCATCCGTAGCTTTTCTTGTCGATTTTGTTTGTTGGCTTTACTACTTGTTTTTTATTTAGGGCATTTTGTTTGTCATCTTGGTCTTTCTACGTCGTTGTTCTTGTGATTCTTGATCAAGGGCATTCTTTTGATATCATCGTCACGGCTCTACACATGTGCAAAGTTTTGCATTTCTTCGGCTTGCTTCGAGGAATTAGCAGGGCTCCACCCTAACACGGCATTGAAGATTTAGATTTTGGTTGTACTCTATCCAAGTTTAGTGTCTAGTGTTCACTTTCAAATGCAACACTATTGCATACATCTTGCATTAGAGGGGGGTGTTAAGGATATAAGAGTCTTTATTATAGAGCCTTTACCTATTCTATATTGTACTCATGTAACCCGTATATATAGCCCCCGTGGGGGTATGATTTAATACAAGTGCTATTCATAACACCTATGAGGTCGTAAACAACAAAAGATGTAAAAAATTACAATTAATGGCATCAGTTTATATTTTTTATTGATGATTATTTTTCACTATAGAATCACATGGCAAGAATGAATTCTTGCAACATATCCGGAAGATGCTGAAACTGTTTTTTTTTATCAGCCTTATCCAAGTGTTTTGAATAATATCCTATCTATATATGACAGATTGGAAGAACAAAGGTGTTCTTAAGAGCTGGTCAGATGGCTGAACTCGATGCTAGAAGAACTGAAATGAGGAATAAAGCAGCTAGAGCTGTTCAGAGTACATTTCGCGCTCATTTTGCTCGTGAGAAATTCCTTGAACTGCGCAACACATCTATATCTTTTCAATCTTTTGTTAGAGGTAACATGTCGCTAGTTGATACCCAAGCAGGAACCATGCTCATAGCACTGGTGGAGCCATATACTAAGTGTTTCATTCTCGATTGCAGTAATATTGGCTTGTAAGCTACGTATTTTCCTGAGAAAACGTTCTGCAGCACTGAAAATACAGAAAAGTTACCGCTGCTATTTAGCTTCAAAATCTTACTCTGAGCTACGCTCCTCAGCCATTGCATTGCAGACAGGATTAAGGACTTTTGGTGCTTATAACGAATACATTGTGAAAAAACGAAAAAAAGCTTCTATCCATATCCAGGTAGAATTCCTTCCCCCCTGACTGAGCCCCACCCCCACCCCACCACCCTCGTTCTCTTATCTTCTTTTATTCAAGGGGTAGGCTGGTTCCAATCTACAAGTTATGGATTTATTTCTACAGGTAATTCGTCTCTGAATAATCATTTCTAATGGTTTCCTTCAGGCTCAATGGCGTTGCCATAAATACTATTTGAGCTATCTTAAATTGAAGAGATCTGTGTTGATTTATCAATGTGCTTGGAGAAGACGTGTTGCTAGAGAAGAACTAAGAAAACTCAAGATGGTACTCAAGGAATTGGCTCATCTTTTACTTGCTTCTGTATTTTATGTGCACATCATTTGATTTGTCTCATGCATTTTTAGGCGGCAAGAGACACGGAAGCCCTGAAGATGGAGAAGGAGAAACTTGAGGAGCATGTGGAAGAGCTGACTAGCCGTTTGGGTTTGGAAAGAAAACTTAGGGTAAATGCTGCTTATGAATTAAAATTATGTGGTTGAGTTAACTGACGATGTTTCATGCAATGCCACTTTTCAGACTGATTTAGAGAAGAACAAAGCAAGAGAAATTTCCAAACTGCAGGCTTCTCTTCGTGAGATGGAGCAGAGGGTGGAACAAGACACAAAGATGAAGGAGAGAGAATCAGCCAAAAAGGAAGTTGAAGAAGCTTTAGCTCAAGAAAAATCAAAGATCACTCTGTTGTCTAATGAAATCGAGGAGCTGAAGGTACTTTTTCCTGGATCAAATTCCAACTGTTCGGACTATGCAGAAATCCAATGCAACTGCTATTTAAGTTTTAAATTTTGCATTGTATTATTTTTCCAATAAAATTCAGTGCAATTGCAACATTCCCTTCATGCTAAAACAACAACAACAAAGCCTGTCTCAAGCACGTTGAGGTAGGCTAGATATAAAATCCAAACTGGATATCATTATCCATATGAATGACTGGTTTTGATGCTGACTCGTCAAGTCTATCACAACCCTTCTCCTTTACCCGGGCTTGGGACCGGCTATAGCATAAGTGGACTTTCTTTCATGCTAAAAGATATAAAAAAAAATATAACAGTCTGTTTCCCATGTCTGATTAGAGGATAATGGTATAAGTATTTAGATGTGGCATGATATTTTCTTGATAGGAATGTCTCTGACTTTGGCAGATACTACTACTAAGGGAACAAGAAGAAAACAATGCAGCTAAGAGTGCACTTCTTGTTGCTCAGGAAAGAAATGATGACCTGAATAAGAAAATTGAGGTCACAGATGGAAACATGGAGGAACTTAGAGTTACTGTTAAGAGGTTAGTGACTTTTGACCTTAGTAGTCTGTATGACAGGTTTGTTTGGTTCCAATCAAAGCTTGTTAAATACCACATTCCATCAAGAGAGCCAATGCAAGATTTCAGTGGTAGGCAATAGGCAACATGCCTCTTGATAGCATTCTGTCTGACGCTAGTAATTGCAGTTGCGGGCTAGCAGTGTATTTATTTGAAGATTATGCATGCTCTTGAGCTGAAATGATTTGACATCAACCAGCTGGAATAATACTATCTGAAACTCAAAATTGAAATGAAGTGTCAGCATGCTTTCAAATACTCTGGAAACATATTTATCTGCTTCAGGAAACTATGTGTATGGGCTTAATTATTTTAAAACTGTTTTAGTCTTTTTTTGGAGCAGGCAACTATTGTTGCTTGGCACCATTTTGCTTCTTTGTACCTAGAGTTGACTGATCAATTAAATCCACTTCCATCCTTTCCGACTGTTCGAAATAAGAACTTTCTTTTGTTCTGTTAAATACAGATTTGAAGAGAGTGTGACAGAATTGGAGTCTTCATTGATGATAGAAAAGCAACAAAACAGGGACATTAGAAGGGAACTAGGTGAAGCACAGCAGAGAGTTGAAGCATTAACAAAACGAGTTGCATATGCCAATGGAAAATCCACCGAGCTTCAGACTGCTGTGCAGAGGTCATTTTCATTTCCTAACATATATCAGCTTTGTCTACATAAATTTCAGTATTTCTAAATGTGTGATTCTCTGCAAAATGTTAAACCATTTAGGTGTTTTATTTACTTAATTTTGTTATTTTTTATTCTTCATGAACACAGGCTGCAAGAAAGTTTAATTGAGAGGGATGCTTCTTTGCTTACCGAAAGACAAGAAAATGAAGCAACTAAGAAGTCAATCACTGAAGCTCATGGAAGAATCGAGGAACTGCTCAATAAAATTGAAGTAACTGAAAATGGCATTGTAAGCTTCCAAGATAACATCCTAAGGTATACCGTATGATGCATACAATTTCCTTTCCGTGTAGTTTTCGCTTCTTGGTTGGTTTCAGTCACGAAGCTCCTTCCAGAGTTTCAATGTTTCTTGTAGTATCAGAAGAGGAAATTGCAAAACGGGACCTCTTTTCGATGCCAATTCCAAAGATGGACCTCTTTTTTAGACTATGCAAAATCGGACTTCTTTTTTGAATCTGAAGCAACTAGCTGCCCCTATTCCGTTTGAAGCTATTAACAGTGTTAATTCCCATGCAAAAAGGCGTATATGCCCTTGTAAATCTTCCCTTGTTTTTATCAAAGCTTTACAAATTTGCCCCTGTTTTGACTAATAGAAATATGAATCTGAAAATTCAGATATTTGAGTGATTTTGTAGCAAAATATAAATCAATTTGAATATGCATGACATTAATTAAAATCTGAACATATTTTGAAAAAAATTGGCAACATTTGCTGCACAACTTGAATCGGAATCCATCTGTGTCTCCTTCCCCTTGTGCTCCTGCAGGCTTGACCTTAAAGCCACGCTGCCTCCAGCCCCCATTCCTAGGTGTGCTCTACCGCCCCCGCGAATTGGAGCCTTGATGCTCGTGCCTGGATGGCCTGGCCGCGCCTGGGCCTAGGGCCCGTGCATTTTCGCTCACGCCTGGCCACGCTTGGTCGTGCCTGCGCGTCCTCGCTCGCTCCTGGTCTCTCATCGGCAAGTCCCCTCCCGCATCATCGCTCATCCGCGAGTCCCCGCTACATAGAACCTTCGGCCCGCGCCACCGTTGTCGCCTAGTGTTAGGGTTCAACTTGAGTGGAAAAAGAGCAAGAGGAAAGCGAGAGATGGAGATCGATTTGGGAGTTAGGAGCTGGGTAAGAGAGCCAGGAGCACTCACTTCTTTCCCAATTTTCAAAGTTTTTTGTGTCGGAAAGAGCGGTCAGCTGACGGATGGTAAAAGGTGCGGCAGACGACCACTTCGGTTTCAAAAAAGAGGTCCATTCTTGCAGAGTCTAAAAAAGAGATCCATTTTCAAAACTGGGGTTCAAAAGAGGTCCAGTTTTGCAATTGCCCCTAATCATAAAATGACAAGGCTGATTGTTCTTTTCAATTAACATAGACTCGAAGAAACTGCAGCAGCATTGGAAACTTCATTGTTAGCTGAAAAGCATCAAAATACTGTAGCCATGTCACAGTTAGCTGAAACACAACATGACATGGAAGTACTGCAGAAGAAACTTGCAGATGTCAATAGGACAAATGATCTGCTTCAAGATTCTTTGAAGAGGTTGAGTTTTCACGTTTCATTAATTATTTGATATTATTCTACTTCTTTCTTTTAGATACTAATATTGGCATATTATTGATGTTATGAGTCCTTTTCTTTTCTTAGAAAGTGATGAGTTGATGTTCTCGTTAATCATATGTATAACTTATTTTCATGTTGATACTGCTGGTCTTTCCCTCAAAAGATCAACCAGGTCTTCTCTGTTTCTCTTCTGAATTTAGTTTCAGAAAATTAAATCGTTTATGAGCAAAGTACTGAGTCTTGATATGAATTCTAATTACGTGTAACAGCAAACAGACATTTACAAGTCCCATCATCAGTACCTCTTTGCAAATAAAGGTCTAAAAGTATGTTATAAGCCCTTATATAAATGGAAAAGAGCCATCACAATGATATGTACTACATACATAAATGAAATAATTGAAGATCCGCATCTTCAGGACATCATTGAGACAGAGGAGGGCCAGATGTTTTGGCGTTTCTGTAACAATGCATCCTATGCCATGTTTTAGATCTTAACTCCTGCAATATATAAAGCTAGGATTCCCCTCAAGCTAGGATTGTTAATGTTAGACTACTGTGTGTTTAGGGGCATTTTAGTCATTGTGGGTGTGGCTTCTTAGCCCTCAAGTAATGTAACCCTATATGTACCCCTTTGACTGGTTAATGAAATTATCTTTCCCCTCTAATTTGGTATCAGATTAACCCTAATCTCCTCTCTCTCTCTCCTCATGGTTGGCTACAGGAAGCCGCCACCGCAGCCCGCCGGCGCGCCCCCGACGCAGTCGGCCGGCTCGCCGCCGCCCGCCGGCGCGACCCCGTCGCCGGCCGCCAGCCTCAGAACCGCCGCCGCCGCTACCTCCCTTGGCGCCGCCGCCTTTCCTCTGCCTAGGGACGCCGCCGCCCTCCCTCATGCGGCCATCGCCTCCGACCAGCGACCTCCTGCTGCCCCGGGACCCGCTGCTGGTGTGCTGCCTCCTGGACGCGTCGGTCGGCCACTGCCGCCGGTTTCCCTCTTGGATGCGCCATCGATCACCACCACCCCCGGATCCCCTCCACTTTGGCGTGCTCCGTCCTCTCCATTCGCCGTTGTTAACGATTCGGGGGACCCTGCCAGTGGTGGTGGACACTCCTCTGCGATCGCTTCCTCCGTCGCCGCGGCCCTCTTTGCCTCCCGTGAGCGGAAGCGCGCTCTCGTTCTCGCCTTGGAGCAGGAACAGGAGTCCATGGCGGCTCTCACTCACCAGCTTGAGGAGTCCCCGTACCAACAGTGGAGTGCCACCAACGATCTCCCTCCGGGAGCTGGAGCTGCTTACAGCACATACGCGGCTTCCCTCGTCGCCGACCTCCACGCTCAGGCTGCTGGTATCCAAAACATCCGGACTCTCGTTCCGGTTGTTCTCAGCTCCGACTCCACCACCTACTCCAGATGGCACAGCCTGCTTCTCCTGACGTTGAGGCGGATTCGTCTTGACGACCACGTCCTACGGGATGATTCCCCGTTGGACGACTCCTGGATCAGCATGGACAATCTGGTTCTTGCTGGGATCCTTGGGTCTCTGTCTGAGGAGCTGTAAGACATTGTCGGCCAACGCGGTGGAGGCACTACTCGTCAGGCGTGGCTGACCCTCGAGTAGCGCTTTCAGGGGAACCGCGCGACTCGAGCTCTTCACATCCGAGCCCAGTTCGGCACCACCGTCCAGGGCGACCTCTCCATCTCTGCCTACTGTCTCTAGATGAAGGGTATGGCAGATGCCCTTCGCGACCTTGGAGAGCCCGTCCCGAACAGCTCCCTCGTCATTCAGGTCCTTCAGGGTCTGAACGAGCGCTACACCCACCTTCGCTCGTGGCTCCTTCGCGAGACGTCGTTCCCGACCTTCGAGAAGGTCTGGTCGGATCTCGAGCTTGAGGAAATCACCTCTGGCGGCTCCGTCGCTTCCTTGACTGCCACGGCCTTCTACGGCTCTGGGTCGTCCTCGCGCCCTCCTCCACCAGCCGCTGCTTCTGGGGGACAGCCTCCGCGTCCACCTACCACCCCAGGGGCCCCTGCTACCTCTGGTGGTGGTAATCGTCGTCGTGGCAAGCGCGGTGGCCATGGAGGTGGCGGTGGTTGGTGGTGGCAGTGGTGATCGCGGTGGTGGTGGCGGTGATGGTGGAGGCACTATTGGTGACAGTAGCGGTGGTACGGGTCAGGGTGGCGTGACCTGGCCCACACCCTACAACCCGTGGACCGGCCAGATCTCCATGTGGCCTAGGCCGTCTCCGGGTCTTACTCCACCACGCTCGTCGCGTCCTCATTCGGCCTACGTGGTCACTCCGGCTCACGGCGTACATGTCTACACCGCTGGTGGTCAGTGGACTCCGACCACTGGTGGGCCGAACTACCCTACGGCCGGGCCGTCCGTTCTGACCCACTGGGCTTCAGGGAACCCAGTCGGCCAGCCTGAGTCTTCGGTGCAGCATCATGACTCACCTCAGGCCTGGGACCGACAGTCGCTCACGTCCTCCTTCAGCACGCTGAGCCTCACACCACCTGGTCCTGACGGGGTCGTGGACTCTGGAGCTTCGTACCACACCACCCCTGACTCGGTATACTCTCTTCTACCCACCCTTCTCATCCTTCATCTATCGTTGTTGGGAATGAGTCTGTTCTTCCGGTCACCTCAGTAGGTGACTCGAGATCGCCGGTTCTTTTCAGCTTCGTGATGTTCTTGTTGCTCCTGACATCATTCAGCACCTTCTTTTTGTTCGTCGTTTTACCACTGACAACCATGTTTCCATTGAGTTTGACCCTTTTGGTTTATCTGTGAAGGATCTTACTACCCGGCGTCTTCTCTCCGTTGTGAGAGTTCGGGGCCCCTGTACACGCTTCGTCTTCCTGCTTCCGCTCCGCATGCGCCTTTTTGCCTATCTATGACAGCTTCTTCGACCACCTGACATCGTTGGCTTGGCCACCCCGGTGTTGATGTCATGTCGAAGTTGTCTAGTAGCTCAGTGATTTTGTGTACTAAGGGTACTCATGAGTCACTGTGCCATGCTTGTCAGTTAGATCGCTATGTTCGGCTTACTTTTTCGCACTCTGCCACTCATGTTCAGCGCATTTTTTATCTGATTCACTGCAATCTTTGGACATCACCTATTCTTAGTGTTTTCGGCTATAAGTATTACTTGGTGATTGTTGATAATTTTTCGTACTATTCGTGGACTTTCCCCTTGCGACAGAAGTCTAATACGTTCGCCACTCTTTCTCACTTCTTCACTTGGGTGTCCACCCAGTTTGGGTGCACGATCAGGGCGGTCCAGTGCGACAACGGACGCGAGTTTGATGACTCAGCGTTCCGTGACTTCTTGCTCTCTCATGAGGTTCAGTTGCGCATGTCCTGCCCTTACACTTCCCCCAGAACGGCAAGGCTGAGCGCATGATTCGGACCACCAACGATGTCATGCGCTCCTTGATGTTCCAGGCCTCCACCCCTGCTCGTTACTGAGCGGAGGCTCTTCACACTGCCACTTTCCTCATTAATCGCCTTTCTACTAAGGTGATTAGTGCTCCTACCCCTCACTTCGCTCTGTTCGGCACCACTCCTCTTTACGACCACCTTCGAGTCTTCGGGTGCGCTTGCTCCTTCTCTGCTTCGTCCCCTGACTCGGTCGCCGAGTTGGATTCCCTTTTCTCTACTAACCCTGAGGCCGCTCCTGTACAATGACCTTGTTTTTACCTCCTGCAGGTTACCCACTCGCTGCGCCGGGCACGGCCCCGGTGTCCTCGGCACCGTCTGTCGTGCCTCCCGCGGCCCCGGTGTTCCCGACGTCGTCCGCTGCGCCACGCGCGGCCCCGGCATCCTCGACGTCGTCCGTTGCGCCACATGCGGCCCCATCGCCCCCAACGTCGTCCGCTGCGCCACACGCAGCTCCGGTGTCACCTGTCGCGTCATGCGCGACCCTGGCGTCCCCAACGTCGTCCGTTGTGCCGTGCACGGTCATAGTGTCCCCGACGTCGCTCGTTGCGCCACGCACGGCCCCGGTGTCTCCAACGTCGACTACTGCACCACACGTGGCTCTTGTGCCACGGTATGCCGATCCCGCTCTTGTCTATCAGCGACGAGCATGGGTTGATGCAGCGGCCTCTTCCCGCCCTGAGCCTCCAGTGTACTACCCCCTGCTCCACCGGGACCCAGTCACGTTCACCCGATGGTGACCCGACGGGCCGCTGGGGTTCTCCGACCGATTGAGCGGTTCTCCGGGGTCGTCCTCTCCTCGACGACCTCCCCACCGCCTCCCTCTTCACCCATCTCGTCTATCCCCTCTTCTGTCCGTAGCTTCCTCGCTGATCCTCACTGGCGTCTGGCTATGGAAGAAGAGTATGCGGCTCTGCTTGCCAACCGGACCTGGGACTTGGTTCCCCGTCCTGGTCATGGCAATATTGTCACGGGCAAGTGGATGTTCGCGCATAAGAAGAAGGCGGATGGATCTATGAAGAGGTACAAGGCCCGGTGGGTTCTTCAGGGCTTCACTCAGCGCCGGGGAGTCGACTATGACGAGACTTTCAGCCCGGTGGTCAAGTCGGCAACGGTTCACACCGTTCTGTCACTGGCTCTCTCGTGTTCTTGGCCTGTCCACCAGTTGGACGTCAAGAACGCCTTCCTCCACGGGACGCTGACGGAGACGGTGTACTGCACTCAACCGACAGGGTTCGTCGAGGCCAAGGCGAACACCTCACTCTTCGTCTACAAACGTGAGGGTGACACTGTCTACCTCCTCTTGTACGTCGACGACATTGTCCTCACGACGTCCAGTCCAGCTCTCCTTTAGTGCACGATCTCCGCGCTGCTGCGGGAGTTCGCGATGAAGGACTTGAGCCAGTTACACCACTTCCTGGGTGTTGCGGTCGAGCACCGACTGGACGCCCTGTTCCTCCACCAGCGACAGTACTGCCTGGACATCCTCCAGCGAGCGGGCATGGCTTATTGCAAGCCGTGCTTTACTCCGGTGGATACCTAGGCGAAGTTCTCCTCTGCCGACGGCGCTCCTGTCGCTGACCCCACCGCTTACAGGAGTCTTGCAGGTGCCTTGCAGTACCTCACCTTCACCAGGCCGGACATCTCCTACGCGGTTCAGCAGATGTGCCTCCACATGCATAATCCGCGGGTGCCGCATCTCATGGCGGTGAAGCGGATCCTTCGGTACCTGCGGGGCACCCACGACTACGGCCTTCTTCTTTCACGTGACTCCTCCTACGAGCTGGTTCGTCTACACTGACGCTGACTGAGCGGGTTGCCCGGACACCCGTCGGTTCACCTCCGGCTACGCCGTCTTCCTGGGTGGCAATCTCATCTCCTGGTCCTCGAAACGGCAGCACGTGGTGTTCCACTCGAGTGCTGAGCCGGAGTACCGTGCCGTGGCCAACGGCGTAGCTGAGTCCTCCTGTGACTGAGTCCTCCTAGCTTCAGCAGCTGCTTCAGGAGCTTCACTTCCCCCTCGCCCGGAGTACGTTGGCTTACTGCGACAACGTCAGCGCCATCTACCTCTCCACCAACCCGGTGCAGCATCAGCGCATCAAGCGTGCGGAGATCGATCTTCACTTTGTTCGTGAGCGGGTGGCTCTCGAGGAGGTCCGAGTTATCCACGTTCCGACATCGTCACAGTTCGCTGATATCTTCACGAAGGATCTGCCTTCGTCGGTGTTCACCGAGTTTCGGTACAGTCTCAACATCTGTCGTGGCTAGATGTTGGGACTGCGGGGGGTGTTAGACTGCTGTGTGTTTAGGGGCATTTTAGTCATTGTGGGTGTGGCTTCTTAGCCCTCAAGTAATATAACCCTATATATACCCCTTTGACAGGTTAATGGATCCCCTCTAATTGTTAAGATATTTGCTGCTTGAATACAGGTTTGAAGAAACTGCAACCACAAGGGATGCCTTGCATGTAGCAGAAAGGCAAGAGCACGACCAAACAAAGCAAGAACTTTTCAAAGCTCAGGAAAGAAATCGGGAATTGCTTCGAAAGCTTGATGATGCTGAAAAAAGTATAAACAAGCTGCTGCAAAACGTTCATAGGTTCTTGTCTTAATTTTGTAGCTTTTTAAACACGATTTGCAGCTGAACTAATCTTTTTCTAACCAGGCATAATGCAATACCTGCATCTTAAGAGAGCCACTCCTGTATTTTCAAGTTTATGAGCTAACACCTATTTTCTCCTCATTAATGAAATTAGACTTGAGAAACATGCAACATCAAGGGAATCTTTGCTGCTCAAGACAAAGCAAAATCTTGATTGCACAGCAAAAGCTCTAGCTGAAGCTCAAGGGAGAAATCAAATCTTAATGACAAATTTTGAGGATTCAGCTAAGAAAATTAATATTCTTGAGGATTCACTGAAGAGGTTAGATTCCATTTGGTCACACATATTTTTTATTTTTATTTAATTGGGGAGGGGGGGTCTCTCAATCTTTAGGTACTTACTCTGAGCAAGATGCAACCATTTTATCCTTTTTACCCTTATATCATTCACTTCTTGCCCATTAAACTATCCTTATAACACCATTCCATTTTTTCATGGCTCCAACCATAATGTTTCTATTGCTCATAGATTAGATGAATGTACAGCAGAGAAAGAATCTTTGTTGGCAGCAGAAAAGCAAGAAACCAAAACAGCAAAAGAAGGACTAGCCAATGCCCAGAAAAAGGTCAATGAATTGTTACTTGAGACACAACGTTCTCAAGAAAACAGAAAACAGCTGGAAGATATCATCAAGAGGTCTGATGCTTCTCTTCAGAAGATCCATTTGCCAACTTATTTCTCAATACTCGTCATTTCCCTCAGATAAAAAATACTGTCATTTCACTGGGATAGTGACCTCTCATTTGGATCCAGGTTTGAAGCAGACGCTACGTCCAGAGGTACTATATTATTATCGGAGAAACAAGCACATGATACGACCAAGAAAATTCTAACTGAAACTCAGCGGAGATATGAAGAATCAATTAAGAAAATTCAAGACTCTGATAAAAGTACTCTTCAGCTTCAGCTAACTGTTGAGAGGTCTATCGTCCTTCCATAGTAGTTTGTTATCATCTACCATGTAAATGGCTCACCTTATGCTGTTCCTAGGATTCTCTATGGACATAAGGCCATGAAATATTTTCAGAAAATATGTCTTATTGTTTTAAATTTTTTTGCTGGATCATCTTCATATTTCTACCTTGAATACAGGCTTCAGGAAAAAGCATCTGCTATGGAAGCTTTATTGTTGAGAGAACGAGAACAAAATAGTGCAACCATGAAGGCACATACAGAAAGTCAAGAAAGAAATTTGGAATTGCTAAAGAAGTTTGAGGATATTGATAAGAAAATGTGTCTTCTTCAAGGCACTGTACAAAGGTATATCTATATATTGTTCTCTCAGCCTGTGTTTGGCTTTGGCACTGCTTGCACATGTGTTTGCATAAACATAGATGGTGGTACTTGATAGAATTTTTCTGGTGATCAATTCAGGCTTGGTGACAATACAGCTAAAGACAATTTACTGTTCTCTGAGAGACGTGAGAAGGATGAACTGAAGAAAGCACTTGCTGATAGTGAACAAGTAAAGGAAGAGTTGCTGACGAAAACAGAAGAAACCAACAAAGAAGTTGAGCATCTTCAGAACACTATAATTTCGTATGTACCTAAGACAAGGTTCTGTGGATTTTTTTTATGCACGAAAGCAGTAGGAGAGGCTCCCAGTGTTAAATTTATTAATAGGAAAATAACTGTTCGACTCTATGGATATTATAGTAAGTGAATGCTTACAGTTCTCCCTTTTCAGCTGTGTTCTACCTGAAATGGATTTTAGAACAGAAATCAAGGTGGCTTCCTACATGTTTCATAATAATTCACGGTTTACTAAAGCCTTCAAATTATCTGTAACTTATTTAATCATTGTAAAGTCATTAATTTTCTGTAGTTTCTTTCAACATTACCATATCAGCATCAAGAAGCATGTGGGTGTGAAATATCACCTATCTGTCACTTTAGATGAAAATTGGTAACAATTATATTGCCACAATACAACAATCCCATGTCACACTAGCTGTTACAAATTGTTTTGGGGAAATATACCCCCTACTTTGGTATTTTATGTTTATATGAGGAAAAGAGGATGAAACATCCCCAAGAAAAAAGAACGAACTGTACAACCTAGGACAAAAAAAAATCTAGCTGACCAACTTAACTGTTCATCAATTAGGGGCATGTGGCAACCTGGATTTTGTGTGTTTCTCCTTTTTTATTCTTAATCTTATTATTCATGCTGTTGGCCTTTATGAATTGCCAATATTATGGAGTTAAAACTACTGCTTTTGCCCTGAAACAGGCTTACGGAGAATATATCAGTGAACATTGCTGCTTTGGAAGCTGAAAGACAAGAAAATGAAACAATCCGCAGATCTCTTGCTGAAGCTCAGGAGAGAAATGATGTGTTATGTAAGAAAGTTAGGGATAGCGAATACAGGGCCCACCAGCTGCAAGATACTGTGCAAAAGTTGGTATCACGATTTTTATTCACTTTTCTTCAGTTGTAGTGAGTGACTACAGTACTGTTATTACTGATCATTCTATTATTATTTGGAAGACTGATTTATTTGTCATTTAGGCTTCAGGTTGATGCCATATCAAGATTGTCCTCCTTCGTAATGGATAAACAAGAAAGTGACGGTTTCCAAAAAGAACATACTGATTCTCATGGAAGAAATAACGATATAATAAGGAAAAATGAAGACCTTCTAAAAAGAAATGATGACTTGGCCAAGAAAATCGAAGATTCTGGTAAAATTGTTACTAAGCTTCATGAGAACTTAGAAAGGTATCTTATCCATACGGAATAACTTCCTATTTTATTGTAATTTATTTTGCCATATCTTGCACTTCTTTGTTGCCAACTTTTAACTGTGATCTGTTCTTCCGTGAACACAGATTAGAAGCCAAAGCAGCCAACTTAGAGGCTGAAAATCAAATGCTTCGTCAACAGGCAATTCCAACTCCATCTACAGCCAAGTCTCAAGCTGCATACTCCAAAATCAGTATGATTCATGTAATATATATTCAATAGATCTGAATTGGAATGAATGATAATATTCTAATCTGAACTGGTAGATTCACTTCAACAGAGAAGTCAAGAAAATGGTCATATTTTAAATGGCAACGTAGCATATGCTGAAACGAAGTCCTCAATTTGCCCAACAGAAACAAGACCCTCAATGGTATGGTTAGTTGAAGCGTATGGTTGTATCTGATTCTGAAATTTCTATATATGTTAATTCAGCCATCATAACTTTATTACAAATATTCCAGGTTAGCTCCCCTGATTTGATGAACCAAAAGGATTATGAAAATGGGGATACAGTGCAAAGGTTACTTAATGAAGTATATCAGGTATCAAATGTCAGCTCCCCTGATTTGCTACTCTATACTTGCTGACTTATCCTTATTTTTCAGTATTAAATGTTAGATATGCTTATTTTTGGTATGAATTGCAGTACCAGCAACTCCACAATGATCAGCAGTTGTTACTTAAATACATTTCCCAGTATCTTGGATTCTCTGGCGGCAAACCTATTGCTGCTCCTCTTATTTACTATTGTCTTTTTCATTGGAGATCTTTTGAAGAAACAAAGACAGGTGTCTTTGACAGTATTATTCAAGCAATAAACTCGGCAACTGAGGTTTATAACACTTCTCTTGAGTTTGTGTGAGCTTCTTATGACGTAGGACTAGGAGTAGCTTAATGCATCCAGTTTTCCAGTACCTATATGATTAACTGGCGTTCTTACTTTAAGGCTCAACCCGATACAAGAAATTTGGCCTATTGGTTATCCAACCTGTCCACATTGTCAGTTCTACTGCAACGCTCTTTTAAAATGACCAGAGCAACAGTCTCAACTCCACTCAGAAGAAGATTTTCCTGTGAGAGGATTTTTCATTCCAATCAAACTTCAAACAGCGGACTTGCTTATTTCAGCGCTCAGTCAGTGGATGGGGCTGTTGGGTTGCACCAAATTGAAGCAAGATACCCGGCTTTGCTCTTCAAACAGCAGCTTGTGGATCTGATTGAAAAGGTATATGGAATGATAAGTGATAAATTGAAGAAGGAGCTAAACCCATTGCTTGAGTTGTGCATACAGGTACCACCTCACTTAAGGAAAACAAATAATCCAATATGTAAAGTTGCCTATTAAAAAATCTGGAAAAATCTTAATCTTTAGGATCCAAGAACCTCTTTCTCGAACCAGTCAAAGGCCTCGCTATCTCCTGCTACTGGCTCGGGCCCACAGGACCAACTCATGCATTGGCTGAGCATTATGAAAATCCTCAACAACTACTTGCATATTCTCAGAGCCAATCATGTATGTTCTGAATGAACAAAGACATCAATGTGGTATCCTTTAAGTGTTACAAAAAACGTCCTACTCTATTATTTTGTAGGTTCCATCAATTTTGGTCCACAAGTTGCTTACCCAAATATTTTCTATGGTCAATGTTCAATTATTCAACAGGTAGGCATTTTTTATGGTCCTATAAAATTTTATTGTTAGAAGTATGAGCTACTGTTAACTTATATTCAGGTTATCTTCTTCCTTACTTGGAAACAGGCTTCTCTTGCGACGTGAGTGCTGTTCCTTTAGCAACGGGCAATACATCAGAGCTGGATTAACTCAACTCAAACATTGGTGCAATGATGTCACTCAAGAGGTGGTTATCTGTTACTGTTGTATCAGGATAGATTTCAAGAGTAAATAATAGAACACCTCAGGTTTGATGGTGCTACTGTTCTACAATTCCTACTTTGAAAAAGAAATCCCCCAAGCTTGAATGGCATTGGAAATGTGGGGCTGTGGTGAGCTCAATTTTTCAGGCTAGGTTGTATTTCATTAAGGTGTAGAGCGTAAATTATATATAATTATGCCGGATGTGTCAGTTTTTTGGGAAGTTGTAACTGTAAATATGTGCTATTCTGTAACTTATTCATCTAGAATGCTTATTATTTCAATCAACCCAGTTTGCAGATTCAGCATGGGTTGCACTGAGGCATATAAGACAAGCCGTTGATTTCCTGGTCTGTATCATTCTTCCCTTTAGGAGAAGCAAATCTGTTTTAAACTTGTAGAAACACTGAACTGCTGTCTTCAGCTGATTTTCTCAAATATTTGCTCAACTAATTTCATTCTAAGGTGATTTCTCTAAAGCCAATAAGGACATGGGAAGAAATCCGCACCGATGTTTGCCCGGTAAGTGCCATTGGCTTTGACCAAGGATCTTGTATGATTCTCCTTGAAATTGTATTTCATGATAATGTTGCTACTTGTTCAGGCTCTCACTTTGCAGCAGCTAGAGCGGGTTGTTGGTATGTACTGGGACGATGTGAACGGCACAAACATTACTTCAGCCGAGGCAGGCTTAGCAAACTTAATCTGTTTAATCATAAACCATTTGGTTTGCTATCCCACTCGACATGTTTGTGACTTACGTTTTACTTACTTACTACTTATAGTTCACCTCAAGCATGAAAGCTACGTTGCGTGAGGAATCGAATAGCCTCTCCAGCTTTTCGGTCCTGCTGGATGATGATTCCAGGTCTGTTCCTTGCCAAAACATTTATTTATAGGTTTCACTCGTCTTGCTCTCGACTGCACTTCTGATGTTTCATCTGTCTATGCAGCATACCTTTTTCCCTTGAAGATATTGCAAGGTCGATGCCAAACATCAAGGACACGTCAGATTATGACCTTCTGCCATTTATCCGTGAGAACCCAAGCTTTGCGTTTTTATTACAATAGAGTATGAGCGGTTGGTTCGAACCAGCCACTTTGCAAAAAAAAACGTAAAAGCAGAAGTAAGACTGTATAGAAATAACCCTTGGTACACCATTTTTACAGTATGAGTGGTTAGTTCTTCATATAGCTGGTGGTGCCTTTGTCGCTAATTTTACTTGCTTCCTCAGTTCGTCCTATACCTGTGCGGGATAATAAGGTAACACGCAGAGACACACCCACGCACACGGGCCTAGCAATACAGAACTTCATTGTATGTAGCTAGTTGTGTAAGCATTGAATCATGATGGTACCAACAATGTGTTAATAATATTAGTGACCGTCTCAGCCGCTTGGCTCTTTACAAGTTCGCCTATTATACAACATTGCACGGGATACTAAGTGCTAGGGCTCAAGGCTGGAAGCTTACCGAACATTTTAACCACCAGAACCCACAATGTGGCGTTGAAACAGCAAAAACCCCTCGGTGGAAAATGTGTCTTAGCATATACATGTACAATTCTTGAAGCCCAACGCAAAAACTGTGGGTCAAGTCTTGTGACGATGACCAACTAGCGGTATGAGCACCTTTGGACATGTCATGGTCAACTAATCGATGGATCCAGGCCATGTTACGAGTCGCTTTTGAGCTTCTTTCGGGACTTCAAGTCTACGACAATGACGGTGATGTTGTCCTCGCTACCTTTCTTCAGTGCCAACTTCATAAGATAATCTGCAGCTGCTTGTGCAGCAGGATCAGTGGACGCATCACACTCATCAGATAATGCTGCCGCAATAACATTGTTCTTGTGCCACAGCTGGATCTGTCGTCGCGCGAATTTGCATGCCTCTTCATTTGACACGACATCCCACAGCCCATCACTTGCAAGGATGAGGCAGTCGTCATCTTTTGCCCTAGGAACAACTGCAACTTCTGGCTTGGGGATGATGAATGGCTTCAAATATCTGTCCCCTGCAACACAACCGTAATTTGGTTCGTGTTAGCAAAGGAGCATAGAATTTGGACAGGTGCAATCCAATCCATAGAGAAGTCGGCTAAACTGCTGCTAGTTCAACTATATTTTCAGGTGATATTGGAGGATGAGTGTTCTCCAAGTGATTTAACAACAAAATGTTGTATCTGATTTATATGGCAAGAAATATTAATATGAAGCAATACCCCATTTGATAGATTTATCTGCTTCTCTAGAGCCCACAAATTGTAATAACGCCAACAACTGTAATCTTACTATTATCAGAGACAGTAAAAATAATTCCTACACCTAGTTGCCTAGAATCTAGATCTGATCTTAGAATTTCCATGGCAATCCTACTTCATTGTATAAGTTACAGTTCAACCAGGCAGCAAAAGCTTCAGACATCCTCTCATGCTGCCGCTGAACCAGGAAACCAGTGCTTCGACCTAAACCGAGCTTAGGAATCAGTATGCGTACCAATTGATCGCGACATAGCAAGTATACCAGACACCCTGTAACCGTTCCACTGGATGACCTTGCCTCCCTGGGCTTCAATCCTTGCTCGCTCGTCCTTCCTGTCAGGCTGAAACAACGAGTGTCAGTGACAGCAACTCCCAACTGTAACATGACGCTCCATCTCCAGTGAAAAAAGAACCCCACCCCACCTTATGATCACTTGACAACGGCATGGGCTCCTTCGCACGACAGAGAACAATACGTGAATCCCCACAGTTGGCAACCACCACGTGAGAGGAGCACACCACCGCGACGACGGCCGTCGAGCCCACGTTCTCCGGAGCCACCGGTCGGCACTCTTCAGTGCCACCGATGGGCCTGCTCGCTCGCCCCGACACCTCGTCGTCTACCCTCTGGAAACAGTTACTCAACATCTCGTCCCAGTGCTCCTTCAAATCGACCTCGCTCATGTCACCCAAATCCTTGCCGAACCGCCTCAGCTCCATGCTCAAGAGGACGTGGAGCCTTTCCCGGCAATAGTTAGCCACCTAAACAACAGCGCGAGGTCGAGAACCGTGAGATCAGGGGGGTGGGGGGGGGGGGGGTAAGCCGAGCACGGCGACCGAACAGATGGGCCCCCAGGCCCGCGTACCTCGGCGCCGCCGTGGCCGTCGTACACGGCGAACAGGTGCGCCGGCATACGGAGCTCGCCGGCGTCGACGCCGAGCCCGTCGAGGTCCCGGCGGCTGGCGAGCAGGCGCACCGGCACGTCGGCGAACCGCGGGGCGGCCGCGCACGCGTCCTCCATCTCCGCGCCGCGGCCGCGCGTGGCGGCGCGGCCCCAGACGGGCGCGCGGTCCACGAGGTACACGCTCCTCTTGCCGACCCCGGCCTTGGCGCCGTCGCCGCCGCCGAGATCTAGCCTCTCGGTCCCGCCGCCCGCGCGAGGCGCCTCGTCCTCCGCCGCGCAGATCGCCGCCGCCATCCCAGAGGATCAGGAAACCCCGCGCCCCACCTCCCCCAGCCGCGAGCGTTTCGGGCGGTAGAAGAAGGACGGCGAAGCGCAGAGCCACGAGGTGGGGCGGAGCGGAGCGGTGTCAGTGCGGTGTGTGCGCGCGCGCGCGTGGTGGGGGTGGGAAGGGGAAAGGAGAAGGGAAGGGAAGGTAAGGAAAGGAAATGAAAAAGAGATTAGAGAAGGAAGCGAGGTGGGGGGAGGGGATTGGCCCGGGCGCGCCGTACGGGACAGGGTCTTCCCCGCCCTGCGCGTCGGGGGCGTCCGCGTGGCGCCTGATATTATTTGGCTTGTTGTCCCCGCCCCCCCCCCCCCCCCCGGGTTTTGGCTTGTTGTCCCCGCCCCCCCCCCCCCCCCGGGTTTCTGCTACCGCCACGCCACCCGGGGCGATACACCTGTCGTGCTCCCGCTCGGCGGCATGTGGATCGCCTGCGATTCCTGACCACTGCTACTACCACTACCCGTGCCTGCCGGCTTGTCACTGGACGAGACGAGCATCTGCGCAGTACTGCACGTAGACGTAGCTGGCTGGATGTTCGATCCTCGCAAGGAATTTGACGATAAACACGCCCTTAGTCAACAAACTAAGGTCATGCATGTACCAGTTCATTTAAAAGAGATGTCGCTTCTTAATTTTCTTCCTCGAGCATGACGACATCAAATAAACATACTCATAGTTAAGAACGTTGAAGCTATATATACATATGCAAAAAATCCTTGTAGCCCTCATATAGAGTAGAGTGCTACGATGAAGTGAAGGGACCTGCAGCAGGTACCAAAAAGATCCTAGGTTAGGCGTCTCGTGACGGCGTCGATCGTCTCACTAGTCGATCCTAGGCGTTAGTATTGTTTTTTTTGTTGTTGCCCTTTAATTGGTCCCGCGCACCTGACCTGGCGCATCGATCGTGGTTTGGTGAGGAGCCGCGCGGTTGTTGTTGCCGCCTTTCCATCGATCGTCTTCTCCCAGCCCCAGGACTAGCTAGAAGTTGGGTCCCATAAAAGTCCACATCAGCCAATGGCGTTCCTCCACCTGTACATCCATATCGGTCGCATCAAGTCCACCTAAACCAAAAGGCTCTCCACCACCACCAGTCGTCGTCAGCGTTGGATTCGGCCGGAAAAAAAGGGCTCGTGTTTATCCTAAAACAACGAGACGAACTCCGGGTTTCCGTGCCCCTGTAACTTTACTGGCTCCCGTTCATGCCGATAATGCCGTGTGTGGATCGCCACCAGCTGCTGCTACCGTCGCCATTCGCTTTCGTTCCCGGATTTAACTATAACGCCCCGCGTGTAGCGTGTTCGATCCGAACCGTAGCAGCGCGGGGCGTGGTGCTCGAGTAATGTATCTCGGGGCGGTGCTTCGAGAGTAATGTAGCTCGGCGGCTCGATCGGGTGGCCGAATTTTCTTTTACGTAGAACGTGTCCAAGTGTCAGCGGTCGACACTTCGTCCGGATCTGCTCTGAGCAGTCTGTGGAGGTTCTTTTTTGGAGGGGCTAGTCCTCTCGTGAGGGTTATTAGAGGGATAAATCTGGACTGAATGTGATGAATACATCATGAGGGTACAGGGTCCATTATATAGAGGGATTAGGTGAGGGGAAATGACTAAATCATCCCTAACCCTAATCCCTCACTAATGACTAATATGCCCCTGTGACACACATAATCACAGTGTCTAACACCCCCGCAGTCACAACATCTAGCCACTGCAGATGTTGAGACTGGACCGAAACTCGGAGAACAGCGACGACGGGAGGCCCTTCATGAAGATGTCAGCGAACTGCGTCGTCGTCGGGACATGGTGTACCCGAATCTCGCCGCGTGCAACCCGCTCACGAACAAAGTGGAGGTCGATCTCCACATGTTTTGTGCGCTGATGCTGGACCGGGTTGGTGGAGAGGTACACGGCGCTGACGTTGTCGCAGTAGATGAGGGTGCTCCTGGCGACGGAAGTGTGGAGCTCCTGAAGCAACTGCTGGAGCCAGGAGGCCTCAGCTACGCCGTTAGCCACGGCGCGATACTCCGCCTCAGCACTCGAACGCGACACCACGGGCTGTCGCTTCGAGGACCATGAGACGAGGTTACCGCCTAGGAAGACGGCGTACTCAGAGGTAGACCGACGTGTGTCCGGGCAGCCTGCCCAGTCAGCGTCGGTGTACACGACCAGCTCGGAGGCCGTGTCACGTCGAAGGAGAGGCCGTAGTCGAGGGTGCCTCATAGGTACCGAAGAATTCGCTTCACAGCGATGAGGTGCGGCTCCCTCGGGTCATGCATGTGGAGGCACACCTGCTGAACTGCATACGAGATATCCGGCCTGGTGAAGGTGAGGTACTGAAGAGCACCTGCAAGACTCCTGTAAGTAGTGGCGTCAGAGACGGGTGTCCCGTCGGTAGCGGAGAGCTTCGCCTGAGTATCCACTGGAGTGGAGCAAGGCTTGCACTCGGTCATGCCCGCTCGCTGGAGGATATCCAGGCAGTACTGTCGCTGGTGAAGGAATAAGCCGCCTGGTCGGTCCTCGACCGCAATGCCCAGGAAGTGGTGAAGACGGTCCAGGTCCTTCATAGCGAACTCCTGCTGTAAAGCAGAAATGGTGCGCCGAAGCAGAGTCGGACTAGACGCTGTTAGTACAATGTCATCGACGTACAGTAGGAGGTAGGCAGTGTCACTGCCACGTCGATAGACAAACAGAGAAGTGTCCGACTTAGCTTCGACGAACCCCTGTGAGACCAAGAAGGAGGCGGACCGGCTATAACAGGCTCGCGGTGCCTGCTTCAGTCCGTATAGGGATTTGTTCAGCTTACAGACCATGTCTGGGTGAGCTGAATCAACAAACCCTGCCGGTTGACTGTAGTACACCGTCTCGGTCAGTGTACCGTGGAGGAAGGCATTCTTGACGTCCAACTGGTGGACAGGCCAAGAACGTGAGAGAGCCAGCGACAGAACGGTACGAACCGTCGCCGGCTTTACCACCGGGCTGAAGGTCTCGTCGTAGTCGACTCCAGGGCGCTGAGTGAAACCCCGGAGTACCCACCGAGCCTTGTACCTCTCCAAGGTACCGTCCGCCTTCTTCTTGTGCGTGAACACCCACTTGCCCGTGACAACATTGCCACGACCAGGACGGGGAACCAGGTCCCAGGTCCGGTTGGCAAGCAGAGCCTCATACTCTTCCTCCATAGCGTGGCGCCAGTGAGGGTCGGCGAGGGCGCTACGCACGGAAGTAGGTATGGGTGATATCGAAGAAGAGTCGGTCGGTGGAGAAGTAGTCGACGAGAAGGCAGCTCCGGTGAAGCGCTCAACTCGACGAAGACACCCGGATGCACGTCGAGTCACCATCGGGTGGACGTGACCAGGATCCCTGTGGAGAAGAGGAGGGTTGTACACCGGGCGCTCGGGTACAACGACCTTCTCTCGTCTAGGGGCCACACGTGGTGCAGCTGGAGTAGGGCCGCCCCCCCGTGCTCGTCGCTGGTAGGCAAGTACGGGGTCAGCGAAGCGAGAAGTCGTCGTCGGTGCTGCTCCTGGTGCGTCTGGTGACGTCGGGCTTGCTGCAGGTGATGTCGGGGAAGCTGAGGTCGTGCGTGGCGCAGTAGTCGACGTCGGGGACGTAGAGGCCGCGCTTGGCGCAGCAGGCGTCGTCGGGGACACCGGGGCCGCGCGTGCTGCAGTGGGTGACGTCGGGGGCGCCGAGGCCGCGCGTGGCGCAGCCGGTGGCGTCAGGGACGTCTGTGCCGCGCGTGGCGCACCCGGTGGCGTCAGGGACGCCGGTGCCGCGCGTGGCGCAGCAAGTGGCGTCAGGGACGTCGGGGCCACGTAAGGCACAACAGGTGGCGTGGAAGACGCCGAAGTCATGTGTGGCGTAGCGGGTGAGTAACCTGCAAGAGGTAACCGACAAGGTCGTTGTACAGGAGCGGCCTCGGGGTCAGTAGAGAAGAGGAAATCCAACTCAGTGACGGAGTCAGAGGACGGGGTGGAAAAGGGAAAGGAAGACTCGTCGAAGACGACGTGTCGGGAGATCAAGATACGACGGGTGGTGGGGTCAAGGCACCTGTACCCTTTATGGTCAGGGGAGTACCCAAGGAAAACACACTGAGTCGAACGAGGCGCAAGCTTATGGGAAGTTGTGGCAGAGAGGTTCGGGTAGCAAGCGCACCCGAAGACCCGAAGATGGTCGTAAAGAGGGTGGGTGCCGAACAAAGCGAAGTGAGGGGTGGGAGCACTAATCGCCTTAGTAGGAAGGCGATTAATGAGGTAGGTGGCAGTGTGAAGCGCCTCCGTCCAGTAGCGAGCAGGGGTAGAAGCCTAAAACATCAGGGAGCGCATGACATCATTGGTGGTCCGAATCATGCGCTCAGCCTTGCCGTTCTGGGGGGAAGTGTACGGACATGACATGCGTAACTGAACACCGCGAGAAAGCAGAAAGTCACGGAATGTAGAGTTGTCAAACTCGCGCCCGTTGTCGCACTGGACCGCACGAATCATGCGCCCAAACTGGGTGGACACCCAAGCGAAGAAGTGAGAAAGAGTACCGAAAGTATCAGACTTCTGTCGCAAGGAAAAAGTCCACGAATAGTGCGAAAAATCATCCATGACCACCAAGTAATACTTGCATCCAGAGACACTAAGAACAGGTGAAGTCCAAAGATCACAATGAATCAAATCGAATGTGTGCTCGACACGAGTGACAGAGTGCGGAAAAGGAAATCGAACATGGCGACCCAACTGACAAGCATGGCAAAGAGACTCATGAGTACCCCGAGTACACAAAATCGCTGAACTACCAGACAACTTCGACATAGCATCAACACCGGGGTGGCCAAGCCGACGATGCCAAATGGTCGAAGATGCTATCGTAGTCAGGGCAAGAGGCGGAGCGGAAGCAGGAAGACGCATCGTGTACAGGGGACCCGTACTATCGCAGCGAAAAAGAAAGCGTCGAGTAGTAAGATCCTTCACAGTTACACCATAAGGATCAAACTCAAGGGAAACATGGTTGTCAGTAGTAAAACGACGAACGGAAAGAAGATGTTGAATGATGTCAGGGGCAAAAAGAACATCACGTAGCTGAAACGAATCCGGCGAACCCGAGTCACCTACTGAGGTGACTGGGAGAGTCGACCCATTCCCAACAACGATAGATGAAGGATCAGAGGGACGGGAAGGGCGGGTAGAGGAGAGGATACCGACGTCAGGGGTGGTGTGGTAGGAGGCTTAAGACTTTGGGGTCAACTGGTCGGTGCATAGTAGCTTAACATGGTATCAGAGCCAGAGGTCTCGAGTTCGAATCCTGGCGGGCGCGATTTATTAAAATAAATTGCAGCCGACTCCTATTCCACGTTTGCGGCCCAAGAGAACCTGCACGTGAGGGGGAGTGTTGAAATATAAGTGAATTGCCTACCCTTCCCCATCAGCTTAAGCTTTTGGGTGCAACTGGTCGGTGCATAGTAGCTTAACAAGGGTCTCGCCGGGATAGACGAAGGAAGGTGAAGGTGGATTGACACAGGAATTTATGTGGTTCGGGCCACCGGAGCGTAAAACCCTACGTCCACGGGAGTGCTCGGAGCACTGGTTTCCTTGAGTATGTGGATGCCCTAGAGAGAGCTGAACTCAGCAGAATTCGAACCGTCCCCTTGTAACGTTGCCTACACAAGCCTTTTATAGTCCAATTCATGGGTGGCTTACAAGGTGGGCCCCGGGGTGATTTCCTACCAGCTACGTAGTCTTGGCGCTGGCTTCGAGGTCGTCCTGCCACCCTGCCGCAAGCTAGGTGTAGCGTGTAGCTGTTGGCGATGGCAGGGCGGTAGGGCATGTCTTGTCCGTGTTTTGTCGCTGCTTTCAATGGTCTGCAGCTTCTGACACTATGCGCCTGTCTTGACTGTGACGGGTCACAGTGCCTCCTGACAGGCGTGCGCCGCGCCTCCGCGCCTTAGGAAGGCGCGGGTCTTGAATGCTTTGTACGGTAAATGTATGGCGCACCTTTACTCCCGCTGCCTACCGCGGTGGGCGGGCAGCTGCTCTGCTGGCCACGTGTCGGGCCCGGAGCTCACCTCTAAGGAGAGGGGAGATCCGGCCCCGCTGGACACGTGGAGACTTCGGAGGTCACCCCGCGGAGGGGGGAGGTCCGGCTCTGCTGGGCCACGTGGCGGTCCCGGAGTTATCCTCCGAGGGGAGGGGAGCTCTAGCCCCACTGGACACGTGGATCCTTCGGAGCTCGCCCCTATGGAGGGGCGAGGTCCGGCCTTCTGGGCCATGTGGCAGGCCCCAACTATCCTCTAAGCAGAGGGGAGCTCCGGCCCTACTAGACACGTGGCTCCTTCAGAGCTCGCCCCTACGAAGGGGGCGAGGTCCGGCCTTCTGGGCCACGTGGCAGGCCCAGAGCTATCGTCCGATGAGAGGGGAGCTCCGGACCTACTTGGCACATGGCTCATTCAAAACTCGCCCCTACGGAAGGGGCGAGGTACTTAGGCGGTTTCGCTCTGTACGCGGAGTACCCGATATTGAGGGTACCTACACTTTACCGTCGTCTCCGCACCCGTCGGTCCTGCAGGTCCGCTCAATCGTTGACGCGACGACGATTACCACCAAGCGATGAAGATGAATTAGAGTTCAGCTTCCTCGAGCACAGCAAACTACGGCAGCTGGGAAGAAAAGAAACTTGGCCTGACGACGTGGCGCGCCAGGGCGTGGCATGCGTATCTCGCGTGACGTCGCTGTCATCGATGGTTAGATGTTCCTCACGGTGGCGCCTCACCATTGGCCCAGGTGTCCAGTCGAAACCGACTACACAGACTCTGGCAACACTATTTATGGGAGGGGACGTGTCGCTTTCATTTACATGTATAGTATAGGAGAGGTACAGATGCTAACCATCCAGAAGTAGTAAGAAACTGACACATGTATGTACATGCTATTTCTGACCGAAAAAATACAGCCCCAGCCACAACTATCTATCATCATCATCATCCATGGAGCGCTCAACGTGCCGCCGGGTATTTCCGATCGCGCACGTCTGTGCTTTGAGGCACCATTCGCGTACCTTAAACTAAACACCTCCTCTTTTCCACGAATGTACGTTGCGATGATTTTGAGCTTCTGTGGAAGTTGCGATCAACAAGTTGTGCAGGGCGGGCTGGCCGAGCACCCAGCCGCGGTGCTCAGCTTCGATCGGCCACGACCACTACAAGAAACAGGGTAACATACGACAACCTGTATAACATACGACGGCTAGCTGTCGTATATAAACTTACAAACGACGGTAAGCAGAGACTGTCGTATATAAGTTTATATACGACAGTACAACCATCGTTTAGTATATGGCTATCATATATAATAGTTATATACGACAGCCAACCCTAGGCTGTCGTATATAGCAGTTATATACGACAGCCAAACCAAGCCTGTTGTAAATAAGCTTATGTACGACGGCCACACCATGTGCCGTCGAAAATAAAACTTATATACCCGAGGGCCCGGGTCGGCGCGGGCATTAACGCTCGCGCCGACCCGAGCCCCTGCAGCCCTAAACGCCGCCGCCACCCGCCCGCCATCCGCCGCCCCGGCCGCCGCCCGCCCACCGCCGCCCGCCCGCCACTGCCTCCAGCCGCCGCCGCCGCCCCGGAGGTCCCCGCCCCGACCGTCACCCAACAGCCGCCACCACGCCCCGGCCGCCGCAGCCTCGCCACAGCGGCCCCGGCTGCCGCAGGCTCGCCACAGCGCTGCCCCACGCGCTGCCTAGCCCCACCGCGCTGCCACGTCGCCGCACCGCCCGGACATGCGCCCTTCGCGCCGTGCGTCGCCGCACCGTGCCGGTTCGCCTTCACGCCGTCCGCCGCCCGCCTCGCCGTGTGCCGCTCGCCGCGCCGCCTCCACCGTGAGGTAAGTCGCCCACCTCCCTCCCCATCTAGAAAGTTTGGTTTTTTAATTACCAATTGTTAAGATTATGCTTGTTTGTTTTTTATTATTTAGTGGCTAATTCTTTAGATTTAGATGAATTGATATGCTTAGGTTTAATTATTTCCCAGATTTATTTGAATTGCTAGCTAGGTGTTTTTTTAATTGCTTAGAATTGATAAGCTTGTTAACTACGGTAATTATGCTTGTTTAGATGAGTTGTTAATTGCTTAGATGATTAATGCATATGAGTTAATAGTTTAATTGATTATTGTTTCGACTGTTTGAGTGTTTAAAAGTACTATATGTACATAAATGGGATTAGGGCCCGATACGACCCATTTAGTGGTAACGTATACGTCTACAAAAGCACGATGTGAACAAACTAGGCCGCCTCGCCCTACCCCCCCCCCCCTCGCGGCTTACACAGCGCTCGGCCTCTGACACTCTGCCGCAGAACTGCCAATCCTTCGGCGCTCGGTCTCCTCCGCCGCGGGACTGTCGATCTGTAGGCACTCGTCGGCCTCCATTGACCGGCTGCCACGGATCTGCCGACGCTAAACCTCCCGCGAACGCAGGTCGGTCTGCTACCCCTCTCCCCCCCCCCCCACATTGGTTTCCTCCGTCGACGGCGCCACCCCCGCCCCTTCCTTTCCCGGAAGATGTATCACCTCCTGTGCGCGGGCGCCGCCGCCGCCTCCCCGACCACGAGGTTGGGTCGTTCAGAGACGCCTCCGACACGTACTTGACAGAGGAGCAATACGCAGAGGTAAGTTGCGTAATTTTTAAATTATTCACATTAATTTTGCTAAGTAACATCTAATGAACTACGCATGTGTGCAGCTTAGTGTCCCTTGGTTACAGGGACGAACTGAAGATTACCAAGCCCTTTGCAGGTATTGGGCTAGCGATGAATTCATCGCTAAGTCCAAGAAGGCTCAAGATGCCAGAGGGAGCTCAAGGAAGCACGGTATGGGCGTCCAAGGTTTTGTGCGAATGGCTAAACAGATGGTAAGTTTCTTGTTAGTTTTTATTATATTCATAATGTAGTATTGTTCGTACTAACATATGTTCACAGGAAAAGGAGACCGGCGTGCGACCGAGTGCTACTGCGGTCTATAAGAGAGGTCACGCTGACCCTTCTCAGCCGGAGCAGTGTAGTCAGTACGTAGTGGAGCGCCTGCTAAGTTTCATGACCTCTCAAATTATTTGACACTATATATGTTGTTGAACTTACACAATTTCAATTTTTTTTCAGATTAGGTATGGGCAAGAGGTTGTGAGGATACACGGCAAAGGGTTCGATTGGGAAAACTCCCCCAACATCGACCCTCAAGCCGCGTATGCAAGCGGAGGTGGAAAAGCACACGGAAGGTGAATTCATTTACTTTCATTGTTTTCAATTCAAGATTATTTAATTTTACCTTGAATTAATTCGTTTTTTTGTAGGCTTGCCATATTCTCTGAAGTCGTCAACTCTAGGGAGGCACGAACTGCGAGAGGCAGCTCCTCGCAATCCTCGGCTGCTGGTGCAGGCTCCTCCAGCCGTCATGTCACCGAGAGGGATCTCGAAGTCATGGCGCTTCGGGAGAGTTTGGCTCGGCAGAAGGAGGCCTTGGCGAGAGAGCGAGAGAACAACAGGGCTGTCATGGCGTACCATGCGTCCTATATGGCACAGATGCAAGCGGCAATGGAAGTAAGAAACATGCAATTATACTTTAATTACATTGCATTTCAATTGGTTTTGTAAATTGTAATGTTTGAAATGACAGGCGCTAGCTCGACAGTAAGGGCAGCAAATCCAGATACCGTTGTGGCAGCCACCTCCGTTCGTGCTGGAGCTGTCGCCACCACAGGAGCAGTTTCCTGGAATACAGGTATAAAAAGGAAGTTACATTAAGTGGAAGTCCCAACCGCTAAGAATCTTAATAAATCTAGAAAAAGAATTGTAAACTTGTACATATGTCACAGGGATCAGGGACGGAGGCTAAGACTCCATCGCCACAGCTAAGGGCGCCACGTTCGCCACGGCAGGATGACTGCTTCGCTCCCGGAGGTAGTGGAGGGGCTAGTAATCAATAGATTCGTGATTTTGTTTTTGATTGTGTGGATGTCAGACTTCGTGATTGTCGATGTGTACTATTGCACTTTGTTGTGATTTTATATATCAAACTGTTTTGTTGTTGTCTATTGATTTGGATGTGTAGCTGGCTATCGAGCCAGGTTAGCCATTTTCTGTTTTTTTTAAATGAAAAAGCTTATATACGACGACCTGTATAGTTTATATACAACGGTCGCTATACAGGGCCGTTGTAAATAAGCTTAAATTATATACGACGGTTGAGTCCAGGCTGTCGTATATAAAGGCTTATATACGACAGCCAGGGCTCAGCCACTATCGTATATAAGCTCTTATATACGACAGCCAGAGCTCAGCCGTCGTATATAAAGACTCCAGCCCACTGGGCTAAGTCTACGAAACGGGTCTGACAAAATATATACGACGGCCACAAACCATCGTATAAAGGTTATATACGACGGCTTCTACTTTACATACGACGATTTTAGCCGGGCTTCTACTTTACATACGACGATTTTAGCCGTCGTATGCTGACAGGAATCCTGTAGTAGACGGTGTCCGCGAGAGGCGCTCGATACCGTTCGCATCCCGGGCTGGCGCCGCTGTCGTGACACAGGGGAGTCTCCGCCGGTTTCCTATCTCTCCCACTGCGGCGTGCGTACCTCGATGCCGTCCAGTGTACGTACGAGGACCTAGTTTACAAAACAACCAGGTATCCAGAATTTCCTCTGAAATTATTTGGATCGCGACTACGGATGCAAAACAACCAGGCGTATGCCTCAGGTCCCCCGTGCTCCATGGCTGCACGCCCGCCTCCCCTTTGTAAACCGAAGCGTACCAGATCCTCGAGCCCCTTCGAACAGCGTCAGCACCGCAAGATCGCGCCATGAACTTAACCATGGTCTATGGAACACACAATTTGGGACTACATAGTGAATGTCGCTTCAGCAGTCATTGTTGGTTTAGTACAAAATGACATCTTTGTGTGTTAACGACATGGAGAAGAAGAATGAAGGTACACCAAATTCACAGCACAGCAGTCCGGACACTCCGATGTAACCATTTTACTGCTTCGGACCACATGTGAAATCTGGATCTTTTACAAAGCTGATAGTGTGCTCGGGGTTTGGGCCATGCAGCTCAAAGATTACCTGGAGAAGAATAAGAAAAAAAAGTTGCACAAGTTAGTGCCGGCATAACCTACTGAACAGCTATAGATAAGAAGTATTTTCTATCTTATCGGCTGAGTATCATACTCTTATTCTTTTAGGATGGATCAAAATAATATGGCTTCATTGTTTCATGCATAGAAATTTGAAGTGCTATTTGACATCAAATGGTAACCAAGGAACACAATTATGCAACAGTAAAAAGGTACATACAACAATGTTGTCACCAGGTTTGAGGATTGGTGCGGGGACGTAGAGAGCACACTGTGGTCCGAGTGCCTGAAATCAGTCATTCTCAGCTTAAGACCAACAAAACATAAATTCTTCATGTATATTTCGACTTTTCGAGGTCACAAGGTCAATTTCACCAAAGAACAAGTATGAATTAAAAATTCATAAAAACAACAGAAAATCTTCATGAAAAGAAAAAATATGAATGGGAAATTCATAGAAAATTTTGCAGAGCGGAATTATCAGGATTTTACCGGCCAAAATCTCCCGATATTGAAGTTGTTCACAAAAGCAACACCCTTGTTCCAACCACGGAAAGATACGAATGTATCCTTTATCTCACTCTGAGAGTCAATATGGAAATGGCCTTCATAAAATTCAGGTCCTCCCGAAATGTTTTCTGTGATAAGATGATACAAGGATATTTGGTTTTAAAGCAACATACTTCACAAAACATTGATCAGATATGACATCCATGTAGAAAGCAAACAAAGAAACATCAACCAGATATGACATCCCATAACGGCAGTCTAGCATGTATGCAAACCTAAAATCATGTAACCTCATAGATAGTTACATCTTTCTCCCCATAGTACTATCCTAGAGACAAGCTGTAGCTCATGGCTCATGCCATTGTGCGCTATAGTATCGCATATTTCACGACAAGCATTTTACTGCTCAGCGTTATTTGATCGTGGAGGCTTACCATTTGAATAGAATGACAATTCTTGCAATTTCTTCTTTGGATCACCATGAATGGAAACTTCACTATCTGTCTCACCAGGCATCTGTCTGATCAGTTGGAGTTTTGAAAGGTTTTCCAGTGCATTGAATGAGAGCGGATACATTTTCCAGTGATGGAGAGCAATGCCATCTACCTGAACAGGAGATAGTAATCCCTGTATTTCGAAATTGGCATTAATCAGCACAATAAGCTTACAAACACGGTATGATCCAATTTGCTAGAGGCGTGTGGTACTTACCTTCCGGTCAAAAATATATGACCCATAGTTCACGCGACCCATGTTTTCTACCTGTAGACAAAATGCACATATGTTTGTAAGCCATAAACAACTAAGCAATAAATAAATTGTTACTTCAAAAGCTAGCTTGTCCAAATATTACCTCCATTGTTTCTTTTTTTAATAGCAATTCCCTAAGTAAGTCAATCAATGGTACTTGTAACAGCTACACCGGTAAGAAAGTTTCTAAAAAAAGGCGCAAGAATGATTACCAGGATATATAAGGTGGCCTTAGATGAACAGCTCAAGTTTGGAAGTTTTAGCCTTTTACTAGACCATCTTTCAATTAAGCCGGCATATACTGGGTTTCCGAGTGAACAAGAAACGAACACCTGAGCTCTGTCATGCACCTGCAGCAACCCAGAATTTACATCTCATAAACAATTTTTTATGAAATATCAAACAACGATTTTTTCCAAGCCAAGGAAATTAAAGATGAAAGCCAAAACCTTTGAAATTGATAGGATGCTGTATGGACGCTTTCCTCGATATTCTGACATGTATAATATAAATCCATACTTCTGAAACAACACACACCATTGTAGATATATGAAACATAAGCTACTTTATAAGTTAGGAAACAAAGATGGAAATGAAAATAAGTTGGATATATTGATACCTGTCCTATCTGTTCCATGTACATGGGATGCTCTGAAACAGTTACTTTCAGCGGATCACTGATATTATCGATGATGTCAAATAAAGAAGCAACCTTTTGTAGTTTCACAAGACCATAATTTGCTTTCTCAATGTCAGAAGGAAGTGGAAGAAGAGGAGTGCCAGTGCATTCATGTATCACTCTCCTCAGTGCTGCTTGATAACATAAATTATATGAGAAATATATAGAAATACAGAAATATAACAGTCAAAAGCAAGTGTCAAGCATATTAGAGCTGTTTGGGAATCTGATAGATAATTGAAGTACTTTCTACATCCGTTCATCTACACTGACACACATTATGCACAGATTAGGATCTGCCATGAGAGAGAGAGAGAGAGAGCATGGTTCAAGTTGATGTGTTACAGCATGCCTTTGTATTTTGAATTATGCACGTCTCCATGTTCCTTAATTGGTGCATCCTGGCCAGTAAACAGGTCAATTCAATAAGTTGACTTGCAAAAACGAAACAACAAATGAGGGATTATATGGGGCAACACTTGCATAATCATAAGAGGTGAGGTCCGCACTGTAATCAGATTCAGTTTGACCAGTATTTGCACCATTGTAAAATCCAAAATTGGTCCCACCATGAGCCATCTGGACAATGTCATGAAGAAACAGAATTAATAGACCTAGACTTCATACACAATGCATTGATAAATGAGCTCCAGTAACAGACATAAAGTACAGCAGAACCATTGTGGCACAAAATTTCTTTAAGGGCTTCAGCTGTACTGGTAGCATCTGTTGTTGCCATACTTTCACCCCAGTGTGTTAACCATCCAGTATAAAATTCTCTGAAAAGTAAGAGGCAACAACAATAGTAAAAATCATAACTCGGAAAATACAAGAGTACATGACAGATAATATTCATCATGAAATATAGCTGACTTACGAACTTAGAGGGGCTGATTTTCCTGGCAAATTGTACTGCTTTTGTAATCCGAATATTGGCCACGGATTGGACCCAGTTTCGAAATCAACAGCTGCACATCAACCATATTATTATTTGACAAGATGATTTAATCCCAACCCCTAAGCCTTTTCTCCTCTTAGGAGAGACTAAGAACTGAATCTTGATCCTTAATTTTTAGTGACGAAAGTAAAAAAGGAAAATATATTTTGCATGCGCCCATGTAGGGAGTTAATGATGCATGCAGCCATGCATGATTTTGCTGCAACCGGAATATTTCTGCCATCCTTTTTTGAACTGAAAAAATTAATTAATTTTCATATCAAAATATCCGTTTAGACCGTGCAAGGCACTAATAACGAGCATACTTTTGGCACAAAGACAAGTCCTACATTACAAGCATTTATCATGTGTCACGTATTTTTCTTTTGCAAATCGTTAACTCACCATGCATAAAGTATCCATGTCCACTGTTCTATTACTTTTTATGACTAATAAATTAATTTTTCACGTTGTCTTGCTAAAAAATCTGGATAATAACAATTTTCTTTTTTTGTTACAAAATCACACTTGTAGCCATGCGACATGCTTGGCACAAATTCCCTATCACGTTTTTTCTGTTTTGGCTACCAGCTATCAGTGGTAGGATTGAGATCCTAAAAATCCGCAGCAAATCATTCCATTAGTTGGCTTTCCATAAATATATAATGATAATTATCGCTTGTTATTACATACTATGTAAAAGTTCGTCTTGACCTTCGAGATCTACTGAGATGGATGGTTTGTAGTTATTTGGGACTACTGTTAAAGTCAGGAATATTGGCATGTCAAAGTGTTTTCGGGCTCAAAAAGATTTCAAAGGCTGCAGCTTTTAGGCTTACGTTGGAAGTTAGATTTTTATTGAAAGCAAGAAACTATCCACATCATGGCATAAGATCAGTTAATTTGTTTTACCTGCGAAAACATTATCTTGAGGGATTGATCCATTCTTTAAATTGCCGATGACACCTCCATCAGTTGTATAGCTGAAAGATGATCCAAGTGCACATGGTCACGACCTTGGTAATCAGAACAAAATCACATTAAACTTCAATCAGATGAGAGCATCTGAGGGATATTATATAAAAAATAATAGTAAAGCTAGCAGAACACTATAGTCTGGGCTCTTTCCTTCCACAAATGTATTTTCTTTCTTTGTCTCTGAATGATGCTAGTATGTTAGTGTGCATAGTGTTATTACCTTGCCTGCTAGTCTGTTGGTCTGCATGGTGTCAACAGGAAAAAAACTTAAAATTGCATAAAATGTATTTACACATCCTATCTGAGCAACCTAACAGTTTAATATAAATACAATTTCCATAATGTTAAATGATAAACATGCGGATAGTAGCATCTCAGCCAAATCCTGATTCTTTAAGGAAATATAGAATCAAGTTATGTTGTTACTTCATAACAATTTCATGCTAAACATTATTAAGGTAATTAACACACAAATTTCATTAAAAATAATTTACGACACAAAAAAGAGGTTGTGGCTAAAATATCCATTCATGCACACATCATTTTTCTAACCACTCTAATGCCTGGGTAATGCCTCGGTTTCATGATGCACAATTTCCAGTATACAATACCTAGTAAATCCCCTACGGCTGCTACACATACAACCTGTAAAGCCAGTTACAAAGTGAACATAACAGAAAATTCTGAAAAGAAACTGCACTAATTTGCATATCTAAAAAGTATGAGCAGAGAATTGTGTACAGAATAATGTCAGTTCCAAGATATCTTCTGGCGAGTTCAACTAGGTAATGAAGGTAATTCTTGTCATCTCCAAACGAACCAAATTCATTTTCAATCTGTCAACCCAACTACATATTAGTTTCTTCTACATACCAAAAGCTGGATATGTTAGTAGTAAGGGACTATGGACAACTTGCCTGGACCATAATAATTGGACCTCCATTGTTGTATAACAATTGTGCCACTTTTGGAAGTAGTACCGCCCACCATTTCTCCACCTGAAAACTCGGAAATTTTGTCCAAAATGTCTCAACAGATATTTAGATGAAGGAATGGAGTTCTATATGCCATAGGAGTCACCATGTTTTACCAAGGAAAGATAGGTTGAATCTGACGATCGCAGTTTAAGGGCAGGTTCTATGCTGAGCAACCAAGGTGGAAAACCCCCGAAGTCCCATTCTGCAGCACGACATTACAATCCACAACTCAAACACACATACTATAACAACTCAATCAACTCTGAACTTTAAGACATGCAGAACTTGTATTGACAAAAAATAGTTCTGGACAGTAAGAAAACTATATGCTCCGAGCTAATCATGATGCAACTCCCTCCGTCTGAAAGGAGAGATGTTTCAGACATATCAAAACTAAAATTTGACCACTCACTTTAATCATATAGGGCGTTTGTAACATATTCAATCCTCTCTTTTTGAATATGGATGAGGCATTTTTTTCTTCCATAGATTCAATACACTATCTTATACATAATACAGAAGGCAACGAAGTGGTATTTCAGGTTTCGGACTCATTTGAGGTTTCTACGGTAATAATTTTGTTTGTTCTTCCCATTGTACAAATATAATTATATTGATAGTGATATTAGATGCTTAACACAAAGAAATTCTATGTGCTTGCCAACTTACCTCCACATATGTATGGGCCTACTCGAAGCATGATTAGCATATCTACTTCTTGAGCAAGTTTCAGATATGATTCAATATCTGCAAAGCCTGTGAACTCCCACCTGTCCGGATCTGGCTCATGCAAATTCCAAGGTACATACGTTTGTATTGTGTTCAAGCCTAGTGCTTTTGCTCTTAAAAGGCGATCTTTCCAGTACTGCACACACAAATGCAACGCATAAGTAAGCTCATAGTAGTGATATCTGGAAGAAAATATTTGCATAAACAGATGAATAGGGTTAATTAGATAGTTATGTTAATTGTTCATCTCAACTAAATAAACTCATGCTGCATGCTTGAGTATATGATAGAAACAGCCTACCATATCATGATATGCATAAACATCACAAACGGTAATTTACAACTTTATATCAATACGATTTACACTACTTTGATAGAACAACATTTACCGAAGGTGATAATTTCAGCAATAATGGTAGTGAAAAATAAACATACGAATGGAACAACTGGGAAAAGCAATACTACTAGTTGTCCATATTCCTGTACTTAACCAGCAAATATCACAGTAATCCACTAAGAAACAAATATCAAAGTGATCAGAAATTCTTTAAATCCATTAACAAACTTCACACTTCTATAGATGGACACAACCTAGTTGATACAGCTCCCAAGCGGTCCCGCTAACAGCGATCTAGCAGAAGCCACCCAGTCGCTTGGCTTCTTAACTGGGGCAACGCAAAAACTGCCCACCAGCACCAAACTGCTGCTCCGAAAATCTCACCTCAGGAACAATGCGGAAGTAGTGCACGTCGCCGCCAACGATCTGGAACGGCGCCCCGTCCTTCAGGAAGGTGTCGTCCTCGATCCAGAACCTTCTCGAAGCCTCTCCGCCGACCTACCTAACATCCCCACGCACCGACAGAACCAGGCAGCGCCACCAATTCAGCTCCGGCGGCGGCGGCGGCGATCGAATGACACAGAACTCCGTCCGGTAACCGGACCGAAACGGCAGGGAGGTGCGAGAGGAGGCGTACCGCGGAGGTGAGCGCGAGGCACAGGGCGGCGACGGGTAGGAGAAGGCTCTGGAAGCTCCCGCGAGTCGCCATCCCTGAACCTCGATCGCAGCGGCTTCTGGGCTACTCTCTGCACTGCACCGCACCGCACCCCAGGGCCGCACTTGTACCGCGGGGGAAGACGGAGCGCGCCTTGCAGTCTACACGCCTGAGGCCTTTCCTGATAGCGACGAACCGTACCGACGCACGGTGCCCCAGCGCCCGCGCAGGCCGGCGAGCGCGGGGGCTGGTGACCCTGCGCGCGCCAGTGGTCGGTGGGTCGGCCGGCACCTGGTGCCGGGAGGATGATGATGGCTGGATCGGGCTAGCGTGTTTACTGGTGTCCAGAATTTGATGTACAGTATCTATAAATCACCGTGGCTTTCAATCAAGTCAAAAGTCAGTTACCGGCTTTCTAATCCGTTCAATACTTCATCGCTTGCAGTGCGGTACAGCGACTCCACGACAGTGACGGGTGGACCCAGTTAGGAATCCTCTTTCCTTTTCCCATGGAGAGCCCCGTCCTCATCAGGCCTAGCCGACTCGAGTGGTCGAGCCCAACAGGGGAACGGACCGAACAAGAGACAGAGCTCCGGTGATGCGAATGCGACGCGCGCACGCTCGCGGAGCCACTCGTCCTCGGCGCCGCGCCACCACAGCGTACTGCTAACTACTGTACGAAGGGGAGGCAGCGCGCGGATGAGCGAGGAGGCGGAGGCGGCGCGGGCGGGAGTGGAGGAGTCCATCGGTCGGCGACGGGATGGCGGGCGGGCGGTTGCGGAAGCGGGAGCGGGAGCGGCCGCGGCGGCGCGGGTTTGGGAGTTCGAACGGGATCTGGCGGCGGTGGCGGTGATGGGGGGGCGCAGTGCACACGGTGGTACGGTGGCGCCGATCGAGCGCGCCCAAGCTGCTGCTGCTGCTGCAGACGCAGGACGGCAACGCGGCGCTGCTGCTGGGCCGGGCGCGCAGGTTCCGGGGGGTTCGCCGATTACGTGGCGCGCACCGTGCGGGACGAGGGGGGTGCTCTCGCTCTGGCGCGGCATCGGCACGGCCGGCATCGGCGCGGGCACCCCTCAGTCGTCCTCAAGCGTTTTGCGACTGGATATGACGGATTCCGCTTTGCTTGCTGACTAGCTCGACATTAAGAAAATGTACCACCAGAGGCAATACTTGAACCAGTACTTGCACATGAAGACGTGATGAGGGCTATTTCTCCAATTAATCTGTCAATAGCAGTCGAAAAAGAAGGTACAATGTACGCAGGAGACCACAGTAGAGCGGTATATAGATGTTAGCCCAATTACCTGAGCACAGAAGGTAAAGGCATCTCCCCAACTGGCCTCGCGTTAGGTCAGACCAGAGCGCACAGATTCGTGGCGATTTGAAATAACGTCTCACGTCCTGCAATAAAATTAGCGGGGCAAAAGGATGGCCTTTCCTAATATCAAAATTTGCCCAATTGTGAGAAATACAGGATGACGATGCCAGTGGTATGTGCAATAAGATATACCAGACTGGCAAACATGATCACTCGAACCATAAGCAGTGCACATAATATCTGAACCCAATACAACAAGTGACAAAACTTTCAACATATAGTACCATGTCCCAGAAAACAATCCCCCACCGGATCCACAAAACCAACACAATTCCCCGAAGGGCTCCACAAATCCAACTCAATGGCATTGCATCGAGCAGAACCAAGCTTTCATCATTCCACAACCACTGTTGCTGGATCACTGCTGCTTGCACTCGGCAGGTCGTTCGCCCTGCAGTCCTTCACCACCAGCAACCTCCTTGCTCTTCTGTTCCAAAGAAAAGGAGCAAAAAACATTAAAAAATCAACTGTAACTAGAAAGGAGCACCTCTTTGACAGAGATTTCCATACCTTTTCATCACCCTCATCGTCGTCATCGTCTTCCTCGTCATCATCGTCTCCCTCATCATCTTCTTCATCATCGTCCTCATCATCATCCATAATGCCTTCAAAGTCCTCATCTTGAGCAGCCTCTCCAGTGAACCACGAAACAGCATGTGGGATAATTTTATCTCTGATTGTAGATCTGGCAACACAGGAGAATAAAATGGAAATTGATGAGAAACTATTAAGTCCGTGTGGCATTAATCCAACCCTGATCAATACTAGTATAATTTGTAGCAGGACCAGACAATCCACAGGATAAAAACATAGACATACCCAATATCATAATCTTCCTCCATTTGGTTCTGCAACTGTTCAGCCTATTGCAAAGGAAGCAACAGGTCAAGTCCATGCACAAATGTTCAACCGTAAGAGTGGGCAAAGAAAAGCTAAACTTACTGTATCCTCGTCGATTTCCTCCTCATCATCAGGAACTTGCGGCGGACTGAAAAAGTTGAAGAAGCTCTCACAGTCTTCAGTTTTCGTGATAGGTTTAGTGTTCTTTGACCCCTTTCTTGGCTTCTTTTTCAGTACCTTTTGTGTCAAGCACTTCCCAGGGTACCATTCAATTTCAGTACTGGAAACAAGAATTTGCCAAACATAAGCATTACTGTAAGTTTCTATTATCAGAATTGAGCTCAACATTAGGAAACATCATAATTACCCAATGGCTTTCTCTAGAATTGGATCATCTTCATCAATCATGTGATATGTTTTAGTAAGCACCGAGTTCTTGAAGAATGGATTTGCGTCAAAGTAAAATTCAAGCTTAAAACCCTTTGGTTCAGTAATCCTGTACCACTTGATGTCCTTGAGGTACTTGAGAGCTTCCTCATCCCTCTCTTGGATCTGAAAACAGAATGAACAGCATTATTTACCGCGGGCAAATGTTATGTGCAAAACAAACATTGCAACGAGTTGGCCTGAGTACAGAAGTTCTCAGAAGGGAAATAAGTGGAGAAAACACAAGGATTCACCTCCTCGGCCAGGATCTCGTGGTTCTTCATTGCATTAAGCCAGAAGTCTGGCACGCCTTTTCCCTCTGCAGAGAAGCATTGTAATTGTAATTGGAGTGGAAGGATAATTTGATATGCTATTTTACATTTTTATTATTCATTAACCAATGCAGAGATAACATATCGTACTATAGGTAATAATTTCCTTACCTTTTTGCTCTGCAGGGGTTTTGTCTACAGGGGCTTCACCTGCACTTTCTTTTGTGACACCTTCAACCTCAACCACGCCATTCACAATTTCATAACGCTGTCAAATTCAGGTCCCACAAAGCTCAGACTTTATGGATTCTAGTTCATACCAACAAATAGTATGCAGCCATATTGAAGGACAAGAATCGAAACAGCATGGGGCATGAAAAATAGAAAATCTAGCAATGACCTAAAACCGAGTCACAATATATATAGAGGAGAAGATATCAATACAAAGCCAGCTTACCTTTGTGTAAAGTGGTTCGTACAACTTCTGATATTTAGCTTCAAGTGCAGCTCTCTCCTCGAAAAACTTTGCCTCGAGTTCATCATGTTGTCCCTAGCATGTGGTAAACAATGTCAATAAACCCAATATCAAATACCCAAACTGCACATCTTAAACGATTACTATATACTAATCAATGATAGACCCACATGAGTACATGACAGAAAAATCGATAAGGTAGAAACATTCCGCACAAGTGTAACAAGACAAATCCAACCACATAAGCATACTGAAATAACTATAGCCAGATAAAGTAACAAAGCTTCAAGTCAATAAATGGAAGTTTTCAGATGGTCCAATCTAGATGGTTAAAGCATATCGGTATCACGCTTTATTGCTAGGGACATCACAGCCAAAAATACCTAGAGTTGATGGCTCGGTTCATTCAAAACTATATCATCCAATAGATGATGCATATATGATAAAAGTAAAATGGAAACAAGCAGTTAGGATTGGAATTTCTGATACCATTTCAGGACGAGTAGACACAGTTAATCAATGCTACAGGATTACGCAGTGCCTCCTCCCAAAGCGAGGCACAATAATCAAAACAGCCACAAAATACAGCGGTATCGCGGCACAGAAGTGGAATCGCCGTATACCTGGATCTCCCTGAGCTTCTCGACGCGCTTCCTGACCTTGGGCTCGAGGCTCTCGAGCACGTCCGCGTGCTGCGACGCCAACCCCTGCAGCGTATTCTGAGGAATCGCGGCAGCAAAACAGCACGGGTTCATCAGAAAAGCCCCTCCCCAAAAAAACCAACCACGGAACCGCCAAAACCCGGTCAAAGCCAACGAACCGGAAACGGAAAAAAAATGCAACAGGGTCCTCACCTTGATCGACGCCACGAGGTTGGCCTTGTCCTCCGCGCTGAGCTCTGCACCGAAACCGCCGCAGTACCAATAAGATAACGCGCCCAAGCGACGGTAGAACCGGGATGGAGAGCGAAGCGGACGGACCTGCGGCGTTGGGGACGGCGGCGGCGAGGTCGGAGAGGTCGATGGATTCCTTGCCGTCGCTCATGGCTTCGAGGAGGCGGCGGCGGCGGCGAGGAGGGGGGTGGAGAGAAACCCTAGCGGCGGCGGGATGGGTGAGGAGTGTGGTCGCGGAGGAGCGGATAAAAAAAATACAAGAGTGGGGGAGTTCGGGACGCGATTTATAGTATATCCGGCGCGTGGGAACCCGGGAAGAGGTGGGTGGAAGCGCCGGGCGGCTCGAGTTTCGGAAAGCAATATTTCCCGGAACCCACGCATTTTCAGACAGCCTGCCACCTCGCGCGGAGTATTTCTTTTTTTTTTTTTGAATCCTTCGCGGCACGATTCCCTCCTTCCAGCCTTCCGGGGGCTCCTCGTCCTGCGATCCTTTCCGTGGCCGTGCGACCCAAACAAGCTTCCCGTACGACCCAAACAGGTCCACCGCGCGCGCAGCGCATCTACTACGCTTCGCGTCCTGGCCCCTCACTCGCTGTGACCCAAACAAGCCGAACCCGGCAGGCCAGCCCGTCACTCATCGCGTTCCCGTGCCTTCAACAATGCGATCAATGCTTCCGCCGAACCGAACCCAGCTACACTACACGTGAACCAAGAGACAAATCGCCTGTATGCCCAAACATGTACTACTACTGTACACTTACCTGGGACTGGAACCTGAACCGGTCACGCGAGAAGAACGCGTCATGTCATAGTTATGAACAGTCTTCAACTTAGTAACTGCTAATTAAGCGCTGCATCCAGGTCAGAATAATCTTAACAAAAAGATAAATCTCCTACTCAGAGTAAAAAAAATTAAATTATTTTATCGTTGTCTTGCAAACTTTGAAGCAGCCAAGAACGGGGGGAAACGCTGCCCGTGGTGTTTGTGTTTCCGGGCAAACATGCCGTCGCCGCCGTCTCTGTCGGAAAATCTTCGCCGCTCCCCTGCCCCGGGTCCAACCTGCGTGTAAATAAAGTCCGCCTCCAGATCCGGACCGGAACGCGGTTACATCCAGATTACCCCGATCAGTCCGCCGTCCCATTTCGTCCGTCGTCGCGCACCACCTTCCTTCCGCACAGAGCAGCTCAGACAGCGACGCATCACTGGCTTATTGCGGGACGCCAGCTTAATCGCGCGTCAAGTACACGCTGATTGCCCTGCCCTGCCCTGCCCTGCTCTAGTAGCCCGCCGCCTCCGGCCGGCCGGCCAGCCAGCCTCACCGCCTCCTCGTATTTCTTCCCTTAGTTAATTGGCTAGTTGAGGCAATCCAGCTCGCATTTTAAGGTAATCCAGCTCGGGCGGGCTTGCAAGGCTGGGATCCGATCGGGCGGTCGATGCCGGCGCGGGGCGGCTGGGCATGGCCGGGCGGCGAGGAGCGATGAGGCCGAGCGGCATGCGGGCGGCGCAGCTCGCGCGCTCGCCGGCCGCGTCGTTCCTGCTCGCGGCGGCGGTGGCGGCGCTGCTCGTGGGAGGGCTGTACTTCTGGGTCGTGGTCACGTCGTTTCGACGCCCCGACCCCGGCGCCGTCGGGTGCCGGCCCGACGGCGAGGGGTCGTGGTCCATCGGGGTGTTCTACGGGAAGAGCCCCCTCGAGCTCCAGCCCATCGAGCTGGTGAGCGGCGCTTCAGACTAAAGTCAGCGCCTTTCGTGTGTTGGCTTGAAGACTTGACTCTTGAGGTGCTTACCTTACGGCTGCGTGATTTGGTGGGCAGGAAGGGAGGAGCAACGGGAACAGCTCGGCGTGGCCGGTGGCGAACCCCGTGCTGACCTGCGCGACTCCGACGGAGGCGGGGTTCCCGAGCAACTTCGTCGCCGATCCGTTCCTCTACGTCGAGGTGAGACGCTGTTGCTTCTTGAGCTGCGTGCCACAGGAGTTCTTGCCCCGAATGGCCCGAGACTAAAACCTTTTTTAGTTGAGCTAAATTGGTACAATTCAGGTTGATTGAGTGAATTGCTTGCTGCATTAGTAAATTCTGCTTCCGTTAAGGTAAAGTTTAGCAGGGCTGGCAGTTTGACTTGAAGATACGTTAGGAGGCAGCTTGTTTAGGTAGTTAGGTACATGCTGTCTAGCTGCTTACTTCAATTTCATATTGTTTTTTCTCAATTTGTGAATAACATTAAAACGGTTTACCCAGTGCCGAAGGCTTCCACACGTTATGTTACTATTCCAATCGAGGCATGCAAAGTTAAGGGGGGGGGTACCGAATTTCTATCCTATGATGAACTATCACCTAAGGAGATGTAGTTGTACGAAGGTTTCCAATTTTGCTTAGGTGCAACTGAACTAACACTACTAATCTATATCCCGATTTATAATAAAGATCCACTCTCATGGTATAAAACATTATGCCTTAGTTGAATAATTACCACATAGCATATAAGTAAATAAAGATGCCTGATCTCCTTTAGGCTTGTTTCTGAACTGAAACATACGTGTTTAGACAGCTAAAATGATGTCATCTTGGTTGATTATTTCATTGACCAAATCACATTAGGATGTATGGTAACAGGAATGAATCTGCATGATGAAGTGGTTTTGATAAGCTTAAATTATAAATGTCAGGTGTAAGAAGTAGATTATTTGTTCTGTTTGGGTGACTGTTGCATGAGTTTGGTTCATGATACGTAAACCAAGCAGGAAGAAATTTAACAATATTTTTTCTAATCACCCTAGAATGAATCCACCACCATTATTGTTAGATGAAAGTACTACTTTCGGTCTGATCCACGTGGTGCTTTGTTTTCCTGTTAACATTAAACGCGTTCTCCTAATACCTTCCTGGAATTCTCAGTCTCATATGGTATTATGCATCTTTAGGGGGACACTCTCTTTCTTTTCTTTGAAACAAAAACGACAATTTCACAGCAAGGTGATATTGGAGTTGCAAGAAGCATAGATGAAGGTGCAACGTGGGAGTTTCTTGGCATAGCTTTAGATGAGGCATGGCATCTGTCATACCCCTTTGTGTTCAAATATTTGAATGAGGTAGATTTCTAACTTCACTTTTACCACTGGAGAAATTGATGACCATTTCAGAAGATTTCAAACAGATTTTCTTTCTTGTAGATTTATATGATGCCAGAGGGAAACAAAAAGAAGGAGCTGCGCCTTTATCGTGCTACTAAGTTTCCTCTTGAATGGACATTGGAGAAGGTGCTAGTTAATAAGCCACTTATCGATGCCTCATTAGTTCAATATGAGGGATACTGGTGGCTATTTGCCTCAGATTTTACTCGATATGGCGTCGAGAATAACGCAGAGCTTGAAATTTGGTACAGTAACTCCCCTCTTGGTCCTTGGACTCAGCACAAGCAAAACCCTATTTACAAATCTGACAAAAGTTTGGGAGCTCGAAATGGTGGGAGACTTTTCATTTTTGAAGGGTCATTGTATCGCCCAGGTCAGGATTGCAGTTATACCTATGGACGGAAAGTTAGGCTGTACAAAATTGAAAAGCTAAGCAAGGAAGAATACAAAGAGGTCCCTGTAAACCTTGGGATTGAAGAGCCCAAAAAAGGGAGAAATGCTTGGAATGGCATGAGGTACCATCACATGGATGCACAACAGCTTGCTTCTGGTGGATGGATTGCTGTAATGGATGGTGACCGAGTCCCTTCAGGAGAGTCCACACGGCGTTCTCTCTTTGGTTACATAGGTTTTTTGTTAGCCATTGCTCTTATCATTTTTGTGGGTTTTGTGAAAGGTGCAATTGGTTGCTACATCCCTCCAAGTTTCTGGGTTCCTCACACAAGGAGAAATGAATTATATCGCAACTTGCCTGTGCACCGCTTCAACCAGAAAATACGCAGATATTCTACCAGAATTGGCAGATATCTCTCTGCTACCAAAACAAGGCTCAATGAAAAGACCTGGCCCAACAGGCTGTTCTTTTGTGTAGTAGCTTTAATTGCTATTGTGAATGTCTGCATTGCTGTGCATTTCTTATGTAGTGGTAACGGTGCTGAAGAGGCATATAGATATCAAGGGCAGCACTCTCAATTTACGATGGTCACGATGACATATGAAGCTCGTCTCTGGAACCTGAAACTATTTGTTGAACACTACTCCCGATGTGAGTCGGTTAGGGAGATAGTTGTCGTCTGGAATAAAGGTAACCCTCCAAGCAATGACACATTTGATTCTACTGTGCCTGTCAGGATACGAGTTGAAGATATCAATTCTCTTAACAACCGATTTAGGGTTGACCCTTTGATAAAGACTCGGGCTGTTCTTGAACTTGATGATGATATCATGATGACTTGCACTGACTTGGAGAAAGGATTCAGGGTCTGGAGAGAACACCCTGAGCGGATGGTGGGCTTTTACCCTCGAATGATTGATGGCAACCCTTTGCGATATAGGAACGAAAGGTACGCCAGGGGTAAGAAGGGGTACAACCTGATCCTCACAGGTGCTTCTTTCATGGACAGTGAGTTTGCTTTCAAGAAGTACTGGAGTGAGGAAGCCCGCGAAGGGAGAGACTACGTGCACGCGCACTTCAACTGTGAGGACTTGCTCATGAATTTTTTGTATGCAAATGCAAGTGCCGGCTCCTCAAGGACCGTAGAGTACGTCCACCCGGCATGGGCTATTGACACATCCAAGCTTTCTTCCGTCGCAATTAGCCGAGACACTCAGAAGCACTATGATATCAGAACAGATTGCTTGGCAAAGTTTTCCTCCATATATGGTTCCCTCCCTCATAAATGGGAGTTTGGCATGCGACAAGATGGCTGGGACAGATAGTCAGACAAGGATGAAGATATCTTTGTTCACCCTGTGAAAGGTTTTGCAGCACTGGGAAAATTCACAGCCCTTTTTTGGTCAAAGGTTCTTGTTTGGTGATGTACTTATGTGGCTAGAAAAGTCTAGAACCATGTAGATCAAGTTCAGGATGGATCATTCCTCAAATCTTTTAGGAGTCAACCTTGATTTAGGCGAATGCAATGCAGTACCTGTCAAGCAACAACAGTTTACAGCAGTTGATCTCTGTGTTAACGTATTCTGTAAATTACATACTGCAAAAGGCCTGTTCGATTCCCTTTTCTGCGTAGCTGGTGTACATTTTTTTCCTTCTTTAATATTTGGGCAAACGCCCCTGGCCTGCTGGGTCTTGTTAGTGTTTTTTCGCTTCTTTAGTAACATAAGAAAATTGTTTCAGCACTTAGCTTTTATTATTACACTTTTCAGTCACAAGTGGGTTCCCCTCTCTCTCTTTTTGGGTTCCAGTGCAATGTAGCTCGTTGGATCCTGCAGTACTCTTCTGTGTCGGAAGTCTCAGTTGTGGTTTGCTCCAATGATTTAGTTTGTCGTGCTCAGCCGTTGATAATTACTTACTCCGTTATAAAATAAATGACATTGAGAATAGAAAATATAGTTCAATTTTGAAATAAATAACGTTGAGACAGAATTGAACTAGATTTTCTGTCATCAACGTTATTTATTTCAGAACGAAGGGAGTACAATATTTTTCTCCCAGTTCTCATTCCTCACAAATTATTACGTTTTGCTCACGTTCATTTCTTCTGGTAAGTGTTCTGTAAAGTTGTGAGCATCATCCCAATTGTCTGACGGAAAATCCAACTAAATATATGGCTTAGACCTTGTGCAGGTCATGATGTCATGATCACTCGTCCTACAATCATATATTTTTTCACTTAAAACTATTTTAAATCGTATTGCACGATTGCACTAAAAAGTTATTTACATTTTAATGTCCTTATGATCGTAAGCGTGTTTTTTTTTCTTTCTAAATTGTAGCTTTAGGTTTGCACTACCGTGGAAGCTTAGGAACGCTGATAATTTGGGCCAATTTATGGTTGTGGCTTTAAATTCTGTGGACCATTTGAGCTCGACAAACTACATTAGAGTTGACGGGTTGCTGGAACGCCGTCTCAGGTTTGGAGTTTTGGACCCTTTCCGTTTTGCCGTCTCCGTTGGGGCTTCGGCCCGCGCAAGCTCGAAACGCCCCGGCACCGGCGGCCTCTCGCCCATGTCGCAGTAGGTGGACCAGAGCCCTAACCCTAGCTTCGAGCACCGACGCCCTCCACCTTGGACCGTGTCCATGGACGCCAAGGACATCCTCGGGCTCCCGAAGATCCCCTTCTCATCCTCCCAGGAGAAGAAGACGCGTCCGCCCAAGGAGCCGCAGCGCAAGCCCGATGGTGTCTCGCGCGAGGTGTGGCCATTCTTACCCTCCCACCTCCTACTCGCTACAGCTTGTTACCTTGACGCTAATTTCGCTTGGGATGTAGGTCTATGCTCTCACCGGAGGGGTGGGAATGCCCCCGCTCATGCCGACCGTCGAGGCATCGCACCTGAAGCGGCGGCCTGCTGCGGAGAAGGAGAAGGTAAGCGTTCAATCATCTCACCATATGTTCAAATCAAAATGTGTTAGCTATTTATAAACTCCAACAGATCTGGAAAATCTGCGTGTAGAGTACATTGGCCACGGAATTGGACTAGGAAATTGGAAATGCTTCTGGTTCATGTATAAGGGTACTGTTCGAATTGCACATTGTGTCATCTGGATGGTTTTTGTACCTGCTAGTTAAACAATTGAACCTACTTGTCACAGAACAAACAAGTTGACTACTCTTCTTGGCCTTTGATGCTACTGTAGCCAAGGGACCTCTTTACATGATTTGACCTCCATTTTAATTACTTATGCAGGTAACATGGCAGTGGTTACCTTTCACGTCCTCTGCTCGAACTGACAACCTGCAGCTGTATCACTGGGTTTGTCTCTCATGCTCGACAAATTTACTAAAATATATAAAGCTAAGCTAGATTAAGTCACCTAATAGTTGTATGTCCAACAAATTATTCAGGTTAGAGTTGTTAATGGTGTTCAACCAACTGGTGACTATCAGTTTGCAAAATATAACAAGGTAAGAATTATATTATGTTTAGGTGCATCAAATAGCAAGAAGCCATCCATTGTAAATTTTGGGTCTTATCCTGTTTCTGTTTATCCTTTTCTTTTGCAGAAGGTGGATGTTCTTAGATATACGGATGAGGAGTATGAGAAGTATTTAATTGATCCTGTAGGTACTAGTTACAGTAAAATTTTGGAATGTAGCTTCCCGTTCATTTCCGTGACACCGACATACTTAAATTTCTTGTGCTATTAGCAGTTAAAATTCTGAAAAGAACCAATCTGATCTTTTTCAAACATTCATTTTAAAAACAATTCTGAGCTGTATCATATCTTTCCCATCTTAACAAATTTACGCACTTGCATTCCAGGTTCTAAACATGTCTTACTTAAATATCATGCTGATTTTCGCATGCTACCACATGTGTCAGCACATTTTTAAAAGGGTGTACCCGGTGCTTAAAGCTCCCACACATTGTGGGGTCTGGGGAAGGGAATTTCCAGGCAGCCTCCCCCTTGCTTATCTTGCTTATTAGAATTTATTATCTGTAGGCATTGACACTATTCCTTGCTGTTTGGCTATGGGGACTACCCCTTCTTGTGGTAGTTCTTTTTAATATCCGACAAATCCATAGATGAAAGTTTTCATATTCAGCTTTTGGAACATTTGTAATCAGATACCTGAATTTGTCATGAAGCATGTCAACATTTTATACCAAGCCTTAAAAGTCAGGAAAGAAGCTTTGCATTTCTATATGTCATCACTGAAGGGCTCTTTGTGTTTAATTGATTCATCCATGGATATCATTAGCTTTGTATCTTGTGTACAGTCAACCACTATATTCATAGTTTCTTTTGTTTCTTTTTGAAAGAAGTGTTTGATGTGCCTATTTCAGGCATGGAGCAAGGAAGAAACAGATCAGTTGTTTGAATTATGTGAACGGTTTGACCTTCGGTTCATAGTAATAGCAGATAGATTTCCAACTGATCGCAGTGTGGAGGATCTGAAGAGCCGTTACTATTCTGGTAATTTGATCTCATTACTCAGATACAGCCTGCTTTGTGAATTCTCTTCTCTTGTTAATTTTCTATGGTCTATATACGCATATGTTTGCTCAGAAGCCAACATTGTTTGTAATAAACTGGATTATTCAATGTCATTGAGTATACAAATAATTAGTCATGTATTTTATTCATGTTTCACAGCGAGGAAGATTGTTGACACCATTTTGCATCATAGATCTTCTAAACAACACACTCTTTTGCCTTTTTTTCTTCTGTCCAACTAGTAAACAAAATGTGGAAGAATATTGTTTGCATTTAGTCCCTTGTACTCGTAATATTTCTTTGTGCATGTCATGCTATGTACTATTTACTGTTACAAGATATTGGGTCGTATCATGGATTTTTATTTATATATTCCTATTTATTCATTTAATGGATCTAATTGTATTTTTACGGCATCAATTTATGTGCTATGCATGCCTCTTCAGCCACTGTTTTCTTTATTATGCAGCTACACGGTGCCTTCTAATTCATAGAGCTCGATTTGAAGATGTTTCTGGGAATCCTATTGTGAAGGTTCTCATCCCTACTTAAAAGTAATTAATTATTTGTTATGAAATTTTTTCTTGTGCCTACATATATGTGTTGACTTTGTTCCTAGGATCACTACAATGCTGCTCATGAGACTGAGAGGAAGCGTGCATTATCTGCACTTCTCTCTCAAACAAAACATCAAGAGCGAAAGGATGCTGAGGTTAGATAGAAATGATAACTTCTGTGCCGTTCACCATTCGCTGGATTCCATGATTGTATGTATGACTGATAAGTGATAGCTTTTCAGACTTTAGCAGAAGCCAAGCGTATTCTTGAATCTCGCGCTGCTAGTAAGGTGATATACACATGATTCCATGATTCCTCTAACTAAAGTAATATTATCCAATAAGCTTCTAAAGGTTTTTTGTAATGACATTTAGCGGATTACTATTAACTTTTTGTGGAAACTGATTTACAATCATCTAGATAATTTTTATTTGTTCAAGAAATTGCATTGTTACCATATGAGCATTCCAGGTGTCTGCTAATACATAGGCATGATACTGTTCATTAAATGCTCTTATTATTTATACAATCGTTGCTATATATTAGTGGTACAAGTTGTTGGATGTCTAACTGTTTGACACTTTGTAGAATGGCGATGAAGCTGGAATGCCTTCAAGCTCTGGAAATGCTATGGTTTCTGCCGAAGGTGTATCTCCCTTGAGCGCCACTCAGCCACCGTTAACAAATCCATATGCAGCAGCAAATAGCTCCATACCTAGTTCACTACGGACGGTAACTCAAAGACTATTCTGCTTTAATCATTTCTTGTTAAGTCTTATACAGAGCTGTTGATTTGTTAACATTTCAAGTTACCATAGCCAATTTCTTTTTAATCCTGCAGAAGCTGCATTTCATTTTTATGTACCTCAACAAAAAAAAAGTTGCGTATGTAATGCTGCCCCCCTTGAATTGATTATCTTTTTTAATGCATGTGTACCACAACCATTCCTATTATTTCATCGTAAAAAACAACAACTGAGTCATATGGTCTTTCTGAGAATTTTCATATGTGATCTCTGGAGGAATATAAACCACTACCCTCCAGATCCCTTTTTTCTTACCCTTTATTTTGGCGGTGTTTCGGTCCTGCATCTGGATCTAAGATGACACCTGAATTCACATGATAGCATGATGTCAGGAAATTTTGGTTACATGAATATTAATTATGTTCCACAAAGAAAATTTGGATAAATGACACTATAAACCTCACACATTTTGGAAAAATATCACTGAATGCTTCACTGGTATGTGAGTTTGGGGGTTGATGTCAACTCAGAACCGATGGCATTAATTAAGGTGCATACTGTGCTATTGTTATGGTTGAAACCACGAGATAGATATCTTGTAATCTGCCATATTTGTGATGTTCTGGTGAAAGAAATTCACTTTTTGGGTGTCGTATGCATCTGCGTTTATTCCTTACGAATTGGCAGCTCTGCTGCCAGTTTGAGAAGTGCTTACCGTTCCACTTTCACGTGCATGAAAAGGGTTGTAAGTTCCCTTTTGAGCACTATATATATATATATATATATATATATATATATCCTTTTTTTATTCGAACATGCAAGGAGAACTGCACATCATTATACTATGAAGAACAAGAATAAAGGTCCAAGAGGGCCCCTATAACGCCATAAGCTCAACTAATTCACTCAAATGTGAAAAATAAACATGACCCCTAAAACAAAGCATGGCATCAGGGATCCTATTTATTTTGAAAATTAATTATTGCAGTGACTTTCATTCATTGTATTGTACGGAAGATGGCTGCTCTAATTGGTAAACCCAGGCACCCAGCACGAGTAGTGTTAGGATAAATATGTCAGACCTTGTCTTCTTATTTTATTAACTGCAGTATGTGTTATGTATGATGATTAGTATATCTATCTGTTAACTTTCCTTTTAAAGCATTTGACTTGTTACTCTCTTTCAGCTTCGGGTGTATCTGAGGACCTATGCGCTTGACCAAATGGTCCAAGCAGCAAGTGCTTCTGCTGGCCTTAGAATAATCAAAAGGGTTGATCAAACATTACAAGATCTAGGGGTTTGTTCTATACGTGACATGCACCACTAAGTTTGTTATCAGTATGAATGTATTTATGATACTATCATAACCATTGTTTTCTCTATATAGGTGCATTTGAAGCCTAAGGTTCCAACGAAAGCAGTTTGTATAGAGCATCTTGAATTGCGGAACGAGATACTCACATTGCTTAACCTACAGAAGCAGGTACCATTTCTTTTTTGAAGTTCTTGAGCTGAAGATTCCATGGCAAACTGGTAATTGGAAATTTACATCTGCTTTTAATCCAAAATTTGCATTTAGGCTTCAAAAGTGTTGGTCCCCAGCTTGTTTTTTCAGAAGTATCTGCTGAATAATTCATCCGCTAAAATAAAAAATCTATGTCTATCAAAAAAAATTATGTCTTAAGTACTTTTCCTTCAACTAAAAGCTCTTTGCCTTTTATGGTAATAGCTGCAAAATAAAGAGGCGGAAGTTTCAGCTAACAGAGAAAGTTCCTTCACGGAGGCGCCAAGCACACCTAAGGTATGTAAATACATGAATTGTTTACCTTGTTCCCATCTGTGCAGAACTATGGGAGATAATGTTAAATCATATAGACCATGGGGATTAGATATGCAGTAATGCATAGAGATTCCCGTCCTAATCTGTTGCTGAGTTAGATAGCTGTAATAAGTAGCTTGATTTTAGAAGGTTTATCTTGTAAAGCCTAGTGAAATCTTAATGGGCTGTGAAAAAGATGACAGTTATGTTATACCGCAATATTTCAGGATTCAAATATCTCGTTAGCTAAAGTAGTTAAAACCAGACTCAGAGGCAGCTTAATTTGTCTGACTTGTGCCCCCTCCCCCCCCCCTATATACCGAATGAAGTATCAATGCTTACTTACATTTTAGTTAATAGCATTATTGTTTACTGTTTGCAGCGATCTAATAGAGATATGGATCGGTCCTTTGTTCCTGATACTGCTGGGTTTACAGGTATTTTGAATCAGAGACTTTGGTTATACCTGTTTCCTTGTCAATATATTAGGGCTTATGCTTCTGTATGGAAATCTTGCATTTGATATGACCTCAGGTGAAAGAGCAGGCAAGCGGGATCACAAGCGGAAGGTTTATTTTTCTCCTTTCTTCCTTCTATTTTATACTTAGTTTTTCTTTTATATAAACAAATCATTCTTGTGTTTCAACGATTGCTACTTACTATAAACATTTAATGAACTCTAGTGGTTCAGCTGCTTTGCACTAGAACATGCCCTCAATGCATGTGATAAACAACCTGCTGGTACAAAAATACATTTGAACTGGCAGCAATACCATTACCTCATCAAATCAACATACAAGTCGTTTAAGCTTGTTAGATCGATTATGAAAATGCAGGACATGTCATTGAGCTCCTGGGGTCCTTAGATAACCCTTTTGCCTGATACATTTGTTTTTAGTAAAGACAGTAGAATTGTTTTATGATTCCGTTTCATCTCAAACCATTTTCTCCAGTCCACGACTGGAAGATTTATTGATGGACCTGCATCACCAGCCCAGTCCAAGGGGCCTCAGAAGTTGAAGGCATCTGATTGATAGTGCTGTTCCAATAATACATGAGAGAACATTCTGTAGTCAAACAGCCTCGTATGCTGTATCATACTGAATTAAACTCAGTATATCCTGATTATTTGATCCCAATTTCATAACGTTTTTTATCCTCGTCCTCTTTCAGGCAAGCCAAAGATGAACTAGAACTAAAGGGTATGCCAACCTTGGAAGTTATTTGGGTTCCCAAATCTGCTTTCGTGGTTAGAAGATTGTGCTTGCATGCGCTGTCAATCCACAGGCTACAGTGCATCTTTCAGGATTCCAGATCTGTAATGCATTTGTTGGATGTATGTAGTCATAACAGTGGGATCAAAATATGGAAGCCAAATTTTTTCTGGTGATCTCAAGTATTAACCACGAAAGCCGTCAATCCAGTCTCGCCCCAGAATCTAATGTTAACCTCGATGTCCACGGAAGGCTTAACCTCGATGTTACCTGCTCCCGTCGTCGGAGAGCGACGGCGCCGGCGATCGATATGGCCTGTTCACGTCGTGGACAGCGGGTCAGCAGCGTAACATGAGCGGAGTAATTGGACGGTAATCGTAGGCGATCCACCGGGGAAGGGTGAAAGAGATTGCTAATCCTGAAGCTAATGGTTCATCGAAATAGTTAACTGTAGAAAGCACAAAGATGTATAAACTCATACCCTAATCAAACATATAGGTGATCCTAACCAGTAGCAGCAGGAGCTAACCACAACATTGCTGCGTGCAGCTCAGCTCGTTGTTGCTGCAGGCTGAACTGAAGCTGCTACTGCTTGCTGCCGCCGCGGTTCAGCACTTCTCCCTTGTAGTTGAGCAGCGAGTTGAGCCTCTGCAGCTGCAGCTGCTGCCTGAACCTGTTGATGAAGTCGTCGGCTCTCGCGTCCACGCACTCCTCTGCCGGCGGCGCCGCTTCTTCCTCCGCTACGTTTGGAGCCGCGGCTTCCGAGCTCGTCTTGCTCATCCTCGCCGCCACCCCTCCCTGCTGCTGCTTCTTCTTCGTCTTCTTGTTGTTTCCCTGATCCGTCGTCGGCTCCGACTGGCTCCTGCCGTACTGCGCCTGCTTCTCCTCGTCGGCGGCCGACGCCTTAACGGGGTCCTCAGGGACAGGTTCGCCGGAGCGGAGGTGGAGGCTGAATGAGCGGAGCCGGTCCAGGACGGACGACGTGCGCGCCAACGGCGCCGGAGGTGGTGGAACGACGCGTTCGTCTTCGTCGTGGCGCACTTGCTTCTGCGACTGCTCCTTCCTGAAACTGTCGATGAACGCTTCCGCCCTCGCGTCGACGCGGTCCTCCTCCATTGGCCTCGGGGCAGCAGCTTCTTCCACCGGGGCGAACGCGTCGTGATCCGCCCCCGCCGCGGGCCCGGCGCCGCCGTACTCGGGCGGGAAGTCGCCGGAGCGGAAGCGGTAGAGGCCGACGGAGCGGAGCCGGTCCAGGACCGAGGACGTGCGCGCGAGCGGCGCCGGAGGCGGTGGCGGCGTGGCGTAGCGGTAGTAGGGGCGCTCGTGCTGCTGCCCCCGGCGGCGGCGGCGCTGGTGCGAGCGGGAGGTGAGCGCGATGGTGCCGATGACGAGGTTGAGGACGAGGAAGAGCGTCGCCGGTGTGAAGTAGCCCCGGACCGACGCCCACGCGCCGAGCGGCGCCGCGTCCATCGGACCGCCCGCCGCGAGGAAACCTGATGAGGCCGGGACGGGGCGTCGGAGGAGGATGGAGCAGCTGGCGATTGGCGTCTGGTGTGGACTGCAGAGTCACTCCAACTCAAGTGGTGATGGTGGTGGCCGCTCGCCGGGGCCGTGGGAGACTCGCGGATGGGCTGCTGCTACTGCTGCTGTTACTCCTGACTTGGTGGGCGGAAAACGTGGGAATCCGAGTGCCGCCCCTCGTGCCGCGCGAGCCGACGCGACCCGCCGGGATTGCAGGCGACGCCAAACGCCGTGTCCGACTGGCTGGCTGGCTGGCATCTTCGTTCCCGACAAAGACCAGAAGGACGCCAGTTCAAAAAAAAAAACTGAAGGAAGCTGTGGTGCGACTGGCACTGCAGGCATACGGCTTCTCGGCACAGTCGGTCGGCACAGCACCTGGCCCGTGTCCACGTTTCATCAGCTGATACCGTCGAATCCTCACTGGTTTCCATCGCGTGCAACACGCCACCTGCAAGTCCAGTACAGTCCAGTCGACGTCTCAAACAGAGCAAGCGAGCGAGCATCCGACACGACACGACACCAACCGACGCGCGCGCAGCAAGATGACAGATCAGACGCTTCCCACGAAAACAAGCACGTCGTCCATCGCATGGACACGCGTCGAGACTGGAGCGGTGCTGGCCGGATTTATACAGACACCGAGCGCACCCTGACACGTACGTGCTGCCTGCTCTGTTGAACCGATCAGTGCTGCTACTGATACGGTCTGGATATCTGAACGAAGAGATTATGTTCGTGCGGATAGGACCAACGGAAGCAGGTAGACCATCCGATGCGACGCAGGCGTCACCGTTTCAGTCGGCGGCGAAGGCGACGCCCGCGAGGGATGACACGGCGGCGGCCGCCTCCGCCGTGCGACGCCTCGCAGCCCATGACGCTAGGAGAGAGAAATGCGGCGCGCGCCTTGTGCCGCGGCTTCATCATGATGATGATCTACCAGAGAAACCCATACCTCCCCTCCGCCCGCCTTGTGTTGTCCTACTGACGTGAGATGCTGCTCCAAGGAAAGTCCTCAACACATGTACTACTGTTTATTTGCTCCCGGGTGAAATCTGCAGTTTCCTTTTTTTTCTTGAAGGTAAACTTCAAGGAAAGTTGATCAATCAACACACGCGTATACATCAGTACCAAATAGTACCAACCTGGGCAAATTTTTCAGCAGCAGCAACGGCAGCAGCCATGTCAGAGGAAGATGGTCATGTCGAAGAAGGTCATGAAGGTTGGTCTTGGTCCGTGGGGCGGCACCGGAGGGCACCCGTGGGACGACGGCGGCCACTCCGGGGTCCGCAGCATCACCCTATCCTACGACCGGTGCATCGACTCCATCAGCTTGGAGTACGACAAGGACGGCCGCCTGGCCATTCCCGGCGAGCGACGCGGCGGAGCAGGCGCCGGCAACCACACGACCAGGCACGCAGCACAACCGGTGTCAGACACCCTGTTGGTTCACATGTGAACCTTCTCACTTGACAAGGTCATGCATGGGTTCTTTATCAGATCAAGCTGAGCTTCCCGGACGAGTACCTGACCGCCGTGAGCGGGCACTACTCCCCGATCGCTCCCGGCGGCGGCTCGCCGGTGATCCGCTCGCTGGCGTTCGTTGGGGACGAACCGGCGGGCGCGTACGGACAGTTCGGTTCGGCGTCACGGAGGGCACGCCGTTCACGTTCCCGGTGGACGGAGCTAAGGCGTCATCGCCGGGTTCTGGGGGAGGAGCGGCTGGCACCTCGACGCCGTCGGCCTCTACGTCGCCCCGAGACGATGTACCACAGGGTGCACAGGCTCGGGCTCACGGCTTACCGGGCAGTCATGCACCGGATCGGACCTCAGCAGAAGCAGCATGAACACAGCAGGTGAAGCGGCGGGAACGGCAACGTTCTGACAACACCCAAGGCTGTTCTACATTTCCATGGGGTTCATCGGCGCGGCGAAGCTCAAGCCGGTGCACCGGCGACGAGATGGCCATCCCGGCCGCCGGATTTCTTTGGTTTGTCACGCTCGACGTCGCTAAGAAGGCCGGCGTCCGGCGAAGACACGAGACGGCCGAAACCAGCAACGCCACCGACTTCTGTAGAACGCCGGTCCACGTCGATAGATCTACGTTGGCGAACCGGCAGACAATGGTCGGGCGTGCGACTAGCAACTTCGGAATGCAATTTGATATCAAACAAGCAATAATAAAGTGCCAAGATATTTGTAATTATGGAACGGCACGCAGTAGCATAACATAGTCGCTCCTCATCTAACAAGTTCAAAACTGTTGGAACATAAACAATATGCAGGGAATACGAGCACCAACAGGGCCCTCAACAAGACTTTTTAGCTCAGTGCGCTTCAAAGATTAGTTGGCTGCCTGTTCCTCTTCTTGACACCAGACTTGGCAACCTGGAGGCTGCGGTACACTGAGCTCAGCCTAGCAAGAGCCGGCTTGGTCAAGTCAGGCCTGTAGTTGTTGTCACTAACCTGAAGGCATACAGAAAAGGTCATCAGAAGATTTGTAAACCATATGGATTAACAACATGATTCCACAGATACAGCACATAAACTTAAATAATTATGTATTAGAATTTCTTAGGTATGTGAAGAAACTTAAGGATACCATACAAATAGGTCAAGCTCAGAAGCCAAGCGTATCAGCTAATATTTCACGGAAGAACCAATTGATCGGTTGGTCTTCTTACATGTTATGGCTCATCACAGCAAAACCTTGGATCAGCACTCAAGCCCAAACAGGTATAAATATAAACTATCTTAACAAAAGTTACAGGAACAAATAGCAATCTTCAAAACAAGGGCGTATATTTTAATATAGTTATTAGTGATAAAGCTATGCAAACCCCACATAAAGAAAACAAATAGTACGAAGCTCAGAAGCCAAGCGTATCAGCTAATATTTCACGGAAGAACCAATTGATCGGTTGGTCTTCTTACTAGTTATGGCTCATCACAGCAACAGATTTGATTAACAGGACCAATATAAGAAACACTATTCAATGCATAGTACAAAGAAATATAGCACCGCATAGCAGTATTAAAATTAGCTGGGACAAAAATTATTTTCGGGTGCCGCTACCTGGTTCTTCACAGCCTTGGCCATCTTGCGGAACTCCTTGCGCATCACAGACTTGTGGCTGAGCTTCGCAGGGGCGTTCTGCTTCTTGGTCTTGGTCGTTGAGAGGAGAACAGCCATGTCCTTTCCGCCTGCCGGCTGGATGGTCACAGTCTTCTTGTTCGCCAAGCCTAACAAGCCACAATAGCGCAATTCAGCACTTTGTATCTGGTAAAGGTTTCATGCTCTGTAGGGGTTAACTTCAGAAACAGTGCAGGTAAGCATCTTACTGACCGGAGTACTTGTATGAGTGGATGTTGTAAAGGTTGTTGGGCTCCTTGGTGAACTGCACCTTGGCATTGCCGTCGCCGAACTCCTTCACCAGGAAGGAGTTGTTCTTCCTCACGATCTGCCAGATCAGGTCCCCTGGAACCGTCGCCATTTCCCTTCACCTACAAACCAATCCAACGACTTAATGTTAATGTAAGTAATTGCTCAGTAGCAACATACTAGCAACAGGAAACACAAAAGGGGACTGGCTGCATCTACAACTCTCAGATATAATCTCGCGTCAAGCGAGATTTTCACCAATATTTCAAACACGGCTAGGCCTACTAGATCTGAGAAGAAGCTGAACAGCGGTCAACCTTAACATAGAACAACTACAAACGAAGATGCAAGGAGTCTTCAAAGACTCAAACAGATGGCAAAAACAGCCTATAACGAATCCTCCAAACATTTCGCAAGGAGCGCACAAACCCCTTCGAACAGAGGTACCGTCACCGCTACTACGCCTGCATCGGATCGAACTACGCAAACCTGATCACGAGATAGAGCGGGGCAGGCGCTAGACGCTACTGAATCTAACAAAGCAGCGCGTATGACCTGGGCGGATATCTCCACTTACCGGAGATGAGGTGCCGCGGCGCCGCCTTGCGCTGCTCCGGGGTTGCGGTGGCGGCTGTGGAATGCCGGGACGGTGCGGATCCCCGCTGGTTTTATACCGAGGCGTGCTCCTAAACCCTAGGTTCGGCCAGTTTGTTTTCTGGGCTTAGATGGGCCGAGACTTTCTCCGAGGCCCTAGTGAACTACGGAGATTCCGCCATCCAGGAAAGATAGACGGGTCGAAACAACGGCCTACAGAAGTGGTGGCCCGTTTGCCTCGCCTCGTCTAATGTTTCACGCTCCGTCGCGGCAGTAAACTCCGCAGCGATCCCGGCGGGGTTCGACTCATTTCATGTTCTAACTGTAACTAAACTCAGTCTCGAAGAGCTAAAAACGAACGTCTCCAACGCGCAACCTAAAGGGGTGAGTATTTTGGTCACATTAGAAGGACACTCATATTTAAATCCTGTTTCGAGAGGATTTAAAATAGATTTCATGTTTAGATACTATATTGAACACGATGCTACAGTATCATTTGAAGTTTAAATCTCTAGATTGGTAAGCTCATCGGAGTCATGCAAGTGTAAGGGTCACCAATCTACACACCTAGGCGCGTGTCAGCAACGCTTCTGAAATGCAACCTCGACCAACGGAGAACAAACGGATTCCAAAAGGCAGCGACAAGCTACCCAGTTTTGGGGAAGCTGAAATCCAAAACTGTCAAATTGTAGTTATGATGAAGTTCAGACACAATGATTATTTTGCGGATATACCCACGGTACAGTACTCTTTCTACATCGTGCTCGAGGTATGAGTGGAAGACTCAGTTCTAGAGTGGAACCGCCTTCCAACCGGGAGGCCGGAAAGCAACGAAAGAAAATGGGCGAGAAACATTGTCGGGTGATATGCTGCAAAATTTTCAGTCCCTTTTCTTGCCGGTGACACCCGCAACCACCTGCGGAAGAACAAAAAGATTAGTTAAACTTTGTCTAAGCCAATTTTTACCTCAACCTCAACAGCTCACAAAACTAACAGCATGGATAAAACAGGGAGTAGTTTTCAGTAACAAAGCTTAAACACATGCTTTGTGCAGCTTCTTACCCTTTCCTAGCCAAGCTGACTTGAAGTAACCTAGTAGAGGTCAATTTTATATGGCGTGGATGGCACACAATAAAATCTGGGGCTTGTATGAAACTGAATGGGGGTTGCTTTGTTTATTGTTTACGAACTAGAACCGGCAAAAGAGGAAAGGGAGAGAATCACATACATCTTTTAGAGGAGGTGGAGGAACTTTTTCCGCGGTCTCCCAAGAATCCAAGATTGGCCGAACAACTGCGGGAAGAAAGAGACCTGAAATTGCAAAGCATAGTATCAGCTGAAATCATCTGGTAGAACTGGAGAGGAAAGGCCAGCTGCACTTGCTAGCTCTTCAGCCAATCAATAATTCAAATGGCTCAGGCAGCCAAATTTTCTACAGTTTCTTGATGAACGTGTGACTAAGATAAGAAACAGTTCGACCCAAGACCTAATGAGGACTCAGTTGGCTAGCACTCAAAATGCAATATCATAACTTCCACCACACTACCTGCATAGATGATAATCTGGAGCTTGACACTGTAGGTGGTTTTAAACTGACTACTTTTAGACTAGCTGTTTGGATAGAAAGTAGAACAGGAAAGAATGAACGCCTCCTGCTAGTGATACTCACAACATACATGGTTCACCTACTATGAACTTATATCAGGACATCTATCATTTTGCTACTTTCCTATCCTATATTTGTTTTAAGATTATGTACCTATATGCATATATATATATATTCATTGACAGTATCTGGACTTATAACAAACTTTATGCCAAGTAAATGACGAACTGGGAATTAGATAGCAAATAACATGATGCCTGGTCATACTTGAGGGCATGGAACCAGTTCAATCCTGGGTCACGAGCAGCGCGACTATACAGGACTACTGATCTGCGAGGAAGCATTATGAAATCACCCGAAATGCAAGGCATCTGAAATCCTGGATCTAACAAATTTTAGAAAGTGGGGGGAGCCGTCAAAACGTAGGGAGGAGCAACCGGCCAGCCCCTAGAAATCAACCCCGATTGTTCCGACACCTAGCTTAACGGAGCCACCCCGACCAACCCACGGTATATCAAGGGCAGGGCAAGGGCCGCCTGCGTCTCCGAGTGCAACGGGTGCCCGTGCATCGACCATAAAGTAGGGTTTCGCGTGTACCGGAGGGAGGCGAGAGGCGGCGTACCGAATCCGGCGATGAGGCAGGAGGCGGCGACGACGGGCTCCTTCACCACGAAGATCTTGAGCTTCCCCATCACGCCCATGCCTCGCTTTCGCGTCCTCCTCGCTTTGCTCGCCGTCGTCGCTGGAGACGGGAGGCTAGTAGTGGGCCAAGTCGTTCGCTGCTCTCCGATCTGTGGACGTGGGCCCAGCCCGTTTGCTTACTGGGCCGAGACCAAGATGTCCATAATAGTTGAACTGAGGCCCAACTCGTGGCTGACGCCTTCGTGTAAAGGAGACGGAAAAAGTAGCAGCATATTCCGCGCGGCTCGTGGGAGGGAATCCGGGAATATCCTCTCGCGCGCGGGGAATATTGTGCCGGGACGAGCGAATCTACCGCCGCTGCTCCGATTTCCTCGCTTCTCCTGCACCGCATCGGCATGGCCACCCCCTCTCCTCCTCTCTTCGTCTTCCTCTCGCTCCACTCCTGGCCCCTCCGGCTTCCTCTCCTGTGTCTCTCGTTATAACAAGCCGTGCGTCGCCGACGAGCCTGTCGCCCGTGCGTCGCCGATTATCAGGTAAACTCCCTTGCGCCGTCGCTTTGCCTGAACAAGTATCAACTCAGTTTTACGTTTTGCGCGCGCGTGTTTTTAATAATCTGGTTTCCGTGCTGCTTTGCGCTTATGATCCCTGCGCTTCTCGTAGACGATACTGGCGTGCAATCCTTATCTCTGGTCTGTCATGTCGCCTGACAGGCTGACACCGAGCTTATCATATGGCCCCATCCGGGCCAATTTTGTCCCGGTCATTCGGAGATCAGAATTTAGCTTGACAAAATCGAGCCTGGGCAACAGATCCACCTCTAGAAGCCTTCACACGATTAAATCATATTCAGTGCAGTTTGCAGACAAGCGTATACCGCGCGCCATGGAAACGGCACACACCAGCTGCAGGAAACGGAGCTCGGCGAAAACCATGAGGGGGCCACAAAGCGTTAAGCTTGTGCGTCATGGCGCGTCCTCTCTGTTGATGCACGCGCCGCACAGAACAGGGTTTGATTTACAGCTGTAACCTGAAGGAGCAGTGGTGTATCAGTGGCACTCCCACCCGATTGCATCGCATCGCATCGCAGCAGGCTACCGATCTTGCCTGCTACAAAAACGGCACGAAATTCGACCCTACAAGCCCTGCCATTTTCTGTTCCAATTCACACTGGACCCTCTAGGTCTGCAGCCAACACGCACCACGTTGCTCGCTTCATGGAAGGCGATCTTCAGCGACTCCACAAGGGAACGGAGTACGAAGCAGCAAAAAGAATCCGATTTCAGATCTCAGTACGGTGCAAGGTACTGGTGACGGCACCACCGCAGCAAGTGGCCGCGAAACAGGTACAATTACTACACGGACTCAAATACATACAGGTACGTACGTACGGTCAACTGTGCACAGCGGCACTTCTGCCCAGGCGCACACGGTTTCGTCATTGTTCTCGTCTCGTATTGTTCTGCTACGATACGAGCAGGCGTTTGGAGATGCTACACTAAAACGATCTCCGGGGAGAAGTGACGTATCATCTCGACTCCCCCACAACCCAACTGTTTCGAGGATACAATTTACATGTGGTTGTTCCTGGAAAATGAGACGAAGTTTCATAAGTTCAAGGGCCACATCAGAAAGAATTTGACTAGCATATTTGACAAGGTATTTTCTTTCTTACCATATTATGACTCGATAGCTGCAACCCTTACTGGCTTCATTACTCTTAGGATGTTCCTCATATGCTCAAAACCCATCACTATCAGCCCTATGAGATAAAGAAAGCTTAGTTGCAGCCTGCCAAGCAAGTTATATACTGCTACGGCGACATTGGCACCTTCATCTGTCTGCACCGTGACGGTAATGGGTCTTGCAGAAATAAGAGCCTTGGTTTCTGATGAGGATGCAGCGTAAGAGATGTGCTCCGGAACATTAGCTTTAAAGAGAACATGGAAAAAGTCAAAAGCATGGTTAAGCTTGCCTGATGCATTATCTTCATCGGACGACCACTCTTCAGGTTTCATGTTGGATTTAGTGGCCTTTATCAAATCCATAAGTGCACAGTTGACCTGCAATTTGTAAAAGGTTTCATGAGTTATAGTTTGCTTCGTCTCCATCACAACAATGAGGAAAGTGGAAATCAGCAATCTCAACGTGGCAAGCTAAGCCTGAAAACTTTCGGAGAAAACAAATTCTGTCAATGGTAAATATGCTGATTGGTTTGCCGAGTTCATGATGGGATTCAAGTGCCAACACAAGGGGTACACAGATGTTTTTAAAAGAAGAAAAATAGCCCATTTCATCCCACATTTCTGTTTTTTTTTTACTAAAAGGAGTAACGAAGAAAAGTTCCCTTCAAAAGTTATATTATGTTGCCTGTCTTAGGTGACGAATTGATACTGATAGATAACTGTAACCTCTGAAGTCATCTTAGTGTTGTCAGCGACTAGGAATTATTTGCCCCAATCAGTGATATCATATTGTCAGTCGTCATCATTTTGCCTAGTCGGGTTAGATGAAAGTAGTAGATTTGCCGGCTCATTTTTTCAGTGATAATGAAGCTAGCACAGAAATACAGAACCACAGCATCTGAAGTTGTCATCGTTGGTCAGCTAGGGAGTTCAGTAACGTAAGCAATGAAGCAAAAATCAAAAAGTCACATCAATGACCTGAATATTTTACTTGGCCCAAGTCATTCTGTTTTACCAAAAATCATACTTTACCTCGTCTGGTCTTTCATGGCTCACTAGATGTGCTCCATGAAGTTCCACCATTCTAGCAGCAGGAAGAAGCCTTTCTGCAAGACGTCTTGCATGGCACAATTGTGCAATGATATCATATCTGCATTATGCTTTATGTAGGTCATGTGAAATGGATGCATAATATTCTCTTAGGACGAGTTTATCCACTCTAAGAAAACTAACCTTCCGTGAATGACTGAAATTAGAAAACCAGCAGAACGAATGGTATCTAATTCTTTTGTAGTCATTTTGTGAGTCCAGCATGCATTCACCTGCCCTTCAAAACCACAGTTTGACTGCATCCCTGTCGATGATATGCCCTTCACGTATTCCTGAAAGAAACATATAGTATGGGTGAACCTTCCATGAATGAGTCGCCAGATGTATACTATATGCACTCTTCAATTCAGCCCAAAAAAAAAATTCCCTCATGGCAGTGTATACCTGCTAAAATGCTTATATACCAAAGAGAAAAATCCAAAACATAATGCCAAAAAAAAGCCTAGTTCAGATGGTGTAGTCCCATGATACTATATATTATATAGAAGGGCTCCTCTATGATCAGGAAAAAAGATCACATTCTAATATGACATCCTTGTAAGAATAATGCAGGCAAGCATTTGATGAGTATAAGCGACAAACTACATCCAAAAGACTAAAACCAAAATTTCATTTGGATTGAATGATATATTATGACCTAGCACACACAATATCGTCATACAAAGCATCATTCAAAAAGAACTGTTATCACTCACCTGATAGAGGATCATCCTCCTTGTGCATGACCCAACACTCTCCTCAAGATATTCCTGCATTCGCACATGAGAAATCAGCATATATAAACATTGAAGAAGTAAATCCGTAAAATCAATGTATATTCACATAAATTGAGAATGATAATGGGTGCATGATCAATTCTTCACCTTCGTATAGTGGGTTTCTAAGTCCACAAGAGCTCTTTGTTCTGGAGTTCTCGCCCTTAAGAAACGGAATGCAAGGGATAGCATCTGCGCATCTACCTACACGAGTGGGAAAAGAAAAATTGGATCAATTGTTTCTGGTAGCATATCCTTTGTATATAACAGAAATAGCCTCTGGTACCTTTGGGAAGCACTGAAAGCCACCTCCGGTGACATTAAGCAATGCGAGGGAACACAGCCTGTGAGGCGCCATGGCTGCTAACTTGCAAGCAATCATCGCGCCTGATTGTAAGAAGCAACAGGGTCAGTGCCAGGCATTACACAGCCACGGCTCGAGTTGAAAAGACAGAAGATAAAAGGAGACTAACCCATGGAGTGGCCAACGACGTGGGCCTTCTTCCACCCCAAATGATCCATCAAGGTCAACGCATCCCTTGCCATGATGGCCGTCCTGCAAGGATGAGTGAACACGTTCAAATTGGTCAGTAGTCAGAACCGGCGTCCATTAGACTTTTTTTCCATACAAAGGCGTGTGATAGAAGGCATTGCTCCTCTTCTAATTCTCCTCTTTGTGAAAGCAATTGTGGCAGGAAACGAGTGAAATGCAGATTTCTTCTCATTGAAAGCTACATGCAGCTCCAACAATGTACCAGATCCCCATGAGCAATCGTTTTGAATCTAAATGGGAAGCCATGAATCTGCAATCTATTCTCCACCGAACAGCAAGTCCCCACCGATTGTCGAAACCACGGTAACCGACGGAATTGGATCTTTGGCAGCGGATGATGGGCAGCGGAAAACTCACGAGTAGTAAGATTTGTGCGGGGGCACGGAGCTGCGGCCGACGCCGCGGTTGTCGAAGCAGCAGACCTCGGTCCCGTCGCCGCCGCCGTCCTCCTCCCCATCCGCCTTGCCGGCCTCCTCGTCCGCCCGCGGCGGCTCGTCGTCGGCGGGCTCCAGCGACCCGGTCAGCCCCTCTATCTGCGGGCCCCACGAGTCGTGCGTCCCCGCCAATCCTTTCGATTCGCACACAAAACCAAACACCAATCCGTTTCTCGTCTCAGCGACAAGCGGAAGAGAAAAAAAAAATATGGAGCCTTGTTCTTCTTCTTCTCATCAAGCTGAGGGAGAGATCGCCGTACCGATGACGAGGAGCACCTTGGTAGCGCCGCGGCCGTACCGGCGGTAGAAGAGCCGGACGCCCTCCGACCTGTCGCCGCTCTGGAACCCGCCGACCTCGCAGTAAGGCATTATCGCTGCTCGCCGGCGACTCCTCCTCCTATTTCACCCAGCTCCTCTCTGTCGCCGCCGCGCGCGATCGATTGGCCGTTCCGGGGAACGGGCGCGCGTTGAATGAATCGACGGAAAACGAGCAGAGAAAGAAAGAAAAAAAAACGAGGGGCTGGGAGCGGAGCTTCAGAGGAAGGCGCGGGGTAATTTATAGGGACCGAACCGAGCGCGAGGAAGGTGGAGAGGCCGTCTGGAGTCTGGACGACGGGGCACACGTGGACGGATGTGTGGGGGCGGATATGAGCCGGACACGAACACGTCGGCCGGCCGAGTCCTGTCCAGATGGGACGCGCCCCGAGGATAAAATTACGAGGATGAGGTCCACGATTTTCGGGGCCGTTTCGTTGATCGCCGGCGCAGTTGGAAGGCCGGATAACTAGCAGTGCTTCGTGAGTCCGTGGCAAACGACTCGTCGAGATCATTGTAAGAACCGGAAGAAGAAGAAGAAAAAAAAGGAAACTTCTGATGGGAGCACAGAACACAGAAACGGAAGTTCAGTTTCGTTTGCTCCCGAAAAAAAAAATCGACCTCGATCGATTGCGGCGGCGGCGGCCAACGCCGTACTCCAGATTCCGTGATGCACCAACGGTGCGGGTCGAGGAGGCGGCTCTGGCTACGAGCTTGCAGTGGTCATCGGCGTCTTGGACGGATGAGCGTAGCTCGCCATCGCGTACGTACTCGAAGGCTGCCGTCTCGTTTGACCGTGAACGGAATCCGATGGTTACGCCTGTCTTTGCTGAATAAAAGTTCTCGATTTGGGGGGGGGGGGGGGGGTGGGGGTTCTTTGGCTGGATTCAGGGGTTAAAGGATTGAAGGTTGCTGCTGGGTAGTCGGGGGCGGCTGACCGGGCCACGGTGTCTCCTAGAAAGTTTCCGAGACGAAGCTTGGGAAGCGAGATGGTAGCAGCACAGCGATAGGTAAAAAGAGTACTTTACATAAAAAATTGTCATTTTAGACATGTTCTCGTATACCAAGAAAGTATTAAATAACCTTTGTTTTTATTACGATTATAGTCTCTTTAATAGTTTGACTGGTCTACTTTATTAGTTCTCAGCCCTCTTATGCAGGTTCAATTACTAGCCACATACATTACCACGCGTTTATTACGTTTTTTCACGAGACAAACTCCTCATTTCTGCTTTAATGTCAATTTTTTATGCACTCATAACTTTTGTATAGAAAGACAATTTTTTGTTCTGTCTCCGACTCCGAGGAGTCACAAGTCGCACGGTTTGCAGCCTCTAGATTTCAGGTACGTATCCTCGTTTCCCATGGAAAAAAAAAGGTATATTTACGAGTGAACCGGTGCAGGTGATCTCCACAGGAAAACCGTCGAAGTTCAGGGAGTTTTAGATAAGGCTTCAGTTCACGACCCAAAGGCCCTGTTTGGCACGGCTTAAACTTGTTAAAAAAAACAGCTTGTCTGAAAAACTGGTAAACAGCAGCTTAAACTTATATCCTGCTTTTAGTTCATTCTGAGAAGCAGCTGAACTAATAAGCTACTGGAGAAGCTGACTGTTTGGTCCACCCGCAACTTATTTTTATAAAAAGCTGGTTTAGAAGCTATGCCAAACAGGGCAAAAGTTAGTGGTCGCGTGCATGTAATGTAACCGCGAACGTACGGGAATGGCAAACCTGCAATTAAGACGAGTGCCGTTACACTGATCGACTGCTTGCCATAACGCTCGTCCAGAATTAGAAGGTGGTTACTGGTGTGAGACGAGCAGCATTTAAGATCCGAGCTGGTTTTGTGACGTACGTACGATCAAATCGGAGTTCACGTTTCTGAATCTGTAGCGGGGGTCGGGCCTGTCTCAGCCGGATTTATTATCTCATGGGGCTAGGAATAATAAACGTGAAGGAGAAAAATCCACCACCGTCACTTCGAGAAATTACTCTGAAATGTTTTACTCAAGATTTCAGGGGGTGATGGGCATGCATCAGTGCCGCCCGCTCCCTGGCCTCCTGCGTGGATCATGTCTCGAGTTGGATCCACCGTAGTCGTAATCCTGGAGCTCCGTCAGGACCCTGGTGCCGCGTGTCTGCATCTGTAATTAAACAGTATAATTGCCGTGGAGATCTCGTTAAAATAATAATAATAATAATAAAGTGAAACAGTCTTGAAACAGCATGAGTTGCTCTGTGCTCAACTGCTCTGCATCTAAAGTCAAAAGAGCCCATCGAAACGGAGCTGCGAGTTAGGTTACAGAGACACGATGCTTCTTCAACAATACGTCAATTCCATTAATTTTTTTCTAAGAAAAAAGAAAAAAAAAGATCTGTCTGGCGAATTCAACCAAGACTGACATGTGCATATGCCTCTATCACTTGTGAAGGAACATCATAACTGTCTTGCGTCGTTGCAGTTTGCCCTGCATTCAAGCAACGATGAATTAATCATGCTTCATTAGTCAGTGTCGAAAGCACACAATAAACACAGTAAAAAAAGTAGAACTACAGTATGAAATAGCACACACCTCTCAAAAGAGAAGGAAGAAAGAGGGAAATTAACATCGTACCTGAAGATGCGTTGAACAGAAGAAAGATCCCAACAAGGACGATGACGGTGAGGATAAACTCGAGTTTTGTCGCCATATATAGCTTCAAGCAGCGCGATATAGATCGAACCAGTTCTCTGTGTCCTCGTGACGACTTGCGAAGCACAAGGCCGGCCGTTTGGCGATGAGGAGACGAAATGCATCATCATTGTCTCCCTTATATACGGAGGGGTGGACTGCGCGGCGTGAGTTTGCATGTATAGCTGGACTGGACAAAGGACAAGCAAAGAGTGGAGGCTCCACCGATGATTTGCTGTACAGGCTAGCTGCGACGGATCGAAGTGAAGACCGATCTGAGATACTTGTCCCAGTGGAAGGTCAACTGGCGTGTGCTCATGCTTGCTTCAGAGAAAGCGGCCTCATCTTCGGGCAGGCAGATGTCCGAGTCCACCGCGTGCAGGACGACGTGCGCGCAGCACCACGCACAGTGCAGTGCAGTTTCCATCTGCAGTACGCACGAAAGGGAAAGCCGTGGCCGCGCGCCGCACATGCAGGGATGCAACGCGTGGCGACCGCGACACTGGCAAGAGTACCGCTAGCTGCGCGAGTCGCGGGGTAGTGCAAGCCGAGCAGTGTCCACTACGCGCACCGTCCGTCGTCCTCGTCAGCCGCGGCCGATCGGACGCGCCGCATAGGCGGCATCGCGCGTCGTGAAGGTTCGGCTCGTGAAGGAAACAAGTGGGAGCTCTCCTGCGGATCGCGTTGCACGTGATGGGGTGGGGCGATGGATCGAGCGCCGCGCGCGTTCGGGCGAGGTGATCGCCGGAAGTGGAGGGGACGACCACTACATGAAAAAGCTTCTTGAGCTTGAAAGAGAGAAGAATGAGTCACTTGAGTTAGAGCTAACCTTGAGTAAGAAAACTTACTCAAAGTTAGAGGACTCGCACATTGCAATTAAGGAAGAACTTACTAACTTGTCAAAAGTTAACAAAATCCTTGAGGTGCAAGTTGAGTCGCTCAAACAAAGTGACTCCTCTTCCTCCAAGAGCTCTTCCTCCAAAGATATGCGCTCGACAACAGTAAGAACATGCACTTGCTCTAGTAAGAAGAATGTAATTTCTAATGCTTTAACCCCACATGACATGCATTCTTCTCAAAACAGCATCTTTGATAAGGAGAAGATCAAATATGCAAGAAGTGCATATATGATCACTAGACCTTCCAATGTCAAAGATGGACTTGGCTTCGACAGGAATAAACACATGTCTACTTCTAATCATACTAAGAATAGAATCATTTTTGTTAAAGAAAAATCCCATGAATCTGAGCTACAAACACTATTCCATACATTTGATGCTTCTTATGTTCTCATGAAAAACAAGTATGGAAAAGTCATTACTAAATATACAGGGTCACGCCACAAGAACTTAAAAACTTGTGTGTGGGTGCCCAAGACTCTTGTGACTAACCTGAGAGGACCCAAGCAAGCTTGGGTACTTAAAACCCCGAAATAATTCTATTTTCCAGGCTTACTCCTCCGGTGGATCTAAGTGGGTGCTAGATAGCGGATGCACAAATCATATGACCGGAGAGAGAAGTATGTTTGTGGAATACGAGTGCAACAAGGATCCAAGTGAAGGTAGATACTTTGGAGATAACAGCCAAGGAAAGGTCCTTGGTAGTGGTAACATTGAAATATCCTCTCAACACACCCTATCTAATGTTTTACATGTAGACTCTCTAGATTATAATCTTTTATCAATATCTCAACTATGCGACAAAGGTTACAACTGTTTATTCACTAATGAGGGTGTGACCGTCTTTAGAAGAAGCGATGGCTCGATTGCATTCAAGTGATTTTTGAAGGGAAAGCTTTATCTTGTTGACTTCAACAAAGATAAAGTCAAGCTCAACGCTTGCTTGGTTGCTAAGACCAACATGGGATGGCTGTGGCATAGACGGCTAGCCCATGTTGGAATGAGAAATCTGCAGAAACTTCTAAAAGGTGGTCACATCCGTGGTCTTAAGGATGTGGTTTTTGAAAAAGACAGGCCGTGCAGCGCATGTCAAGCAGGAAACTAGGTTGGAGCACCACACCCCGCCAAGAATGTGATGACCACCGCTAAACCGCTGGAACTTCTCCACATGGATCTCTTTGGTCCAATTGCGTACATCAGCATCGGCGGTAACAAATACGGTTTAGTAATTATTGATGATTTTTCAAGATTTACGTGGGTATTTTTCTTGTATGATAAATCAGAAACTCAAGGAATCCTCAAGAATTTCTTGAAAAGAGCTCAAGATGAATTCTCATCAACCGTAAAGAATATCAGAAGTGACAATGGGACAGAATTCAAGAACACCCAAGTTGAAGAATATCTCAATGAAGAAGGTATAAAGCATGAATTCTCGACACCCTATTCTCCTCAACAGAACGGGGTGGCCGAAAGGAAGAACAGAACATTGATCGAAATGGCGAGAACAATGTTGGATGAATACAAGACGTCAGACCGGTTTTGGGCAGAAGCGGTGAACACCGCTTGTCATGCCACAAATCGGTTGTACCTTCATCGACTTCTGAAGAAAACTCCATATGAGCTTCTCACGGGTAAAAAGCCTAACGTTTCCTATTTCAAAGTTTTTGGTTGCAAATGTTTTATTCTGAACAAGAAACCAAGGGCCTCGAAGTTTGCTTCGAAGTCCGATGAAGGATTCTTGCTCGGATATGAATCGAACGCCTACGCCTATCGTGTCTTCAACAAGGTGTCCGGCCTTATTGAAGTAGCACGTGACGTAGTGTTCGATGAAACTAACGACTCACAAGTGGAGCAAGTCGATAAGTCTATGCTAGATAAGGAGGAAGCTCCATGTGAAGCGCTGAAGAAAATGGCACTTGGTGATATCCTACCACGAGAGGAGACACAAGATGAATTTCAACAAGGAAGCAATGATCAAGGGGGAGCTCCTACACAAGATCAAGTTGAGGAAGATCAGGAAAATCAAGATGATCATGGAAGCAATGATCTAGGGGGAGACATGACACATGAAGACAATGAAGAACAAACAACTATACAAATTCCACACCCTAGAGTACATCAGTGTGTGCAAAGGGACCATCCTGTCAACAATATCATTAGAGATATTGCTAAGGGAGTAACTACTAGATCTCAAATTGCAAATTTTTGTGAACATTATTCTTTTGTGTCTTTTCTAGAGCCTTACAGGGTAGAAGAAGCCTTAAGGGATCCAGACTGGGTGATTGCGATGCAAGAGGAGCTGAACAACTTCAAAAGAAATGAAGTGTGGGAGCTGGTGGAAAGACCAAGGGCGAACATCGTTGGAACCAAATGGGTATTTCGGAATAAGCAAGATGAACATGGAGTAGTGACAAGAAATAAAGCAAGGTTGGTGGCCAAAGGTTATTCTCAAGTGGAAGGTTTGGATTTCGATGAAACCTTCGCTCCTGTAGCTAGACTTGAGTCCATTCGCATTTTATTGGCATATGCTACCCACCATAATTTTAAGTTATATCAAATGGACGTCAAGAGTACCTTTCTGAATGGTCCGTTAAAGGAGTAAGTCTATGTAGAGCAGCCACCGGGGTTCGAAGATCAGAAGTATCCCAACCATGTCTATAAACTGCGTAAGGCTCTCTATGGCCTCAAACAGGCTCCTCGAGACTGGTATGAGTGTCTTAGAGATTTTCTGATTCAAAATGGATTCAAAATTGGGAAAGCAGACTAGACACTCTTTACTAAACATTTTGATGATCATTTATTCGTATGTCAAATTTATGTTGATGACATTATCTTTGGATCCACTAACAAGTCCTTCTGTGAAGAATTTAGCAAAATAATGACAGACAGGTTCGAGATGTCAATGATGGGTGAATTGAAGTTCTTCTTGGGATTTCAAGTGAAGCAACTGAGAGAAGGTACATTTATAAGCCAAACTAAATATACACAAGACATTCTCAAGAAATTCAATATGGACAAAGCCAAGTCCATCAAGACACCCATGGCCATCAACGGACATCTAGACCTCAATGAAGACGGTCCAAATGTGGACCAAAAGGTATATCGGTCCATGATTGGCTCCTTACTATACTTATGTGCATCTAGGCCAGATATTATGCTTAGTGTTTGCATGTGTGCAAGGTTTCAAGCCGCACCTAAAGAGTGTCACTTAATTGCTGTAAAAAGAATCCTAAGGTATCTTGTGCACACACCCAACTTGGGCCTTTGGTATCCCAAAGGATCCAAGTTTAACTTGATAGGGTACTCCGACGCTGACTATGCAGTATGCAAAGTCGATAGAAAGAGCACGTCAGGGACTTGTCAATTTCTTGGCAGGTCCCTAGTTTCTTGGTCATCTAAAAAGCAAAACTCCATTGCTCTTTCCACAGCGGAAGCAGAGTATGTTGCAGCCGGTAGTTGCTGTGCGCAACTGCTTTGGATGCAACAAACTCTTAGGGACTACGGCTACAATCTAAGTCATATCCCGCTTCTATGCGATAATGAAAGTGCTATAAAGATTGCACACAACCCTGTAGAGCACTCAAGAACTAAGCACATAGACATCAGTCATCACTTTCTTAGAGATCATTCATTAAAAGGTGACATAGCTATTTCACATGTTAGAACTGAAAAACAACTTGCAGATATTTTTACCAAACCATTAGATGAGAAAAGGTTCTGTGAACTAAGAAATGAGCTAAACATTCTTGACTCTCGAAATGTGGCTTGAAACATTGCATACCTGGTTGCAACTTAAATTGTTCCTCCGTATTGTCAAAAATGCTCCTCCTCTCCTTTGTACTCAGAAAACTATTCTTAATGAGTAAATCTTGTGGATTATGACCATTGTTCGATTGTTGATTGCCTACTGGTCGTAATCACCAAGACTACTTGCAAAATTGTTGTCCTTGGATCACTATTAGTTATCTATATATATATCAAGTCTGTTGGAAACGGACTAGTCCGATTTCCAACCGGACTAGTCCAGACAGACAACAATTAGGTTAACTAAGGGGTACCGGACTAGTCCGCTACCATGACCGGACTAGTCCGGTCAGTCGCCTATAGAAGCAGTCAGCCGGACCAAACGCCTCCCTCTCCACTCATAAGCATTTTGTCTCACCCTCTCTCCTAAACCCTACCTCTCAAAGTGATTTTCGAGTTGAGCCCTCAAACTCGGAGTTTTCTCCGTGAAAAAGCCTCTTCTCGACGAGGGGATCCTACTTTCCGGACTCATCCGGACTGATTTCCACTCCTTCAACGCGAATCTTCAAATCTTGGTAAATTCCCCCAAAACCAAAATCTCAATTTTTCTAGCTCTAGCTAGTTTCCTTTGACTTCAAAAGGATGTACATTGCATAAATAGATGTATTCCTACCACTTTCCTACCATTGTGTCCTTAGATAGGAGATTTGCTTCAAATGAAACACTCAAGTTAGGGTTCTTATGCTAGGCCGGACTAGTCCGGCGTCCAGATGCGGACAAGTCCGGTCCACCAGACTAGTCCGCACTCTGAAACCGGACAAGTCCGGTCTCTGACAGCTGAACTCCTACATTCCCATTTGAAGTCGATAAGGTGTCCGTTTGCATCTAATCCTTAAACTCCTTGTCAGGCATCATGTCTTCAGGATCAGATGACAGCTCTTTTCACATTGACGAAGAAGTTCAACGTGAAAGAGTGAGGAGAGCTAAGGAGGGAGTGATGAAGAAGAGACATGATGTCAATGCTCACTCTCCACCCTCCGACGATAATCTACCTAAGAAGAGAAAAGTCATTATCAAAAGGTCTCAAAGGAAAGATGCTGCTGAGGGCTCATCAGGGCCAAGAAGAGTTCTCAATAAAGGGAAGGGACTTGCTAGTGGCCCCATTGGGCCTCTGAAATTGAAAAATCCCGTTCACCGCAACAGGCAGCCTTCAAGTGAGGATTTCACTGGAAAAGGGAATGAGCTAGCTGATAACTTCAGAAAGATTGAAGTGTATGGCCGATCTAAACAATGTTCTGATCCTAGGTTCTGGAGCAACTTCCATGCAGACTACTACGAGCACGTGTACATGAAGATGAAGAATCCCGTAGTAGAGAGTCAATGGCTGAATGTTGACTACCTGAAGTCGAAGAAGTATCCCGCCTTTCGTGAGATGGTGGAGGCCTTAGAGAGGCACAGTCTGACGGACCTGCTATCCTTTGAGTATGACTGGAACAATGAAGTCATTACCCAGTTTTACTCCACTCTCTACTTTGCTCGGGATGATGGAGACAATCTTACTTGGATGACTCATGGTTCAAGGTATAGTGTCACTTATGATGAATTTGCTAGGATTCTTCACCTCCAAAACACTTTGGATCATGAACTGGTCATTCATAATCTGAAACCCCTGGAGAAGGAGGAACTTGAATTTCTCTATGACACAAGGATGCCATATGTCCCTCCAACCATCAAATATCTAAAGCCCTTCTTTGTGGTTCTAAATAGAGTCTTGAGAAAGACGATAGCTCCGAAGGATGGAGATGCAGGAACTATACAAGGAACCTTGAGGACTCTCATGAAAGTCATTAGTGGGAGGAGACCATTCAATGTCTTTGAGTATATATATAACGACATTGTGAACATCTCAATTACCCCCAATAGGTCCTGTGGATACGCACCGTATATCATGTACATGATTGAGAAGGTGACAGGACTCGAGTTTGTCAAGGATGTCAAGCATACGGGGTTGAAGCCGCAAAAACCCACCGAGTACACTCTCCCTCCGGCTCCAACTGCCCCTTCCTCTCCACCAGTGGAGAGGAGATCAAAGCAAGCTCATGATGACACTAGGTTTGCAGCTGCTCCTCCTGGTTCTCCACCTGCCCAAGAATCATCTAGCGGCATCCTCAAGATGCTCTCCTCTATCTTTGCCTGCTGCCGTAAGATCGAAGACAGGCAACGCAAAGAAAAGCTTGCAAGGAAGAGACATCAACAGTACGTCAATGCAAATATCAAGTCTATCTGTGCAAAGCTTGAGATTGAGCCTGTTGGATCACCGCCCGCCTCCGAGGACTCAGAGGAAGATCCTGCTCCCGTGGATGCTGAAGATGAAGATCAGACTGAGACTGACGGAGGAGGCAGCGATGAGTGATTTCCCTCAATTTTTCCTTTTTTGGTGTTTTGATGCCAAAGGGGGAGAGATTGAGATGGAAGATTGAGATTAGACTTGGACTTTTTTTCTATCTAGTATTAGTCATTAAGATCTTGTGTGATCAAGGACATGTACCTATTTTTAAAATCTTGTAATGCACTATTTCTTTTTCTATGTGTGATGTACTATGCTCCAATGCCCACTTACTGTTTGTCTTTAATTTATCACATTTTGTTTATCACACACCTGTGAGGCACCCCACCATAAGGTGTGTGCATATGTGAGAAGCGTTTTGTGAATTCTTTATTATTCTCATATGTACACACCTTATGAAAAACAACCTTTTATTCTCAATTGTGATATCTCAAATGGTTGTCATCAATCACCAAAAAGGGGGAGATTGTAGGTGCATCTAGGATATCCCTTGTGGGTTTTGGCTAATTGATGACGAACATATGAGATCCTAATGAAACTATTAAGATGATTGCAGGATAAACAAAGTGAACCGGCTCGGCACACACACAAAAAGGTGAAAAATAGAGTGGTGCCCAAAAAAGAAGAAGTTAGTGGAATTTAGAGAAGCAAAGTAGATAAAAATGTATAGGTTGTGTGTGAGAGAGACACATCCCAAGAGCTCATGACTTTGCGTAAGGGTAAGGGGTTTAAAAATCAACTAAAATCCACTGAAAACCGGACAAGTCCGTTCATGGACCGGACTAGTCCGTTTAACTTTCTGAAAGATGCAAACATAGTGCACCGGACTAGTCCGCCTTGTGAAACGGACTAGTCCGGTCAGCTCACTGGAATGCAACCGGACAAGTCCGGTTTTAGACCGGACTAGTCCGGTCATGTCTCTGTTGTCCTCTTTAGAGGACTACGGACTAGTCCACCCAAGCAACAGGACTAGTCCGCTAAAGTTTCTGAAAACCCATCTCACATAGCACCGGACAAGTCCGGTTTGTGGACTAGACTAGTCCGGTTAACCCACTGGAAGTAGGCCGGACAAGTCCGATCATATACCGGACTAGTCTGGTAGTAGGTTTAACAACGGTAACTTTTTGGGAAAGCCTATAAAAAGAGGTCCTTCGTCTTTTCCCTAAGAAGACACGACTCATACTGCAAAAACTGAAACCCTAGCGCCGCCACCTGTCCCAAGAGCCCAAAAACACGTCTCCCCACACATCTAAGGTGCAAAAAGGTGAAGATCAATAAAATACTTGGATTTGGGATTGGGAGATCGTCGTTCCTTCGTTGTGAGCTCTTGGGGTTTGATCTCTCTACACTCATATTCTGCATTATAATCTTTTTGAGTGTATTTGATCAACTTCTCATTGTAATTCTTGTGGGAGCCCTCAACGTGTGAGATTGCCCCATAGAAACGGTGATTACACTTGCTAGTGAAGTCAAGTCGGCCTGTGTGGGACTTGAAGAGGGAAAGGGTTGGGAACCCGGCTCTGTGTGAGCTTCCTCAACGAGGACGTAGATCTCTTGGTAAGATCAAACCTCGGTAAAAATTTGTGTCTTTTGTCTCTCATTTGTTTTACATCTTGACACATTAGATCACTAGTTTGCTAGTCATCGTTTGAATTCCTTACAAGTTTGCACGTGCATCCATACAATAAATTTAAGTTATAAAAATTGTTGTTCTTATTCCGCTGCTATAAGATAAAATTTGTGAGACACACTTAATCAACTCAAATAATTCAGCACACCGGACTAGTCCGCCCACATTAACCGGACTAGTCCGGTCAGTCAAGTTTCTGACAACTTTATTAAGTGTGCAGGAATTCTTTAAAGGCCTATTCACCCCGCTCTAGGCCACATTCAGTTCTCTGATAAACCTGTATGTGAAACTTGGATTCCCTTTCTTTGGGAAGATAGGTACACTATTACGATCAGGAACCGTATTGATGCAAACTTGTTTGTAGCTAATACAACACCTGATGAGTTTTCTTTTGCTACTGCTATTAATGCCTGTTCCAGTATTCGGGTTAGTGAGAGACTGGATAGCACATCCGTTGTCTCGCTACAAGAGAAAATATGGACGCACGGTACTGCCACAGCCCATCTGAAGAGAATATGACGAGCTGAGTAAATTAATGAATTTTACAAGCCCAATTTGAGGAAGAAATTCCTTTCCTATTAATATTTTTTTCATCTTCTATAGTACAAGAAACAACATTACAATGCCACAATGCCTCTGCTATGTAGGAGTGACAGGCCTAAGACTGATTAATTTGCTAGTATCCATATGTGCTGTTGTAGATGTTCAAAAAGACAGCAGAACGTTGCTCTAGATCTTGCTTAACTTATCACTACTGTCTTCCCATCACAAAGATCACAAACAATGGAACCAAGACCTGCACAGTATGGGCACTTTGTATCTTCACCGACCCATTCCACAAACTGCATTTAAAGAGAAGGGTTAACACTGAACGCATACGAGAGAAGAAAGAACCAAATTAAATGATGGTGTGATGCATTTATGCAACATGAAACCAAACATACATGTGGTTCAACATTCGGCTCACCTGTTCCATCACATTCTGCAGGAAGAAAATTTATTAATGTGAAGCATGGAAAATGGAGAGTGAAGTTCAATTTTCAGTACATTGCAGAATTTTAACATAAATGGGGAAACAATAACCTGGAACTTGTGTTGCCCATTCCATTCAAGTTTTTATGGTACATTAGATATTATTAGCCTAGGATGGCTTGTATACTACGTCCAGGTAGGATTTCTCGTGGCGAAGCTTGGTCCAGCCAGGATTTCAAACTGATTAATTATATGTTTGCCATTCACAAAGGATATTATTTTGTTGGGGGTGGGGGTGGGGAGGGGGGTTACTGTCATGGTTTGTGAGCTGTATACCAGTTTCTCTGACCATGGCAGCTAAATATGTACACACACAGTGCAAGCAGTGACTTTTTGTACCTGTGCACATAAGGCGGCCTTCACCTCTACAGGAGATGCATGTCTTAGTCGGTGCAGCACTAGGCGTCAATAACACAGTTATTGACGACAGCTAAACGAGTACCGTCGTCAATAAATTATTGACGACGGTGCCCGTCGTCTTTAACATTTATTGACGACGGTGACCAGGCACCGTCGTCAATAACGGGTTCGTACGCGAGCCGGGAGGCGGCCAGTGCCGCCTCCGACTCGCGCCGAGGTCTCGTCCCCGCCGGTCGCCGCCGCCCTCCCCGCCGGTCACCGCCGCCCTCCCCGTCGGTCCCCGCCACCGTCGCCGCCCGAGGTAAGTCCCCCTCCCCCTCCGGCCTCTCTCCCCAGCTTTCCTCGCTCCCCGGCCACGCCGCCGGCGCCCGGCGGCCGGCGTCGGCGTCCTACCCCCCGTCTGGTCTCTCCGGACCCTCCCCCGTCCCCCTCCGGCCCTCCCCCTCCGGCCCTCCCACTAATCTCCCCCTCCCCCTCCCCCCTCTCCCCCACGATCTCAGCTTCAGAAGTTGCTAGTCTCTGCTGAGACATTGCTTCAGCTACATTGGCTGCAATTACACGCTGCTCTAGTTTACTTTCATCAAGATAAAATTTCAGCACATGTACTCGAGCCCATTCAGAAAGCCCCGCCGCAGAGCGACCGCCCCGCCCCGCCCTGCCGCAGCCGCTGTCGTCCCGCCCCAAGCCCCGCCCGGCCGCCCCTGCTCGCGCTGAGCCCCGACCGCGCCTCGGCCGCCGCCGCTCGACGCGCCCCGCCCTGAGCCCCGCCCTGCTGTGCCGCCCGGCCCCGCCCCAAGCCCCGCCCTGCCGCGCTGTCCGACCTTAGTTGATTAATTGTTTAATTAGTATTGTAATTGATTATTGTTTAATTAATACTTTGATTGATTGTGTGATTAGTTACTATATGTAAATAAATGGGTTTCGGTCCGGTCCGGCGTGACACGACCCATTTAGGGTCTGTCACGGCTCATTTAGTGGTAATGTATTAGTCGAGACAGGCACGGAGGACGGCAAGCTCCGGCGCGTGGATGGCGGGCCCCGACGGTGCGGTTTCATCTTTGACCCACTTACGACGGGGCATAACGTACGACGGCTAACCCTAAAGGCGTCGTAAGATAAATGCATGCCCCAACGGGACATAACTTAGGACGGCTGACCCACTTCTTTGTCTCTCGTTCTTTCCTTCTCTCTCGTTCTTTCCTCTCTCTCTTCTAAATGACTCAAAAACGAAAGATTGACGTAAACCTATACAACATGCGTCACCCGTTTCGAACGGGCCCGTCTCACATGTGTTACGCATGTGAGGCGTGTACGTTCGGAATTGTCCCTTTTTGGACAGCCTGAGAGTGACCGAGGGGGCGTGGCATGTGATGAAACGCGGGTTTAGATCTAGACAAGATTTCGACGGCATAACCCTGTTGTTCTCTGCTGCACCATTTTCGGGCGTGCAGTGGAGAACAGCGGGGTTATGCTGCCGAAATTTCGTTCGGATCCATACCACGCGTCTCGTCATGAGCACGCTCCGCTCGATCACTATTGGGTGAGTTTAGGACCTATCCTTTCCAATAGATGTAGGGCCGTGACATAAATAAATTATAAAGTAACTATAATTTCCTTAACATTAAACTGCAGATTCAAACATGGGTGAGGATCGTAGTTGGATGTATACCGGTTGGAAGAACAGTTCTGGTGGTCACTCGGATGAGTGGTTCGCAAAGACAGATGCTTTTGTAGATCGAGCTTTTTCATTGTCAAAGATCGATAAGGTGCGGTGCCCATGTACGAAATGTCAAGGTGCAAAGTGTTGGGACAAAGTGAATTCGGCGTTTCACTTATGTCGATACGGTTTCATGCAAGATTATGAGGTGTGGACCTTTCACGGTGAGACTTCTTCTCAACCCTTACAAGTTTCAGATGAGGATGACAACATGGGGGTCGATAGGATGGACGAGATGCTTGATGCCATAAATCCTGAATTGATGGAGGATCCTCCTCCAACGGAGGTTGAAGCGTTTTTCACGCTTCTCAAAGCTTCGGAAGAGCCGTTGCATGAACACACCGAAGTGACGCTCCTTACTTTCATGACTAGATTTATGGCCATTAAGTCTAAGTATTTCTTCTCCAATAACTGCTACAACGATCTTATCAAATTGATCAGCGATATCCTTCCACAACCACATAAAGTGCCTAAAGATATGTATCAGTCTAAGAAGTTGATTTCTGTTCTAGGTATGAAATATGAGAAGATTGATATGTGTCTAGACAATTGCATGCTTTTTTGGAGAGAGCATGCCAACGAGAACATGTGCTTAAAATGTGGTAAAGCGAGATTTGTCGAAGTTATTAATGACGACGGTTCAAAAGTAATGACTCAAGTCGCACAGAAGCAGCTTCGCTACTTGCCTGTCACACCTAGATTCAAGTGTTTGTTTCTATCTAAAAAAACAGCTAGACACATGAGGTGGCATAAAGAAGGTGTACGTGAGAACAACAGCATGATGGTGCACCCGTTGGACGGTGAGGCATGGACGGCGCTTGACCGCTTTGATCCAGATTTTGCCAATGACGCGAGAAATATTCGCTTTGGATTGGCGACAGATGGCTTCTCACCGTTTAGTACAAACGCCACACCATACTCTTGTTGGCCCGTGTTCGCTATTCCGTACAACTTACCACCATCGCTTTGTATGAAGTATGAGTTCATGTTCCTATGCCTTATTGTACCTGGACCGGATCATCCTGGTTCACGACTGAACGTGATGATGCAGCCATTGATTGAAGAGTTCAAAATGTTATGGACAGGAGTCGAAGCGTACGACTGTTATAGAAAATAGAAATTCAACCTTCGAGTTGCGTACTTGTGGTCTGTTCATGATTTTCTAGCTTACGGCATGTTTTCTGGCTGGAGCACTCATGGTCGATTGACATGTCCAATATGTGCTTCGGACACGGATTGTTTTCGTCTAAGTCATGGTGGCAAGATATGCTACTTTGATTGTCATAGACGTTGGTTACCGCCAAATCACGTGTTTAGGCAACAGAGAAATGCCTTCAGGAAGGGTACCATTGTAAAAAAGGGACCACCACAACGTCTGAACGGGTCGGAAATTGTTAAACAGCTCAACAATCTAGTGCGAGATGAAGGTCGTCCTGGATATTTTGTTGGTTACGGAGAGGATCACAATTGGACTCATATATGTGCACTATGGGAGTTACCGTATATGAAGTCTTTAATTCTAATGCATAACATTGATGTCATGCACCAGGAACGCAAATGCATCATAAGCACGTGCTTGGATATGACGGGGAAAACAAAAGACAATATAAAAGCTAGGAAGGATTTGGCAGAGGTTTGTAACTGACCAAGTCTTGAGCTCTCCGAAGCTGGTGGCAAACCACGAGATTCTTTCTGCCTTCGACCAAAAGAAAAGAAAGAAGTATTCAAGTGGTTGAAACAGTTGAAGTTCCCAGACGGTTATGCTGCTAGCCTGAGAAGAGCCGTTAATGTTAAGACTGGAAATCTTACTGGTTTGAAGAGCCATGATTATCACATAATCATGGAAAGACTTCTGCCGGTTATGTTTCGAGGCTATCTTGACGATGAGGTTTGGAAGGTATTAGCCGAGCTTAGCTATTTTTATAGACAGCTTTGTGCTAAAGAAATCAAAAGGGAGATGATGGAGAAGTTGGAAAAAGAGATACCCGTACTTTTATGTAAGATGGAAAAAGTATTTCCTCTAGGGTTCTTCAATACAATGCAACACCTTCTAATCCATCTTCCATATGAAGCTAAAGTAGGTGGCCCTATTCAATATAGGTGGATGTACCACACTGAAAGAGGACTCAGATGTCTAAAACCGATGGTTCGTAATAGAGCAAGGGTTGAAGGATGCATCGCCGAAACATTTACACTTCAGGAGATAGGATACTTTTCAAGTGTATACTTTGCAGAAGAACACAATGTTAATGCATCGGTGTTACGGTATAATATGGCTGAAGCAACCTCTTGTAGCGAACTCTCACTTTTTCAAACGAGAGGCACCACTGTTGGTAGTGGCACGAGCTATGATGCTTCAGCAGATGAAAAGACAGCTGCTTTGTTATACATGTACGCTAACATAGATGGGATGGACAATTTTTTTCAGTAAGTGGTTGTTCAACATCTATACTAATTTGCGTGGTGTGTTATACATCTACACCAATAAATCTGTTTTGTCTTGATTTAGTGAGTTCGATCGACAAAATTGGAAGTCTAAGCAGCAACCTACTAGCAAGCAAATACAAACAATGCGACACTATGGAGTAAATGGAGGACCTAACTTCCAAACGTGGTTTCGAAATCATGTAACGTTTTCCTTGTCTTGTTCCTCTTAGTAATTATGTTCATAGCATAAAATAGTCTTCTTACTTCATATGTTTGACAGTGCACGACACAAGCCGGTGTTCATGAAAATTTGCGACAACTGTCCAACGGATCCATTAAAGTTAAACTCTTCGGTCGATATGATGTCAATGGGTTCCGATTCCGTTCAACTCAATTTGAAGCTCAACGTCCTCTAAGGGCAACATCAAACACCGGAGTTGTGACGAGGGCCGCCGATGCCGAAGGACATGAAACTAATTTATATGGGATCATAAACAAAATCCTAAAATTTAGTTTTGCCGGGAGTAAAGACCTTAAAGTAGTCTTCTTTGACTGTGATTGGTTTGATAATAACAATGGAACTCGACAAAACCAATTTGGCATGGTAGAAGTCAAACACAAGGACCGACTACGAGGCTACGACACCTTTGTCCTTGCACACCAAGTCGAACAAGTGTACTATCTACAATATCCATGCGAAAAACTTAGTGCATGGTGGGTTGTACAGAAGGTGAATCCTCGTGAGCGGTTATATACACCGGACAATACTGGTTACATTGATGAGGCAGATGTTGTTTACCAAGAAGAAGAGTTGCCAGATTCTTTTGTCGTTGAGCCTGGTCTACGAATCGATGAATTAGTTGGAGATGCACAAGATGTACAGACTCATAATGTGAAAAAACGAAAACGGCGAACAACCATGACAAAAGATCGATGGTTCGGTTTACAAAGTAGAGTATATGATCGTGATACTGATGAATTTTGAAATTGAGTACAAGTATCGTTTTTTTCATCTCTTCTTTCGTCTTCTATATTTTCCTTTAAATTCATTATCAAATTTCCTTTCATCAGGATGTCATCGAGCAGTAGACGACGGGGGACGCGGGGCTTTCTGCCCCCGAGAGCAGACTCCATTTTCCAGGGCTGTCAGTCTAGCAATGGTAGACTGTCTCAGCTGTTGGGCCTCGACAGAGGCCAGGGGTCACGAGAGCGGTCACGACAGGTAAAGAATATTAAATTATATAAATTATATAAATAACTTTCTTAAATCTATATTACCAATCTTCAAATTTTTAGGACGACTCTACGTCTGGGGAGACAGAGGCCAGGGGTCCTCTTCAGACACCACAGGTTTCGGAGCCTGTTACAGATCCTGCTTCGGATCCTCTTCAGGTTCCGGCACCGCAGGATTCAGACCCTGCTTCAGAGCCTTCCACGGAGCCTGATGTGGAGCCGGCTCCACAGCGGCGTTACAGGAGGAGCCACTACGTGGCTCCTCCTCCGGTTCCTGCACGGCCAAAAGATCGGGTCGTTATTCGTCCGGTTGGCGATAGGTAAGTAAATCTATAACAAATCAATTTAGATATTTTAACACTTATATATGTACTAATTGAGAATCATGTATTAGGTCTTGGACCGATGACTCGTTCACGGGTCAAGGACGCCACCGCCAGGTCAACGCTGTCCTAGGCCAGCTCATCCGTTGTCACTATCCTGGTCTAGTGAACGGACAGGCTGCTACGTCTTGGGACGATTACGCTACGGCCCAGGACATTACCTACGGCAACCACCAGGAGCATTTGTGGCATGAATTCATGGTAAGTAAATCGTCTATTCGTTAAATGCAAACCTATTATATGTTAAATACATTAACTTGTATATTTCTACTTGTAGAAATATTACCGTTTGGAGGACGAGGCCCAGCTGGATCACGCTCGCCTGGTCTTCAACAACAACGCTAGGAAGCTCCTGACGCAGTCGATTTCAACGGCTTGCATTCAGGCTACGAAGGCGTACTATAAGTTGCATCCGGACGAGGGTGAGTCGGGGCAGTTTAGGGATGTGGCGGACAAGTACTTGACGGAGGCACAGTACGCAGAGGTAAATTCTTTATTTTACTTTGTTTCATTATCCAATTTTCATCAATGTTTTCATCCAACAACAAATGTGTGCAGGTCAGCGTACCGTGGCTTGAGTCCTGTCCGGACGCCTACAGTTTCCTGTGTGCTCGTTGGGCGAGCCAGGGCTTCCAAGGCGTGTCGATGACCCGCCGACAGAGTTGAGGGACGGACGGGAAACACCGTCTTGACGGGGACGGCTACGTACGCCATGCTAAACGGATGGTAAGTGATACTCGAATTATATTCTAGTTAATTTCTATCGCTATCATTGTGCTAACACGTATCGATAGGAGCGCGAGATCGGTCAGGAGCCGACCGCTATCCAGGTGTGGAGGAGGGGTCACATGGGAAGTGACCCCTCGCAGCCTGATCAGTTGTCTTCTCAGACAGCGACAGAGACATTGGTGAGTTGTTTAGTTGACTTAATTGTATTATCTTTAAAACTTTTGATGACTTTAATTTTCTGTATTTTCAGGAAAAGTATGGGGAGGAGGTGCGGAGGCTTCGAGACGACGATTACGATTGGCAGAACTCGCCGATCGTACCTGAAGCCGCCTTTGCAAGCGGTGGCGGTAAACCTCACGGCCGGTGAGTTCTGTTGTTTTCATTTACTTTCATTAACTTTGAGATACGAAACTTTAATACTTTTACTTCGTTGTGTAGGTTGGCCATCTTCGATGGAGTAGTAGACTCGAGGGAGGTGCGGTCTTACTCGAGGGCCTCTTCATCGCAGGGTGGATCCAGCAGGCGTGGCAGCCGTGATCTGGAGCTCCAGAGTGTCCAGGAGGAGCTCCAGAGGACGCAGGAAGCGCTGAGGCTCGTGAACGAGAGGCAGGCAGCCGAGCTCCGGGCTAGGGACGAGTATCAACACTCGTACATGCTACAGCTGCAAGCTGCCATGCAGGTAAGTTCAGATCATACTACTCAACGTTTCTAATATATAAATGACATGTATAATAATTTACTTCATATTTGCAGGCTATGGCCACAGGACAACCCGTTGTCTTTCCTCAGTGGGCGCCGCCACCGATACAGCTACCACAGGGGCCGACGTCAGGAGCACAGGTACAAAATTTCTCATAATAGCTGCAACTAGTTAAATTTGCTCAAATTTAGTTGAATTTGATCAAACTTACTTAAACTTAGAGAAAACTAGTTAAACATTCTCAAACTGAGTAAAATATGGTACAACTTACTCAACTATAGTCAAATATGACCAAACTTACTCAAACATAGCCAAAACTTTTGAACTAGCTCAAACACAAACACTACTAGTCCATACTTCTCAAACTTAGTAAAATATGAGCAAACTTACTCAAACATAGCCAAATCTAGCTAACTTGCTTAATTTTAACTTGTAATGAGTTTATTTAATCATATACACATTTGTGAACTTCTAATTTGTCTAACTATACATGTACATCATAGGGATCGGCGACGCGGGCTCAGGAAACTCCATCCCCTCAGCAACCAGCGTTTGGACGAGCGCACGACGACTCCCTGGACTCCGGTGGCAGCGGTCGGGGTAGCGTAGGGTAGTGTGGCGTGCGTATAGTGTTTTTATGCAATTCTGTGATGTATATTTTGATTGTCTGTGATCTAGCCATCGAGCCAGGGCTGGCCTCGAAGCCAGGGCAGGATTTTCTGTTTTTTTAAAAAAATTGGAAAGCTTATTGACGACGATTTCTGGTACTTGGCCGTCGTCAATAATCCATTAGTATTGACGACGGCCAGGTACCAGAAACCGTCGTCAATAAGCAATTGTTATTGACGACGGCCTAGTGTAAACCGTCGTCAATAAGCCACGGTTACTGACGACGGTTTTCTGGCCGTCGTCAATAAGCTCAATAAGCTTATTGACGACAACCTGATTTAGCTGTCGTCTATAAGTTTATTGACGACAGCTAGATTTAGTTGTTGTCAATAAGATTATTGACGACGGTAACCGTCGTCAATAAATTTATTGATGACTAATAATTGACGACAGACGAAAACCGTCGTTTATAAAGTTTTACCGTCGTCAATAACTTATTAACGATGGTAGTGTCCTTATTGACGACGGTTTCGGCCGTGTCGTCTATAGTCTCGATTACTGTAGTGGACGAGCGCAACCACCAGCCTGATCTGTCCAGGGACGCATGCAGGCGCCGTCGCAAGTGTGGACGTGCTGCTGCTGGTCCTGCAGCAATATATAGGGATCAACTATAGCCTATAGGGATTGATCGAGGTCGACGGATTCCTAACCTAGCCTGCTCTGGCAGCGTGTCGCGCACGTACGGTTTCACTTCCTGCAGGTGTTAGTGCTGCCGCTGCGACACTAGACGTGCATCATCGCTGTGCTCGCTTACTGCTCCACGTGCCGACGATGTGCGCTCTAGTTCGGCGCGAGCGAGCAACGGTGGCCGCCGGATCTGCATGCCATCGGCACACCAGCACCGCCTCCTTGGCAGTTACTGTACATTCTTCTGCCCGCGTTAACCCGGGCGGGCTGCCAGAGCGAGCGGCTGCCTTTCCGACGTCGGTTTTGCGGCAGCTATATAGCGGCGCCAGTGAGCTTCGCATCCCGGGGACGGAGATGAAACGAAGCCCAACACGCACCTCGTCGGAGCAAGCGCACATGGGGCCGATCCGATCCGGCCGGCCGCGCCGGTGGACGCGGGCACTGCTCCACTGCACCACACACCAAGTGTACTCCGGCCGCGCCACGTACGGCGGCGGCCTAATCTATTACGTACTACAAACCCAACTGCAAGCTGGAAAAGGAAAGCCAATTTGTACTGCTGCTCACCGCTGTCAGCAGCGCCAGCTCGATCCGCTTCGATCCGGCTGACCCCGGCCGTGATCATCACCGGGGTGGGACACGTGCACGACGAACGAACGCCGGTCCACCGATCGAGCCTCGTCGATGTCGTCGTCTCTACTTTCGTCCATGTCGGTATTCTTCATCCCTGTGTGCGCTACGCTTGGCTTTGAGCGTCTGCATGTGTCGGGTGACCGGCCGGCCGGCCGCTGAGCCCGGGGATCGAATCAGCTCTTCGCGAAGGTACGGAGGCGTGACACGACGCGTGTTCTCTATACGTGGCGGCCATGTACGAGCTCCGCCGCGCCACGTGTCCCGGGGACTGCGGCCTATAAACGTGGCCTCCTGTGAGCCCCCTTCCATGATCAGTGGCGGAAGCTTCAGCTAAGCGAAGCGAGCACCTGAGCAGTAGCCAAACGAAACCTTGCGATTTCCCCACAGCGACGATCAGCCAGTTCGTGTGTTCTCCTAGTTAATTCGAGGAGGAGAGAGAGAGATGGCTTCTCGCCAGGAGAAGGCTAGCTACCAGGCCGGCGAGACCAAGGCCCGCACCGAGGTACGTCGTCGTCGTCTAGATCAATTTCTTTTTCCGATACGAGTTTCCTTAAGCAGGCGCGGCCCCCGGGTGTGCAGGAGAAGGCGGGACACGCGATGGATGCGACCAAGGACAAGGCGCAGCAGGCCAAGGACCACAACGCCGGCACGGGCCACGACACCACGGAGGCCACCAAGCAGAAGGCCGGTCAGACCACTGAGGCCACCAAGCAGAGGGCCGGCCAGACCACGGAGGCCACCAAGCAGAAGGCCGGCCAGGCCACCGAGGCCACCAAGCAGAAGGCCGGCCAGGCCACGGAGGCCACCAAGCAGAAGGCCGGCCAGGCCACCGAGGCCACCAAGCAGAGGGCCGGCCAGACCACCGAGGCCACCAAGCAGAAGGCCGGCCAGACCACGGAGTCCGCCAAGCAGAAGGCCGCGGATGCCTTGGAAGCCACCAAGCAGAAGGCCTCTGAAGCTTCGCAGTACGCCAAGGACTCCGCCGTCGCCGGCAAGGACAAGACCGGCGGCGTCATCCAGCAGGTCGGCCACCCTCTCCTAGCTCCGCGAAAAACACTAAACCCTTCTCCAAGTAAACGCCGCCGCATGCCGTGGACGCTGAAATCAAGACGTCATGGTTGATTTCCCTTGGATTTTTTTTACAGGCCACCGAGCAGGTGAAGAGCGCGGCCGTAGGCGCCAAGGACGCGGTGATGAGCACTCTGGGCATGAGCGGCGGCGGCGACCAGAAAGGCGAGGCCGGCAAGGACTCCTCCACCATCACCAGGGACGACCAATGAACAGCGCGCGCGTGCTTCTCTCTTCAGTCTCGGCCCTTCGATCGATTTCCTCTCTGGCTGTCTTGAGTGGGAGTGTGTCTGACGACGTGCAGTCTTCGTGCTCGTCTGATTTTCTCTCAGCTTGTGTGTTTATTGTGTGTAATAATAAAGTTGGGCAATGAGGCGTGAATATCTGGTTGCTGTGATAACTAAAAAGTCTGCTGCTGCTGCTGCTCCGATTTCATCTCGGGACAGAATATGACCGAACTGATGTCGGTTTCGTCGCTTGGAAATGCACTATAGTACATGTGTTGGGCTGTTCCCAGTCCCTGCCCGAGGGTCGTCTATGACTAGAAATACTGAAATTGGAGAGCTAAAAAAAACTGGGATCGGGGAGCCTGAAAATTGGCAGCAAGTCCGTGTTCCTCTCAGCTAAACGTCGACTCGTGTTCTGTCAGCCACGACTAAATACATGCCGCCGTGCGTTCTCTGTTGATAACCAGTCACGCATCATATGGTGTAATTTGATGAACCAAACTGACTGTTTTAGGATAGCTAATTTAGTTCTCAAATTGCACTAGATCCAACGGAAAGGGAAGTTCCCCTCCAGCGGAAAAGTCGTCCTGTTAACGAAATGAGTATTGGCATCTAGGGCTGGGGAAGACATCCTGATATGGAAGTTTATTCTTATCCTGATACAAGTAATTCGCCAAAGCATCAATCGGGAGAAAATGCTAGTGTGTACAATCCTGACAACACACGTGAAACTTCTATTGATCCATATGATTCAGACATGACACCAAGCATCCAGGAGGCTTTGCACCGATCAAATATGGACGCAAGGTACCCATAAGGTTATTTATCTAATTTCTCTTGTTTTTGTTTTTTTTGAAACAGCAGACATGTATTATGTTTATTGTATGATGTGAAGACTCTCTCAAATAGTAAATTTGTGTGACATGTGCAATGCATGAAACATCCTGTTGTGGTCATGTGTGTCGAACAGTTATGTGGTGTCCTGGAATGGTTAGGATTCTACCAGAGGTCTGGATCTAATAGCCTTGTTGACTGGCCAGTAGCGTTGAGCCCGCCGGGTGTGTGCAGACTGTAGGTTTTGTAGGCGTGTTTGGACCTTTTGTTCCCCCCGGAAACTGAATTGACAGGCCACAGGTAGATGCTATGGGAGTACCAGCTCGTATTATGGACTCAAATGGACGAGCCGTCAAGTTGGCTGTCTGAGAGACTGAGCCTGTTTTCTGCATGTCCCCTGCTGTTGAGGGGGCACGTGAATCGTGATGTGCGCTTGTGAAGCAGTCAGGCACCCTCACGATCGACCTGGGAAACCGACGGGGCAAGCAGTTGTAGCTTGATGGATCATCCATCCATGGCTTGCGTCCAAGCAAAGAAGGAAAGGGCCCCGGGGCGGCGGGGACCTCGCGGTGCCAACGCGGAGCCGCACGAGGTCATCGACTCGTGAGACCGTCCCAAGCGCGAGTCCCAAGGGCAGCAATCGTTCGAGTCCCAAGTGGAACGCAGATCCAACGCCCGCTTGCCGCGCTCTCTCCATAGCGCAACCAAAGCAGCACGCACACGAGGGAACGGTGACCGGAGCAGGTGGGGAGTCAACGGGGCGGGTGGTCATCGAGCGGGCCACACCGGCGATCAGAGTACCTTATCTCCGGCAGCCATTTCCGTCGTCCCCGATCGCCTCGAGTCAAACGCCGGCGTCGCTGTCACCTCCCCCGGCACGGTCCCCTTTCCTATCCTACCCCCGTCTTAAAAAGATTTTTAGCGCAACCGCCCCCCCCGGCGACGACGACGTACGGCGTTCTAAATACTCCGCGTGCTCGCGTCGCGTACGTTTCCCATCGCCCGGTTGGTTGATCCATCGTCCGCCGCCGCGTATCTACACGCAAGGTTCAACGCCCCTCGGGCCCTCGCCAGCCAAAGGCGCCCGTGGTTTCGCTGCGTCGCGTCTCTTGGCCGGCCGGCCTGGTCGACTTCGGTACGGTGCATGGCGGGGCTGCAGCGGTCCAGCGAGACGTTCCGGCGGTCGGGCTCGTCGGGGCTGGTGTGGGAAGATAAGGACTTCTCCGGGGAGGTCAGGCCGGCCGGCCGCGGCGGCGAAGGCGCCGACGCGGCGGGGGAGCGCAGCCGGTCGTCCGCCGGCCACGAAGGGTACCGGGCGGCCGGGCGCGTGCCGCCGGCGCTCGACCCGCCGTCGCCGCGCGTCACCGTGTGCGGCTTCGTCTGCACGCTCTTCGGCGGTGGGGGCAAGGGCAGGAGCAGCGGGGGCGGCAGGTCGAAAGCCAAGGGCAGGCGGCGCCACTGATCTTCTTCTTCTTCTTCTTCTGTCAGCATCGACTGGAATTAACGTCCTCCAAATTTCGTTGTAGCTTCTGTTAGTTTCTTTACTCCTCGTGTCTTGTCTCGTTCTCTTCAATTTCGTGGAAAGGTGTATATGCTCCTGCACCATAGAATTTGTAATCACCAGTTCAGCGGTATTGCTTTCCGTGTTTGCTGTGTATCCACCAGGGTTACTGCAAGTGTACATTTCTATCCATCGGCTTTACTCTTCTGTACATGAACGGACAGATGGATCTATCCTAGCGGTTCGCCAACTGATAGTTTCCAGAAAATCGTTTGCCTGTGTTCTGGAACTGGGAATCATGGACGATATTTCATTAGATCTCGTTCCCTTTCGTTCCTGTTTTGCGTTGCATGGGATTCCATTTCATCGTCGCGTTCAGAACTCTTGTGCCGCATGCCATTCGCGACGATGGTGAGCTGCTTCTTTTGACGAGTCAGGAGACGGACTTCAGCTTAACATCTCTTCAGCCTTTCCTGTCTCCATGCATGCATGCAGAGAGTTCAGAACACGGCAGCGTGTGTTCAATCAAACTCGCCGGCGAAAAAGTAAACTTCCTGGTTTCATTCCGGTTTGGGGGAAACTCTTGCCGCATTTGCGGCCTGCTGTTACCGTCCAGTAACCGCGCAGGGGAAATTAAAGGGCGTTTCCAAACACAGTCATTTAGTTGGATCCTTCAGCTACTAATCCCAATTACTAGTTGCCAGTCTTCGCCTCATTGAAGCGAGGGATCTTTCTTGGTCAGCGATTCAAGGATGCTTCGCCGGTTTGACCAATCCGCGGCCAGCTATTCCCCTAGCTCGACGCATGCATAAATCTCGTGGTGGTCGTCAAGCGTGATCCACACGCAGGCAGCTTCCTTCCCGTAAGGCAAGCTCAGCCTCGTCCGGGTCCGGCCCAGGCCACCGCCGCGGTACCAGGCGGCACATGCAGCTAGTTGCTCGGCCGGGGTGTCGTACGATTACCGTTGCCGCCGCCGCCACCACCACCTGTTTCTTCCAGCACTCGCTTCGTTCTCCCGTCCTCTTCCGAAGGCAGCTGCTAGCTGTTCGGAGGGCAGCCAGCTGACTGTGGTCGGTCATTGGTGCAAGGATGGCCGTGGCCTTGCCGGTTGCGTTCGCCGCCGTGATGATCACCGCGCTCCTCCTGTGCGGCGGCGGCGCCGCCGAGGCCCGCGTCCTCCTCACGCTCGACGACTTCGGCGGCGTCGGCGACGGCGCTGCCAACGACACCCAGGTACGCACGTGCCCCGCGCTGTCCAGTTCTTGTCGATTTACAGCTAGCCGAACGCCGACCGCCGACCGCGCGCTCGTCACTCACTCGCGCACTCTGTTCCGGGGATCCCCTGCTGCAGGCTTTCCTGGACGCGTGGAGCGCCGCGTGCGCCTCCAGCCAGGAGGCCGTCCTCGCCGTGCCGGCCGGCAAGGCCTACCGGATCTGGCCGGTGCAGCTCTTGGGCCCCTGCAGGAAGCAGCTCAAGCTGTTGGTACGTATCGTGTACTACATGGCTACGTGCTCCGTACCGTCCGTTGATTGTTCACGTCGTTGCCGTTGCCATTGGTCTAGATTTTCGGGACGATCTTGGCGCCGGCGAGCCCCGACGCGTGGGCCGGGCGGGACCCGACGAAGTGGCTCTACGTCTACGGCGTGGACGACCTGTCGGTCAGCGGCGGCGGCACCATCGACGGCATGGGGCAGGAGTGGTGGGCCAGCTCCTGCAAGCGCAAGAAGACCAAGGTACGATTTACGAATACAAAGCAGTACTAGTAACTAACGGGTTTAACTACGTACCAGCTACCTAACCTGTCTGAACTTTTCACTCACTGCATTGAACAAGTCACCTGAACTCGATCTCTTCTGTCCCTGCAGCCATGCTACTCGGGGCCTCGTCCGAAGGTGAATGCTCTGCTCTGCTCCCGTACGTGCGTGCCGTCGTCCTCCCCGGCGAGGGCGAGGTGATGCTCGGCGATCGCGCGCGCCTGATTCTTGAATTCTCGCTTCTGCAGGCGGTGCACTTCGAGGAGTGCAGGCGAGTGAGCGTGCAGGGCGTGACGCTGCAGAACGGGCAGCAGTTCCACCTGATGTTCACGCGGTGCTCCGACGTGAAGGCCAACTTCCTCCGGGTGATCGCGCCGGCGAGCAGCCCCAACACCGACGGCATCCACCTCAACGGCTCCTCACACGTCCAGATCATGGATAACCTCATCTCAACAGGTACGTACGTACGTACGTACGCGTCATCCTCTCGCCCTTGTTAGCAGCATCATGAACTTGTGATGACAGCGACGCGTGATGCAATCTTGCCGCTTTCTTTGACGAGATAAGATCAGAGCCGACAACTAGCTGACCGGACAAAAGTTTTTGTAAAAAATAGCTATAATTAATACCATGTCCTGATGTCGATGTGTAGATGAAGCCAAGCCCCAGGCTGCTGCTGCTGGTGCTGACTTTACTCGTTGTTTTGCTTGCAGCACACGATTTTGCAAGATCGTGGAATGTTCCTGTACTAAGAAATACATATAGATGTGATCTGAAGTTTTAGTTTTTGGTATGGATGATTGACCTGACTACTAAAACATCAGAAACCGATGTTTCCAGGGGACGATTGCGTCTCGATGGTGGGCAACTGCTCTGATGTCAGAGTAAAGGACATCTCATGTGGGCCTGGTCATGGTATCAGGTAACAAAGCACAGCGCTGAACCCTCCCTTCCTTCCTTCCTTCCACTATCTGATCTGGCTACGAGGATCAACACTGAAACGCACGGCGCGTGCCTGTGTCAGCATCGGAAGCCTCGGCAAGAACCGGACCGCCGACATGGTCGAGAACGTGGAGGTGGACACCTGCTTGCTGACCAACACAACCAACGGCGTGCGGATCAAGAGCTGGCAGGTAAGAATAGCAGCAGCAGTTCACGCAAGAACGTACACGGTAGTGCTCGAAAATCGCTTCCGTACAAGCTTGCATGCATGATGACAGCACGTGCAAACCTCCGTCTTCTTCAGGGAGGCATGGGCTTCGCTCGCAGACTGAGGTTCGAGAGCATCGTGATGAAGAACGTCTCCAACCCCATCATCATCGACCAGTACTACTGCGACCAGCCAACGCCATGCGCAAACCAGGTGAACACATTTCTCCGAGTCCCCCGACTCTGATTCTCAGCTAAGCACGCAGGCGCGTCGTCTCCCACGCCTGAAAATTTCGCATTGGGTTTTTTTTCTTCTTTCTTTTTGGTACCCAGACGGACGCGGTGGAGGTGCGCGAGGTGGAGTTCGTGGACATCAGGGGCACGTCGGCGACGGAGCAGGCCATCAGCATCGCGTGCAGCGACACCGCGCCGTGCCGGCAGCTGGAGCTGAGGAACGTCAACCTGACGCTGGAGGGCGGCGGCCGGGCGTCGGCGTCCTGCTACAGGGCTTCCGGGAAGAGCGCCGGCACGGTGGCGCCGCCGCCGTCCTGCCTCGCCAAGGGCTGAGAGGCGGGCATGGCAAACGGCCGACGGCGAAACCGACTCGCGATGGTCGACGTCGTGGAGAGATACCGGGCGGTTGCCGCCACAGGCTGCGTTCAGTTTCGTTACAGAGTTCTTGTTGCGGTTACCGAAGCTTATTAGGCGCTCGCTTCAACCTGGAAACAGAAGACCTGTCGATTTGTAATTTTACACGGCATTTGCGTGGAAAGGAGAAACGAAGAAATTTATGGAATGCTTCTTTTGGTGCGACTTTCTCTTCCTTCCTTTTCCCCTCGGGCCGGCCTGCTTCTCTCCTCTCCCCCCCCCGTCCGCCTCGGCCCACCCAATGGCCTGTTTCCCCACCGCGCGCCCGGCCTCTCGGACCCATACTTCGCTGCCCACCCGAAACCCTAACCACCCGCCGGCATCGCTGCCCGCCGTCGTCCGAGTCGGGTACGACTCAAACTCGACCTCCGCGGGCGGGCGCGCGCGCGCGCAGGACTACCCGAGGATCGTCCCCTACATATAGCGGCCCCCGTCACCCTTCTTTTTCATCCCGAGCCGGCATCGCAGGTCCTAGCTTGCGCCGCCGAGACGCAACCGGAGCCCCCGCCACAGTTCTCGACGTCGCGCACCCGATTCAGGCGCTTACCGACCCCTCGCCGCACAAGGTAGGCTTCCCCGTCGCTTTTTATTTCGTCGTCTCCCAAAAATTGTCGAGTTCCGAAAGCCTTAGCGAGATTTTTAGACGTTGTCCGGCGAGCCACCGGCAATGGAGCCCTTTGCCCCGAGCTCGCCGGCGCCGCCCAACTAGCCGGGTTGATCTCGGACCATTAGATCACAATTGGACGGTCAGATTAGAAAGATAAAGGCGTACACCGCCCTGGGTCTACAGTACACCGTATACCGGCTCTCAGCCCTCGGTTCACAACACTGACAGACCCGGTTCATGATATTTCTTGAAGAAAACGAAGTCTGATGAAAAAAATAAAAAAGGTAGAATTATGATATAGTCCCTAGACTCTCGGACAATAATGCATTTTGCCATAAATCTTGGAAAATAACCTTAGTAATCTAGGAACTCTCTGGAATTGGAAATAAGACCCTAGGGCTTCTAATCTTATGGTTTGGTCCTGTAATCTTTGACTTTAGACCATAAGCTTCACATAAATTAATAACTAAGTCTCTAATCTCCAGTAACTTTTCAATTTGTACCCTGACATAACATAATAATTATATTTTGGACTCATATTCTATATTAGTTATCTTTTGGCAGGATAGTTATATAAAGTATCAATTAGCATATTAAATTGTAAATTAATTGTGGAAAATCATAATATTAGAAATAAATTTTACGAAAATAATCATTTTAGATCCTAATTAATCCCTCGCACATTGTTGTGGCAGGGCAAGATGAGGGCAGAGGTATGCCTGAGCAACAAGAGGAGGAAGGTCATGCCATCCCGTTTTGTGGCAGTGTTCCCAGATGAGATCATGATAGAAGTGTTCGTGCGGCTGCCCATCAAATCTATCTTCCGTTTCCGCGCTGTCTGCCGCTCCTGGGCTGCGATGCTGTCCTCAGAGGAATTCTGCAGCCTTCACATCACGGCGACTGAGGTGGGAGCAACACCGCCTAAGCTACTGTTTGTCTCTCCTACAGCAAATTTCGACTCCACTGCAGTTTACTCTTGCTCTTTATCAGGCGGCGGAGATGATCTACTGTTCACCCTTGACAATGCTCGGGGCAACTTTGTTGATGTGTCGCCTGCAACGTGTCGCGGCCTCAGCCTTTTATACGATGCTGTTGTGCCAGCATACTACGTCTGCAATGCAGCCACACGGGCAGTGACACGGTTGCCACCTTTCTACGATGTGACAAACGCCTCTGCTGGTCTTGGATTTGATGCACAGACCAAGAAGTACAAAGTTGTGAGGTTTTTCCAAGGGAGAGGTCACGAGGAAGAACCTTTCTTTTGCGAGGTATACACCCTCGGTGGTGATGACGGGGATAACTGGAGGCCTGTTTCTGGTGGAGTACCCTTCAGGTTCTGGAATCTTGCTCGTGCAGCTATATGGTATGCAGTGTTGAGAAAAAGGCAGCCGGTGTTTGCAGATGGTTATCTGCACTGGTTGATTGAACCGTCTTTTTTGACCAGAACACCAAGGGCTGCTATCATATCCTTTTCTCTCACAAAGGAGACCTTCAGCAAGGTTCGCTCACCACCATTTGTGGTATCAGGAGCCCATTTAGTCAAGCTTGACGATCATTTGTGCATGGTTTGAGACCTCCGTAAGGGCTTGCCTGCTTGCAGCATGCTGGAGATTTGGAAGCTTAAGGACAGCAGCCCTGGTGGCTGGTCATTGAATCTGCAAATCGATTTGTCAGGGCATGCGCCAAGAGATTTTATTGAGCCACGGGCTCTGAGAGTCATTGGTTCGTTTTGTAGTAGCAAATCAAGCAAGAAAATAATCATTGCAACGTCAAAGCACAAGGTATTTGTTTATGATACTTTGTCCAGAACTCTAGAGACCATTCACTCAACCATGGAGATCCATTCATCTCATGAAAGTGAGCCCTCTGACATCCGGTTCAGTTTATTTAGTGAGAGTCTTGCGCCAGTGCATAAAACAAAGGAAGAGGTTGCACTCTCATCTCCCTTGGCTAAGGTGACTGAAGAGATCCTGCTCAGACTCCCGGCTAAATCAGCACTAAATTCCAGACTTGTCTGTAAGCAGTGGCTCAGATTGATTAAGAGTGAGAGCTTTGCTCGTTCATTCTTTTTGCATAAAAATATGGACAAAAGACCAAAGATCATGCTTGTTGGCAAGGGCATTGGACAAGCAGCCTTCAGTTTTATTCCTTTAAACAAATGGATTCAAGATCCATCCAACAAAGGGCCATTGCTTGATACGAAGGTTGTTTGCTCGAAGCCTTGCCACGGGTTGAATCTGGTGAGCGTTGAGAAAAGGGATTATTTGTACAACCCATGTACAGGTTTCCGAAGAATCTACAAAAACGAAGGGCCGTTTAGGCCCAGGATGTGTATCTTACCTCTCAATGGCGCTCAACCAGAAGACTATCCATTTGCATTTGGTAACAAGAATGTCGGATTAGGCTTCAACCCGTTGTCTCAAGAGCATGTTATTGTATATCTTTTCTATCATGTGAAGAACTACGAATCTCGTCAATACTACTTATCATGTAGGCTGTGGACCTGTGACTCTGGAAATGTCCATGAGCTTCCCCAGCCGCCTCTTCCTGTGAGTGACATGCCTCCAGCCTACTTGGAAGGGACACTCTACTGGATGAGTGAACCAAGGTTGGGTCAAAGCCATAACCGGGCCATAGTTTCTTTCAGTATTGGCACCATGACTTTCGGTGTCATCCCTTGCCCCCCATGCATTGTGACTTGGAACAGTAAAACCACTTGTCATGCATTTGTAGTAGAGCTTGAGGGGGCGTTATGTGCTGTTCTTGCAGATCCGATTGCAGGTGTTTTGGATATATGGAAGCGGGGGCTTGGTCAATGGGCTAGAGCCTCTACAATCTGCTTGAAATCCTTGCCTGACTATTCTCTTGGAGCAACCATTGTTGTGCCTTTGGCAGTTGATCCAACAGATGGGAGAATCCTACTAAGTACTGGTAGGAAGCTTGGATTCTATAATCCACTGAAGCAGACAATTGAAGAATCTTTTGCGCTTGATCAGATCTCTAGCACTTCATTTGGGAAGAATTTGGCATACTACAGTGGCCAATTTAAGGAGGTGCTAAATGGAATGAGTCACGGACCTATTCCCCTGGTTCCTATGCTATATGAGGAGAGCATTGGTTACTATCCCCTAGCTCAGAAAGGGAGAGTTTTAGACTATAAATATTTGGACGATTTAACATTTCAACACTAGATATGTTGGCTGTATTTATGTAGTTTGCTTGGACTGTAAATTGGTGACTTGCCATGCCTTAAGTTCCTATGTTGTAAAAGCGTGATGCTTATTGTTTGCAAACATTTTAAGCATTTCTTCACAAACATTTCTTTTGTTTGATTTCAGATTTCTATATTGGAGTACTAGATGTTTTGATAGTCCATAGAATTTATCTTGTGGAATCAGGCATTGCAAGGTCGCTTCTGCATGAAACACATGGCGCTGTCACCTGGTCTTCCAATTTATTTGTATTTGATTTATCTTGTCGTGTGATTCCAGACAAATTTTGTAAACCTGCTGCGTTGCTGGGCATTACCAGGGAGAACTGTAATATGTTCACATCGGTAAAAAAGGGATTTATCTTGCAAATATGAGTTCATTGTGTTTGCATGGCCTAGGTTGCTGGTGCTATGTGCATCACGTAGTACAGTTTGTATCTGTTCAGGAAGAGGAAAGGATCAGCCATTAGAACACTTCATATAAACTTTTTTGCATCTCCTTTGGGCAAATGCTTCTCCTGAGGCATGGTTTCTTCAGCAGTAGTTTTACGCTGTTGTCTAAAATTATAAAGCTCCCCAGATTTTGTTAAAAGACAATATGGGTATCCTTCATTTTGAAAAAAAAATATACTAGTACACATGTCTCACCGCATGTCTGAATTCTATCGCTACTACTGCATGCTTATATTAGATCATTTGTACAAAAGAAAATATAATTTCCTTTTGTAGTTCTGTGCATAATAAGTTTACTGCAGCAATTTACTAGTGATTGAAGTTTACTACAGCAATTTATAACAATAATCACCACAATAAGAAGTTTTATGCTGGTGATTGAACTATTTACAAGTCAATTAATGTCAAATATTATGAAATTGAGGGAGTACTATACTAAAAAATTACAGTAACATCGAACTTACTAGATTATATCTTTTGAAATATTGTAGCACCCAGTACAGTACTATACTTACAGGCGGTGTAGCTCTGCAGCGCAGTGGCCCCACACCTTTTACATTGTTGTCACGTGTCGTCTTCAAGAATCTTAAAAGCAAATGAGAAGGAGGATAGAGAAGAAAACTGATATGTTTGTTTTTTCATCTGCTTTAAGATTCGTAAAGAGGACACATGGCAATAATCTAATATGTGTTGCACAGGATAAGTATTTGCAACACCGTCACATAGAATTTATTTCCGCACACGGCATGCTTTCCCCGGCCGTAGGAGGCAAAAGAAGAGCAGTCGTCTGCAATGCATATTTGAGCATAATTCATCAAGTTCGAGATTGTAATACAATCACCACCTTTCTAACGCTTAATACATAGTCTTAAGGCTTTTTTTTCGAAAAAAATAAAACGAACACCACCTCTAATTTTGTCACTACGTGTAACTAATTTTCCCTTCTATTCACCACCTCTATAAATGCGCCCTCTCCCCCTCCACCGTCCTCCTACCCCTCCTCTGCCCTTGCCCTCCTTCCGCCCTTGCAAGCAAAACAGCAATTCCAGCGCGCCCTCACCCATGGCTAGAGGTGAGAGTCGGGCCGTGCCAGGCCGGCACGACACGACCCGTTCGTGCTTCGGGCCGATTTAACTCGCGGCCCGAAAGCACGTCGGGCCTTTTCGGACCGGGCCGACACGCACAAAATTAAAAAGACGGTCCAAGCACGGCACACGGCCCGACAGGCCAATTTCGGGTCATGCCAGGCCCAAGCACGACCCGTTTATTGTGTTAATAAATTCAGTAAAATCCAAAAAATCCACCACGGCTTTGGGAGCCAGAGCCGCGGGCGCGACGTGATACCAACACTTTTCTTCGAGTAGGAAGCATCTCAAAAAGTCTAATACAAGCGGCGTGGCGATGGGCGGGCGACGGCGTGGTCTGGCGCGTGGGTGGGCGGGGCGGCGCGGCGCGCGTGGGCGGGCGGCGCGGCGTGGGCGGGCAGCTGGCTCATTTCGTGCCGACATGCTCATTTCGGGTCGTGCCGACCCGAGCATGTCCCAAAATTCTATTTCGTGTCAGTCTGATTGACCTCGCCAAACCCGGGCACGACACGGCCCAAAATTTCGTGTCGGCCCAGCCTGACCCGAAATGGTTTCATGCCTTTTTCGTGCTTGGGCTGTGCCGGTCCGTCGTGCTTGCCCCCCCCCCCCCCCCCCCCGATTTGGATCGGCCCAAGTCCCACCTCTACCCATGGCCCCTCGCTCAGCCAACCTCACGGTGTGGAGCTGGATCGCAAGCGAGATGGAGACGAGGGGCAGCAGCCCGCCAGCTGCAGCGTTGCGTTCGGGAGTGAGGCGAGGCGGCGGGGCTGTTCGTCCGCTCGCGGGAGGCAATGCCACGAGGAGAGCTTCAAAGGCATGTCCGAGACCTGGCGGTGGCCGCCGTCCTCTCGTGGACCAGACAAACCGTTTCGCCCTCCTTGCCGACCTCGGCGAGGGCGATTCGACGTCGGTCATGGCGGGTGCGGGATTCTCCTCCTTATCCGCGACGACAACATGGAGCAGACTCAGTACCGGCGAGGGCCCGCATCCATCGGTCGGCGTGAGCGCGATCAGCCTGGAGGTGCGAGGTACCAGGGTCTCTCAAGGGCGTTCGAACTTCACCTTGACATCGCCTGCATCAGGCGCGGGAGAGCGACCCCATTTGCCGAACGCTCTCGGCACCGGCGAGGGTGCACGTCCATCGACGAACTCCCACGGCGCCTGCGAGGGATCATCGAGCATTGGAGCGACGGTGTTTACTATCGGAGCCACTGGCCGAGCCACACAATCCGTCGCCGTCGTGGGCAAGCCTGGGGTTAGAGCCGTCTCTCCCGTGCCCTCGCCCGAGCTATGAGCTGAAAGAGAGGTCGTCCACGCGGATCCAAAGACCGAGTGACCTCGACGACGACACCTTCCGTACCCTCCTTCGGTCGCGCGTCCTCGCACGCTGGTGCTGTTAGAAGGACTGGTGGCCACGTCGATGCTCAGTTGCCGGCTTCGCACGACAGCAATGCAGCTCGTGGCGTCGCCGATCATCGGGACCACGCTGCGCAAGAGGTGCGCCCAGCGAAAGCCGGGCGATTCCCTTCACCGTTGGTGCCGTTCATGGCGGCGCAGTATATGATGAGAGCTGTGGAGGTGTTGGTGGTGGCAGTGGCAGCCACGCTGGTGGACCCAACAAGGGTAGCAGCGGGCCCGGTGGCCGTGGCGGTGGTCACGATGGCGGTTGCGGTGGTGGCGGCAGCGGGCCCGGCGGCCACGGTACGGTGTACCACCCCACCAGGAGTTGTCGTGACCCCTCTGCAGGTTATGCCACTCGTACGCGTATGAATACGCGATTTGTTGTTAGTGTCTTTTATGTTGTGAGTGTTTTTGTTCATGTGGGGTCCCGTATTGTCGTTTCTTACTAGTGCTTCACACATATGGATGTGGGACGATGATAATCTAGGGGCAAGCGTTGAACCCTTTGGACTCGGGCCACAAGTTTATTGATAGTTGAAGACCAACGACTTGATCTTGAGATTAAAAGGAGGTTATGATTTGTTTACATAATGAAGCTAACTAGAGATAGAAACTAATCCGTGGTAGAAGATTATAAAACAAACGTAATAGACTTATAAACTTGCTATGATATTCCAACATCCTCCCCTAATCACAACCTAATTAGGCTAAGATTACATTGGAATTCTTCGAGTTTTCTTGTTGTCAAGGCCTTGGTAAATCCATCAACATCCGTGGTACATGGAAGATTATAACAGAAAAGTGATAGACTTCTAAACTTGCTATGATATTCCAACAATAGAGACATAGGTGTATATCAGCCAGTGTTCGTTCCACCTTTGCCTTATGTGCTGGTGGTCGGGTTTAGAACCGGACAATTCATTATATATCACTTTGTACCAGTTTTGAGGAAGTATTCACACAAATATTATATGTCCCAACTTTTAGTTGCTTTATGAGGTTACAACATTATTGGATCGTGCAGTACGTCAACCGATGGGGTTGGATGCCAAGACAACTCCTATTCAGAGGTATGTGAATGTACAACTCTACCTTGTGTTTGAGTCTTCTAATTCTAAATATATCATCAAATGTTTATGAGTTGTAATCAGCAAATATTTGAGTCTTCTATGTATATTTGGTGCGTCCCTAATAGAGCGGCTTGCACTTCTTTGACGTGCAGGTATTTGAAGAAATGTTAATCTCACTGCTAGGGCAGATCATCACATGGACAAGCAAGCAAATCAAAGTTGCGGCATGTAAAACTTAATAAATTATATATACACAATAACATGTTTTCTTCGATCCAGCTGCCTCGATTAGCCAAGCCATTGTTTCCAACAGTGGATTTACACTATTTATGTGAAATTTTTATAATGTTGTGATTGATGTAGTGCAATTGGTTCGGTTTACAAAAGTAATGCATATAAGAGTTGAATATGTTATTATCTCTTTCCGTTAACTTTGTTTTGCAACAAATTTTAAGGCGTCCAAGTGTACTTGAGGACGACGTAGCTTGACATGCAAGTCTCTTTTGAGTGTGTACATCGAGCTGGTGGTATGAGAGTGGATGTCGTATTGTTTGTTTAAAAAAATGATGATCTGGTGTTACTATAACCAACCATCAAACTCAGTAGACTATTCGATTGATCTTCGGTTGTATATGATCCGAAGTCTATTTGGTGTGTTGGTCAAGATATTGTCTTCGTAACGCCTTGTTCTCTCGAGTTATAATATCACGGTGTCGTTTCAAGTCCTATCTTTATGAATCTATGCACTTTATTATGATTTTATGGGTTAGTTCTTCTCGTGCGTCCTGTGTCATTATTGGAGTGAATTTTTAGATTGCATTGCAGTCAACCTGTTGATCCGGGGTTGTGGTGTGCCTTGTGATCCTATCATGTTCTGTAGTCTTCGTCACCCATTCCATGTTTTACACCGTTTTCCCTATTCCTCGGTTCAGTGGTAACGACCAATGCAATATTTCTCATTTCTGAATTAGATAACAGATTGTGTGTTTTCTTCACACCAAAAGAAGCACTCATACTTTGTAAACTGCAATGTCTACCTCCATTGGCAACATGAAATTAGCTGCCAGAAGGCACAATAGTTTGACCAAATTCCATCACCCGTTCTTGGGCCGTTCTTGTGAAATTTCGAGTAGAGCAGCTATTGTACGAGACACGGGGAAGCAAATTGGTTGCATCGGTAGAAGGGTTAGGTGGGATGACGGACATTGTATCCTCGCGTCGGCGTCCTTGGACAATTCACAATAAGCTTACAACTCAAGATGGGGTAACCGAGGAATCCTCGCTGGCCGGAAACAAAGCTGCTCAAGTGCCCAGCGACTAGAAGAGAAGATTCCGATCGTATGCGGAAGAGGCGGTTCAAAGGAGTCGTCCGGGGCGACTGCTGCAAGATCCCTCTCTATCAGGGCCCGTGTGGCGGACGGCGCCGTCGCCGGCGACGAGGATGAACGCCAAGGTCTTCAATGAGCTATCCCACATCACCCTCTTTTGTTCTGGTTCTGCTCCGGTTTGCATCCAGGTTACGGGCCGGCCCACCAACTCGGCCCAGCACTTGTTCAAGGCATGCAATAATCTTTCTTTGCGCGCCTTGCGACCTCGTCTGTTGGCACGTGCCTCACTCTAGCTGGGGGCATGCGACGTGAAGCTCGGGCCTCAAGACGAGTCCCCTCTTGGTCAATGGCAAGTGATCACTAGAAAGGAAGCCCGTGCAAGGCCTGTATTCTGGTATAAGGAACCGAGTGAGCAAACCTTCATTGTTGAAGGGTATACCTTTTTATTTTCAAAACAAGAACTATTGTTCTAAAGAATAATAATTTAAAACCAGAGAAAGTATTTATAAAGGGTGAAATGGTTCTTTGTACCATACCCTTTTGTTTGGATAAAAAAATATTTAGAGAAATATCCAAAATCAGAAAGATAATTTAACCAATCTCTTCAAAGTTTCACATGTGCGGCAAGGAAGGGCATGCATTCTTTATTTTCTCACTTTCGTTCTCTTTCTAGTTTTATGTCTCTTTCTTTCATGCTCCAGTACTATGTATGCCAACGAGCTTGATAATGCCATGTTGCCGGAGGGAACAACTAGACGATTTTGTGGAAGATCGGCTCTGATACCATGTGGGACGATGATAATCCAGGGGCAAGCGTTGAACCCTTTGGACTTGGGCCAAAAGTTTATTAATAGTTGGAGACCAATGACTTGATCTCAAGATTAGAAGGAGGTTATTATTTGTTTACATAAATAAGCTAAATAGAGATAGAAACTAATCCGTGATACATGGAAGATTATAAGAGAAACGTGATAGACTTCTAAACTTGCTATGATATTACAACAATGGAGACATACATGTATATCAGCCAGTGTTCTTTCCACCTTTGTCTTATGTGCTGGTGATCGGGTTTAGAACCGGACAATGGATTATATATCACTTTGCACCAGTTGAGAAAGTATTCGCACAAACATTATATGTCACAACTTTTAGTTGCTTTATGAGGTTACAACATTATTGAATCGTGCAGTACGTCAACTGGTGGGGTTGGATGCCAAGACAACTCCTATTCAGAGGTACGTGAATGTACAACTCTACCTCATTTTTGAGTCTTCTAATTTTAAACAGATCATCAAATATTTATTAGCTGTGATTAGCAAATATTTGAGTCTTTTATGTACATTTGGTGCGTCCCTAATAGAGCAGTCTATACTTTTTATTACGTGCAGGTATCTAAAGAAAGGTTAATCTCACTGCTAGAGCAGATCATCACGTGGACAATCAAGCAAATCAAAGTTGCGGTTTGTAAAACTTAATAAATTATATATACACAATAACATGTTTTCTTTGATCCAGCTGCCTCGATTATCCAAGCCATTGTTTCCAACAGTGGATTTACACTATTTATGTGAAATTTTTTATAATGTTGTGATTAATGTAGTGCAATTGATTCGCTTTACAAAAGTAATGCATATAAGAGTTGAATATGTTATTATCTCTTTCCGTTAACTTTGTTTTGCAAGAGATTCTAAGGCGTCCAAGTGTACTTGAGGACGATGTAGCTTGAACATGCAAGTCTCGTTTGAGTACATACATCGAGCTGGTGGTATGAGAGTGGATGTCGTATTGTTTTTTTTAAAAAATGCTGATCTAGTGTTACTATCAACAACCATCAAACTCATTTGACTATTCATTGATCTTTGGTTTTATATGATCCGAAGTCTATTTGGTGTGCTGGTCTAGATATTGCCTTCGTAACGCCTTGTTCTCTCAAGTTATAACATCACGGTGTCGTTTCAAGTCCTACCTTTGTGAATCCATGCACTTTTTATTAGGATTTTATGGGTTAGTTCTTCTCGTGCATTCTGTGTCATTATTGGGGTGAATTTTTAGATTGCATTGCAGTCAACCTGTTGATTCGGGGTTGTGGTGTGTCTTGTGATCTTATCAGGTTCTATAATCTTCCTCACCCACTTCATGATTTACGTTATTTTCCCTTTTCCTCGGTTCAGTGGTAACGACCAATGCAATATTTCTCATTTCTGAATTAGATAATAGATTGTCTGTTTTCTTTACACCAAAAGGAGTGCTAATACTTTGTAAACTACAACATCTACCTTCATGGCATCACGAATTTAGCTGCGAGAAGGCACAATAGTTATACCAAATTCCTTAACCCGTTCTTGGGCTGTTCTTGTGAAATTTCGAGCAGAGCAGCTGTTGTACGAGACACAGGGAAGGAAATTGGCCGCATCGTTAGAAGGGTTAGGTGGGATGACGTACATCGTATACTCCCACTGGCGTTCTTGTACAATTCACGATAAGCTTACAACTCAAGATGGGGCATCCGAGGGATCCTCGCCGGCCAGAAACAAAGCTGCTCAAGTGCTCAGTGACTAGAAGAGAATATTCTGATCGTACGTAGAAGCAGCGGTTTGTGGGAATCGTCTAGGGCGATCGCTGCAAGATCCCTCTCGGTTGAGGCCTGTAAGGCAGATGGCTCTGCCGCAGGCAACGAGGACGAACGTCAAGGTCCATTTCGATGAGCTACCCCACATCACCCTTTTCTGTTCTGGTTCTCCAGTTTGCATCCACGTTACCAGCCGCCCACTAACTCGGCCAAGCATTTGTTAAAGGCATGAAATAATCTTTCAACTTTGCGCGCCTTATGACCGCGCCTGTTGGCACGTGCCTCACTCTAGCTGGGGGCATGCGATGCGAACCTCGGGCCTCAAGACGAGTCCCCCCTTGGTCAATGGCAACTGGTCACTAGGAAGGAAGCCCGTGCAAGGCCTGTGTTCTGGTACAAGGAACCGAGTGAGCAAACTTCCATTGTTAAAGGGTATACCTTTTTATTTTCAAAACTAGAACTATTGTTCTAAACAATAATAATTTAAAACCAGAGAAAGTATGTATAAAGGGTGAAATGGTTCTTTGTACCATAACCTTTCGTTTGGATAAAAAATATTTAGAGAAATATCCAAAATCAGAAAGATAATTTAACCAATCTCTTCAAAGTTTCACATGTGCGGCAAGGAAGGGCATGCATTCTTTATTTTCTCACTTTCGTTCTCTTTCTAGTTTTATGTCTCTTTCTTTCATGCTCCAGTACTATGGACGCCGACGAGCTCGATAACGCCATGTTGCCGGAGGGAACAACTAGACGATTTTGTCGAAGATCGGCTCTGATACCATGTGGGACGATGATAATCCAGGGGCAAGCGTTGAACCCTTTGGACTTGGGCCACAAGTTTATTAATAGTTGGAGACCAACGACTTGATCTCAAGATTACAAGGAGGTTATGATTTTTTTACATAAATAAGCTAAATAGAGATAGAAACTAATCCGTGATACATGGAAGATTATAAGAGAAATATGATAGACTTCTAAACTTGCTATGATATTACAATAATGGAGACATACCTGTATATCAGCCAGTGTTCTTTCCACCTTTGTCTTATGTGCTGGTGATCGGGTTTAGAACCGTACAATGGATTATATATCACTTTGTACCAGTTGAGGAAGTATTCACACAAACATTATATGTCACAACTTTTAGTTGCTTTATGAGGTTACAACATTATTGAATCGTGCAGTACGTCAACTCGTGGGGTTGGATGCCAAGACAACTCCTATTCAGAGGTACGTGAATGTACAACTCTACCTCGTTTTTGAGTCTTCTAATTTTAAACAGATCATTAAATATTTATTAGCTATGATCAGCAAATATTTGAGTCTTTTATGTACATTTGGTGTGTCCCTAATAGAGCAGTCTGTATTTTTTATTACGTGCAGGTATCTAAAGAAATGTTAATCTCACTGCTAGAGCAGATCATCACATGGACAAGCAAGCAAATCAAAGGTGCGGTATGTAAAACTTAATAAATTATATATACACAATAACATGTTTTCTTCGATCCAACTGTCTCGATTAGCCAAGCCATTGTTTCCAACAGTGGATTTACACTATTTATGTGAATTTTTTTATAATATTGCGATTAATGTAGTGCAATTGATTCGCTTTACAAAAGTAATGCATATAAGAGCTGAATATGTTATTATCTCTTTCCGCTAACTTTGTTTTGCAAGAGATTCTAAGGCGTCCAAGTGTACTTGAGGACGATGTAGCTTGAACATGCAAGTCTCGTTTGAGTACGTACATCGAGCTGGTGGTATGAGAGTGGATGTCGTATTGTTTTTTTAAAAAAAATGATAATGTGGTGTTACTATCAACAACCATGAAACTTAGTAGACTATTTGATTGATCTTTGGTTGTATATAATTCGAAGTCTGTTTGGTGTGTTGGTCAAGATGTTGTCTTCGTAACGCCTTGTTCTCTCGAGTTATAACATCACAGTGTCGTTTCAAGTCCTATCTTTGTGAATCCATGCACTTTATTATGATTTTATGGGTTAGTTCTTCTTGTGCGTTTTGTGTCATTATTGGAGTGAATTTTTAGATTGTATCGCAGTCAACCTATTTATTCGGGGTTGTGGTGTGCCTTGTGATCTTATCAGGTTATGTAATCTTCGTCACCCATTCCATGTTTTACGCCATTTTCCCTATTCCTTGGTTCAGTGGTAACGACCAATGCAATATTACTCATTTCTGAATTAGATTATAGATTTTCTATTTTCTTTGCACCAAAAGGAGCGCTAATACTTTGTAAACTGCAACATCTACCTTCATTGGCATCGCAAATTTAGCTGCAAGAAGGCACAATAGTTTTACCAAATTCCATCACCTGTTCTTGGGCCGTTCTTGTGAAATTTCGAGGAGAGCAGCTGTTGTACGAGACACATGGAAGCAAATTGGCCGCATCGGTAGAAGGGTTAGGTGGGATGACGGACATCGTATCCTCCCGCTGGCGTCCTTGGACAATTCACGATAAGCTTACAACTCAAGATGGGGCAACCGAGGAAATCTTGCCGGCCGGAAACAAAGCTGCTCAAGTGCTCAGCGACTGGAAGAGAAGATTCCGATCGTATGCGGAAGCTGCGGTTTGTGGGAGTCGTTCGAGGCGATCACTGTAAGATCCCTCTCTGTCGAGGCTTGTGTGGCAGACGGCGCCGCCGCTGGCGACGAGGATGAACGCCAAGGTCCGGTTCGATGAGCTACCCCACATCACCCTCTTTTTTCCTAGTTCTGCTCGGTTTTGCATCCAGGTTACGAGCTGACCCACCAACTCGGCCCACCACTTGTTCAAGGCATGCAATAATATTTCAACTTTGCGCGCCTTGCGACCGTGCCTGTTGGCACGTGCCTCACTCCAGCTAGGGCGTGCGACGTGAAGCTCAGACCTCAAGACGAGTCCCCTCTTGGTCCATGGCAAGTGGTCACTAGGAAGGAAGCCCGTGCAAGGCTTGTGTTCTGATACAAGGAACCGAGTGAGCAAACCTTCATTGTTGAAGGGTATACCTTTTTATTTTTAAACATGAACTATTATTTAAATAATAATAATTAGAAACCAGAGAAAGTATGTATAAAGGGTGGAAATGGTTCTTTGTACCATACACTTTTGCGTGGCTAAAAGATATTTAGAGAAATATCCAAAATCAGAAAGATAATTTAACCCATCTCTTCACAGTTTCACATGTGCGGCAAGGAAGGCATGCATTCTTTATTTTCTCACTTTTGTTCTCTTTCTAGTTTATGTCTTTTTCTTTCATGCTCTAGTACTATGGACACCGATGAGCTTGATAACGCCATGTCGTCGGAGAGAACAACTAGACGATTTTGTGGAAGATCGGCTCAGATACCATGTGGGACGATGATAATCCAGGGGCAAGTGTTGAATCCTTTGGACTTGGGCCATATGTTTATTAATAGTTGGAGACCAACGGCTTGATCTCAAGATTACATGGAGGTTATGATTTGTTTACATAAATAAGCTAACTAGAGATAGAAACTAATTCGTGGTACATGGAATATTATAACAGAAACATGATAGACTTCTAAACTTGCTCTGATATTCCAACAATAGAGACATAGTTGTATATCAATCAGTGTTCTTTCCACCTTTGAGTTATGTGCTGGTGGCCGGGTTTAGTACCGGACAATAGATGATATATCACTTTGTACTAGTTGAGGAAATATTCACACAAACATTATATGTACCAACTTTTAGTTGCTTTACGAAGTTACGACATTATTGGATTGTGCAGTACGTCAACCGGTGGAGTTAGATGTCAAGACAACTCCTATTCAGAGATACATGAATGTACAACTCTACCTTGTGTTTGAGTCTTGTAATTCTAAATAGATCATTAAATATTTATTAGATATGATCAAGAAATATTTGAGTCTTCTATGTACATTTGGTGCGTCACTAATAGAGCGGCATGTACTTTCTATGACGTGCAGGTATCTGAAGAAAGGTTAATCTCACTGCTAGAGCATATCCTCACATGGACAAGCAAGCAAACCAAAGTTGCGGTATGTAAAACTTAATAAATTATATATACATAATAACATGTTTTCTTCGATCCAGTTGCCTCGATTAGCCAAGTCATTATTTCCAACAGTGGATTTATACTATTTATGTGAAATTATTCTAAATGTTGCGATTCATGTAGTGCAATTGATTCGGTTTACAAAAGTAATGCATATAAGAGCTGAATATTTTATTATCTCTTCCCGTTAACTTTGTTTTGCAACAGATTCTAAGGCGTCCAAGTGTACTATAGGACGACGTAGCTTGAACATGCAAGTCTCGTTTGAGTCTGTACATCGAGCTGGTGGTATGAGAGTGGATGTCGTATTGTTTGTTTTAAAAAATGATGATCTGGTGTTACTATGAACAACCATCAAACTCAGTAGACTATTTGATCGATGTTTGGTTGTATATGATCCGAAATCTATTTGGTGTGTTGGTCAAGATATTATCTTAGTAACGCCTTGTTCTCTCAAGTTATAACATCACGGTGTCGTTTCAAGTCCTATCTTTATGAATCCATGCACTTTATTATGATTTTATGGGTTAGTTCTTCTCGTGCGTTCTGTGTCATTATCGGGGTGAATTTTTAGATTGCATTGCAGTCAACCTGTTCCCCGTGGGGTTGTGGTGTGCCTTGTGATCTTGTCAGGTTCTGTAATCTTCCTCACCCATTCCATGTTTTACGCTGTTTTCCCTATTCCTCGATACAGTGGTAAGGACCAATGCAATATTTCTCATTTCTAAATTAGATTACAGATTGTTTGTTTTCTTTGCACCAAAAGGAGCGCTACTACTTTGTAAACTGCAACATCTACCTTCATTTGCATCGCGAATTTAGCTGCCAGAAGGCACAATAGTGTGATCAAATTCTATCACCTTTTCTTGGGCGCTTCTTATGAAATTTCGAGCTACTCAGTTGTTGTACGAGACACAGGGAAGCAAATTGGCCGCATCGGTAGAAGAGTTAGGTGGGATAACAGACATCGTATCCTCCTGCTGGCGTCCTTGGACAATTTACGATAAGCTTACAACTCAAGATGGGGCAACCGAGGGATCCTCGCCGGCCGGAAACAAAGGTGCTCAAGTACTCAGCGACTGGAAGAGAAGATTCCGATCGTACGCAAAAGCAGCGGTTCATAGGAGTCGTCCCGGGTGATCGCTACAAGATCCCTCTCTGTCGGGGCCTGTGAGGCGGACGGCGCCGCCACCGGCGACGAGGACGAACGCCAAGGTCCGTTTCGATGACCTACCACACATCGCCCATTTTTGTTCTGGTTCTCCGGTTTGCATCCAGGTTACGGGCCGGCCCACCAACTCGGTCCAGCATTTGTTCAAGGCATGAAATAATCTTTGAACTTTGCGCGATTTATGACCGCGCCTATTGGCACGTGCCTCACTCCAGCTGGGGGCATGCGATGCGAAGCTCGGGCCTCAAGACGAGTCCCCTCTTTGTCAATGGCAACTGGTCACTAGATAGGAAGATCGTGCAAAGCTTGTGTTCTGGTACAAGGAACCGAGTGAGCAAACCTTCATTCTTGAAGGGTATACCTTTTTATTTTTAAACTGGAACTATTGTTCTAAACAATAATAATTTAAGACCAGAGAAAGTATGTATAAAGGGTGAAATGGTTCTTTGTACCATACCCTTTTGCGTGGCTAAAAAATATTTAGAGAAATATCCAAAATCAGAAAGATAATTTAACCCATCTCTTCATAGTTTCAGTTGTGCGGTAAGGAAGGGCATGCATTCTTTATTTTCTCACTTTCATTCTCTTTCTATTTTTATGTCTCTTTCTATCATGCTCCAGTACTATAGACGCCAATGATCTTGATAACGCCATGTCGCCGGAGAGAACAACTAGGCGATTTTGTGGAAGATCGGCTCTGATACCATGTGAGACGATGATAATCCAGGGTAAAGCGTTAAACCCTTTGGACTTGGGCCGCAAGTTTATTAATAGTCGAAGACCAACAGCTTGATTTCAAGATTACAAGAAGGTTATGATTTGTTTACATAATGAAGCTAACTAGAGATAGAAACTAATCCGTGGTACATGGAAGATTATAACCGAAACGTGATAGACTTCTAAACTTGCTCTGATATTCCAACAATGGAGACACAGTTGTATATCAGTCACCGTTCTTTCCACTTTTGCCTTATGTGCTGGTGGCCGGGTTTAGAACCGGACAATGGATTGTATATCACTTTGTACCAGTTGAGGAAGTATTCACATAAATATTATATGTCTCAACTTTTAGTTGCTTTATGAGATTACAACATTATTGGATCGTGCAGTACGTCAACCAGTGGGATTGGATGCCAAGACAACTCCTATTCAGAGGTACGTGAATATACAACTCTACCTTGTGTTTGAGTTTTCTAATTCTAAACAAATCATCAAATGTTTATTAGTTGTGATCAACAAATATTTGAGTCTTTTGTGTATATTTTGTGCGTCCCTAATAGAGCGGCCTATACTTTCTCTGACGTGCAGGTATCTGAAGAAAGTTTAATCTCACTGCTAGAGCAGACCATCATATGGACAAGCAAGCAAACCAAAGTTGTGGTATGTAAAATTTAATAAATTATAATACATAATAACATCTTTTCTTCGATCCAGTTGCCTCGATTAGCCAAGCCATTGTTTCCAACAGTGGACTTAAACAATTTATGTGAAATTTTTCTAAATGTTGCGATTGATGTAGCACAATTGATTCGGTTTACAAAAGTAATGCATATAAGAGTTGAATATGTTATTATCTCTTTCCCAACTTTGTTTTGCAATAGATTCTAAGGCGTCCAAGTGTACTTGAGGACGACGATTAGCTTGAACGTGCCTCACTCCAGGTGGGGGCATGCGACGCGAAGCTCGGGCCTCAAGACGAGTCCCCTCTTGGTCCATGGCAAGTGGTCACTAGGAAGGAAACCCGTGCAAGGCCCGTGTATTTGTACAAGGAACCGAGTGAGCAAACCTTCATTGTTAAACGGTATACCTTTTATTTTTAAACTGAAACTATTGTTCTAAACAATAATAATGTAAAACCAGAGAAAGTATTTATAAAGGGTGAACTAGTTCTTTGTACCGTACCCTTTCGCGTGGCTAAAAAATATTTAGAGAAATATCCAAAATTAGAAAGATAATTTCACCCATCTCTTTACAGTTTCACATGTGCGACAAGGAAGAGCATGCATTCTTTATTTTCTCACTTTCATTCTCTTTCTAGTTTTATGTCTCTTTCTTTTATGCTCCAGTACTATGGACGCCGATGAGCTTGATAACGCCATGTTGTCGGAGAGAACAACTAGACGATTTTGTGGAAGATCGGCTCTGATACCATGTGAGACGATAATAATCCAGGGGCAAGCGTTGTACCTTTTGGACTTGGGCCCAAGTTTATTAATAGTTGGAGACCAACGGTTTGATCTCGAGATTACAAGGAGGTTATGATTTGTTTACATAATGAAGCTAACTAGACATAGAAACTAATCCGTGGTACGTGGAAGATTATAACAGAAACGTGATAGACTTCTAAACTTGCTATGATATTCCATCAATTAAGACATAGATGTATATCAGTCAGTGTTCTTTCCACCTTTGCCTTATGTACTGGTGGCCGGGTTTAGAACCGGACAATGGATTATATCTCACTTTGTATAAGTTGAGGAAGTATTCACACAAATATTATATGTACCAACTTTTAGTTGCTTTATGAGGTTACAACATTATTGGATCGTGCAATACGTCAAATGGTGGGGTTGGATGCCAAGACAACTCCTATTCAAAGGTACGTGAATGTACAACTCTACCTTGTGTTTGTGTCTTCTAATTCTAAATACATCATCAAATGTTTATTAGCTGTGATCAGCAAATATTTGAGTCTTTTATGTACATTTGGCGCGTCACTAATAGAGTGGCATGTACTTTCTTTGACGTGCAGGTATATGAAGAAAGGTTAATCTCACTGCTAGAGCAGATCATCACATGGACAAGCAAGCAAACCAAAGTTACGGTGTGTAAAACTTAATAAATTATATATACATAACATGTTTTCTTTGATCTAGTTGCCTCGATTAGCCAAGCCATTGTTTCTAACAGTGGATTTATACTATTTATGTATTTTTTTCTAAATGTTGCAATTAATGTAGCGCAATTGATTCAGTTTTCAAAAGTAATGCATATAAGAGCTGAATATGTTATTATCTCTTCCCGTTAACTTTGTTTTGCAACAGATTCTAAGGCGTCCAAGTGTACTATAGGACGACGTAGCTTGAACATGTAAGTCTCATTTGAGTTTGTACATCGAGATGGTGGTATGAGAGTGGATGTGCATTGTTTGTTTAAAAAAATGATGATATGGTGTTACTATCAACAAACATCAAACTCATTAGACTATGCGATTGATCTTCTATTTGGTGTGTTGGTTAAGATGTTGTCTTCATAACGCCTTGTTCTATTGAGTTATAACATCTGGTATACCTTTTTATTTTTAAGCTGGAACTATTGTTCTAAACAATAATAATTTAAAACCAAATAAAGTATGTATAAAGGGTGAAATGGTTCTTTGTACCATACCCTTTCGTGTGGCTAAAAAGTATTTAGAGAAATATCCAAAATTCAGAAACATAATTTAACCCATCTCTTCATAGTTTCACATGTGCGGCAAGGAAGGGCATGCATTTTTTATTTTCTCACTTTCGTTCTCTTTCTAGTTTTATGTCTCTTTCTTCATGCTCCAGCTCTTATTGAGGGTATTTTTAACTATAATTTTTTGGGTTGGAATGTGTTAAAAATTTGACATCAAGATCAATACTTAATTACCACTCGAGATTTCTCAAATTTTTCTATGAGTTGTAAATGTATCAAATCTCGAGAACTGTTATCGATACAAAACTTTTGCCAAATAGTTTGGTATTCCTAGAAATATCCAGGAACCACTACAGGTTAGTCAATGTCTAGTTGCCTTCATGTGAAACTCTCTCTTGTGGGACTTTACCCTTTGTAATTGTAAATTTATGATTGTGTACTGTAAGTCTCAGTAATGTCATTATAGCTTTGATGGAGAAATTAATAGTATTATATTTGTGCTTAAAAGTTAAAATTGTTGTGTATACCTCCTTATCTTCCATACTACGCATTGACGTTGCATTCTTTTTTTTTGGATAAGCATATTAATTTTTCTTATTTATTGAAAAGGCTAACTGCAAGTTTATAAAACATGGGGTACAGAGAGCAGACTATGCATGACGACCTTTTGCGTGTGCTACATCTGCAATCTATTCAAGCTTCACGTCAAGTTTTCTTACCCTAATTAGCACCCATTCACCTTGTGCTAATATCCAGATCAACATTACATGTTATGTACGGTTCAGTACGCTGTATTAGCTTGATTTTGTAAATAGGATATTTTAAGAGTATTACAAAAATTAGGTACAAAATTAAAAAAATACAAATAGGGTCTTAGCGCCATCTAGGGTCGCAACTGCAAATAGACTTATGTAGTGAGACAAACTGACTAGTTAGTTGTAGTACTGTACTGTTTTGTCTACTTGAATCAAAACATATCTTGTTATTATCATAGAGCATACTTCTGTTATTGCTCAGAGTTTCAATTATTTCCTAACCAGTAAACATAGTAAAGTGTATAAAAAAACATGAGAGAAAAAAACGCTCGGTGGGAGAGCTTTTTTTTGCTTGAGGTTTCCTTGCAAAATTTATAGAAAGTATAAAAAATTACAAAACAGTCCCAACGATGTGGAAAAGTAAAAAAGCGCCGCGTGAGGGTGGGTTTTTGCTACAGTAGATAAAGGTAAGTCCCTATGTTTATATATTTTTATTTCGTATCCAATTTTCGTAATAAATTTTAAAAAATAGCCTTTTCCAAAGCAAAAATCGTATTAGCTGGAGTGTATGATCCGGAGGCTCAATTCATATCAGGCTGGCCCATCGCGGTCCATATGCGGTGTTCGACCCAATAGATATTTTCGTTCGAGCCCTCTTTGAACAATGAAGACTACTTTTTAGCCCCCGGCACAGGGGAAGATTGGAAACGAGCTGCGGTGGCGGGGCGTCGAGTCCGGCAGGGCGCCACCGCGTGCAAGGAGATGGCGGCGGCGCTGTCGCAGCTGGACGACGAGACCGTCCGCGCCATGGACACCGGCGCCGTATTCACAGGCTACGTGAGTTCCATTACCAACCCGCCTGGTACCTCGTTGGATTCCGCCCCGCACCGATTAGCCGTTAATGTCTCCTCGAAATCGGTTGCAGGCCGGGAAGATAAACTGCCTTGACCTCCACCGCAAGGAGGATCTTCTCGTCACCTCCAGCGAGGACGACTCCATACGCCTCTACAACACCACCAGCGCGACGTGAGTACGCTGCGACAGCTTGATTCTTTTGCTTGTTCTATGTGATTTCTGTACTCTTTAGACTGTGATATGTAAGATTATCGCGAGATGAGGATGTGGAAAGTGTACCGGGCAATCCAACATCAGTGCCATCAGCTAGTGACGTTAATCCCACTAGTGACTAGATGCAACATGCTAGCTAGTTCCATGTGTTTGACACTTCAAAAAGAAAGAAAAAACTTGGAGAAATTTGGTGGGGTTTTAATAAGAAGAAACAACCTAGGAGGAACTTCAGGAGGTCTATTCAACTTAACACCGCTCACGCTGTATTGGACATGTGCCCCACGCACAACTTTGCTGCTGGGGTGGAGATGTCGGTCGCTGGCCCAATCGACTCTCACTATTTCACTGCACATCAAAGATCAAGGCTGCCGGCCCAATTGACTCTTGTACTGTTTCGCTGCATTCACACCCTCAACCAATTGAGCTCAGTTCCTATCATTTTGACACTCATGGATAGTCCTTTAGTGTTGCACCTCTGTTAGGTTATCCGTTCTGCTAGAGCTGTATGGTACTTGTGCTAGCAGCATTTGCTCATAGAAAATCTGTGCTCATATTTTAATTCAATATTTCATGTCCATGTTTTCCCTACTCCTGTGTAAACTGTTTGTATGGTTGTCGGAGATTTGCTTTGTTTCATGTAATTAAAAATAGTATTAAGTGAACCATCACTTAAAGTTCTGTGTTTGACAGTAATCAGTGCTTGAATTTGCTGACCATTCTTTTAGGTTGTTGAAGACTACGTATCACAGGAAGCATGGTGCTGACCACATCTGTTTTACTCATCACCCAAGTTCATCAAGATACACAATCTAGAGTCAGCAGAGTTACTCCGTTATCTGTCATTGTATGATAACTGTTGCTTAAGATATTTGAAGGGACACAAAGACAGGTTTCATTCCCCCCTGTCGTCCTTGTTTGTGGCAACAAATTTCAAGGTACAGGTGCTCATAGGTGTTCTCTTTTCTTCTCAGGGTTGTTTCACTATGTATGTCACCCGTCAATGATAGCTTTATGTCAGGACCGCTTGATCACAGTGTCAGAATATGGAATCTCCGTGTAAATGCTTGTCAGGTTGGTTATCGATCCTCAGCAAGATTCAGTTTATGAAATGATGGGAACAACCATATTTTCTCAGTTTGCTTTTAGCAAATGAAAAGTACCAGTTATCCTTGAAGCTCATTTCATGCTTACTCAATCATTTCAGGGAATATTACAACTGTGTGGCAGGCCTTCTGTTGCATACGATCAGCAGGGACTTGTTTTTGCCGTAGCAATGGAGGGAGGTGCCATTAAGTTATTTGATTCCCGATCATATGACAAGGTGTGCTATGAAGATGATATAGAACAATAGTATTCCTGAAAGATATCCGAAATATTTATCTTGTGTAGAAAATTTAATTTCAGGGTCCATTTGACACTTTCTTGGTCGGTGGAGATACTGCTGAAGTTTCTGACATAAAATTTAGCAAGATGGCAAGTCTATGCTTTTAACAACCACTAACAACCATATATATGTTCTGGATGCATATGGAGGGGATAAGGTCATTTAGATTATCATAAGAAAAATTTCTTCAGATATTGATGTGGGAAAGTGCATTGATACCCTCACATCCTTTTAGTTAATATTTAGCTAATCCCCAAATGTAAACTGCAGAGGTGTGGCTTTAGTTTAGAGCCATCTCCCAATGTAACAAATGAAGCTGCTTTCACTCCAGATGGTCAATATGTAATTTCAGGTGAGACTACATTTCTGATAGACACACTAATTCACAACAGAAATTGCTCACTAGTTATCCCGTGACTTTGTGTTTTTGTATTGTGGCCTCCACTTTTTTGAAGAGATGTACCAACTAGCAAGTGTTATTTGCCTTCACTTTTGCCATTTACAATCCATCTGAATGACATTACAGCAAACAGTTGTTATCCCTCCTGTAGTATGTTGTGCACTCACCGTTTTGGTGTATTACTACTGAAACGAGAAACTTATATATTCTTGTCGAAAAGCAGAACGTTGGAAATTTGACTGCTAAATATGCATTTCATAGAACAGTTGTGCTGCATAGTGAAGCTATTGTTGAAAACAAGTTCTTGACTTTTGCAGGATCTGGTGACAGTACCTTGCATGCTTGGAATATCAATACAGTACAAGAGGTGTTTTTTCTTACGTTAGTCCTATAAGACATGTTTTTTTAGAGTTCCATACGAATGTTTGGATTCCTTTTGCAGATTTCTTGTTGGAACAGTCATATTGGTCCTATCACAGCTGTGAAGTGGGCCCCTCGCGGAGCAATGTTTGCAACTGCATCAACAGCCCTAACTTTCTGGATTCCCAGCCAACCAAATCCGAACTAGGTGATCGCAGAAAGGGTCGAGAATGTTCTCTAACCTAACTAAATTTCTGTTCCTGCACAAGACATTCACTTGCATTGTAACCATCCTTCAGGAACAATGTCACAATTGCAGGCAGATCATTGTTGTATCGCTCCCTTATTTATGTATAATAATGTATGCAGTTTCCCTTATACTGCGATTGTATTGGTCACATAAAGTTGTCTTGAGATATTGCCCCCTAACTCTGTTTACTCTATAATAGATTCGCTGCTTTGGTGTTCCGTGGGGTAATGCTATCCTGGGCCTTGACTGTTACCAGTTCATGCTGCGGCGGAGAAGTGTCGGGCCTCCATAGAAGCTGGGCTGACGAGCTTCTAATATAGAAGCCTCGTTGGTTTAAGAAGGCCGTACCATGACGACGAGATGCAGATGGCACTAATAAAACTCTGTCGTCATCACAGGGAGCGGCAAAACAAAACAAAAAAAAAAATCAAGCGGTCAGTTCGTTGCGCCTACGTGTTCCGTACTACCGTGGCCCGGTCGTCCTAATAAGCGTCTGATTACCAGTCGGTAACCACGCTTAATTGGCGTTCAAATTAAGCCATCGCGGCGACGCACGGCCCTGACCACGATTTGCTAACCGACGCACGCACGGACGATCGACGACGACGATCCATCAATAACAACCGGTCGGTCGTTCTCGGAGCCTCACAGCAACGATACCTGCTTAGAGATGAAAACGGACGGATATAGACGAATAAAATATTTTTCTATATTCATATCCATATTAAAAATTTTGGAAACGGATTGGATCGGATGTTGTCGGAAACGGATATGGTATCGGATATGTCGGATGTATCGGAAACGGATTCATCGGATCAGAAAAATATGGATATCGGACGGAATTCGGATATTTATTTCAGAAATGGCAAGACTGGTAAACCCTAGGTCGAAGGCAAGACTGAAGGTGGAGGAGGACTCCGCTCGGGGTAGCCGGGTAGGGGTGTACGGAAGGTGGTTGTGGCCTCTGGCTGGCTGCGGGCCCAATTGAATTTGTTGAGTCAGATATATCTTGGATATTGTTTGGATATATCCGACCCAATATGGATATCCGATAAAATGGACGGATTCTGACGAAAATCATATACGATCCGATATCCGATTTAAAATATCCGAATCCATATCCGTATCCGAAAAAAATCCGATCAAAATGGATATGAATCAGATATCTTCAAAAACGATTGCAGGCAGATCGTAAAATATCCGATCTGTTTTCATCCCTTGCTGCGATCGAGCGCCGGAATTCAGACCGGTCCATCGAGGCACGCACGCACGCACGCCGTCACTGCTACTCTCGAAACTTTCGCTGTTCTTCGACTGCACGAACGACGACTGGAGAGCCCGTCCAAACAGACCACTCGATTTTCTGTTTTCTCCGATCCCATCGTCCTCCATGCAGCGGCCCACACGGCATCTTGACAGGTATGCTGCGTCCATGAACATTCCCTACGTGTGCGTGTCGCCAGTTTTCTGCCCACGGCCCACGGCATCTTGACGACGAGCTGTCGGCTGGACAGCGAACAAATCGGTCGCGCGGGTCACAGACCTGCAGCTGACGAGCGCAGTGGCGCAAAGCAAAGAAGCCCGTGGTTTCCATGCTTTTTTTTTTCTTTTCCCATCGCTTCTCGTCTCGTTCATCCTTGCAATGGGGCGAGCATATCTGCAGCGTGCTGTCACCTGGGTTTGGCGAACCAGATAGATCGTCCCCGCGCGCGCGCGCGGGATCCTCTGCGCGCGGCGCCGAACCCTGTGCGCACGGGAGGCACGGGACCAACGCGCCGAGTCATATCGATCGGCCACGTTAATTAGATCGCGCGCGGCGCCGCTGCAACGGCGGCGGCAGAGGAGGACGGCGAGAAAGGCGGCCGGCCGGCGCGGGGACTGGAGAGCTAGCGCGCTGCCGCCCTGCCCTGCTCTGAGATGATGAGCGGGGACATCAGCAACTGCTAGCTTCAGTGGTCACAGAGAGGTTCCCATGGATGATCCAAGAGGAGGCCGTCGTCCACATCATAGGGGAGCCAGATCCCTTGGTAAGCAGCTGACACGCACGCAGGCCATGCACCTCGCAGAGTTAGAGTATCGGGTTCTGCTGTCAATGTGTACGGCTGATGAGATTAATTATCTGATAAGGTTTATTTAAGGTGGTTGCGAGAGCGACGGCCTGAATTTACCACTGCGCGTTCTCGCTGGAGTAGTAATGCCTCCGATCGAGCTCGACGTGACGGGGACTCGCGTTTGAGGTGGCATCTCGCGATCGTCACAGGGAAAATATCGTTCGGGTTTGAGCTAGGTTTTTACAACTAAGTTATGCTGCCTAGCTTGCTGTTCTGTCAGAGAACTAGTGGCGCAGAACCAACATCTGCTGCGTCACTGCTTAATATGTACTTATATTTGCATATAAGCGTCAAAGTTTCTGGGGACACAGAAGCTTAAACCGCTGAGAAATCAACTGCCTGAATTATTTGTCGGTAAGCTCGTCACCCCGAATCGATGATTCCCCTTCTAGATTCAACGGTTATCCAATAAAATATTTATGGCCTATCTAATCTAACAGTGTAAAGTGGCTACTACTGCCTCCGCCAGTCAGCAACGAGAAATGAGAAAGCCAAACCGAAATTTTGAACAAGAAAAAACACCATATTTATATATAGCCAATGGATGTATAATTTACGAGTGTAACATGACATGATAGGGAAGCAAAAAATCGGAACTAAAAAATCGAAAAGATTCAGAGAGTTTGTACTACTGGCTATACTAGGAAAAGGGCAGCCTAAATTAGGTGAGAGTGCACAGTTTGGTTTGCGTAGCCTGAATAAACGCGACCTCTCCGGCCGGCCAGGCCATTGTACCGAACAACTTAATCATGCAGGTTACTCATGCAAGGCAAGTGCACGCCACGCCATCTGCTGTGATGGTAACGGCACACATACCATGCAGCCTCCCAGTCCCAGGGGTAACGTCTCCATGGACGGAATATTTCATAAACAACGAACATGTGGCTACTCATATTTTACTATAATTTTATATGATTGTGAATCTGATACATCCGATGCAAAGTATATATATGATGTTCATCTTTGCTTTTGGGTGGGTTCGCATAACTTCAAAGAGGAGCCAACATGATGCATGCCCCCCCTTTTTTTTATCTTGTTTCTTTCTTGCAGTTTCCCTTTCCTTTCTAGAGGAGGCAAGTCAAGATCAGGGCCTCATCAAGTAAAGATTGTAGCAGGATCTCTTTTCATTTGTCTACAACAGGGACATGCACTTCATTTGCAGAGTCTGGATGTCATTGCTTATGGATTCGGCATACTATTCTTTGTCTAGGATCTAATTCGACGGACATATGTTCTGTTTTTTTTAGAATTTTCTTAAGATTTTTCTCCGATTAACATGGAGACTGAAAAAGAACCTCGTCGAGTTAGTAAATATAATTAAGATACGACGTAGTCTAGATATTATAATAACCTTAGCATGCATATACTCATGGTTGTTGCTCTCTTTATCCACTTTTGTTGTTGTCTGCAAGAATTAATGTCGATTATAGCTGCACTGAACGTACCTTGTATAAACGTACGTACAGCTGGTCGGTCAACAGATTATACGATACCTTTTAAATTAAGTTGCATAAAATGCATTCGCGCAAAAGGTGCATACCAAACACGCCGGAGTTCCCTTGAAGAAATGAAGGGGGAACAAAAGGTGCATACACACAGCTGGTCGGTCAACAGACTATACAATACTTTTAAATAAGGTTTTATAAAATGCATCCGCGTGCATAAAAAAAAGGTGTATAAAATGATAATAAACAATCGATTAATTAATTATCGATCCATGCATGGTACAGTGTTGATTATTTTGGTGGAGGAAAAGAGAAAAACAGATTCAACTCGCGGTACGTACGGAGACGTAGCTGATAAACTGGATCGTAATTAGGGATCAGTTATTAGGTTCCACTTCCAAATGAATCATGTGCATGCAGGCTACATCTGAAACTGAAATTCGGTCGTGCATGCACTAGTAGAGAGCTATGAGTGATTTGCCCATGATGAGTAGAAGAAGCACTCACCGGCCGGTCAGTACTAGCTAGAAAGGTTGGCCTGCTACACCTTGGTGAAGAAGGAGTACGTAGCTTCAAGCTTCGCCAAGGGAACAGGACAAGCTCCGTACGTCGTCCCAAGGATACCGGGTCCCGTGAACGAGGTCTCGGTTGTTGCATGCATTGAGGCAGGTCCACATATCACACGTGACGAGAAGGTCGGTTCCGCACGAGCGTACGTGCATTCGATCTCCTCGCGCCGCTAATAGCTGGCGCAACCACCGTCACCGTGGCCCGGCCGGCCGGCGAGCCGGGCACCTAACGCTCCATCAACGGCACGCCCGTGCGGGAGCGGACGACGCGAGGCTGGCTGGCTGGCTACCTTTCTCCAGCTCACGTACGCTTCTTGCTTTTTGCCGCCTCTCCTGCGGTAGTTGTGGCGTTTGCAAGTCACGTACCTCGACCACAACACACCCGGCCTCCGCGCGCGTCAGCTCGTGCTAGTTGACGCCATTATCGTTTTGCCATTACTAAAAGCTGAGTACGTTACGTACTACTACGACGAGCGAGCACCATGGATGGCAATGGCATGGCAGCAGCAGCAGCAGCAATACCATGGATGGCAATGGCATGGCATCCTGTGACCCTACTGTGCTGTCCTGTCGTATGGCGCCGTTCGGCACAAACCAGATTACCGAAGCAACCAGAATGTAACGTTCACCGTAATTTTTACTGTACACTTTTTCAGCAGTAACTTTCAGGCTTTCTCCGGCCGTTTCCTCTGGAACTGGCATGCGTTCTGTTTAGCCTCGTCTGTTGATGTACGAGTGGGACGGGACGCGGAGGTCGGCAGGCCAGTAATTTGCGCGACGTGATTGCTGATGCTGCAACTACTGACTTGATGATCGATCGGCCTGGGTGGGCTAGGTAGCTAGCTAAGAGCGCGACCTGACTGGCACAGCGATTTCAGCTTCCGGCTGCTGATTTCAGGGATCACTCGGTGATCAAGTCCGACAAGTAAACAGTAGAAAAGATGTGACCCGATGTTTAATTGAGCAGCCGTACCACTGCGGAGACCGGTTTGCGAGTCTTTGAGAGCACGTTAGTAGATTACTGTCGCCATAAGCAGTGATTAGTCGTCCCTCTTGACACCAGAAAAAAAAAAGTGGGAGTAAAATGGAAAGTCGTGTCTCCAACTAACACCAGAGAGAGAGAGAGAGAGAGAGAGAGAGAGAGAGAGAGAGAGAGAGAGAGAGAGAGAGCACGGGGCACTCACTATTTTAGCACACCATGCATCCATCTCTCACGGAACGGGAGGTATCTTAAGCTCCAATCCATTGCGTTCGCTCCCGCGCGAACTGCACCTTGCTTAGAACCCACTTGATCACTGCCTCCCCTCACCTCACCTCACATTAGCTCTGCCTCTGCCCTGCCCGGAGCGTGCACTTCTTGGTACGCACGCTTCCCCCATACATACCGGCCCACACATATAGCCATCGATCGATCGATCGAAGGCCGGGGAGGCGTCATCCAACAAGGCGATCGCCATTACATTGCGACGATCGTCGTCGGGGAAGGGAATTAATAATGATGGGACGGCTCTCCGGCCGCGGCGTGCAGCCCAAGCTCCGCAAGGGGCTCTGGTCTCCCGAGGAAGACGAGAGGCTGTACGGCCACATCATCCGACACGGCGTCGGGTGCTGGAGCTCCGTCCCCAAGCTCGCAGGCAAGCAAAATTAAAGCTCACGCACAGCACCGCGCGCGCGCCGGTCGGCGCACTGCACTATTCTATCACTGCTTCCGTCCGCACAAGAGCTGATTTGAGCTGCCTCGGCCTCGCTCGTGCAGGGCTGCAGCGGTGCGGCAAGAGCTGCCGGCTGCGGTGGATCAACTACCTCCGCCCCGACCTGAAGCGCGGCAGCTTCTCGCAGCAGGAGGAGGACCTCATCGTCGCGCTCCACGAGATCCTAGGGAACAGGTCGGTGCAACAATGCGTTGGGATCGGAGGAAGGAGCTGGCATCACCGAGCGTGTGCGAACGAATCAAGAGCTATTAGCTAACTGATTTCGACGCGTTCACGTTCATGCAGGTGGTCGCAGATCGCGTCGCACTTGCCTGGGCGGACGGACAACGAGATCAAGAACTTGTGGAACAGCTGTCTGAAGAAGAGGCTCCGGCAGCGCGGCGTCGACCCCAGCACGCACAAGCCCATCGCCGCCGAGCCACTGCCGCCCGACGACGCTCGAGACCAGGACCATAACCCCGCGGCTGACGGCCCCGCACTCCTTCAAAAGCAGCCGACGTCGGTCGTGTTCGACCCGTTCCCGGTCACGGACTCCGGCGGCGGCTTCGATCTCGGCGTGGCCGACGTGGCGGCATTCTACGGCGGCGGCCAGCACGGCGTCGCTGGCAAGGCCTCGGACGCCGGGTTCGTCGCCGACTACAGCAGCGTGCTGGACGTGTCGGAGAGCCTGGGCTACGGGGAGAGCTCGAGCAACAGCAGCAGCAACTGGAACGGCGCCGAGATGAGCAGCGTGCTGGACTGGGCCTCGGGCTGCGGCGGCGGCGGCATGAAAGCGGAGCCCTTCACGGAGATGGAGCAGCAGCACTGCGGCTACGGCGGTGGAGGGCAGGCGGAACACAAGTTCCCGCTGCCCTACCAAGAACAGAGCCTGGCGCATCTCGACTTCAACTTGGAATACTTCTGATTATTTTTGTTGTTCTCCCCATCACTTTTGCCACCCGAAATTATCTATTATTCTCGTATGTTTAACACAAAAGCGGGAGATTAATTAGGGATCGTGCCTAGCAACCGGCCGTAGTGTTAGCTTTCTCCAGTCCACAACACCCACTGTCCACCAGTCGATCCGTCGACGTGCTCATTTAAGCCGCCATTGGCGTGTCGCTGAACCTCCCGGCAAGGTCCCTTTCGACGTCCTAGGACTAGGACGACTCGACTCATTCAAGGAGCTCGCGTCCGGTATCGAGAGAGAGAGAGAGAGAGAGAGAGAGAGAGAGAGAGAGAGAGAGAGAGAGAGGGACTTGTTATGCCCATCACTTGTTTGTATGCAGTTCCGTTTCCATAAGCCAGCATGCATCACTGTGCCGGCACAAATGGCTAATTGGAGCGGACGTGATAGGGATGTCAAGCACGTCGACTTTGTCGGGACCAAGAGGACGTTCGCCGCCTCACTCCAGCTAGCTGCAGCACGAGACCACCAGGGACGACGTCACGGAGCGACGAAACACGGAGTGCATGGCGTGTTTGCCTCGCCACGCCATGGCAGCCACCACGTCCTGGCTCCTCGTCGTCCACACGGGCAAGAGAGACGAGCTGTGGCGACGTGCAGGGCACTGGCGCGGCGACCTCGGATAGATCAGGCAGGCCTGCTTTTGCGGGCAAGGCGTCATTTCTGGAGCAGCTCAGAGCGACAGGGGCAATTAAGCAGAGGGCTGGTAAACAAACAACCTCATGTGCGCGCTAATTACGGGTATTTATTGTACGAAGAGCCACAAAGAGTGGGCATGACGAAGCTTCGCTTGGCTTGAGTGTGTAAGCAGAAGCACTGCAGACAAATGGCGCCAGCTTGGCACCGAGCCATTCAGATCAGCTCAGCTCAACTCGCGCGAAGCGAAGGCGATCAATGTTGCACGAGCCCTGCAAGTGACATGTGGTCCAACTGCACGGCATGAAGCCGGGGCCCGACCGCGCGCAGGCCCTGCAGCCCCGCCGAAATTACGAGCCCAAACGTGCCACAACAATCTGTGCGAAGATCAAGACGTTAAAGTGCCAAACATTATAGGGATTAGAGCGAAATAGAAGATAATTCCACAACAATGCTGAGTGTACCGCACTCACACTTGTACAGGAAAAAAATGAGAACTTGGACATATCCAGAACAACATAACCAAAACAGAGGCCAAAATCGCCAAAAAAAAGCTACCAAATCTCTTGTTAGATGATGTCGTGCCTTTGATCCGGCTTCAGTGAGATGGCGTTGCTTCTTGATTCGTGTTGGTCTCCACTCGAAGGCTATTTTCACGATGGTACAGAGACTTTGCACCCTGAATTTTACACATGAATTCTGTTAGTTAGTAGCAGATACACTGCAGACAAGATGGTTTTCTCAGTAAGCATATAACATAGACATCCACACTCAACAGTGATACATCGTATCGTTCAAACATCAGTCCGGGATCATTTATTTTTGTTTTAAATATTATTTCCACTAGAAGTGTCACTGGCTAATTTTCATTTCAATAAGGAAACGTGGTTCATCAATTCCCCAAATGTCTGATTAATCAAAAGACTTTCCATGTATGGCCTGAATTCAGGAAGAATGGTTCCCAAGTCCCAACCAACATCAGCAATCCACTTTGGTTTCCCAGTAATTAAGTTCCCCGTAACTATTTGATGTGTAGGACAATATATTGTCGATCCATATCACAATGCAGAGTTGCAAACTACGAATAAATGGTAAGTAATGTTCAAGACATTAGACCTTAAGGAAACAGAACCAATATAATGGATTCTGTAAAATTTGTATCATGGTTATTGTTCCTTTTCGCTTTCTAGTAGACAACTCCATGTCAGAAAGAAGCATCAGGAAGTGATAGGTAGGAAGTCTTCCATACATATCTAACTGTGATGCATGCTTAAGGATCAATGAATTGAAAAAAAAATCATGCTGTTTCAATGCAAAAGCAGTAGACTGTAGACATGTTGGTATATTCCAGAAATAGTGACAATGAAGGAGGCTAGATCCAATGATCCATATCCTCGGATGGGCCAATTTTGAAAGAGTCCTGATCATTCTTCTAAATGTCCCACGTTATAGATGAAGCACCAGAAGATTCAAATGAAACTTACTTGGAATATTGTGCCCAGTTTTTTCAATGCTTTTGCTCGCAACTTCAAAACATCTTTTGAGACAGTGTTATCTTTCAGAACCTGGAGCACCAAAGAAAAAATAAAGCATGAGGCTTGCAGTATACTTTTAGTATCTCTTTGTAATTTGATATGCATTGTGACATGTAACATGCAACCCTGAGCTACAAAACTGGGAGGTTGTCAGACTTACAGCTTGGCAGACATGTGAAATAGTCGACTCAATATCAACCACATTAATTTTCCATAGTGAATTAAGCATGACATCTTTTTTCTCCTCAAAACTCTTCATAAGCTGTTCATCCTTGTTTTCACTTCCCTCCATCTTCTTCATTCCTTCTTGGAGTTGTATCAGTGAAATAGCACCTACAACAGGAACTCATTACCAGGGGAGAACTGACTTATCGATTGAACAAAGCATTAAAAGATGCCTTTGAATGTACCTGAAGCGGCATTAACCTGTGATTTAATGTGATGACCTTTGTCCCTTACCCACTCAGCTATGAATGGTACACCCATATATAATCTACTCTTCCCAATTTCTTTTGCTGCTTGCCTTACATAAATGTAGCCTATAGTGTGAAGCATAGCTTCACCGAAAGCTGAAAAAATCATTTGAAGCAAGTTAACAGATTGGAGAGCCAAAAATGAGATATTAGATGTTCAAGAAATAGAATCAAATCATAAGAGGGTAACCTTTACAACACTAGAGCAATAGAGTGTCTGATGCTCTTATACAGGTTTATCTGATACTCTTATACAGGTTTTATAAGACCCATAAAAGATACAATCTATGTGACTGAAACCCAATCTACCATGCCTATCTGATGATGAAATCTGATTTTGATTTATTAAAACAGATTGAAATGGAGTGTCTGCAAAAAAGTAGACAGTCCACTTTACTAATTCACACTATGGCAAGGCATGCAATAAAGAAACATTCACATGATATACCTGCTTGGGATAAACGCCGAGCTTCTGCATTTGCCCAGCTCACAAATTCATCCTTTCTCCCATCTACATATGGTTGAAGTCGATCCTTTAGGCTCTGAATAAGCTTTTGTTCTCTCTCTTTTTGTAACTCCTGTGCCACAAGAATGTTAATATGGTTCAATTTAATCAGTAAGCTGGACCCTAAACTGAACAATAAATCCAATGCAATTGATTGAGGAAGATACTAGGCAATTTCAAAGGAACATACTTTTATCTTTTCTTGAACCTTTGCCCTAGACTCTTGACTGTTTGTGTTTTCCTCGATCTCCACTGAAGCTATTGATGCTAGAGCAAGCTGACCAACATAGTCTTCAAAATAGTCGCTTCCAAAAAGCATCCCAAAGACAGCAGCTGGATCGATCATGTTATCTCTGAGATGACGTTTTAAGAAACAGTGTTAGAAACACAATTTACAGCAAAAGGCATACCTAAGTTACATAAGATTCTGCAGAAAACTATGCATAGCATCTTTTTCAACTGGATATTCAAAGAATAGTCACTTGTCTGTTTTTCCCAAAGACAGATATTTTTTCTATAGCTTGCAAATCGTGAATTAGTGCTGTCTGTGTTATCAGTCCACCCCTAGCCTCAACAAGTCGCCACACTTATGCCTTGAACAGTTGAACCAGCTAGATCACTCCAACCATAATAATCGTGAAAAAACGAGCTATTTTGTGCTTAAAGAAAAAATATAAGTACTGTCTAACAGATCTCAAACAAAGTCCATTTCTTACTGAGGAATACCCTCCTTTCCATGCTTATCATAAGCCTCCTTTTTTGCAGGGTCACTCAGGACTTGATAGGCCTCTCCAAGTTCCTGTCACGATCAAACAATTTAAGTACCTTAGTTATTAGTAGCAAACCATTTAGATAGGTCGTTGGTCCCAAAGAGACATTTAACCATAGGCCACATACAGTACAATTGATTATTTCAGTACTACTCATAAATCATGCAGAGTCGATAGTTTCAGTATCTACACCGGTGAAACAGCAAACATGATGTTCACTAAATTAAGCATGCTCAGTGATTTTCTTAGCCATCAACTTTCTATACGCTAAAGAAAAAAAAAAGTGAAATGAGTACCACAAATGAATGCTACGTTGCAAAACTATGTTGTTCCTGAAAACTTCCAAACAAACTTCAGAAAAAAAATCATTAATCAGCTAGCCTCAACGCGTAAGAAAGTAGGGCAAACATTGTGGCTTTCCGGTCCACTTGTACAGAACCTTATCTTCTGATGGACAGACCAGGCTATTTGCGAATAAGCAATCACATAACGGATATACCTGAAATTTCCGTGCCGCGTCAGGATTTCCGGGATTCTTGTCCGGGTGAACCAGCTTCGCCTGCAGGAAAGAGGCGCCCCCAAACAATCCAGAAGGTGAGCTCAACACCATCCCGTCCGCATCACTGCATGCAGCTGCAGAAACACCGATTGAAAAGGAAGGGCGAAGGTGAGGGACGGGACCAGTCACCTTGAGGTAGTACGCCTTCTTGATCTCGGCGGGGGAGGCGTCCACGCTGACCCCCAACACGTCGTAGTAGGCGCGGTCCGTCGCCATGGCGGGCACCTTCCTGGTCCTGGATCTCGGCTGCCCCACGGCGACTAAAGCGACGCGGCGCGAGCGCAACGGCACCTGTCGATGACGAGCAGCGGGGAGGAATCGATTTCGACGCCAAGAAGACCTTGGAGGCTAAATTGAGCAGAGTGTAATCGGAAGATTCGGGGGAAAAATTTCGTACGCGAGAGAGAGGAGATGATCCGATTCGATTCGATTCGATCCCCACCGGCCCACGCGCAGGCCAGCAGACGTGCCAGGTGGTGGAATGGGGTCGTGTCGTGGGAAGAGGAGGCACGCCGGGCCCCCCCACCCACTTAAACGGGCCGGACACGAACTGGGCTTAGCGTTTCTACTTGCAACGCGCGGCCCATCTCTGGTTGTCGTCTTAGTCATCAGTGTCGACTTCCTCTTCTTCCTTCCTCGACCCATTCACTCTGCCTCTGTGTGTCTGCGTCTTCGCTAGCTCCCATCCTTCCTGCTCGCAGCCTCGCACACATTTGTACCTTTTTTTCTGAAAAGATCGAGCACCATCTTCTTTTAAGAAAAGAAAAAGAGAAAGAGAGGGAGAGAAAAGGATCAATCAGCAACTGCACCAATTGGGACACTCTAACTGCCTCAAGCGAACGGCAGACAAAAAAATTATTATTAGAGTATAATTCGAGGTCAGCATCCTATAATCTATCCGGTAGTGCAATCTGCATGCACGCCAACTATGTCTGCAGGCGCTGTTCTGTATGCACCTACCGTTCCCAGTCCCAGAAAATGTCCCCACCACCGCGTTCTTGTCCTCTGCGTCTTTGTATGGATCACAACGCGCAGCTAGGCGGATTGTTTAATCGTTTGGAAAATCCTTCGCTTGGAACTGGTCGGCTTTGCAATCACGTCCCTGTCTTAGTTGAACGAGACTAAGATTTTATTAGCGCCTTGTGTTCTAATGTCAAAAGAGGAGCGGGATTAACTAGTCAACTTTCTGCGTTAAACAATTGAACCAGTAGGAATACAAGGGAACGCATGCATTGTATAAAACAGAATCGGTTGATGGACAAATTCAGCCAAGTTTTGGTCGTATACCATAAACCACATGTTTCTCGCTTGCTCCCAATATGAAGTACTAATATACTACTATTTCTCAATCCATTTTATGCTTTACTATCTTCATCAGATTAAGGTACAAAGTTGTTTAGTTGCCAACAACTCTGTCCCCGTGTGAGATGCCATGCATGACAGCCAAGAATGCTCTAACACGGTTCACCAATCACAGATGATTGCAATCAGTGCAGCAACTAAAGATAATGGACGAGCGGGTAGCTTACTTTCAGTGGGACGAGCGCATAGACAAGGACAAAAAGTTTCCTCGATCGATGCTGCCATCCATCGATGTGACCGCTTGTTTGAGCACTGTGCTGGATTCAATGGCAACTGTAGCTTAGCTGCTTGTTCTTAGCTGAAAAAGGAGACGAGACGAGAGCACGGCGACTCAGCGAGAAGCTACTGTGCGCGCAGTACCTTCTGCTACAGTGGTACGTACTGTGAGTCTCAACAAGAAATCACTGCTGCATTAACAGTAAATTCAATTTGGGTTCAAAGTTCTGGTGCCTGACTGAGACAAAAGTTACCATGTGAATCAGTAGGAGCATTGAGGGAATCACTCCCAGGGTATTTTCAGTTCTGTTCTGATTCCTGAATTGGCCAAAAATTAACTATAGTTTGTGAATTTCAGTAAAAAAACACATGGAAACAGGTGCCACCAATTGAAAAGGGACACAGATTACGTAGGTAAAACCACATCAGAGCACAGACAAAGAAGATATTTTTAATTCGATTTTTTTTAAAAAACCCAAACGGCAGGTGCTCCAATGATACACTCCAGCACCTGTAGCAGACAGAGGAGTCGTCCAACTCCTGCAGCTAATCAAAGTCTGACCTGGCCAAACCCTCCTCCACGCGTCACGTCAGCGGCACATGTTCCTTGCACTCGGTCTATGGTTCGCGTGCACTGCGCGTGGGCCCCGTGAAACCGTGCCGGTTCAAGCTTCCTGTCCCGCTTCGCCGCTATCGCTGAGACTACCAGACGGCTAGACACCTGGGTACGCCGAGTCCATGGACCGAAAACGCTTGCACATCGTACAGCTCAACCGTTTGAGGGTTCCCAGACTGTGAACCGGGTCTAACTGAGATATGGTTGGGACCCCAGCCCTAGAGGCACCTCCACCCATTAAAACGCAGGCGCTTCGTCGTCTCCACCTCTTGGCCGAAATCAGCACCCGAATTCCAAATTTAGGAGGTAAATGAACCCCTGAAATCATCTCAAACTGACTCCTCTTCTCGCGCGCATCGCTCCCCGAAGCGTATTCATTTGAGAATCTTCCTCTTTCTGTCACTCGGTTCATCAGTTATGGTGCGTTCTTGACCTTTTGTCTTTCTCTCTCTCTCTCTCTCTTTTTTGCTGGGTTCTTTTCAGTGTATTTTGAGCTTGAAGCTTGCCCGGAGAATCTATTTCGGAGTCGGAGGAGGGGATGTCAGGCCCGGTTGATAGATTTGCCAGGCCATGTGAGTATCAAAACATCTTTTTTGGGGATATAATCAATCGATTTCCTGCGAAATTAGTATACCTTTCGTTTGCCCTAGTATATGTTCGGTTTCTTTTGTACTGTAGGATAAATAGGTGTGTATTTGGATGCTCATGCTTTTTGATTAATTTTTATTTTTTAAGAGGGAAGAACTGAAGGACAGGACTCGTGCAGTGGTAGAGTCTCTACACTTGTGTCCTGGAGGTCCTGCGTTCGAATCAGCCTCATTGCAAAATAAGCAAGGGGAAGGCTGCCTAGAAATTCCCTTCCCCAGACCCCACAACGTGTGGGAGCTTTCAGCACTGGGTATGCCCTAAGAGGGAAGAACTGCGTTCAATTCTTAACGGACGACATAATGATGAACTGTCGGTGTGAGGTTTAATCGGTTCTGGTGGCAGCAGATACCATTTGCTTCACCAAATACCAGGATTTTTTCTATATAAAATTATTGCTATGCGCTGTTTATGGCTACGAAGATCTGTTAAACACCTTCATGCTTAACGTTAAGATCATTGAACATGTTCTAGTTTTAGTTTCCTGTCATCACCATTTTCTGCCTAGTCTAACCCCCATATCAAATATCATAACTGTTGCTATGGAAAAAAATTAGCTTTCCTTGCTTTGAGTTGGAGATGGAAAATTAACACTACCGGCTCTGCAGGTTTTGAAGGCTTCATACACAATGATGAAAGGAAAGAGGGCAAATTTGATGCAGACAACTCCGAGGGAGATAAGAAGACTAAAATCGGCTCTTTCAAGAAAAAGGCGATTAATGCTGGGAATAAATTCAGACATTCCCTGAGAAGGAGAAGCAAGAAGAAGAGCTTAAATCGTCCGGTTTCAATTGAGGACGTAAGGGATGTTAAAGAGCTTCAAGACGTTGATAAATTTCGACAGTGCTTAGTTGACGAGGATTTGCTGCCACAGCAGCATGATGATTATCACATGATGTTGAGGTACAGCACCTTCAGTTCTCAGGGTTTTCGTTTGACTTTATTTCGTATATATTCTTTTCTGTCTCGTGCCTTCCCAAATCCAAGACCCACAGAAAACCTTGCACCGATAATCTTTATGTTTTTTTCTTCAGACAAAATCTATATGTGCCCAGGGGTTTGTCGTTAGAAGAAAGCGGTAATGATTTTCCTGAAATTTCCATCTGATTTTGTTCGCATACAGGTTCCTGAAAGCACGGAAATTTGATGTTGAGAAAGCCAAGAATATGTGGTCAGACATGCTTAATTGGAGGAAAGAATTTGGAACCGACAAAATAGAGGTAAACCTGGAGCGTGAATAGCATGCTAGATTGATCTTGCTTGGAGTAAATTCAGTATTTAACCCTTTGTATTCCCGCACCTCAGGAATTTGACTACACTGAATTAGAAGACGTTATGAAGTATTACCCACAGTTTTATCATGGTGTTGATAAAGAGGGAAGACCTGTCTACATAGAACTGATAGGAAAAGTTGATGCCAACAAGCTAGTGCAAGTGACAAGCATAGATCGATATGTGAGGTACCACGTCAAGGAGTTCGAGACATGTTTTAAGATGAGATTTCCAGCTTGCTCAATTGCTGCAAAAAGGCATATTGACTCATGCACAACTATTCTGGATGTGCAAGGCGTGGTATGTCACATTATGTTATACTTTATAGTCAATTGTTGCTCTTAACACCTACCACTGTTTTGTTAAAAGTTAACACTTTTTATTGACTGGTTTTATTTAAATCAAGGGATTCAAAAACTTCTCAAAAGCTGCAAGGGAACTAATCGCAAGATTACAGAAGATTGACAGTGACAACTACCCTGAGGTAGGTGGTTCAGCCATGGATCTTGGATGAAAAATTTCAGTTCCAATATTGAAATATTTTCATTAAGATATTTTCATTGCTTATTTTACAAAATTCAAAAGCAGAAATATGCTTTCTTGTTCTCATCATGTTTATCCTGGCCAAACTCTACAAACCCTAATGCATTCTGGATGCTGTTGCAGACGCTGTGCCGAATGTACATAATTAATGCTGGCCAAGGCTTTAAGATGTTATGGAACACAATAAAATCATTCCTTGATCCAAAAACTGCTTCCAAGATTCATGTAAGTAATGTTCTTGGGAAGTAAATGTTCTTTGGAGTATTGCAATTTTATTTTAACAATCTTGAATGATTTCATGTACCTATAGTAATTTCCCTTTCCCTTTTCTCTTGAAGGTTCTTGGGAACAAGTACCAACATAAGTTGCTTGAAATTATTGATGAGTGGTCAGTATCCTTAGTCCTGTCCATATATCTGTATTGTTGGCTTCCATCCTAATATCTTTTTAATATATTTATGCAGTGAGTTGCCAGAATTTTTAGGTGGCAAATGCAAGTGTGATGAATATGGAGGTTGCAAAAGATCTGACAAAGGCCCTTGGAAGGATCCTAACATAATAAAGGTTTCCACTATACAGCCACAACAACCCCCAGACTCCGCAAAAGGAAAAACAATAATGTGTATGCATGGATCCAATATTGATATGATGTTTTCTGTTGCTAATGTGCTGCGTATTCAATTCGTGCAGAGGGTCCTGAATGGCGAGGCAAACTATGGCAGGCAAATTGTGACCATATCAAGCACTGATGGAAAGATAATTGGTTACGCTAGACCAAAATATCCAACTGTAAGTCTATAAAAAAGGTGTGTATTTGTAGAAACACTATTTCCTCTTTGGTGAGTGCTCACTTCATTATCTTGTTGAACCAGAGAAAAGGCAGCGATGCATCTGCAGAGTCCGGGTCTGAAATGGAAGATGTTACATCTCCTACTGCATCAAGGAACCTGATTACCAACCCTAACTTGACCCCTGTTCAAGAGGAGGCAAGTTGACTAACACTGTTCATCTCGATGTATATAATTAAGATGTTGATACTACTGGCATAACCAGCATCAGTAGCATCATCAATCGACTGACGAGACTTCAGGACTAAAAGTTGTTTATGGCAGATAATCAAAGTTGATTATTTAGTGAACATTCAAATGACATCGCATATTTTTCTTTCAGTTTCATTTAGCACAAACATCCATGGAATGTTTGGCTACACCACTTTTTCCTGTGTTTTTTCCACTTCTTCTATTGCAAATTATATACAGCGCAGCGGTAAAGCTGTCGCCTTGTGACCATGAGGTCACGGGTTCTCAAGTCCTGAGAACAGCCTCTTACAGAAATGTAGGGAAAGGCTGCGTACAAAAGACCCAAGTGGGTCGGACCCTTCCCCGGACCCTACGCAAGCGGGAGCTACATGCACCGGGCTGCCCTTTCTTTCTTCTATTGCAAATAACTGATAATGTCTGCTGCTATTTCCAGTTAAAATTGTCAGCACGTGCTTCCGCGTCTTCTGCTCATGCTACTATTGAAGAAAATATTCCTGTTGTTGACAAGGTTGTGGATGATGGATGGGGTAGTCCCAGAGCAAGTCTAACAACCTCTACCCCAGGTCTCATACATTGCCGTATTATTACTATTTTTACTGTGAAACTCTTCCCAAAAAGTTACCCTGATTCTTTTTGCATGTTCCTCCTAAGACATTCTATCATCCATGGATAGCTAATAAAATTAGCAGAAGTGTCTACTGATGTCCTTGTTAAATCTATAAACATTCTTACCAAAAATACTAGTGTGCCTTATATTCGTATCAGCATTCTGTTGGGATACATACTGCTTTGGTATTTTTTGGCTGAACTGATCTTTCTATATGGTTCACACCAGCTTCATTGTCCTTGAGAAGCATGCCTGTCACATTTGAAGGACTTTGTGCTCAGATTATCACATGGCTGGCAGTCTTGATCACGAGCCTTTTTGCCATGCTTTGTTACGTCCCAAGCAGAATGGCTAAAAGGATCTCAAACCAATCTATTAAGCATGATGACTATTATGTGGAGTATCCTCAAGAATACGAGTATAAGGAGGAATTCCGACCTCCATCTCCTGCTCCATCTTATACTGAAAAGGATGTACTTTCATCCATGCTAAGACGGCTAGGTGAGTTGGAGGACAAGGTGCAAGTGCTTGAAACGAAGCCGTCTGAGATGCCATTTGAGAAGGAAGAATTGCTCAATGCAGCTGTCCGCCGTGTGGATGCATTGGAAGCTGAGTTGATTTCTGCAAAGAAGGTAGGCTTGTTCTGTTGGTACTTGAAGCATTTACGTCTTTGACCTCAGTTGGCAGAAATTAGATTTTTTTAAAAAAAATCGTGGGCCACTTCTTCAAATTAAGTAGCTAGGTGATGAACTGAATACTGAAATTTCCATGAACAGGCCCTGTATGATGCTTTGATGCGGCAAGATGAGCTCCTCGCGTACATTGACAACCAAGAGCTGATCAAGTTTCGTGTATGTCTCTATCCTCCCACGTCCTTGTTTTTTGCCATCTTTCATGATATTAACATTGTTTTGAGAACATTACCTTGTTTACATCATCCTTGTTCAGTCCAAAATCTGTCGGTCTGATCGTCATTGTTACGTTTGCCTTTCCTTTTTGCAGAAAAAGAAGTTCTGTATCTAAGCTGAACCCGGAGCAGCTGCTGTTCATACATACGCAGAGGTGTTATTTGTATTGTTGGATCGCCACAAATGTGTATGTATCTGTTTATATATAGTTGTGAAAGTTTGTGTTTGGCAGAAAGAGTGGTGTGTCCACGCGTACGTGTTCCCTTCCATACGTCTGTTATGTTTGGGTTCCGAAGCACCACCCAGTTCTGAGGTCGAGGTGTTGTTTTATGTTTGTTTGTCCACCCAGACAAGGTATCTAATCTTAAGTTGGTGATCGCTGGTTGTTCGTGCGCTAATTGCTGTAAAGGATCAGCGTGTGCAGTTTTAGATTGGTCACATGTGACATGTGCAGTGGTGGTGTGAGCCTTGCTTCCCAGCTCCTAATTGCCCCAGATAATAGTCACGTCATTTGAATTAAGAAGAAAAACAAGGTTTCTGGTGCAATGCCATTGCCATCAACTCTTAATCCGGATGGATGAGCTAAAAAGCAAGGTTACAAAAGCAAGGCCAGAGGCCAAGGTGGAAGCAGAAACAGCTATGGTAGCCCGGATGGTTGATCAACTCTTTGTTCATCAGGCCTAATGCTAACAACTCCATGTCGTCTACTAGGGCCAAGGAGGTCCTTAAAACCGACTGTTCTTTTTGATCGAAGAAGCTTCTATTCCTTTCCTTCCAACGTGCCATCCGAAGGTGAACAGAGAGCTCCAAGCTTTGGTCGTTTTTCTTGCTTGCTGCCGGTGGGAAGAAACAGAACCACCCCCCCAATTGTATCTTCCACACTCGAGACTGCAGTGCAAGAAGGCAGGTTCAGTCGAGGAGCTATGCTCACCGCCTCAGTATAGCCGCATTGCGTCAACAGATGCGCCGTTGTTTCAGGCTCACTGTAGCATACGTACGGAGCATATTTCGTTGCAGGGCCAATCCCTTTCTGCGAGGTTCCCTGCCGTCAGAACTTTGTGATGCATCACAAGCCAGGCGACGAACCTGCACTTGGGTTTGTTCAATTCCACAAGGCAATGTCAGAAATGCGGAAATTTCACGTAAAAAGGCCCATTTCTCGCAGGATTTTGACGAAAAATCATGTACCCGATTGGGTTCCTATGTTTTGGTTAGGGGTCAATTAAAAGTAAGAATAGTAAAAGACGAACAGGGGAGGGGGTAGAATAAAACAGGCGAAGTGGCCAGGAAAAAGGAGCTTTTACTACTGTTTGATCGTCAGAAAATTTGAGATCATCAAGTACAACCGGACTAACAGCGAAATTTTCTAGAATTTCTTGCTGTTGCTGATGCGCTTATTAGGCACCGGCAGCTCCTACATTGTGCACAGGATCGTCGCCGGCATCCAGATCAGCGACAAGAAGCTCAGCCTCCACTTGTGCTTCCGGTTCGTCCCCCCCAAAAGCTTCCAGGGTGCGTCGTCTCCGGTGCCGTCGAAACTAGCCGCAGGTCGAGAACCTCACTGAGCGTCATCAGGCTATCGCCGCGCCGGAAGTTTCACGTGGCGTCGGAGGTTCCGCCTCTTGTCTGGCGGCCGCTGCGTCGGGAAGTTCATAGTGACTGCTGCACACACTTCGACCCAACCAGTGACCTAATTCTGTCGGCCGGCCGGGCTCTCACGTTGCTCGTCGTCGGCGTCCGACTCCCACAATGCGACATCCAGCTACAGCAACGCGTAGCTGCAGGCTTCACATAACACACTGGCTGTGACTGATGCAGAAGGCACTCGCTAGTACGTAGTGTGCTTCGTCAGTCGAGGAGCAAGATGTTCGCATCAACTGTCGATCGTTTGTGTGTTTAGTTGTGCGTGCCTACTCAAAGACTCATGTGGGCAGCCATCCACGAGGCCACTCCAAGACTCCAAGAGAAGCGAAGCGAAGCGGCGGCGCCGATGGCAACCGAGGCGAGAGGATACGGAAGGCAAGCAAGCAAGCCCGCCGTGATGGAGGAAGAGGACCACGAGGTTTGGTTTGGCTCGGTGGCCTGCGCATCGCGACGCACGCGCGCTGCTGCGTGCTGATTAATCTGCCGGCCGGCTCGTGATCGGGCGTCGACCGAACGCGCGCCGGGCTTATGAGCCGTCCGGCCGTCGGGAAAACTCCTGTGCAGGAGACGAGTGACGGGGACTGAAATTTGGGCAAGGACAGAGTTCATTGCCTCACGTGTGTTACACTGTAGTAATTTGCATGGAACCGGAGCTTCATCGTCAAAGGCTAGTGAACTCGACTGCGGATGCCCCTCGTGTTCAGGTGAAGCATCGGCTTCTCCTACATTGCGAGCGCTCTCGCTTCGGTGCATGTCATTGTCCAGGGGCTCCGCCTCCGTGCTGTTCGATTCTTCTATGGCGCGGACACCGGGGTCGTCCATGGCGGTCTTTCCTTCCGCCGGCAGGGGCACTTCGTCTGGTAACCGTTCGCTTGGCGCGGAGGTCACATCCATCCAGCCCTCCTCGTCGGGATCCCAGTCCGCCGGCAGGGTCGAAACGGAGCAGCATGCCAACGCGTTGATCCTCTCGGCGGCCGCGGTCTGTGCCACCTCGTCGTCGTCGTCAGTGCCGGACTCCAATAAGAATGCGGCGTCAAGCGTGCTCTTGGGAGATACCCACGTGCGCTTGCTGCTGCTGGCGGCTTGGGCCGTCGCGGCGGCGGCGGAGGCGATGAACGGGTGCTCGAGCAGGTCCGCGGCCGTGGGCCGGTCGCTCGGGCGCCTCGCCAGGCAGACGCCGAGGAAGTCCTTGGCCTCCTCGGAGAGCCACCGGGGGACCTCGGGCACGGCGTCCGTGTACCCGATGAGGCGCACGGCGGCGAGCACGTCGTGGACGTGGCTCCACGGGGCGCGGCCGGTGGCCATCTCGATGACGGTGCAGCCCAGCGCCCAGACGTCGGCCGCGGGGCCCTGCCCCTCCCCGCGCGCCACCTCGGGCGCCATGAACGCCGGCGTGCCGCCGATCGGCCGCCGGGAGGACGCCGTCCTCGCGCACCCGAAGTCGGCGAGCTTGGCCCGGCCGTCGGCGCCGACGACGACGTTCCGCGGCTTGACGTCGCCGTGCACGAGCCCGGCGGCGTGGACGTGCGCGACCCCCCTGGCCACGTCCGCGGCGTACCGGCGGACGTCGCGCTCCTCGAGCCGCCCGCCCCGCCGCGCCGCCTCGTCGGCCAGCGACCCGCCGGGCGCGAACTCGAGGAACAGCTGGTACGAGCCGTCGCGGCGCTCGCGGCCGCAGACGCAGGGGACGACGTGCGGCGAGCGCAGGCCGGCCATGACCCCTCGCTCCCGCCTCAGCGCCGCCGCCCCCGGCCCCGGCGACACGGACTTGACCGCGAACAGACGGCCCGACGCCTCGTCGGCCGCGAGGAACACCTCGGCGCCCGACGCGCCGCGGCCGAGCGTTCGCAGCCGCGTGCACCGCCCGATCGCATCCGCCGTCTCCTCTCCTGCGACGAGGTGAGGCTCAGGCTTGTGTGTGTTGAGCATGGCGGGGGTTTCCTTTTTCCCCCCCTCCTCCTGTCAGTGGTCCTTGTGTCGGATCCTTTTGACGTGGCGGGTCGCGCTCGTTCATATATAGCTAAGCCAAGTCTTCTCTGTGGGTGACATGGCGCCGTTCCGTACCCACTGGGGGGGATACGAGTATTCACTCCCCTGTGCATATGCAGGTCCTGATGCTTAGCGTATCGCCGCATCGGCGTCGTGTCAGTGGCGCGACGTGCGTCGGCGGCGGCCACGTCGAGCCGGGGTGGCGGCGGCTCGGCCCATGCCCTCGAACCGACGGAAAGCGGCAAGAGCCGGGCGCGTGCGCAGGTGCGCTTTGCGCCGCGGGTCCCCGCCTCGTGCCCACCGTTCCGTCCCGTTCCATTCCATGGACAGGCTCGTTCCACGCCACGTCACTCGAGTCCACTCCACCACAGAGCCAAGTAAGGGTCCATCGTTCATCAAGCAGCCCTTCCCGCTGCCGTTCGCCTCATCCCGGACGGCTGCTGCCCTGCCGTCCTCACCTTCGACTACCCGCCCGTCACCGTCAGTGCACGAGAAATCGATCGGATCGGACGCATCGTTTTGAAGCGGACAGGGATGCCTTGGATGTGATCAACGACGAAGAAAATGTAGATACCGCGGCAGGGGCACACTGATCGCTCCGCGCTCTCAGCCTCGATTCTTTTCGCCGTGGTGGTGCTGCCAGCTTTCAAGGACTGCAAACGTGACCGATAAGATCACAGCAGGCCTCGAACAACAGGTTTACTGTACATGAAGTGAGTGCAATGAAACCTAAAGATTTACTCTAATGACACAGATCACACGAGAAGAACTAACCCGTAAATCCATAATAAAGCGCCTAGATTCACAAAGATAGGATTGGATACGACACCATGATGTCATAAATTGGAAAGGAATTAGGTGCTTGTGTTTTACGAAGACAACATCTTGCCCGTCCTAAATGGACACACCAAATAGAATTTGGATCATATGCAACCAAAGATCTATCGAATAGTCAACTGAGTTTGATGGTTGTTGATGGTAACATCATATCATCATTTTTTTTAAACAAATAATACGGCACCGCTTTGACTCCACCAGCTTGAAGTACACGCATATATGAAACTTGCATGTTGCAGCTAATCGTCGTCGTCAAGGACACTTCGACGCCTCTGAATCTGTTAAGAAAAAAAAGAGTTAACAGAAAGAGATGATAACAGATTCAACTTTTATATGCATTAGTTTGTCAACCAAATCAGTTGCCCTACATTAATCACAACATTTAGGAAAATTTATAGAAAGTCTCTAAATCCACTGTTGGGAACAACGGTTTGGCTAATGAAGGCAGCTGGGTCTAACAAAACATACCGTAACTTTGGTTTGCTTGCTTGTTTGGGTGTTGATTTGCTCCAGCAGTGAGATTAACCTTTCTTCAGATACCTGAACACCAGAAAAAGTAAAAAAAAATATTAGGCCGCTTTATCAGGTTCAGTCACGCACCAAAGGTACACAAAGCAAAAAAAGTCCTTCACTAATTATGACCTTTTCAGATATTCCACCAGTCTGAGCAGCTCTCAACAGAACATCCTCCACCCCTCTTGCTTTATCAGGCTTGACCAAGGCAATGCGGGAGACTGCCAATTACATGAAAAAAATAAACATCATCTTTGAGCAGATTTATAGCTGATATTTTAGACCACTATAGACCCATTGTACAAATATCTGTCACAGGCTCAAAGTTACATGCCTTGAAACGTACACTCATGCTTCTACAAAAACAAAGACCACTGTGCAAATAAATGATATTTGCCAAAAAAATACTAAATGCAGATGTTCCAGGGTCTTCTTAGAATTGATATAAGTATAACCATAAAAGTGGCCATTTTAAATGTGCGGTAAAGAAGTATTTTGATTAGTAGTTTGTATTCAGAAGTATTTAGATTAGTGCAGCCCAGTATTTGAACCAATTTCACTAACTGTAACATGATTTCCCTCTTAGACTATAGCACTAGTAACACATAAACAATGTACAACAGTCCCATTAAATAATATTGCCCTAGTCACAGACTTTTCCAATGAATTGCAGGGTAAATCATCTGAAACTACATCATTTCTAAAATAATTAATCACGTTCCCTGGCTCAAATTCCTAATTTAATTACTTATGCTTTAATTGTTAAAATATGAGGAAACAAATCTAATGATTCATCAAAGAATATAAAATATATAAATCAAAGTATATAAAGATATAGGGGAACTGTCCTGGCACAAAGTGGTGATTTTAAATTTTAGGAACGCAGCCATTAAGCCATTAAACAAAAGCTGAAACGCATAACAGTATGTATGCTATGGAGGTTGGTTGATCAGTGTGCCAGAACATAATTTCAAGGACTAGTAATAATGGACTGAAAACGATCAAACAGTCATTACTAATTAGCATAAATGATGCTAATAAGAATAACTTACGCCTCTCTCTAGCTTCTGAGGACAATATTTGAGCAAGAATCATCTGTCGGCGTTCCTCAGCTTCCCTGGCAGACAATTACATATAAGGCAGATTCAGTGTTTAGCACAGATTTCCACACAACATAACATGAGATAATAAATTATAACAGTCTCTCTCAAAGAATGGTTGAGGGTTGGTCCATACTGTTTTGCTTCTTCTTGAGCTTTTTGTTGCCCAGCATTATTTGCCTAACTCAACAATAAATTACATTGAAGCTGGTCAGTGAACTGAGGAGCATCCACAACTAGCTCAACTTAGCAACGAAAACTAGGAATTTAATTTAGCCATGCAGCTCAGTAGCTTACCCCACCACGTTGTGCCATTAGCTCTTGCATTCTCCTCTGCCTGATAGCTTCCAACTCTGGGTCAGCCTGACATGGAATACGATTCATTCTATCAGGAGGTATCAGATATCTAGCAAAAAATGCCTCTGCTAATCGACACAAGTTATTTATTTCTTATGCCAAGCCAAGTCCAATATTACCTACATATATGTCTAAATAAAACTGGTCAATGCACTAACAACTTTTGATGTTATAAGGCACTAAGTATTCCCGTTCTGAAAGATCAGACAGTTATTGAGTTATGAATGTAAAACGGAAGATCCTCAAGTAGCAAATACAAACAACTTTTTTCTAGGGGAAAACTGCAGCCAGAGGAAGTTAAAGCATTCCAGAAAGCAAATAAGACACAGTGGAACTGGAAAATGAAGCTTCTGCATAACAAACTAGTATCAAATTCTGAGCAAATTTTTAGCAGGTACCCTTCCAAAAAAAATTAGGGAGTGGAACATTGGTACAAAATAAGAGAAGAGTTGCATCGAGATACTACGATAAGGCGATTTCTGAAACTGTGCACAACATCAATCAAGTACATATTTCAGCCAGATAATGCAAGCTTACAGATTGTTTTCATCAGCACATGAAGCATGGACTGGAAATGGATCAGGGCTATATGGTGAAAGTAAAAACCAAATATCATGGTCAGAGTCAGGATGAAACTGTCCATTCCAAGACAGACTCAAGGAAAAACACACGGCCATGACATTTTTACAATTTCATCCTGTGATAAAAGCAGCAAAAAAGGTTATCTGGATTTCATTGATGTGATTGCAGAAAGCAAACCGGCAATACGTCACAATTAGTAGTTTGCAACGGCAACTCAGGCAGTTAGTTACTCACAATCTGCCAGTACGACAATAACTCGAAAACCCCGAAATTTAGATGCTGTTAGTAACTCTCACCTTGACACGAACAAGAATAATCACAACTGTTAAAAAACTGTAAGGAAACTATTCTGTACATGACGATAACAATTTGTCATAACTCTCCACGAGCTTTCTCGACCAACAAAAACCAGTGTCAACCGAAGCCGTGCAAGGGATTAACTATTATATAAATAGATCAGCAACGATTGACCTAACACAATAGAACGGGATCAAAACACATCGGATATTCAGATGCGTGATCTTCTCCTTTCAAAAAAAACTATGAACCCTAAGATTTAAGCGCCCACACAGGTCAACAGATCCCCTCAAACCGAAAACATGGAAACAGAACACCGATCTTACCATCTTGCGCGCGCGCGAGGTGGAGATTGCGAGCCTCTTCACTTGCGCGGCGACGGCCTCCGCGGCGAGCTGGTAGGGAAGAAGAGCGCAGCGAATCGAAAGTCTTTTCGTCCGCTTCCCCCGTGGATATAACGCAACCCGCCTTTGGCTTACGCCTTTCACTCGATTGCCCCGTCTCAGCCGTCCAATCTGAATCCTTTACCCTACGCCGTCCGATTGGGACCTCGGACATCGCTTTCCCGGCCCCCGGTATATTCGTGTAGGCCCCTCGCATTTTCGTCTTCCTTATTCCAAATTCCATTTCCACCCTCGCATCCGCCGCGCCGCCGCCGAGGGGGAGAGAAGAGTTTCCGATGGATAACGGCGAGGAGACCTTCGCCTCCCCCGCCGCCGGCGCAGCCGCAGAGTTTGAGTTCGACCCGTACGGGATCAACGGCGTGACCCGCGCCACCATGCCCCACGACGCGGACGAGATCGACGCGCTACGCGCGGCGAAGCGCGACCTGGAGGAGAAGCTCGACGCCGTGGGCCATCAGAACCGCTTACTGTCGTCGGAGTCCGCCCGCCTCGAGGTTCTCGTGTCCAAGGCATCCGAAGAGATCGCTGCCGCCGAGAGCGCTGCCGGGGCCAACGAGACTGAGGTCGCCACGCTCCGCGCCGAGGTCAAGCGCCTCCATGACCTCCTCGACGCCGAGAAGTCCGGACGCGAGGCGGAGACGCGCAGGGGTGCGGGGCTCGGGAAAGAGCTGCAGAGCGCGTACCAGGAGAAGGCCGCCCTCGTGGAGGAGATCGAGGCCCTGAAGGCTTCCGTCGCCGCAGCAGCAGCCGCGGAGGACAAGGGAGAGGATGAGGACTCAGCTAGTCCCTCGGCCATGACGCCTAAGGAGTTGGGGGCGCCTTCTCACGGGCTGGTGGTTGCCGCGGCTGCTGGAGCCGCTGCAACCGCAGCCATCGCCGTGGTCTTGCTCAACCTCAAGAGGTAATCTGGTGGTCGGATGCGTCCGAAGTTTTGCCCTGCTGCTATGGCCGATATAACACTGGAGTATCCGTTTCATGATGGAACTAGTATTTCTGAGCAATTGATAGTATCTTAAGTATCCGTTTAGGTAAATTGAGTACCATATGGTGCTAATAAGAGCTGTGAACGCAAGTGAGAGAATGTAGTTCTGGTTTCTGAACCTTGTTCCAGTTAATCCTGGCTAGTTCCTACTGTTATATCCATTGCATTCATGGATGTTTGTTGTTTTTCTCCTCTTTTTTGTCTGTGAAATTCCTGCGGTTGAAACTGTGATAGATGGCTCTACTAGAGTGGTTTGTAAGAAACTGCCATGTATCTACCAGGTGGTTTTGATTGCAATGCTGCAAGACGCAGCTGCTGTTCATTGCCTGACCCGGGGCAAAAAACATCTGGTCATGCCAGTTTGGTCTGAGACGATTGCCGTCCACATTTTTTACTGGCTAATTTTGTCAGCAAATGCTTGCAAATGTCTCTGGCTGTAATGTTTAGTGTGACTGAGGTGTGTCTGATTGCTCGCATGCTTGTTTTTTTTTTCCTGGCGTTGTTAAATCTTTTTGAGGTGTTTGTTTTTGAATCCATGCATACTGTATGCTTGGTCATAATGGCCAGTAATGTGATGAAATTGAGTTTCGAGCAGGTTTAGATGAAGACCGCATTCCAGTTTTTTTCCTCGCGTGCCCCCTCTTGAGCATGCAGGTGGGTCCACTGGAACTGCCCCGCGCACCTCGCCAGCCCGCGCCGCTTCGACCTCCTTGTTGCCGCCGATCGGCGGTGCCGAGTACTCCATCGATGGAGGAGCGAGCGGGCGGGCAGGGGGCACTCGGCGGCGGCGGCGGCGGCGGCGGCTTGAGACGGCGTCGCGCGATTCGCGCAGCAGTGGCGTGGTTCGGACAGTGATGACGCTGGACGTGTTGTGTAGCAACCTCCAATATAACGAGGCGCCCTTTATTTTTTAAAAAAAAAACAGGGCTAGGCCGGTGGCGGCTTCGACTTGTCCTCCGGGTTGGGCTCGCGGAGCCAGATCGGAATGGCCGGGAGGTTGCCTGTCACCGTGAAGTGGGGTCCACTGTAAGTCCCAAGTCGGAACTCTGTCTTCTTTATTTCACTTTCAGTTTGTGTCCCCACGGTTGACACGATGGTTTCATTTCCACACCGAGTAAAACTAAAACCAAAAGCATGGCTCAGATGTCAGGCCGCCGCCGTGGCTCGCGTTGGTCCGCCGCGATACCCCCATCGGCGAGGACGCCTTTGCCTCGCAGCAGGACCACGCCACCTCCACCACGGCCGTACCGCGCAGGGGTTCGATCCGACAATGCGCGGCGACCGGCCGTGGATTGAGCTTGTTGATCATGTGCCTTGTGAATTTTGATTGACAAACGCTCAGCTTTTGCCTTCGGTAGATTTGTTACTCAACATCCAATAGTCACTCGGTATGTCTGTCTTCGAGCGTTGACTGCATATCGCTTCAAGGTCTTTAATTTAAACATTCTCAGTCTTATCGGAAAAGAACCCTGGTTTTAAAATTCCAAACGCCTTTCAAAGTATCCACAAGCCAAAAAACAGAAAGAGAAGATGCTATACACCTTGGACTGAAAAACAACCAGTCAGTAGCACAAGAACCGTATCTGTTAGTGAAAATATGGAACACCGAATGCATAACTCCCCTGCCTCTTAGACCTGGCACTAACGAAACGACTGAGAAAACAGAACCAATGCCAGAAAGGTTTCACTCATTTGCTAAGTATTCTAAATTTTTAGTTATTTTCAGAATTATACGTAAAACCTAGCAAATATTCACAAAATTAGCAATATCCATACCAAAAAGGCACTAGATCTAGTGACGAAGGGCCTATAGCACCCCTGTACAAGAAGATGGTACACAAGTCATTACCAACTACTCCCTCCGTTTTGAAATAAATAACATTTAAGACAGAAATTTTAGTTCAATTTGAACTAAATTAGCTGTCCTAAACATCATTTAATTTAGAATACAGGGAGTACTATAGAACTGCCAGACCAACAATGCAACAGCAGGCAGCCGAATTAAGGCTCGTAAAGCTAACATGCATGGCTGAGTAACGTCAGTTTTAGCCAACCCGTATCGGATTGTTTCAATGAACAGATAAGTTCAAGTGATTCGCTTGTACTCCGCGAGTACCAGTTTCCTTAAGTGCCTTGCCAAACATCTGAACGTTCGTCAGATAACTCGTTGGCACGGGCACGTGTCTTTTCATTCACGGACCAGCACCTGCCGCGAGGACATGCAGCTCATGTTCCATCAACGCATTCACGAACCATGATCACTTAGCAACCGACGAATCAAGCACGGATTCACTTAGAATCGAGGTCTAATTCGGATCGCATGTCCATGATAGTTGCTGGGAACGCGGACGCGACTGGAGGACGCAGGGCTCGATCGGCGGCTGAGAACCGCGCCGCGTGGTCTTAGCCGAAGAGGAGGTCGGCGTGCGCGATGAGGTCCTTGTACGCCTCCTTGATGGTGCCCTCGGCGACGCCGGTGGCCATGGACACGTCCCGCAAGGTCCTGTTGCCGCCGGCGCGCTGCATGACTATGTAGCTGATGGCGGCGGCGATGGACTCGGGGTTGCGGCGCACGTCGAGGCCGTCCAGCCTCCGCGTGGCCTCCTCCGCGGCGCGCATCTCCTGGTTGCCCATCCCGAGGAGGGAGCAGAAGCGGCGCAGGTAGTCTGCGGCGTGCACGACGCCGATGTCCATGTGCTGGCCGTCCTCGTCCCCGAGGACCCTCTTGATGACGCTGGTGAGCCTGCCGATCTCCTTCTTGGCCGCGAGGCCGGCGCGCGTGGCGGCCGCCAGCTCCTTGTACGTGCGCGGCTTGCCCTCGTTGCGGCACGCGATGAAGAGGCAGGCGGCGTAGAAGAGGTCCCGCTTCTTCCCCCTCGGGCACTGCTTGGCCTCGTCCATCCTCTTGTACACGTCCTTGGCGCGGTCCCTGATGGTGGCGACGAGGCCGAGGCGGTCGGCCATGTCGGCGATGCCGTTGAACGCCTCGACGAGCGTGGCCTCCGGGTCCGGCGTGCCGAAGACGCGCATCCTCGGGAGCGCGGCGCCCTCGCCGCCCGTGACCTTGAGGGCGCCGGGGACCACGATGCGGGTGACGAGCGGGGCTTCCCTGAGGAATGGGTCGTTGGGCCCGCCGACGCGGCTGGGGTCGCGGTCCTCGCCGCCGCCGTCGTCGGCGAAGTTGCGCCACTCGGAGCCCTCGTCGATGTAGTGCGCCTCGAGGACGAGCGCGCACTCGGTGCAGATGGTGTCGCCGGTGGCGTGGTCGAGCACGACCTCCGTCGCGCGGCGGCACTCCGGGCAGAAGTGCTCCGCGGCGCCGTGCATGGTGGCGGCTCGCGTCTACCCCCGCTCTCTGGTCTCCTTCCCCCTCGGTGGGGAATGCGGGTCCTGTTCGATTGGACTGCGATTTTGGGGCGGCGGCGGCGCGGCGGATTCCAGGGAGGGGGGTCGGTTTGTATTTATAGACGGGGTAAAGTAGGTAGGTCGGTGGCTGCGGGTCGGAGTCGTCGAACGGACGCCGCCCCGAGCTCGTCGGTGTTTGGACTCGGACGCGGCGACTCGTCGCCTGCGTTTCCTTTCATCAAATTATGGGCCATTATGGACCTAGAAGAGGCCATATACCCAGTGCTGAAATCTCCCATACGTTGTGGAGTCTGGTGTAGAAAATTTCTAAGCAGCCTTCCCCTTTGCTTATTTTGTAAGGAGATTGATTCGAGTCTAGAATCTCCAAGACACAAGTGGAGAGATTCTACCACTACGCCAGTTCTGCCCTTCCCATTAGTCCCACCTTTAAATTATTCGATACGGGAGGAGTAGGGATGGCAACGGGTAAAAAACCCGCGGATATCACTCTGGGTTACCCGTACCCGCTGGATAAAATCCGTACCCGAACCCGTACCCGTTACCCGTAGTGGGTATAAAACATTATCCATATCCGTTACCCGCGGATATTTTTTATGCGCGGTATATCCGTTACCCGAAAACCTTTAATAAAAAAATACATTGCATATAGATTTATGGAACAGTTTAACACCGAGCAGCCGAGCAAGGGAGTTGGAAAGAAAAGAAAACCAAACCATAGAAGCTAGAACTATTATATAATGGTATATTGGCCCACATGTCAAAACGGGTTCGGGTATACGGATATGGGTATGGATTTTTTTTACCCGATAAGAAATATCCGTTGAATTCAACCCGTTACCCGAACCCGTACCCGTGGATCTGAACTTATATCCGAATCCGTACCCATCGGATCGGATATCTGCGGATAAACGGGTAATGGGCACCCGTTGCCATCTGGAGGAGTATATACTAGAGGGCTTATACAAATCGTCGTGTATTATATGCCAATAGATTTACGCTTTATCAGTTCAGGAAACGTAAATACCTTTTCCGCCATTTCCTGTCACGTCCAATGCCGGCCACCTGTGCGACACGGCGCCGCCGCCGGCCACCGAAGAAGCTCCCCTGCAAGGCGAAGCCCGCACCTGATCCGCACCCCTTCCTCGTCCACCTCAAGTCCCTCCCTTCCCCCGTCGCCGCCGCGGCCGCGCTCCTCTCCGCGCCGCGCCACCTCCACGACCACCCTTTCGCCTCGTGCGTGCTCTACCGCCTCGCGCGCGCGCGCCTCTTCCCGCTCGTGCTCCCGCTTCTCTCCGCGCTCCGCGCCCGCCGCGTCCCGCTGCAGCCCGCCGCCTTCGCCGCGCTCATCGACCACCTCGGCGCCGCGGCCCGCCCGGACGCCGCGGCCCTCGTCTTCCGCGCCGTCCCGGCGTTCTGCTCGCACTCCAGGGCCACCTTCCACGCCCTCCTCCACTCCCTCGTATGCAGCGGCCGGGTCGACGACGCGCGGGAGACGCTCACGCAGGCCCCTGGGCTCGGCGTCCGGACCAACGCCGTGTCCTACAACATCATCCTCAACGGGGTCTGCCACCGGGACGGGTTCTCGGGCGCTCGCGCGGTGCTCGACGAAATGCTCGGACGGGGCGTGCGGCCGACGGTGGTGACGTTCAACACGCTGGTGGCCTCGGCGTGCCGGGAAGGACAGCTCGCCGCGGCGGAGCGTCTCACGGGCGAGATGACGCGCCGGGGCGTGGCGCCGAACGCAATCACGTACGCCCTGTTGATGCGGGGCCTCTGCGACGCCGGGCGGTACGAAGACGCCAAGAAGCTTATGTTCGACATGGAGTACCGGGGCTGCCAGCCCGACGCGGCGAACTACGGCGTGCTGATGAGCGCGTGCGCGACGCGCGGGGACGTCGACGGCGTCAGGGGGCTGCTCTCCGACATGCGCAAGCGGAAGCTGCAGCCCGACGACGCCGGCTACAACGTCCTCATCAAGTGCCTGTGCGACCGCGGCAGGGTCGACGAGGCGCACAGGGCGCTCGTCGAGATGCAGCTCAAGGGCACCGCGCCAAGCGCAGCCACGTACCGCGTGCTCCTCGACGGGTGCTGCGAAGCGCGCGAGTTTGAGCTGGGTCTGCGTGTTTTCAACGGAATGCTGGCGAGCGGCCATTGCCCGCTAGCTCGCACGTTCCGGCGCCTGGCGAGAGGCCTCGGCGAGGACGGCAAGACGGAGGAAGCCTGCTTCGTCTTGGAGCAGATGACGAAGAGGGGGATGGGGTTGGATGACGAAGAGTGGCAGTCAGTTCCTGCATGCAGCAGCAGCACCGCAAGTGAGAAGGTGCTGATGCACAGCTTGACATCTTGCGACGTTCTGAATTTTTGATGTTGTATATGGTATGTCATGACTCATGAAGGTTAGCTGTTTGGAATATGAAAAATTATTTATTTATTCCTTCTTATGCCTCACAGTGCTGTCGCCAGGCACATCAAAATTGATTACTTTGTCCCTCCTAATATTGCGTGATTCACAGTAGAAGTATTGGGTGCAGTTTCTCTCTGCTCCAACCATTGAGAAATAATGCCAACCTTCTACCAGCAGAAACTTGGAGCTGACAAATACCTAACTGCTTTCTATTGTGCCGGTATGCACAACATCCTAAGTGTGTTCATGCACAATAGTAGTACGATGCGTCTGCCGTCTAGTGCAAGTAGCCATCGAGCTAAGAGCATTTGATGCAAGAGAATCAGGAAAGACTTTTCATACGCATCCATGTATAAGAAAAAATACAATAAGAGTTTAATATCAAATAGTAGTACAACTTTGCGCGTACAGCAATCGCCAAATAACTTATACAGATTTTCCGATGACATAGGCAACAGCACAACCAACAAGTGCTCCTGCAAAAACCTACAGCGATGGAGAAACAACAATGAAATAAGTCATGAGTATAAAATAACTACATAAACAAGACCTCACATATCACGCATTAATGAGAATTGGCAAGTCATTTCCATATATATATGCACGCCTAAATTTTCATAGACCAATGATCCAAATTAGCTCATAGCAGTCAAAGGATTCAGGAAAAAAACAATTGATATAAGCAGGATGCAGGTTTCACCATTCGATATTCAAAGGTTACAACAAAACTTGGAAATTGTTCCAAACTACAGTTGGGAATCATCAAATGACAAGTAACATCTTAACTTTGTACACATGCATGGTATAGAAAATAATTGATAGAGCTACCTGAAGTGGGCTATGTCCAAGAGGTTCCCGTAGTGGCCTAAAGGTTGAAATAATTGGATGTTCTGGTGGGAAATCACAAACTATTTGATTTAACAACTGCAGTCAAAGTTCAAATACAACATTAGAAGATAGGCATTACTAACTCAGTGGTACCTTAAAATGGAAGAGGGAATGATAACATCATGAAAAAAAAAGAGAGGAAGTGCTTGTTACTCAAGGAATGCACTGAAATTCCTAACTTACCGCAGCTTGGCGACCTGTGTGAAACCTAATTCCTGATGCATCATACATTACCTATAAGGAGAAATGCTAGTTCAAATATATTCGTAAACAAAGCAACTATAATTGCAGACAAGCACTTATGAGAATATGCAGGCAGCACAGTCCAACTCTTACATTTTCTTTTAAAGAATTAGATGCTTAAAAAACTATAGCAAAATCTAAAGGTAAGTATATTAGTGAATGCTAGCTGGCAAGCCCCTTCATGGTTCCAGAGGGAGTGGCGGCACAGTCATACCAGTGGATGTAAGCTAACTACTACAAACCTTTCAAATGCAAAAGGCAAATGCAATAAAAGAACTTGGTGCAATTGATAACAGAAAGCCTAGGCATGGAAGTGGAGGGTAGTTGCATTACTATAGCACAAGTATCATTAAGGACATCTGCCTCTATCACAAATTGAATTGAAAGAATGCCAAGTTGGCAACAATACTACCACATATTAGAGAGACAGACAATCAAACAGCCATTTTCTTTCTTAACAAGGGTGTGCATGCCCATCCCCAGCTAGGAAGCAACTGATAAAATACCGTTGTTATGGAGAGGGAACCTGGTGTTGATATCAACAATTATGAATAGGAAGGATATCAGGGAACGTGAAGTCCAGTTATTTCATAAAAAAAGCAGCAACAACAACAACAACAACAAAGCCTTTGTCCCAAGCATGTTGGGGTAGGCTAGATATGAAACCCAACAAGAGGGAAAGAGATATAAGGGTAAGAAAATACAAGACAATTAAGATTCCGGCACATGAATTGCTAATTTCCACGCAGTCCTATCATGAGCGAAATCCGAAGAGCACGGGAAATTTAAGTACTTACAACAGAAGCAAAAACTAATGCAAGGGCAAACGCTGAACTATCCGCGCCTTCTTGTTGACCAACTGCCACGGCCAAACTCCCAACTGTTGCAGAAAGTGATGACAAAACTCCAGCTGAGCTAAGAAATTTTCTTGCATCCCATCTCTTCTCTTTTAACCTGCATGTCTAGGATGAATAAATTACATATCAATAGAACAGCACTGCAAATTCAGGCAAACAGTGATTCTGAATATAGAGTTATAGCCAGCCTGAATACAATATATGGCAGTCAGAAGCTGGCAGTCTCAACACATGTCAAGGGGTGCAACTGTACAGTGGAAACAGTACTATCCACTCTCTAGTTCCCCTCTGAAGTTCAGCATTATCTAAATTCGGGCTGAGTAATTGGAAATTCGTACTATTACTCGCATGACATATGTTGATCTCACTCGAATATCAAAGTCCCTACGTAGATTTACAAAGGCGTATAATCACAACAATAATTTTCTTTGGTGCAATACCGATATGTGGTTTCAACTTCAGAGCCCAATAGGAATAGCATTCTCCTTGTCCACATCCTTCCTACCAAAAGTGGGGGGTTCACCCTCATCCTTTGCTTCCGCGGAAAATAAAATCAAACTTTTGCTAACCGGCCCAAACACCCGATCGGAGCGACCACCTAAAACGCGCACCGACACCGAGGGAACAATCGCCGACAGAGATTTAGATCTGCGAGGAGGAAGGCGCGGACGGGCGCACCAGACGGCGGCGAGGTTGATGAAGTTCGCGACGGCGAAGGCGAGGAGCGCGACGGCGAGGGGGAAGTTGCCGCCGCCGCCGCCGCCCGCCCTGGCCAGCTCCGCCGCCGAGGAGGTCGCGGTGGTGGTGGACGGGGGCGTGCCGGCGCCGGTCAACATCTCGCTGCCCCTCATGGCTGCGGCCTGGCTCACTGGCTCCCCTCGACTTCGACTCGTCCGTCCGTCCGTCGCCTCGGTCGGGGCTCGGGCTGATGGCGTCGGTCGTGTGCCCTCTTCGTCCTCTCTGCCTGGGCCTGGGGAAGTAAGTCAAAGTGGTTGCTAGCTCCTTGCCTCCTTTGTTTTGTTGTTGTTATTTGTACTGTACTTTGCTGTCCACAAAACAAAATACAAGTGATAAGCCTTGGATACAGCCAAAAATACGTACATTTAGCTCAGATTCCAAATAAAGTTACGGTAATTAGGACGGTTGAAGCCTAATGGTGCCACGTGAGGTGCTCGATGGCCAACAAGCTGGGGGATGACCACCGGCCCTACCATGGCCTTAAGCCGACCTGACAGTATATTCTCCTCCGTTCCTTTTTTTCTTTCTAGATGCATGGTTTTCCTGTTTGTTCAGAAACGGCAAATGGCGACGCATACTCTTTCTGCTTTGCGTATCCAAAGAAACAAGAATCGAACTCCAACCAAATGAGTAGTGAGCACAAAACCAACCACACTTCATTTTACACAACGTAGCAGAGCACATCTGATGATCTGAATGAACCATCCCAAAATTGACATCGAGCCTGACAAGAATCTTGCTAGGACCAGAGGCACCGTTTACGTAACTCCACAACACAACAAATCCACTAGAAGCGTGGCCACGACAGCACCGATCTTTATTCTGAACGCCCTCTGCTTCCAGGCTGGATCCCTGATCTAGAAGTAGAGAGGCACAACAACACAGCAGCACCCGTCCTTGTTCGGGACACAGACACAGACAGCGCCTGCTTCCGGGATCACTTGGCCGCGATGAACAGCCCCCCACCTCTGCTCACCAACAGAGCTGCGTTTCAGCTTCGCGGTCCAGCCGTCCACGATGGCGTCATAGTCCTCCTGCGGATATATAGGTGGAATGATATTAGCGGGGCTAAAAAGAAGTTAAAAAAAAAAGTTTAGCACGATTCGGGCTCCAGGAATCGATTTCACGGTTCTATTTATAAGCATTCTATATCACCTGGCATCAACCATCTACCAACCGCCGGCGGACGACGGAGCAGCGGGGACCGGGCAGTGGAGCTGTGGCGGTGAGGAACGGAGTGGCGAGGGGGCCGGGCAGGCGGACTGGCGGAGGCAGGGGTTTTTTTATAGCGGCGTGGCGAATCCCCGTGGAGGATCTGAGTGGGGCCGGATAGCCGCGCCTCGGATCGGCTGCTCCCAGCGCGGTTGCGCGTGTGGCTTCGGATCCGTACATGGAAAAAAAACTAGTAACATGGATTTTTTTCTCTTGAAAACAAATTCAGAAAAATGGCCCTGAGGAAACATGGTTCAAGAGTTGCATGTACGATGCAGGAACATCTTATGCTTTTGTAGTCCGTGTCCGTTGACCGTGCCACGGACGCGGTTCGGGCCAGTGGAATCGTCAGTTCATTCAAGGTATTGATGCTCAGGTTTCTGTCTTCCGGTTTTCCCTGATAGCCTCTCCAGCATAGCAAGAGAATTTACTTCTGCATCACAACTGGCGCGTTTTGTTTCTCAAGTTTCACTTTGTTGATATTTTGATTTACTCCCTCCGTTTTAAAATACGTCGAATAGTTTAAAATTGAACAAATCAACGTCAAATAATTCGAATCACCGTCAAATAATTCAAAACGGAGGAAGTAAAAAAAAAATAATACACACGGCGTGAGGCTAACAGAAGGCCTTTCACTGTTTCACGGGAGCGAAAAGCCAGGTCACTGGTTGGGATCCTGCTGCTGAGTAGAGGTGGGAGTCGGGCCGGGCCGGCACGAATTTTTCGTGCTTCGGGCCGATTCGGCCCGCGGGCGTTTTTGGGCCGGGCCGGCCGGCCCGAATGAAGCGTCCTGACCCATAAGATCAGAACTAAACATGTAATATTATGCCAGAAACAGAGTTCGGTACATAATATTACAACACAAGTGGAACCACAACCATATAGAGCTTTATTACAACGGCATACACTTTAGTACAACAATAATAAGGAGTAACATAAGGATGATTAACGTCATAAGAACATGGACAACTAGCTCCTCCTCGTACATGGTTCCACGGTAACACCTTGGGTGTGGATGCGACCCTACTCGAAGTCCTCCGGGTTGAAGTCAGGATCCTCTGAAGATATCAACAACGGTTGAGTACAAAAGTACTCAGCAAGCTCCACCTCGCCCTTCGGGAGGGGAATGAAACAAACATAGATGCAATGCACAACAATAAAAGTGATGCAATCTAATGCAACCAAATAACCCATCCAGAGACATTCCTAACCTCATTCTCACAACAGGTGGCTTTCTAGTTGTTAGGACCACACCATAACCTGTCCTATACCGAGGACACGACCGTCCGAACGGGTTCTACACTCTGCAGAGGTTGTACGCTTTACCCACACGCACGGACCATCCACGACAGTCCGTCATAACCGACACCCAGTCGAAACATCACCCAAACCAGTCGTCCCCAACCCAGTGTCATGACTTATCTCAATATCCTCTCAATTTTCATAAATGCATCTCTCTCTCTCTCTCCGCCGTGGACGACTGTCGGGCTAGCCACCGGGGTTAGGCTAAGCCCCGCCCATACAGGGTCATGTGGTCGTACTGAAGAAAGTTAGGTGAGATGTCAAAACAACTCGGTCCTTAAGGCTCACCAGGGCAGCCTCCATACTCAAACCACGAGCCTATCATCTTGATAGTACTCACTGTAAGTCTACCACCACGGTAGCGCTTACACCAACACTAACCCTTCTACCCCGGTCTCAACTCACGCTCTCCCCAACCATGCAACATAAACAAGACAACATCATCATGCATAATCTCATCCTATCAATATGCTGCAAAAAGCGAAACTAGTATGTTTACCCTCTATCACTCGAATAACTCATGCTCAACAATGCAAATGCCTAATCTACTGGCCACAATGGATAAACCTCACATAGGAGCAATATGATCAAAAAGGGGGTGATGGAACTTGCCTTCGCTACCGTCTGCAGCGTCGTGCTCTTGGTCACTTGGCTCCCTTGGGTTCTCTTCCGGCACTGGTTCTACACCGCGCACAAGCGAACATACAAACAAAGCAAACATACATCATTCAGACTTTCTTACACTAACTATATTATGATTTTTATAAGAAGAATCGGATTAAGTGATCCTTTTGTGTGTGGGTGAGATCTGCTCTAAGGCTAATCAAGGGGTTGCTTAGGGTTGGGCTCAAATCAGCAAGAGTAAACGGGGGAGGATGGCCAGAGAGTAAGAAATCGAACGCCGAGGCTATGAATCACTCGATTAAGCTGCCGATTTTGGGTAGGAAGTAGAGCAACTTCATGGAAGGGCGGTCATGCCACGGGGTGGTCGCGGCCAAACCCGAGGAGAGGGGGAAGGGGGGGAATGACTCGGGGAAGAGAGTGGAGGTTGGGGAGCTCACCTTGGCCGTGGCTTGGCGGGGCTCGACGGGGAGGGTTCCTCGTCGGAGATTAATGTTGGAGGGGGGGAGAGAGGAGACGCGAGCGCCGGTGCTCAATGGGGCGAGGGAGAAAGTGAGCCCCCGAGCCCCTTTTATAGATGAAGGGGGAAATGGATAGGGATGGAGGGAGGAGAGGTAGGTGAGGTGTAATTAATGCATGTTCCGGGGGCTTCTCGTGGAGTGGATAAGGATGGGGGAGATATATATGAGGGGTGGTTCCGGAAGCTTCTTGTGGAGTGGATAAGGATGGGGGGGAGATATGTATATGAGTGGTGGTTCCGGGAGCTTCTCGTGGAGTGGATAAGGATGGGGGGAGATATATATGAGGGGTGGTTCCGGAAGCTTCTCGTGGAGTGGATAAGGATGGGGAGAGATATGTATATGAGGGGTGGTTCCGGGAGCTTCTCGTGGAGTGGATAAGGATGGGGGAGATATATATGAGGGGTGGTTCCGGAAGCTTCTCGTGGAGTGGATAAGGATAGGGGAGGAAGAGATGGGTGATGTGTGGTTATAGAAGCTTCTCGTAGAATGGATGAGGATGAGGGAGGAAGAGGAAAAGAGTTTGCCTTTAGGCAAAAGTAGGGGGGTGGCTGTACCAGTTTCGATGAAAGACATATCTGAGATCGACCAGTAATGTGCGTAATTTGTCTGGTGATTAATTCTATAGTTCTGATTTATTAGCTTTACAAAAAAAATGGGGCGTTACACCGAATTACCAAACTGGCGGCCCGAGCACGGCACGCGGCCCGGCGGGCCTATTTTGGGCCGGGCCCGGCCCAAGCACGGCCCGATAACAGAAAAAACCCAAATAATTCAAAAAATCCAAAAAAAATCTGTAAAATCGAAATTTTTTTAAAAAATCTGTAAATAAAAAAAGTCTGTAAAACCGAAAAAATAAAAAAAACTAATCAGGAAAATTCCAAAAAAATCCAGAGAAAATTCCAAAAAATATCGGATTTTTTTCGGGATTTCGGACCTTTTCTGGCCGATGGGCCAATTTCGGGCCGGGCCGGGCCGCCCGAAGCCTCCGAACCTGGGCACGGCACGGCCCGAATCTATTTCGGGCCATTTTCATGCCTGGGCCGTGCTGGCCCGTCGGGCTTCGGCCCGCCCAAATTTGGCCCGGCCTATCTCCCACCTCTACTGCTGAGTACCCTGCTTTCCTTCCGCTCAAGAGGCGACAATCTAGCTCACTGGACACTGCTGAGATGCTGCCATTCGCGATGCAACGTTGGCTTTGATTGTTGAGCCAAGGGGTAAGGAGGAACGCATGAGGAATGGCAACCGTGCAATAATCCTGATGCATGATTGGCACAGAAGGGTAGATCCACCCAAGGTCAATATAAAGACGAAGAAACTTCTTACCAGCTGAAAGTAGTACATTGAATGTAAATTCAATCAGGCGAAAACATTGTGCACAGTACTTCACCAGCACTGCTCTGGAATGAAGCCAACGTAAAAAAAAAATGGTATTGAGGATGTAAACATCCGGAACTCACATGTACTATATGCATCTATAATTCAAGAACGGAGATGTCCTAAAAAAGTCACAGAGATACCATTAAACATACTCCAATTTGGGATGTGGAGGGCAGGTGGCATCTAAAAGAAATATTCAACACAGCACAAAATACTCAAATCACTTGGCATTTCACCATCTTTGGTTTGTTATAACCATGTCCTATTTATTAACATATATTGGGGTTACAAGTCACTAATTTCTTTACAACAAGGGTCACTCGGCAACCCCATGTGCTGAAGCCAAAACCCAATTCACATCGCATGCAATACAAATGGCCAGGCACAGGCACCACTCGTGATATAATCACAAAAAATCGCATTTGCTTGCTCTTTTCCTATGTAGCCTACAGAAGTTGAGTGCCACCAAATGGGTTATGTTGGTGGTGCCCGTTGTTTGCCACTGGGAAAACCCCAAAGCCATTATCTAGAAATGGGTTCGGTGCAGAGCCCAGTCCCAGCGGTTGTGGCTGCATTGGTGGTCCAAAGGGGTTAGGCTGCATCATGGTTGGCATCTGTGAATGCTGCTCAGACATAGCGGCCATTTGAACTGATGGTGGGGGACAGACTTGGTTTGACATGGCGAAAGGATCGTCTGTCATGAATGGGTTAGGAGCTGCCGAACCATATATCTGCTGTTGTTGTCTCTGCCTATATGCCCCCTCATCATAAAGGCTGTCCAAGATGAGCTTATCAAATCCGCCTCCCTGTAATCAGTGACAGTGAGTCCATGAGTTAATTTAATCGAAAGCAGGTGAGCGATGGCACAGCTGGTCAACAAAAAGAAGAGCCTGTGGATTAAACAAAACCCATACAAAATCCTGAGGACACAAACAAGCAACCCGATCAAAATTCTGTTATAATATGCATTTAAATAAAATAATCTTATTTTCTAAACAAGTATGCAATGTACAACACGATGTAAGACACTACCATGAACAACAAAACCTAATGTATACAATTTTACAATTCCTACTGAAAAGTTCACTCCCCACTGCAGACCTTTAAAGATGATGAACCCTGGTTGAATCTAAAATATGATAATTTACACATCACAAAGTATAAGAAAATATGATTTCAAAAATAAATAACTTAATGCATGATACTCCTTCGGTACTTGTTGATACCTCCACTTGATACTTTTAGGACATAACATCTCTCAATCCTAAAACAAATCTGATACTTGCTATGTTACTGTTATGTTTTTCTCAAATTCGTATGTTGCTGCTGCGGACACCTCACTACCTTAGCTTATCATGGATCCCGATCTCTAGCATATTTAGTGATTTTTAGATATATATATTTAAATGCATATTTATATATACTCGCGATATCAGTGTATTGTTCTTTACTCCTTTTCGGGCAGCTGCCGTATCATTGTATCTCCGTGCCATATCCCAGTATTAGAAAAACATAGACCATAACCCATTCTCTCCCTTTTTCTGTTCTATCTTTTGTTTGTCTGTTTTTGTTGGTCCTTGTGAGATTCATTTCATCTATAGCCTACCCCAACTTGCTTGGGAGGCTTTGTTGTTGTTTTTGTATATACTTATTGCTCTAACAGAGCAGGTTTGGCACCCAGTGTATTGTTTAGTAATACGAAGATGTGAAACGTCTTACTAAATAGTGCTGAAAACATGAGTACAACATGCCCACGTCAAAGAATCAGCAGCAGTGGTACATAATGGAACAAGAAAATTTAAAATTGAGGGAAAGAAAAAGGATAGAGATTAGAGAAACAAACCAATTGAGTATCTGCAGCCGCAGTAGTGTTGCTTGGAGTGGTAACGAGGGCAAGCTCCCATCCTGTTGGATCAAATCCCTTTTCTTGCAGTGCAGTAGTGCCGGATGTTGAAGCACTAGCATCTAACAGATGTAAATCATTTATCATCAATCATAAGTGGGAATGTGGGATGATCCTTTACAAAACATTGACAGACAATATGGATTCTGCAACGACAAATACCTGTTGGAACGATAGCCAAGGCAAAAGCATTGCTTTCCTCAATTGCTGATACACTAGGGCTTGGATCATTTAAGCCCTATCAAGCGAATAATAGTAAGCATGCAAGGTACTCCCTCCGTTTCTAAATAATTGACGCTAGTTAGTTCAATTTTGAACTAACCAGCGTCAATTATTTAGAAACAGAGGGAGTACTGAATATAGGCATTTAGATTAAGTATGCTAAGGTACTGAATATATGTTCTTTTACCCACCAGTAAATCACCGGTATCTGCTATCTCAGTCTTGGGAGGGGGTGTAACAGCTTCAGTAACAGTTGGTACTGGAATAGGTTCTTCTGCTGGTGCTTTTTCCTCTTCAACAGGTGCAGGCTCAGGAATTTCCTCTGATTCTTCAGGCTTGTATGTAAGGAGAAGCCTCTCAGAAAATTCCTAACAAAAGAACAAGGGATAGGAGATTCATGAGCCAATCCCATTTCCAGAAATCAGAAGTATACAAAATCCAGGCAATAAACCACAAAATACCTCAAACTGGTCCATACTCCATATAAAGATGGGTCTCAAATTTATGCTCAGCAATATTCATAGAAGCACAAATCATAATAATCACATTGATAGTAGGTAAAACGACTGTCTAAACAACAGACAAATGGAATTTATGCCGTCTAATGCTGAAATGGTATGCCCTGACAAAGAAGAATCTTATCTGGTGGAGAAACTAGGTTTAAGCTACAGGAACTACAATTGCGAAATTATAGTTCTATATAGTTTCAGGCTTTCAGCAAAGCAACCTCATTAAGTCGTTATTGAAAAACACAATGATATGACAGCTGTGTGATTTTTTACCTGAACCATAATGTTAATAGCTTCAATAAAGCAACCTCTTAAAACATTATTGAAAGACACAAATAAAGAACAGCTTTGTGATTTTTTCAGCTGATAACTAATAGATCCATAGACTACAGACACAGATTAAAAAATGAAAACAATATAATGTTAATAACCACAAACTAACCAGGGGTTCTCGAACTGGAACCATACGCGGAGCCTCCCTAACATACTCCTCCATAGTAGCAAGAAATGTTTGTGGCGGCTGAGAAAAAATTCTTACATAAGATGTTGTAAAATTAACCCTGTGTCAATGTGAAAAACTTTGACAGCCTAAAATCCTAACCTCCCTCAGGGTGGGAAACTGAAAATTTCTTGCCAGTTCTAAACCCCGGCAATTCTCGTAGAAATCAGATAGATTTCCAGCCTGAAATACAAACACCATAACTAGATAAGAACACATATCATCTTGATATTCTCAGAACATAGATAATAAGATATGTTTGACAGTATCATCTTCAAGACTCTGAAATTACCTGTTGACCAGCCCTTCTGTAGATATCAAGAGCCTTAAGTGCTTCATGTCTTGGCATCTCAAAAAACTATACAAACAAAAACTAACATAAATGTCACTGTAAAACACAGGTGTTTTTACTCAAAACCACTACCATTACCTTGTCAACAAGGTTGATAATTCCATCATTTATCGCACAATAAATTTTGAAGCTTTCTTTTAGCACCTGTATTCAGAGTTGCAGTCTGAGTTCAAATCAACGAATGAGGCATGGTATTCAGGTAGAACAGAAGATACAAGGACATACAGGTGTACTTGCACATGGTAGCTTAAATTAAACACATCAAAGAGTAACAGTTTAATACAAGTATTTGTGGATATATTTCAGCAGCAATCAAACATGGAGCATAAATGCGATTGTTGCTTCACATTTATCATTGTCCACGATATGAATCGCATAAGTAACAAGAATCAACATTTTGCAGTTGAATTTGATGGTTATCTAACAAGACATCGATTCTATAACAAACAGATTGAACAACCAAAGAACAGAGCTTACCAATGCTAGAGCATACTGCACCAAGTAGTTGTTATTTGCAGCTCCTTCAGGCTACGATAACAGAGAAAGCATAATATGCAACATGTGGGAAAGAAAATGAGAGAAATCAGAAAGTACTTGAAAACCTGTTACATCAAAAGTTAGAGGTAATCACCCTGCATCCAACAAGTCGGTATAACAATTGTTGCAAAGCTGGAAGTTGATCCAACAGATCCTGTGAATCCAATTCTCTAGTTCTACTGTGTCCCTGATGGAAAGTAAAATCAGTTGATAAACTAGTTAGGGGCTTGGTACACATAGCGGAGTTTAACACAGTGGCAATTCTGGGGAGTGATCAGTTGCATCACACACAATGATATTAACAAACCTTTTCAGGGCCTTGACCTTGCTTTGACAAACGTTCAGCTTCAACATCGTACTTCAGAACTCTGAAACATTCCAATCTTTCCTCCAAAAACAAACCATATGTGCGTACCCAGGCGGAACAATCCCAAGCTGCACATCAATCAGCATCAGAATATAGGGAAACCAAGCGGTGATAAGCATGCATTTCCTATCATAAGAAGGGATACTAACCAATTGGGCTGGAGTCATCCTTGAAGTTTGAGAGTTGAAGAATCCGTCCCCGTTGTGTAAAATTGAGAAGCTCCTCGCGAAATGTAGGGTCACCATCACGAAGAAGTCTATGGATTACTACAAGTGTTTTCAGTGCAACCTACACGTCATGAAAGAAGATGCAAAGGAAATTAGCTGCCAGCGTAATTCAAAGTGCTGAAACAGCAAGGGGGGCATTCAAACAACAGCAACAGATATTTTAAAATAAGACACAGACAAAAAGAAAAAAAAATCTCAAGTGAGGGTCGAACTTACAATCCAGTTGCTGGTCTTGGCGAGACGGCGGGCAAGGGCGTGGATGCAGTAGGCGACATCAGCCCGTGGCCTAGCGATGGAGGTCGCCGCGACGATCTCTGCAACACCGCCACGCACAAATTACCCCCCATCAAACATCGAACCCAAGGGAAAAGGCACGTTCGCCTGACGCCTCGGCCTCGCGGTTAGAGGCGCGATCTAACTCGAGGCCCCCGTAATAGGCGCTAAATTAGGCGGAAACTTTAGTGCGCGGGAATACAGGGTATAAGAATGAATCAACGCACTCCGCAGGTGGCGCTCCTTGGGCGGGCACTCCACGTGGTTAGTCGCCTTCACGATCGCCACGTCCAGGTCCTACAAAAGCGAGCGGGCAGCAATCAGAGCCCACAGATCCGAGGCCGCTCCAGCGCACCAGAGAGCTAGGGTTTGGAGGAACTTGACCAAACTTGGGGCGCAGGAAAAAGAATCAGGAGAGGGGGGGGGGGAACCCGCAAGGGATTTCCGGATCGGCGGACCTTGAAGTCGGAGTTGAGGTTGGCGAGGCTGACGGTGGTGCTGTCCTTGATGGCGCCGCAGGCCTTGCGCCAGCTCTGCATCGCCGCCATTTCCCGCGGCGGCCGCTCCGCCCCGCCCCCCTCGCTGACGCCCCTCGTCCTCGCTCGTGGCCCTTCGGTGTTTTTCGTCGGAGGAGGAGGAGGAGGGGCGTTCGATTCCGTTATTAATTTTCCCGGGGCGGATTTCTGCGCCGCGTGTGAAACTTTTTTTCGCCGACGCGGGGAGTAAAACTGCACGAGCGGAGGCGGCTTTTCGCGAAAGTTGCGTCCGTCCGAGCGGAAGGTTCGAGTCGAGGCTTGAAGAGTTTGCTCTAGCTCTGGCTGAACTGAAACTTGCCGTGGTTTTGCAGTTAAACCCCTATCAGGTAGCGCAATTGTTGCGCAGGACCTGGGGTGGTCTTCGCGACGCCAGAATATATTTTTTGGTTCCTTGGACTTGTTTGGGAAAAGGTCACAGCCAGCTACTGCGTCTTATCTATGTAGGGAAGTAATTAAACAAACTTGACGGCGTATTCAAAGAAATCGAATTTTTTTTCCCTCCGGTGCTCGTGCTTTTTCCTACTAGGCGTGCTACTGCTCACCAGTTGAACATCACAGTCGTCTGTGGTGCTGCAGACTTTTTGGTGTGACACTTTTGGAGACGAGTTCGCAGGTGAAAAGCACTGTGCATGCTAGAGCCGGGACGTGTGGCATGCTTGGCTGTCCAGAAATGAGAAATTCCCTTGTTCTTTTGGCCACGTAGGGCCACCTGAACAAACTAAAATAAACCGACCCGTGCGTCATGCTTCTCCTCCTACTTTGTTCTGGTTGCGCTTCGGTGTCGAGCACTCTGAACGGGCGCCATCAGGCGTCGACCAGTGAAAGGACGCTGGAGTCGTCTCGTCCGACCACACAGCTCGAAAAGAGGATGAACAGTTCTCTTGTGATGCCTAACCCTTCAGTCCAATGCAGATTTAGCTTTTGACAGGACTGTATACAAATCAGCATAAAATTTATGCGTTAGAATTTTAGTTTATTCGTATTTTATTAACTCTTTTTCTCTATCTTTTTTTTACTTTCATATGTGTTTATTAGGTTTCATATCTGTTTAGTACAAATGATTTGTTATCGTTGTTGTTGTTGTACATGTCGTTCTTAGTGCTAACTTGATCTGATATTTAGTCAGTACTCCCGCCGCAATAATAGTACTACCTTTTTTTAGATTCAATCGGTTGTCACCAGGATGAGGACAATACACATATGGTCTCCATGGAGGACCACTCGCACAAATGCAACAAAGAGAGAACGAAGGGCCAAAATTGTAGTACCAAGCAGCACTCATCACCTCATCAGTCTGTCATCACGAGGCGCACCCAGAGTGTGGAGTTCCATGGCTACAGTTAAATATAGTCCGTGCCAATCATAGAACCATATGGCACCAGTGGCCCCGTCATGGAATCTTGTACCACATGAAGGAGAGGGAATTCCAGGGCAGCAGAGCAAGAGCTACCAGAACACACCAAACACGGACTAACGACGACGAGGATTAAAAACCTTCGTTTCAATGAAGACGTAATACATCTACATCTATACAACGTGTTACTGCAGTCTTTCAGATAAATTTTACTCACCGGTAGGATATATTGTACCATTTACCAATGCTATCGACAGCGACTTTGTTTACAGGAGAAGCGGACGAGGTATGTAGGTGCGCCAGCCTACTCCTCCCTCGGTATCCACCGACTCCACCAGATGCTTTTACGCTGGCCGGCGAGGTCACCGATGCTCTCGTTGATCGTCCGCACGATCTTTCTCTGCGCGCGCAGCAACGACGCTAGCGCGTTCCGCTGGGCGCCGCCTTTCTTCGGTTTTATTTCCTGCACAGAGGGAGAAAAGTCAGTGGCGGTGTTAATGGGCAATGTTATCCTGATACTACTAAATGACGTTTAGGACAAAAAAATAGTTTAGTTTAAACTAAATTAGCTGTCCTAAACGTCATTTACTTCAGAACAGAGTTTACTTCAGAACAGAGAAAGTATATCATAAGTTTACTCCGTTCGTCGTTGGTTGGCGTTCTCAAGACAAAATCAAATGTTTTTTTCTCAGCGAAGTGCTGCACCGACCAACAACTCCTAGGTCAAATCACGATAACCCAGAAAAATTAGTGATGAACCTGTCACACTTACTCTAAGCTCTTGAAGCTGTAATTCTGTAAAGCCTCCCACGGATTCAGTTCCTGACCTTGCCATGAGGCCGATCACCCAACGGGCTGCTTCACTGTAGTCCTTTTGGGTTGCCCGGAACAGCTGAAGGCTTAGGTTCTGCATGACAGAGAGCCCAAGGAGCCCTTCGCGGATGAAATATGGATGAGCCAATGCAGCCTTAGCACTCGTCCTTTGTCGTGCTTTGTACCGGACCATCGATGTGAGGAGTTCCCATCCGATGCCATTATCTAAATCTAAGATGTCAAAGCCCCTCCGAAGCTCTGCGGAAGCTCGTGGTTCCACCAAGTCCCTCCAAGCTTCTAGGTCGTAATCGCACCTCTTTAGTTGGCGGTTGAATTGTATTAGGCTGCTGTCAGTTCGTAATGAAGGAAATGCCTGCAGAATAATTTAGAATTCAGCAAATAAAAAAATGCAATACATTTATGAATATCCCCTCATCGTACAAATCTGCATCATGCAATACAATGACGAAAAAAGATCCTGACGTCAGGTACGGGCAGAATGTACAGCCTAGCGGGTCTAGCATAGCTAGAAACAAGCTCCAACAAAGAGATGAAATATGGCATGGTGTCACGACCACAAGGCTCAAGTATGTGTCAACACAAGCGGACTATGATCTCATCTGTTGACAATTATACATGGAAATTAGCTAGTCATGATGATCAAATCTGCAAACTAATGCAGTAGTCAGTGGAAGCTAATGTATCAAAACTGAAATGGTCTAATGTTGACATGTAAACCCATGGACAAGAAGATTCTTTTGGGGCAATGGAACACATTTTGAGAACTTGCCGTGGAACTAAACATTAAGATTCCTAGCTAGTAGTGTGCTCCAGAGATGTACCTGCTCCTTGCAGGCAATCAATAGTACTCCGTCCCAAATTATCTGCCATTCTGACCTTGAGTACAGGAAATAAGGAGTGGAAAAGGGGTGTTGCTCAGGACACGAGGATGAGTAAAGGAGGAGAGAGGTAGAGATGTATTGGGAAGCGATAATGACAAGTAATTTGCAAAAAATGTAGAAAGCTGTTGATAATTTGGGCCAGAGATGCAGAAGGGTACATCACGAATTTTTAGGGCACTTTTGGTTCACTACGAGGCATATTATTAAGGCGGTAAGGCGACATAAGGCGGCATACCTCTTTTTTCCTTTTAAGCGATAAGGCTCTTTTTTCCTTTTAAGCGATAAGACGTAAGGGGAGGCGACGTCTTACTAATATATATATATATATATATATATATATATATATATATATGAAAATATAGGAATACAATCCCGAATTCCAAATAGATAAGGATAAAAGTAGCAATTAGCAAATAGAAGTAGTTCAACATAAACCAACACAATAGACTAAAAACCCAACATAACTAATAGATAGTAGTACTAGTGCACTAGATAACACTCTACCATCTTCCTCTGTTATTTTGGGCTGGGCTGAGATAAACCTAAACATTGATTAAGGCGTCGCCTTAAAAGAACCTTAAAGACCCCATGACGCCTTACGGACGCCTTACTCAGACACCCAAAGCGATGGGACGCCTTGGGCTCACAGGTCGCCTTACCGCTTAAGCGACGCCTTAATAACTATGATACGAGGTTTTTACTGTTAGACACTGTGATTATGTGTGTGTCACAGGGGCATATTAGTCATTAGTGAGGGATTAGGGTTAGGGGTGATTTAGTCATTTCCCCTCACCTAATCCCTCTATATAATGGACCCTGTACCCTCATGATGTATTCATCCCATTCAGTCCAGATTTATCCCTCTAATATGGTATCAGCTAGGTAATCAAGGATTAGGGCTTAACCCTAATCCTCTTCCCCTGATGGCTGTGCAGCCGCCGCCGCCACAGCCCCTCCACAGCGCCGCCGCTACAGCGGCCCTGCGCCGCCGCTGCCGCCGCCGCCTTCGCCGGCGCGCCGCCCGCAGGAGCAGCAGCCGCCGCCGAGGCGCCACGCCTCCGCGCAGCCGTGCCGCCCGCGGTGGCTGCTGCTGCCGCCGCCCCATTCGCCTCCGCTGCTCCCAACCACGCCGCGGCGCCCAGGGCCGGGCCCGCCGCTGGCGCCGCCGCTGCCAGCACCCCAGTAGCGCCGCCTGCTGGGACCGCCACAGCTGCGCCCCTCGCCCACGCTTTTGTGCCGCCTGGCGCAGCCGCCGCCACCGCTGGCGCGTCTCCAGCCCGCGCAGCTGCGCCCTGGGCCGCAGCGCCCTGGGCTGCCGTCAGATCTGCGCGCCGGGCCGCTGGCGCCGCCGCCGCCAGCGCCCCAGTCGCGCTGCCCGCCGCCGCCTCGGGGAGGGCTGGCGCGGCCGCCACTGCCCCCTGGCCAGATGCCGCCGCATCACCACCCTGGGCCACCGCACAGCCACATCTGGCCCCCACCGCCCATCCAGCCCCCAGCGCTGCCACCCCTCGAGCCGAGCTCGCTGCTTCCGTCTGGCCCGCCGCCGTCGCCTCTGCAGCACCCCACGACAGCGCCGCTGCTTGGCCCGCAGCAGCTGTAGACGCCCCTTGGGCCGTCAGCCCTGCAGCCCCCCACAACGGCGCCGCCTAGCCCGCAGCCGCCACTGCACCATGGGACGCCGCTCTGGGAGGTGCTCCTCGGTCGACATCGACTGGTTTACCTAGATCGGCTGTTGCCTACTCGCTTGGCACGACCGTCGAGGGTCCACACGTGTTGTCTTCCTTCCCGGCGCCACCACCGCCGGGGCATGTCGCGACCCGTTCAACACCGTCGGTCTACCTGCGGGGTCTCACGCCGTCTGGCCCTGACTGGGTGGTAGACTCCGGTGCCTCCTACCACACCACCCCTGACGTCGGTATCCTCTCCTCTACCCGCCCTTCCCGTCCCTCTGATCCTTCATCTATCGTTGTTGGGAATGGGTCGACTCTCCCAGTCACCTCAGTAGGTGACTCGGGTTCGTCGGATTCGTTTTAGCTACGTGATGTTCTTGTTGCCCCTGACTGCTGGAATAAGTCTTGTAGTCCTTTGGTCTTTGGTCCCCTAGTCCCTTGTACCCTAGTCCTTTAGTTTGTTGCACTTTAGTCCTTGGTCTTTGTTGTACTCTAGTCCTTTGGTCTTTGTGGCCCCAATTAGGACAGCATCTAAGGACACTAGGACAGCATATTAAGGACACTAGGACAGCATCTTAGTGTCAGCCATGGACAGCATATTAGGACAGCATCTAAGCATCTTAGACTAGCATCTTTGTGGCATATGCTTGGCTGCCATGGCAGCTATAAATATGTAGCCTCAACCCCTTGGGTTGGCATGGCATTGTGTGAGAAATAGACAAGAAAATTGCCCCAACTCCTAGTGTCATCCTCTCTTCCAATGAGAGTGAGAATTCAACTACTAACATTTGGTATCAGAGCCGTTCTATCCTGCAGCTTAAACATCTCCTGCTCATCCCCTTCCCGCACCTCTCTCTGTCCGCAACCGGCAGCAGGAACACCGGCTGTTCCAGCTCATTCCTCTCCTGCACAGACAAGCAGCAGCTTGTCTTCCACACACAACAGTCCTTCCCCACTAGTGCGCCATGTCCGACGGACAGTCTCAACGCTCGGTCGCCTCGAGCGCGCGACAGACGGAGGTCGCCGCGGCAGAGGAGCGCGAGCGAGCGGCGGCAGAGACTGCGGCGACGGCGGCAATGGCGGCAAGATTGGCGGCGGCGGAACTGGCAGCAGCGAGGGCGGAAGTGGAAGCAGCGGCGGCGGCGGCTGTAGCGCGTGCGGCGGCAGCGGAGCTGGAGGCTCTGCGCGGCAGTAGCTCCAGCAGCTCTATCGACGGCGGCGTCGACGATGAGCTTAGGCCGGTGAGGGAGGCGGCGCGAGCACGAGAGGTGCAGCGAGCAGCCGCGCGCCCCCATGGGCGCGACAGCCGCAGCCCAGACGGGCGCGGACGCGCCGGTGGCGCTCCCGACGACGGCGGCTGGGTCGACGGAGAACGTGACCATTACAAACGGCGCGGTTCTCCCTCTCCGAACAGGTACCATGGACACCACGGGGTCCAGGCCATTGTCAGGGACGTCGGTCCCGGCGGTGGGTGGCCTACCCTCACCAAGACCAACTACGTCGAGTGGGCCGCGGTGATGAGGGTACGGCTCCAGGTGCGACACATGTGGGAAGCAGTTCAGTACGGCGACGTCGACTACTACGAGGATCGACGGGCGTTGGATGCCCTCATTGCTGCAGTCCCGCCCGAGATGCAGTTCTCGCTTTCCAAGAAGCGGACTGCTAAGGAGGCATGGGATGCCATCGCTGCAGCACGCATCGGCAGCGACCGCGCCCGCAAGTCCACACTGCAGGCGCTTCGCAAGGAGTGGGAGAACCTGGCCTTTAAGCCAGGTGAGGACGTTGATGACTTTGCTCTCCGTCTCAACACTTTGTTGCAGAAGTTGGTGCAGTTCGGCGACGACACCTACAACGAAGAGAGAGCTGTCGAGAAGCTCCTTCGATGCATCCCCGAGAAGTACAAGCAGATCGCTCGCTCGATCGAGTCTCTGCTGGACCTCTCCACGATGTCGATCGAAGAGGTGATAGGTCGCCTCAAGGTCGTCGACAACGACGAACCACAACCTCTCTCGGGGCCTATCACCATTGGCGGGAAGCTTCACCTCACTCGCGAGCAGTGGGAGGCTGGCCAGGGTGACCGGAAGAAGGGGGAGTCCTCTTCCTCGACAGGCGGCCGCAAGCGCGGCAAGTCGCGCAAGGGGCGCGGAGGTACCCAGGCCGGGGCACGCGGACGTACCGAGGGTGGCGCCCGCGGAGGCGCCCAGGGCGGCACCGTCGGCAACCACAAGCCGACACGAGACGACACCTGCCACAATTGTGGCAAGCTTGGTCATTGGGCCAGGGAGTGTCGACAGCCACGACGTGGCCAGGCCCACGTGGCACAAGTGGAGAAGGAGGCCCATGTGGCACAGGTAGAGGAGGAGCCAGCTTTGCTTCTGGCACACGGAAGCATCAAGCCACCTCTAGTGGCATCGACCGCAGCGGCTCTCCTTCATCTTGATGAGCCAAAAGCACACGCTTTCCTCGGCGACGGCTCCAGCAACGACAAGACTGACGGGTGGTGCCTCGACACCGGCGCCACCCATCACATGACCGGTCGACGGGAGTTCTTCGTTGAGCTTGACTCCAATGTCCGAGGCTCTGTCAAGTTTGGTGACGCCTCCGGCGTGGATATCAAGGGTGTTGGCTCCGTCATCCTCACCGCCGAGTCTGGTGAGCACAGGCTGCTCGTCGGAGTCTACTACATCCCCGCGTTGAGAAACTCCATCATCAGCTTGGGACAGCTGGATGAGAACGGTTCGCGCGTGGAGATTAAGGGCGGAGTCATGAGGATTTGGGATCGCCATCGTCGCCTTCTTGCCAAGGTAACTAGAGGCACCAATCGACTCTATGTCCTTCACGTGCAGGTAGCACAGCCTGTCTGCCTTGCTACTCGTCGGGACGACGACGCATGGCAGTGGCACGAGCGCTTTGGGCATCTTCACTTCGAGGCCCTAAAGCAGCTCAGTGCCAAGGAGATGGTGCGAGGCATGCCATGCCTTGACCACGTGGAGCAGCTCTGCGACGTCTGCGTATTGACGAAGCAGAGGCGGCTTCCTTTTCCCCAGCAGTCGAGCTTTCGAGCTAAGGAACGGCTCGAGCTCGTTCACGGGGACTTGTGTGGCCCGGTGACACCAGCTACACCAGGAGGACGACGCTACTTCCTGCTGCTCGTCGACGACCTCTCCCGCTACATGTGGGTCGTGGTCCTTGGCAGCAAGGGAGAGGCTGCGAACGCCATCAGGCGCGCGCAGGCCATTGCGGAGGCGGAGTGCGGCCGCAAGCTGCGTGTGCTACGCACCGACAACGGCGGCTGAATTCGCGTCGTATTGCGCGGATGAGGGTGTTCAGCGCCACTACTCCGCGCCCTACAGCCCGCAGCAGAACGGCGTCGTCGAGCGGCGCAACCAGACGGTTGTGGGGATGGCTCGGGCCCTCCTCAAGCAGAGGGGAATGCCGGCTATCTTCTGGGGAGAGGCGGTGGTGACGACTGTCTACATCCTCAACCGCTCGCCCACCAAGGCTCTCAACGGCAGGACGCCGTACGAGGCTTGGTATGGGCGCAAGCCGGCGGTCTCTCATCTACGGGTCTTCGGCTGCCTCGCGTTTGCCAAGGAGCTTGGCCACATCAGCAAGCTTGACGACAGGAGCACTCCGGGGGTGTTCATCGGCTACGCGGAGGGCTCCAAGGCCTACCGCATTCTCGACCCAGAGACACAGCGTGTGCGCACGACGCGCGACGTTGTGTTCAACGAAGGGCGGGGATGGGCATGGGACAAGGCGGTGGACGACGGTTCGACCTCGACGCACGACGACTTCATCGTCGACTACGTCCACTTCAAGGGAGTTGGGGGAGTAGGCAACTCTTCTCCACCGAGCGTGTCTACCCCAACCCCCGACCGTCCACCTCCACCTCAGCCGGCGACCCCACGCACTCCAGCACCGACGGCCACTCCTCCGGGCACGCCCACTCCATCCCCAGCTCGTGTCGAGCACGACCCAGTGGAGTTTGTTACTCCGCTCTCCCACGACGAGGAGCGCCTCGACGGGTGCTACGACGGCGAGCCGTTGCGGTATCGCAAGATGGAGAACATTCTCGGCAACCAGCCGGTGCCGGGACTGGCCCCTCACGATCTGGATGATCAAGATCTGGAGGCGCAGTTGCACCTTGCGTGCGATGACGGCGAGCCTCGATCTTTTGCGGAGGCCGAGAAACACGCGGCATGGCGTGCTGCGATGCAGTCGGAGATGGACGCGGTTGAGACGAACCGCACTTGGGAGCTTGCTGATCTCCCTCGCGGTCACCGTGCGATCACCCTTAAGTGGGTGTTCAAGTTGAAGAGGGATGAAGCCGGTGCCATCGTCAAGCACAAGGCTCGCTTGGTGGCACGCGGCTTCGTACAGCAGGAGGGGATCGACTTCGACGATGCTTTTGCCCCCGTGGCACGGATGGAATCCGTGCGACTCCTTGCACTCGCTGCCCAAGAAGGCTGGCGTGTCCAGCACATGGACGTCAAGTCGGCGTTCCTCAACGGCGACTTGAAGGAGGAGGTCTATGTACACCAGCCGCCGGGGTTTGTGGTCCCTGGCAAGGAGGGCAAGGTGTTGCGCCTGCGCAAGGCCCTCTATGGCTTGCGTCAGGCACCAAGGGCGTGGAATGCCAAGTTGGATTCCACGCTCAAGAGGATGGGCTTCGAGCAATGCCCGCACGCGGCGGCCATCTACCGGCGGGGCAATGGAGGAAACACCCTACTGGTGGGTGTCTACGTCGACGACTTGGTGATCACCGGCACCAAGTATGCGGAGGTGGCAGAGTTCAAGGAAGAGATGAAAGCCACCTTCCAGATGAGTGACCTGGGTTCTCTCTCCTTCTACCTTGGGATTGAGGTGCACCAGGCCGACTCCGGGATCACACTTCGACAGACCGCCTACGCCAAGCGCATTGTTGAGCTAGCCGGGCTCACAAACTGCAACCCAGCTCTCACTCCGATGGAGGAGAGGCTGAAGCTGAGCCGCGACAACACGACGGAGGAGGTGGACGCTACGCAGTACCGACGTCTTGTGGGGAGCCTTCGCTACCTCACCCACACACGGCCGGACTTGGCGTTCTCCGTCGGCTACGTTAGTCGGTTCCTGCAACGACCGACGACGGATCACCAGCAGGCTGTGAAGAGGATCATCCGCTATGTTGCGGGGACTCTCGATCACGGCCTCCACTACCCGAGGTGTCTTGGGGAGGCACACCTTGTCGGGTACAGCGATAGCGACCACGCCGGCGACATCGACACCAGCAAGAGCACCAGCGGGATCCTCTTCTTCTTCGGCAAGTGCCTCGTTAGCTGGCAGTCGGTCAAGCAGCAGGTGGTGGCCCTGTCCAGCTGCGAGGCCGAGTACATAGCGGCCTCCACCGCTTCGACTCAGGCGCTCTGGCTTAGTCGACTGCTTGGTGATCTCCTCAGCAGAGACACTGGAGTGGTCGAACTCAGGGTGGACAACGTGTCCGCTCTGGCCCTGGCAAAGAATCCCGTTTTCCATGAACGGAGCAAGCACATCCGGGTGAGGTACCACTTCATACGAAAATGCTTGGAGGAAGGGAGCATCAAGGCGAACTACATCAACACCAATGACCAGCTTGCGGACCTGCTCACGAAGCCCCTTGGGAGGCTCAAGTTCATTGAACTTCGCACCAAGATCGGGATGGTCCAACCCTCTCAAAAGACGACGTACAAGACTTAGGGGGAGAATGCTGGAATAAGTCTTGTAGTCCTTTGGTCTTTGGTCCCCTAGTCCCTTGTACCCTAGTCCTTTAGTTTGTTGCACTTTAGTCCTTGGTCTTTGTTGTACTCTAGTCCTTTGGTCTTTGTGGCCCCAATTAGGACAGCATCTAAGGACACTAGGACAGCATCTTAGTGTCAGCCAAGGACAGCATATTAGGACAGCATCTAAGCATCTTAGACTAGCATCTTTGTGGCATATGCTTGGCTGCCATGGCAGCTATAAATATGTAGCCTCAACCCCTTGGGTTGGCATGGCATTGTGTGAGAAATAGACAAGAAAATTGCCCCAACTCCTAGTGTCATCCTCTCTTCCAATGAGAGAGAGAATTCAACTACTAACACTGACATCATTCAACATCTTCTTTCCGTTCGTCGTTTTACTACTGACAACCATGTTTCCCTTGAGTTTGATCCTTATGGTGTAACTGTGAAGGATCTTACTACTCGACGCTTCCTTTTTCGCTGTGATAGTACGGGTCCCCTGTACACGATGCGTCTTCCTGCTTCCGCTCCGCCTCTTGCCCTGACTACGACAGCATCTTCGACCATTTGGCATCGTCGGCTTGGCCACCCCGGTGTTGATGCTATGTCGAAGTTGTCTGGTAGTTCAGCGATTTCGTGTACTCGGGGTACTCATGAGTCTCTTTGCCATGCTTGTCAGTTGGGTCGCCATGTTCGACTTCCTTTTCCGCACTCTGTCACTCGTGTCGAGCACACATTCGATTTGATTCATTGTGATCTTTGGACTTCACTTGTTCTTAGTGTCTCTGGATGCAAGTATTACTTGGTGGTCGTGGATGATTTTTCGCACTATTCGTGGACTTTTTCCTTGCGACAGAAGTCTGATACTTTCGGTACTCTTTCTCACTTCTTCGCTTGGGTGTCCACCCAGTTTGGGCGCACGATTCGTGCGGTCCAGTGCGACGACGGGCGCGAGTTTGACAACTCTACGTTCCGTGACTTTCTGCTTTCTCGCGGTGTTTAGTTACGCATGTCATGTCCGTACACTTCCCCCCAGAACGGCAAGGCTGAGCGCGTGATTCGTACCACCAACGATGTCATGCGCTCCCTGATGTTTCAGACTTCAACCCCTGCTCGCTACTGGGCGGAGGCGCTTCACACTGCCACCTACCTCATTAATCGCCTTCCTACTAAGGCGATTAGTGCTCCCACCCCTCACTTCACTTTGTTCGGCACCCACCCTCTTTACGACCATCTTCGGGTCTTCGGGTGCGCTTGCTACCCGAACCTCTCTGCCACAGCTCCCCATAAGCTTGCGCCTCGTTCGACTCAGTGTGTTTTCCTTGGGTACTCCCCTGACCATAAAGGGTACAGGTGCCTTGACCCCACCACCCGTCGTATCTTGATCTCCCGACACGTCGTCTTCGACGAGTCTTCCTTTCCCTTTTCCACCCCGTCCTCTGACTCCGTCACTGAGTTGGATTCCCTCTTCTCTACTGACCCCGAGGCCGCTCCTATACAGCGACCTTGTCGGTTACCTCTTGCAGGTTACCCACCCGCTACACCACGCATGACTTCGGCGTCTTCCACGCCACCTGTTGTGCCTTACGTGGCCCCGGCGTCCCTGACGCCACTTGCTGCGCCACGCGCGGCACCGACGTCCCTGACGCCACCGGCTGCGCCACGCGCGGCCTCGGCGCCCCCAACGTCACCCACTGCAGCACGCGCGGCCCCGGTGTCCCCGACGACGCCTGTTGCGCCAAGCGCGGCCTCTGCGTCCCCGACGTCGACTACTGCGCCAAGCGCGGCCTCAGCTTCCCCGACATCACCTGCAGCAAGCCCGACGTCACCAGACGCACCAGGAGCAGCTCCGACGACGACTTCTCGCTTCGCTGACCCCGTCCTTGCCTACCAGCGACGAGCACGGGGGGCGGCCCTACTCCAGCTGCACCACGTGTGGCCCCGAGACGAGAGAAGGTCGTTGTACCCGAGCGCCCGGTGTACAACCCTCCTCTTCTCCACAGGGATCCTGGTCACGTCCACCCGATGGTGACTCGACATGCATCCGGGTGTCTTCGTCCAGTTGAGCGCTTCACCGGAGCTGCCTTCTCGTCGACTACTTCTCCACCGACCGACTCTTCTTCGATAACACCCATACCTACTTCCGTGCGTAGCGCCCTCGCCGACCCTCACTGGCGCCGCGCTATGGAGGAAGAGTATGAGGCTCTGCTTGCCAACCGGACCTGGGACCTGGTTCCCCGTCCTGGTCGTGGCAATGTTGTCACGGGCAAGTGGGTGTTCACGCACAAGAAAAAGGCGGACGGTACCTTAGAGAGGTACAAGGCTCGGTGGGTACTCCGGGGTTTCACTCAGCGCCCTGGAGTCGACTACGACGAGACCTTCAGCCCGGTGGTAAAGCCGGCGACGGTTCATACCGTTCTGTCGCTGGCTCTCTCACGTTCTTGGCCTGTCCACCAGTTGGACGTCAAGAATGCCTTCCTCCACGGTACACTGACCGAGACGGTGTACTGCAGTCAACCGGCAGGGTTTGTTGATTCAGCTCACCCAGACATGGTCTGTAAGCTGAACAAATCCCTATACGGACTGAAGCAGGCACCGCGAGCCTGGTATAGCCGGTTCGCCTCCTTCTTGGTCTCACAGGGGTTCGTCGAAGCTAAGTCGGACACTTCGCTGTTTGTCTATCGACGTGGCAGTGACACTGCCTACCTCCTACTGTACGTCGATGACATTGTACTAACAGCGTCTAGTCCGGCTTTGCTTCGGCACACCATTTCTGCTTTACAGCAGGAGTTCGCTATGAAGGACCTGGGCCGTCTTCACCACTTCCTGGGCATTGCGGTCGAGGACCGACCAGGCGGCTTATTCCTTCACCAGCGACAGTACTGCCTGGATATCCTCCAGCGAGCGGGCATGATCGAGTGCAAGCCTTGTTCCACTCCAGTGGATACTCAGGCGAAGCTCTCCGCTACCGACGGGACACCCGTCTCTGACCCCACTACTTACAGGAGTCTTGCAGGTGCTCTTCAGTACCTCACCTTCACCAGGCGGGATATCTCGTATGCAGTTCAGCAGGTGTGCCTCCATATGCATGACCTGAGGGAGCCGCACATCACCGCTGTGAAGCGGATTCTTCGGTACCTACGAGGTACTCTCGACTACGGCCTCCTCCTTCGACGTGACACGGCCTCCGAGCTGGTCGTGTACACCGATGCTGACTGGGCTGGCTGCCCGGACACACGACGTTCTACTTCTGAGTATGCCGTCTTCCTGGGCGGTAACCTCGTCTCCTGGTCCTCGAAGCGACAGCCCGTGGTGTCGCGTTCGAGTGCTGAGGCGGAGTATCGCGCCGTGGCTAACGGCGTAGCTGAGGCCTCTTGGCTCCAGCAGTTGCTTCAGGAGCTCCACACTTCCGTCGCCAGGAGCACCCTCATCTACTGCGACAACGTCAGCGTCGTGTACCTCTCCACCAACCCGGTCCAGCATCAACGCACAAAACATGTGGAGATCGACCTCCACTTTGTTCGTGAGCGGGTTGCACGCGGCGAGATTCGGGTACACCATGTCCCGACGACGACGCAGTTCGCTGACATCTTCACGAAGGGCCTCCCGTCGTCGCTGTTCTCCGAGTTTCGGTCCAATCTCAACATCTGCAGTGGCTAGATGTTGTGACTGCGGGGGGGTGTTAGACACTGTGATTATGTGTGTGTCACAGGGGCATATTAGTCATTAGTGAGGGATTAGGGTTAGGGGTGATTTAGTCATTTCCCCTCACCTAATCCCTCTATATAATGGACCCTGTACCCTCATGATGTATTCATCCCATTCAGTCCAGATTTATCCCTCTAATATTTACGAAGACATTTCCTGCAAAAAACTTACCATCTGTAAGAATATCAGGCCCAAGCTGTATATGTCAAATCTGTCAGGAAGGTTCAGCTGTCAATAAAAACGATTTTCCATTAGTTCAAATAGTTGTTTTAACTGTTCACTGCAAAGATACAATTATCTTAATCAGCAGAAAGAGTACCTGCCACAGGACCGGAGATAAAGTTGTTGCTACTGGAACAGAAGGAGCGGATGGTGTTTGTGTGCTCATAATATATTGCTCTGGTGCCGCATATCTACAAATCATTGGCAGAATTGTTAATGGTGCTTTGATTTTGGTACTTTTGCAATTAATGAACATGGAGGTGTTTGTGAGTACCTTGGATCCAAAAGGAACTCATTGGGAATATAGTTGATGCCTACCCGTAAGTCGGCTGCTGCTCCAAGGTCAATAATTTTGAAGGTTCGTGACCCTATCAGACAAAAGATGAAAATTAAGCTCAAATAATTATAGAATGAGATTAAACAAACTGAGAGTTTATATTACCCTCAGAAAATATAATATTTTGGGGTTTTATGTCTCTGTGAACAATTCCTGTCGAATGAAGTCCATCAAGAGCAAACAAGAGTTGTCTCATCACCGTTTGAATGATCTTATTTTCTCTGGCTATTCCCTTTGGCAAGTCCTGAACACCACCAAGAATCTTGGTCTCCACCTGGTTCACCACAAATAAATTTCAATTGTAATTGTTAAGTAAGAGTGACGATGTCATGGCACATTGGTGATGTAAATTTGGTGTGGCTTTTGTTGACCTAAAATCTAGGACACATAACATGGATGGCATAAGTAGTTTTCTCATAATAGGTGACAAGGAAAGTAGTGTCAGTTTTCCATGCAATGAGAATGCTAACAAAAGGAAGACATATCTGACTATTCTCACTAATTGTGGATCATAAACTGGCGATGATGAGATCTGATAAGGGGAAAGTAACACATATTAGTCTAGCAGAGTTCCAAACAATACAACCAAACACACATCAAGGTGCGCACAGCTGGAACTGGTTAGTCAACTTGATCATTGTAGAAGAGCTCAACAACTCAACGGAATGCAAGCATCACTGAGGAGTTACGGATAGCAAGATGGTTATAACCAGGTCAACAGACTGTGGTCAATGAAAACAAAGCAAACAGCATGGAAACCTGAGGATATAATGGAAGCTGATTCAACTGAAACTTATACATGCAAAGCAACCTTGACTGCACGAAAACCATGTTGGCATGTTTCAGGCCTGAAGTTATAGCACTTACATTGTAAGGGAACTCCTTGCTTTGCATGAGACTGAAAAGTGTATCTTCGCCTTCAAAACGCCAAATAAGCCAATATTCATCAGCTCCCTTACCTTTAGCTTTACTCTAAAAAGCAAGACACAGTGCAATTTCAGGAACATATCAAGAGCTAAGCCCATTTCTGAACCTAACCCCATGTTAAGAAAGAAAGGAAGGGTGCACAAAAAAGGACGGCAACATATGCACCTAACTGAGAGTATACCTCACGGAACCCGTAAAGAAAATCAGCACAGCTGCTAGCGCATGCCCTCCTAACACGCTCGTTCATCCATATCTCCACTGCGCCATACTCTGTTGCCTTCTTTACAACCACAGCCCCTTGCTTCAAGAAAAACAAAAGAAATCATAGCCATTAGTGTCATCAGCATTGTTTTGAACATTTTACAGGATTTTACCTATATTGAAATCAACAACTCCAATGCTGCCCAATAAAATAAGCAACTGATTCACATATATCAGTAACCACAACAGTGAACAGTTTGCTCTCGTGACCAGACTATCAAATGTACACCAATACTTTACTCTGTTCCTTCACGAGCACAATTCATCTTCACCCCCCCCCCCGGATTTGAACCACACGCACACATTTCAATAATCAATGTACCCACGTGCCTATTCTACTTTACCGGGATAATAGAAATAAGAGTTTTACACAATAGAAGCCTTGACATGCGGATGCAGCAGTAGCCTATTACCCTTTACCTTCTCAGCCGCTTCCGGGTTCGCCGGTGAGGCCTTGTACACAACGCCGAAGGCGCCCTCCCCAATCTTCCTCCCGAGCACGAAGTCGTCCTGCGCAAGCAACCAGATCAGGACGAATCGAGGAGGAAAGATATTCAGTGTTCAGAATCGAAGCACGTGCAAGCGCACCTTGCGGAAGCTTGGGCGGAGGAGCCGCTCCGCGAAGGCGAGGACGAACATGTCGAAGAAGCCCGGCGCGACGCCGGGGGTGGCCCAGAGGTAGGACACGGCGGCGAGCGCGAGCGCGACTCCCGGGGCGGTGATGGTGAGCCCGTCGTTCTGGGGGAGCGTGCTGCGGTAGATGACGTCGCCGCACGCCATGACGGTGCAGGGGAGCCCCACGCCCACCGCCTCCACCAGCTGGTGCCCCAGCGCCGTCGCCGCGCCGCCGAGCTCCGCCGTCACCGGCCGGAGCGACGCGGAGGCGCTCCCCGGCCGCCGGCGCCGGCGCCGGAGGAGGGCGTCGTGCCTGGGGAGGAAGGAGGTGGAGAGGCCGAGGCCAGTAGCGGCCATTTTCGGATTCTCCCGATTTCGCTTGTTCGAAAAAAATGTGGTTCACGCCATTTTATTCGTCCGCGAGTTTTGTTTTCGAGTTTTAAATTTTAATAGCCCGCGACATAATCCAAACATGTGGGATTGTGCTTGACGCGTGGCCTCGGTCCCACCTGTAAGTCGCTGGAGAGCATGTGGCCGGCGCGCGGGCTCAAGCTTGCACGTGGATTTCATCAAATGTCGTTCGTAAAACTGACGTGACGGCCGAAATTCACGAGTTCAGCAGTTGAATCAAGCTCCAGACTTTCACACGAAACTGGGTCAGAATTTCAGTCCGAGTTTTGTATTTTGAAAGAGGCTTACAGCCCTCTGGCTGAAAATCTCGTGAATTTCACGTGCAGTACAACACAACAATGCACATGCTTGAGTAGATCATCTCAGTAAAGGAAGCATCATGACAAAGAATTTCTTTTAAATTTAGTTTTGTGCCAGAGATGCGTAAACGAGGAGGCCATAATCCGTGGCTAGGGGAGGTAGGCAGAGAGTGAAGAATCGCCTCAGTGAGCTAGTGGCCACGACCAGCTCTCACTCTCAGATGCGACAAGCTGGTCAATTCTTGAGATGGCCGGTCCAAATCGCGCGCTGACCCAGCTTCAAGTCACCGTAGCCCATGGGCCAAGTAACCGATCGTAATGGGCCTCGGGGAATTACCTCTTTGTAGGCCTATCAGGCTGATAGGCCCATCACAAGGTCCAAAGCAATCGCGCGCTGACCTAGCTTCAAGTCACCGTAGCCCATGGGCCAAGTAACCAATCGTAATGGGCCTCGGGGAATTACCTCTTTGTAGGCCTATCAGGCTGATAGGCCCATCACAAGGTCCAAAGCAATCGCCTCCCTTCGTGTTCGCATGGGAATAAAATCTCCCTGTTTGATCGTCGAGCGCTTAGAAATTATGCAAAGTTACATTTTCTTGCAAATACATTGTGCAATTTACATAACGTGTGCAGAACGTACTTAATCATCGTGGTCAAATATGCGGCAAAGCTGTTCATTCGTGCTCGTGGTGCTTCTGACTAGAAAAAGGTTATTTTGCAGAATTTTTTTTAAAGCCATAACAGGCATTATATATTAAGATGGGAAGAGTTTTTTACAGAGGTGTAGCTTACATGAGATTGAGATTGATCTGAACTGAAAAATAGACTCACTCAACCTCCACAGAAATCTCACTACAAACACCGGAAACTAATAGGAATTACAGCACTGGAGAGCATTCTCCAAGTATCTTCGTTATATTTTTGCATCCCGCAAGACTACACAGGTTCAATTCATCTCTAAGCGTGAGCAAAAAATCATCTATGGCCATCTCTTCATCCCTGAAAATACGATTGTTTCTTTCCCGGCAAATGGCCCAGATAACCACAATAATCAGTGACCGGATACCCTTGCTGTGTGAGGTGGGCATTGTGGTGGCCATGTTCTCGAACCATTCCATAAGCGATGGGGTTGGTGCCCAGTTTGCCGGATGAAGGCGTGGAACAGTTACCCAATCACTCACCCGAGCCCAGATCAACCTTGCCATTAGACATTCGCAGAATAAGTGGAGTGTCGTTTCAAGGTTGCGGAAGCACAATGGAGGAAAGTAGTTGTTTGGCCATCCCGTAAGCTGCAACCTGTCCGATTTCCACACCCGGTTTTAGAGTAACAGCATAGGAAGGACTTATAACGTGGTGGTGCCCAGACTGTCCAAACTGTTACTGGGAAGGAGGAGCGCATACCTCCTTCAAATTGGAGACGGTAAGCTGAGCGCGCTGAGTAGTCTCCAGTTGCTGTTAATCTCCATCGTATTGCATCGGGCCTGTCCGGGTTGAAAGATGGCTGCACCTCCGCCACTAATACCCATAGTCTTAGTAACTGAACTAGCTGGTCCGCTGTAATACCATCCAACACGTCACGCACCCAGTTGGAGTTATGTAGAGCATGCGCGACTGTTCTCTGCTTACCTCTGCTGGTCTTAAACAGCTGTGGAAACAATAGTGTCGGCGCCTGCCCCTGTAACCACCTAGATGACCAAAACTTGGATCGCTTGCCATCCCCAACTTCGACGATCGTAGCTACTGTGAACAGATTGTGATCCAAGGCATCAACAGGCAGCTACACGCCCTGCCAGATGCGCTCCGGTCGGCTCCATGCTAACCACAACCACCGGACCCTCAAGGCCCTGCTGAATCTTACAAGGTCGGTAACCCCTAACCCACCAAAGAGTAACGGGCGACAGACACGTTCCCAACTTACTTTGCCTTGTCCTCCTTGCAGTTGATTACCACCAACCCATAAAAATCTCCTTCTGATCTTGTCAATGGCTTTTAGAAACCTTTTTGGTGGCCGCATAGCCGAGAACAGGTAGGTAGACTGGGAGCTCAGAACAGTATGCACTAGCTCACAACGCCCAGCAAATGACAAGAACTTCCCTTGCCACCCTGCCATTTTCGCTAGCATTTTGTCTTGGATGATTTGCAGGTGGTTGAATCTTAGTCGGCTTGGCAGCAGCGGGAGACCAAGGTATGAGATAGGCCAGTCAGAGCGTTGGCCATTGAAACCGGCCAAGATGGTTTGTAGATCAACTCCCTCACATTTGATAGGCATGACCGAGGATTTATTCCAGTTGATAATCAGACTGGTGGCTTCTCCAAAGCACCGGAGTATTTCTATAGTTGCGGAGACATCACCAGGGGTTGGGTTGATAAAGAGGGCGACGTCATCGGCATATATCGACACCCTGAGCCTAGAATGACGCCCAACCAAAGATGAAAAGGCTCCTGACTCTGTTGCAAGCAAAAAAATATTGTGCAAAGCATCAATGGCAAGAATGAAGAGGTGTGGGGACAAGGGGTCACCCTGTCTCAGTCCTCTCTGATGCTGAATGGCTGGCCCAAGGGAACCATTTAAACGACACAGGAAGACGCCGTTGCTAGAAGTGCCGAGACCCAGTTTTGCCATCGTCGTGAGAAGCCCCTATGTGCCAACAACTCAATCAGATAGTCCCATTATAGTGAATCAAAGGCCTTGGTGATGTCCAACTTCGATAGGAGGATTGGTGTACCAGCCCGGTGGCAACTGCGCACTAAGTTCCGGACATGCAAATAGTTTTCTTGGATGCTTCTTTTTTTCATGAAGGCGCTCTGGGCTTATGAAATCAAGCTATTAATGACCGTGACGAGCCTTCTTGCTAATACTTTGGGTAGGAGTTTGGCGAAGGAGTGTATGAGGCTTATTGGCCTATAGTCATCAGGAAGCTCTGCCAAGTCCGTCTTAGGCAACAGGATGATCGAGGCCCTGTTCAGAGCAGGTAGGGCTGCATTGTGTAGATCGTAGAAGGATTGGCAGGCTGCTAAAACATCGCTTTTAATGATCGTCCAACAACATCTATAGAATGCACCTGTGAAACCATCCGGTCCTCGCGCCTTGTCAACCGGTATGTCACTAATGCAGGGCGCAATCTCCTGCTCAAAGAAAGGGGCATCCAATCCATCGAGGGGAGTGCCCGGTATCCTCAAAGCGTCCCAACATAAGGACAGTGATCTGTTTCTTTTAGTGCCAATCATGTCCCTGAAGTGTCTATGGAGTTCGGCTTCTTTTTGCTCATGTGACCAGAGGAGGCTACCATCCTGGCCTTTTAGGGAGTGAATGAATTTTCTTCTTGCACGCGCATTTGCCTTTAGATGAAAGAACTTGGTGCACGCATCCCCTTCCCTGAGCCATGTAATTATTGAGGCTTGTCTTCGATGAGCCCTCTCAACCGCTGCTAGGCCTAGGACACGATATTTGAGTTCCTTAAGGAGTTTTAGCTCATCAGTCGATAGTTGCCTGGTTTCCTGTGCTATTTCCAGTCGGCCAATAACCTCGTTGGCTATGTGTAGGTGCTGCCTAGCTTGACCAAATATATTCATACTCCATCCAGTCAGAGCCCGTGGTGTTTGCTTCAGTTTTTGGTGAAGGATCAGCATCGGGGCAGTGTGTGAGACTCGGAGGTCCCAAGTAGATTGCACCGTCTCCATGAAGCCCAGAATTTTAGTCCAGAAGTTTTCAAAGCGAAACAATTTTTTGCAGCGGGGTCTATCCTGCGGCTTCAGAAGGATGGGGCAATGGTCTGATAGGGAGGAGGACAAGGCATGAAGGCAGAAATCTGAGAAGAGTAGATCCCATTCCTTTGTGCAGAATGCTCTGTCAAGTCTCACTAGAGTCGGTGGTGTCCTTGCATTACTCCACGTGAATCTACGGTTAAACGAAGGGAGCTACATGAGTTCTGCCTGATCAAGCATCTTCCTGAAGGAGCCCATAGTCCTCCTATTCAAGTTTGTGTTATTCTTGTGCCGGGCTTCGTAAATCAGGTTGTAGTCACTAATACAGACCCATGGAACATTCTGTTGGGGCTTAGTCGACTATAACCGAGAAAGGCCGGTTTTTCGGCGTCACCAGTGGGCCCATAAACTGTGGTGAGTAGGAAGGGGATATTGGATAGTTGATGTCTGACCAGCACTGAGACAGAAATGATGCTGCTGCTGCGTTGTGGTGCCCGCTGCCATCACCTGACTGGATACCCAAGCAATAAGCATGCCACCACTAGTACCAACTGCTGGATGGTAGACAAACTGATCCAAGTAAGGACCCAAAAATTCTGCTGCTAACCAGGCATCAATATGGCTCAGTTTGGTCTCCTGTAAACAAATAATCTTTGGTCTGGCTGAAGCGAGGAAGTCTCTTACTACTTCGCGGCGTGCAGGACTGTTTAGGCCCCACACATTCCAATTGCTTATTGAGAAGTCATAACTCATTGGCGCAGATGGACACAGCTGGTGGCACAGAGGTCACACCCTCGAACCAAGTTGTTCGCATATGAGTCCATATGCAAGGGAGCCAGACACCAGTGACTGAAACATTCATTCCTGACACCACAGAGACAAACAACAAACTCCACCGACCACACACTCCACTACTGCAAAGATGACATCCACTCAGTACCCAATACATGGCTATCACTTGGGCAACAATCACACAGAAAATACAACGGCCACTCACACAGGGCTTAACATGAACTAGCTGCAGACTAAACCAACCAGGGCTTTTACGCCCAATAAACCAGGAAGAGGCATACTTCATCATGAGGCATAAGGCATTAACAGATACAGTGGGTGACCCTGTAGCATAAGTCAAATGGCGGCAGTCATCTCCTCCGCCACAATTGCTGTTGTGGCGCCTGTGTTGGCATCCCTCCTCTTGCCTTTGCGGCCTCGGCCGGCCATCCTAGCAGCTCCTCATTCATTGGATACGGCCCATTACTGCATGGAGAAGGCACATACATCCTTTCTATGTTGCACAGCAGCAAGGCAGGGTCAGGACTTGTTAGTTGCTCTTCCTGGTTGGTTTGCTGCTGCCTCTTTGCAGGGCTGAGCAATCCCACACCCATGGTTTGTACCGCCATCTACCCCTTGTCCTTTGCGTGTGCCGCTGGTGTAGCACCACACACGAGCTTCTTGATCCAGGACTCAGTTGTGGTACGCAGAGAGTCTGCAGCCCCCAGCCCTTTAGGAGAGATATTTGTCCCCATGCAGTGTTGCCGACCGTCATGACCCCTTGGCGTGCAGGTGGAGCAGCACCACGTGATCCCCTGCTCAGGGAGCTGCGCTGCTGGGTTCTAGCCCTTGGGGGGGTGGCGACACCTTTCGAATCCAGGGGGTGGACGATTATCATCATCGTCACCATGCCTGTGACCAGCAGCACATACTGGCGGGCGACAGCTTACGCGGCGTGGTCCTGCTCCGGTGGCTCCCCATGCATTGTCCAGAACACCAGGGGTCCAGCGGCATTGGTGGTAGCGTGGTGCCCCATCTCGCACAGAGTTGGAGGAGTCCGAAGATAGCCTGCCACTGTCACTGGAGGAGGAAGAATTCGGGCGAACAGGGGTGAAGTCATAGTAATGATCAAGATGAATCAGTATGTTAACCATGTTACCCTCCGGAGGAACATCGGCCCCCGTACCAATGGGTGGTCCGTCAGAGATGCTTGAGCGGCCTGCATGCGAGGGAAAGAAGGTGACAGTCTTCGTGCAGGGGAGGAGATTGGGGTCATTCATCCAGCCGTAGAAGCCAAACGCCTCCGGATCAGCCTGCGTGACTGTGGCACGATCCATATGGTCAAAGAGGCAGATGTCACCTAGAATGTGCCGGATTCCTTTAGCTGAGCGGGCAAATAGGGGCAGATGCTCAACCACGATCTTCACCCGGAAAAGCCAGGCCGTGCATGTAGACGTCGCATCCAGGCTCCAAGGTGATGCGAGAAATTCTGCCCCACCCGCGTAGATGCTACCATGCTGAAGGACGCGCTCACAGTGCTCCTGGTGGTCGAGCCGAGCAATGAAGGAGCTTTCTCCATGGAGGGACACCGAGACGCTCGAGAACGGAATCTGGACCTGCTCGTGGATGGCATGGCGCATATCTCCCGGTCCTGCACCATGGCGCCTACCTACCGCTAAGAGCAGAATGAGATGCCGGCGGAGTCGATGGATCTTGGCAGCCATCGTCCCAATAATCAAGGCCGCAGCCTAACCATGGGCCGATCTTTGAATCGGAGCAGGCACTACACCTTCCATCGAATTCCCTGATGAAGCCTATTGTCGGTTTGCGTCCCAGGCAGAAGACCCAGGGCGATCACGGATTAAGTTGTTGGGAGTGGTCGGGAGGGGAGGGAAGACGAGTCTGCTCCTAATGTTGGGCAGAGTAGTTAGCAGCCTTGGGTGAATTCTGCGTCGGCCGTCGGAGCAGGGTGGCTGAGGACAGTGGCGGGCGGTGTGACCGCTGTGAAGGCAGGAGGCACACCTAGGTGGATCTCGGCACCGGGAGACAAGATGATTTGTGGCGAGGCACCACCGTTGAGGGCCTTTTTAAGCTCATCCGGTGGAAATGTGTTACTCCTCACCGAAGTCCTGACCGCCATCATTTTAGAGCGGTCCTTCTGCCGATTTCGGCGTTTCTGGCGGACCTCTTTCATTCCGGTGAAAGGAGTGCCTCCTTGCTGCCCAAAGTGATCGATGGGGCGTTAATATCATGAATGCTCGCCTTGTTTGGGGATCCTTTGTCCTTGTCCTCGTCCTCCCAGCTATCAAGATCATCTCCAGAACAACGCCGTAGTAGCTGTAGGCCACAACTCAACTTCCCTTGTGTGGTACCGAGTTCCATCGGCGTCTTCAATGCCGGAAAATCTGGGGCAACCTATTCCAAGGATTGGGAAGCAGTAAGTGTTGGTAATTCAAGATTTGGCAGCTCCTCCAGAGTAGCTTTTACAGGGCATGGGATAGCAGATGGTTTCTGCACAGGGGAGATACGCCAGCTGCTATCCTGATCTCTGGGAGTGATGGACATGGCGACGACGACCGGAGTTAAGAGGGATGGGGAGCCTCTGTCGCCAGCAGTCGCGACCAGCATGCGCACCATCATTGCAGAAACGAACGGGGATAAGACAGACTTTTGTAAATTTTATACTACTGCTACCAGTCTACATGGAAAGAGATCTTGATGGTGTTCTTGTTTAGATGTTTTTGAGGATTGTGCAATTCATCACCCATATCGTAAGTACACCTAAGTAAATTAAGCACAAACTACAGAGTAGAACTGTACTTGATGACATAACGCACGCTCGCTTCTGGACATCTAGTTGGCTCTGCGGTGCTTCACCTGCGGCACAATATCCTGCACTATACAAACATGTTAAGAGGAAAAGAAGATCAGTCGCAACTGCCATGGAAAATAATGTGTGGATTGAGGACCTCATGCATGACCTTCAGATGGACTTGATCCTGGACATTGTCTCGCTATGGTCACGGATTCAGGAGCATATCATCTTTGACCCTACGGACAACTGGGAGGGTGACATAATTTGAAAAATGTCAGCGTCAGGAGAATACACAGCAAGATCGGCGTATCACCTTCAGTTTGAAGGTAGTAGCAACTCATGGTATCCAAAGCATTTATGGAGAGTCTGGGCCCGGACACGGTGTAAGGTACTCGCCTGATGGCTCTTGCGAGATAGATTGTGGATTGCGGCGAGGCTCCAAAGTCGAGGTTGGGAAAACCAATACTTTTGTCCACAATGCTACCGAAATTTAGAAACAACAATGCATCTCTTCAAGGAATGCCCCTTTACCAAGGCTGTTTGGATGGAAGTGTCGGTGTGGACAAAATAACCTAAACTTCATCTGATAACATGGTATATCGTGGCGGAGACCTCAGAATGGTACCATGCAATCACAGATGCAGGGCATGCAAATGAAACCAAAGGTATTCGGTCCCTAACTATATTTGTATGTTGGCAATTATGGAAAGAAAGAAATGCAAGAGTGTTTGAGTCAAGGCAAATGTCTATACCACATATTATTGAAGGTATAAAGGAAGAAGCGTCTTATTGGGTGGCGGTAGGAGCGAAGCATTTGAGCATGATCACAAACCATTGTGAGGCAATATAGACTTTTTTAGCTCTTCACTGTGATGCAGTTGTATGAGAAGCAATGATGTCGAAGTGTGCGATCGACACTTCCCCCGGGCCTGCACTGGGCAGCCCGCGGAGGTTCTTTTTTCGGAGGGGCTAGTTCCTAGCGGAGAGCTTGCGCGGATGGACAAGTTAGTGAGAGCTTTACATGGGAAGTTTTACGTGGTTCAGGCCGCCGGAGCGTAAAACCCTACGTCCACGGCGAGCTATGGAGCTCGCTGTATTGCTTGCTGCTCAGGGCCGGGGGCCTGAGCTTGGGGGTGAGTTACAGCTTGAGAGTGTATGACTAGCGTATGAGTTGCAGAATGCGAACCCTTGCTATCGACGCCTACCCGAGCCTTTTATAGTCCAAGGCTCGGGCGGCTTACAAGGGAAGCCGGGACCCGACAGGTGGTCCCGGGAAGATTGTCTATTATCTACCGTATCTGTAGTTACGCCGGTGGTTGCCTCTGGTCGAAGACTTCTGAGTCTTCATTTTGCCGCCCTGCCCATGCCGTGCACTAGTCATAGTGGTTGATGACGGCGCAGGCGGCATGGGATGTCTTGTCGCGGCGTTTATTACCTGGCAGGTTCTGACACCGCGTGCCAGTCTGTGATGCGACTGGACGCAACGACACCTGACAGGCGCGTGCTCCGCGTTTCCGCGTCTTGGGAAGACGCGGGCCTTGAATACCTTGTACGGGCAAGGTGAGGAGCGCTTTTACGCCCGCTGCCTACCGCTCGGGGGCAGGCAGCACCGTTCTTCTAGCCACGTGGCGTGTCCGGAGCTCTTCTCTGAGGAGAGGGAGGTCCGGCCCCGCTGGACGCGTGGCGCCTTCGGACCTCTCTCCCGCGGAGGGGGAGGTCCGGCTTCTGCACGCCACGTGGCGGGCCCGGAGCTCACCTCTGAGGAGAGGGAGGTCCGGCCCCGCTGGACGCGTGGCGTCTTCGGACCTCTCTCCCGCGGAGGGGGAGGTCCGGCTTCTGTATGCCACGTGGCGGGCCCGGAGCTCTCCTCTGAGGAGAGGGAGGTCCAGCCCCGCCAGACGCGTGGCGCCTTCGGAGCTCTCCCTGCGGAGAAGGGCGAGCACCTTAGGCATTTTACCCTGTGCGCGGGGGTACCCCATATCTCAGGTACCGACACTGGCCCCCGGGCCCATCTCGGGGGAGATAGCGAGCCCGAGGTGGGACCTCCGTCTCTTCCGATCCGCGCACTTTCTCTAAGTCCCGACTTGGCCGCTGCCGGAGCACGAACGGCCGCGGGGTCGTGAGAGCGTGCGCTCACTTGATGATTGCTTTTACTGCGGCGACGGGAGCCCCGGCCATGTTGAACACGCAGGGCTTTCGGAGCTCTTCCACCGTGGGGGTAGGTCCGGCTTCCGCCTGCCACGTGGCGAGCCCGGAGCCCCTCTCAAGGAAGGAGAGAGTTCCGGGCCTGCTGGACACGTGGGGCCCCCGGGTCCCACCCCCTCTAGCCCCGGGTCGAAGTAGTTGGTAGCTCCTTTCCCCCTACTTTACGCAGTCCCCGTTGCCGCAACCTGGAAGTCCTACACACAGGTAGAGGAAACGTAATTCTCCTTGGGGGCTCCCCCTCCCTTGTCTCACAGTCTTATTTGACTTACAGCCCCCAACCATATGCTTGATGCTTAGGGATTTTGTAGAGAGGGGGAGCTGAGCACATGGCAACCATGTACTGCAAGGGTGATAAAAAATAACTCAATTCACAATTCAAATGAGTACAAGGAAAGAGCAAAGTAGGGAAGACTTCTTTTCGTACAACCTTCCATAGGAGGAAGGCAGGCTAAACATGGAGGCCACGACCCACCCCATTAAGAGGGGAAGCAAGACTCTACGCGCTTGGAGTCGGAACCAGGCAAAGCTGAACGTAGTCCTGGACCGTCCCCTGGGGTTTAGCTGCTCTGAGCGCTGCTCCTGGACTCTATGGGGTTCATTACGAAAAGAAAGTTCTGACCTATTTTTGCTCTTAGGGGTAGAACTTACGGAGGTGTTCTATGTTCCAAGGATTCGGGAGAAGGTCCCCATCCTTGGTGGAAAGGCGCACACACCCGGGGCGGCATACTTTCGTGACTCGGAAGGGGCCTTCCCAACTAGGGGAGAGTTTGTGGGCCCCTTCGCGAGAAAGTATGCGCCGCAACACCAGGTCACCTTCCTGCAGCTCCCGGGCACGCACAGACCTCTGGTGGTAGCGCCGAAGCGCCTGTCTGTACCGCGCGTTACGGAGTGCCGCATGTAATCGGACCTCGTCGACGAGGTCGATTTCTCCACGCTGGAGGTTGTCCTGCGTGGCTTCGTCGTAAGCCCGGACACAGTGAGACTTCATGGTGACTTCTGGAGGGAGTACAGCTTCGGCCCCGTACACCATGAAGAAGGGTGTCTCCCCGGTGGCCCGGCTCTGGGATGTCCGGTTAGCCCATAGCGTGCTCGGAAGTTCATCTACCCAATTGGCACCATGTTTCTTCAGGCTGGCGAAGGTACGAGTCTTGAGGCCCCGGAGAATCTCCGCATTGGCCCTCTCGACTTGCCCATTGCTCTTCGGGTGAGCGACAGAGGCATAGCATACCTGAATGCCAAGGTCCTCGCAGTAGTCTTGGAACGCTGCGCTGGTGAACTGGGTCCCATTGTCAGTGATGATCCTGTTTGGGACCCCGAACCGGCAGGCAATAGATCTGATGAATTTTACTGCTGATTGTTTATTGATGGTGACAACTGGTGTAGCTTCCGGCCACTTGGTGAACTTGTCGATAGCGACATAGAGGTACCGGAACCCCCCGACGGTTCTGGGGAATGGTCCTAGGATGTCCAGCCCCCACACGGCAAACGGCCACGAGGGCGGGATCATCTGTACCGTCTGAGCCGGTGTATGGATCTGCTTGGCGTGGAACTGGCACGCCTTGCAGCTCTCGACCAGCTTGACGGCATCCTGGAGTGCTGTCGGCCAGTAGAAGCCATGCCGGAAGGCTTTACCGACAAGCGTGCGTGAGGAATAATGACTTCCACATTCGCCTCCATGGATCTCAGCGAGCAAGTCGCAGCCTTCCCCTGGGTTATACACCGCAATAGGATGTGGTTGGCGCCACGCCGGTAGAGATCCCCCTCTACCAGCGCGTACCTCTTAGCCATACGCACAATCCGTTCAGCGGTTGCATATTCATCAGGGAGGATATTGTCCTTCAAGTAGTCCCGGATCTCCGTGATCCATGCATCGGGTCTGACTTGAGCTTCTGGATCTTGAGCGCTGGGTTGCACGGAGTCCCCAGTGACGCTTATGATCCTTGGCGGTGCCCACGGTTGTAGGGCCACCGGGACCGCCAGCTTCGAGGTGCTGGTCAAGCCCCCTTCGCCCAGCTCGGCGGGTCGGGCTGTGGGCCGCAGCAATGTCCTCTCGAAGACTCCTTCGGGCGCAGGGGCTCCGGTGGAAGCCTTCGTTGAAAGGTCATCGGCTGCGGTATTACCGGCGCGCGGTACGTGGTGCAGGTCCAGGGCGAGGAATTCTTTCTCCAACATCTGCACGTGAAGCAGATGTGCAGCTAGCTGGGGGTCATTGTAGGAACATTCGCCCTTGACTTGCTTGATGACCAGCTGGGAGTCGCCCTGTGCCAACAACTGGCGAGCGCCTAAAGACAGGGCTGTCTGCAGGCCAAAGATGAGTGCTTCATACTCCGCCATGTTGTTGGTTGCCTTGAAATTGAGACGCACCATATACCCAAACTGTTCCCCCGATGGCATGAGGAGCAGTACGCCGGCACCGGCTCCCTGCTTTCGCGAGGAGCCGTCGAAGAAGAGTGTCCAGTGGGGTTCGATGAAGACCGGAGCTTGGTGCTCCGGTTCTCCGCCCCCATGGCCCCCTGGGTCAGTCTCCGTTGGTGTCCACTCCGCCACAAAGTCAGCCAGTGCTTGGCTCTTGACTGCATGGCGTGGGAGGAAGTCCAGCTCAAACTCCGCCAGCTCCGCCGCCCATTTAGCAACGTTGCTAGTCGCATGGGGGCTGTGAAGAATTGTCTTCAGTGGATACGAGGTGACTACCGAGACCCGGTGGTCCTGGAAGTAATGGCGGAGCTTTCTGGAGGCAACGAGCACCGCGTACAGCAGCTTGTGGACTTCCAGGTACCTTGTCTTGGCATCATGAAGTACTTCGCTGATGTAGTAGACAGGCCTCTGTACGGTTCGAACCCTCTTTCTCAGGCCTGGGAGGTCCTCGTCCATTGGACCACTGGAGGTGGGCGGACCCACGGGGGCCTCCGGGAGCTGGGACCCGGAGGCCCTTAAGCTATCTTAATTGTCCGGGAGCTCCGAGGGGTCTTGGGGGACCTCTTGGAGGTCCCATTTGGCCCCCGGGGGGTCCCGCGGGGCCCCCGGGGGTTTATCTTGGAGGTCCGGGAGACTGCCCAGGACCTCCGGGAGGCCGACCTGGACCTCCGGGAGGATGCCTTGGAGGCCCGGGAGACCGTGTTGGTCCTGCGGGGCCTCCTGGCGTCTGTCTTCTGCTACCGGAGCAGGTTGTGAAGATGAGGGGTCCGGCCACTCTGCGACGAGGACCATACTCACTACTTCAGTTGTCGCTGCGATGTAGAGCAACAGGTGCTCTCCGGGCTCAGGGGCTTCCATGATTGGTAGGGTCGTCAGGAGTCGCTTCAACTCCTGGAAAGCCTCTTCTGCTTCGTCAGTCCAGGCAAAAGGGCCTGACTTGCGCAGGAGCTTAAAGAAAGGGAGTGCCCGCTCTGCTAGCCTCGGTATAAACCGACTCAGCGCGGCTAGACATCCTGTGAGTTTCTGGACATCCTTGACGCGGGCAGGGGGTCGCATCAAGTCGATGGCCTTGATCTTCTCTGGGTTGGCCTCAATCCCCCGGTGCGAGACCAGGAACCCTAAGAGCTTCCCAGAGGACACGCCGAACACACATTTATCTGGGTTTAGCTTGGTGCGCGTAGAGCGCAACTTGTCAAAGACTAAGGCTAGGTTATCTAGCAGGGACGGACCCTGCTTGATCTTGACAACTATGTCATCGACATACACCTCAACGAGGTCTCTTATTAACTCCCCAAAGGTTTTGTGCATTGCCCGCACAAAGGTGGGGAGTGCATTCTTTAGACCGTAAGGCATAGACACATAGCAATAAAGGCCGTCTACTGTGATGAAGGAGGTGTGCTCCTCGTCCTCCCTAGACATGGGGATCTGATGGAAACCCGAGTAGGCGTCTAGGAAGCACAGCATATCACAGCCTGACGTTGAGTCTACTATTTGATCTATTCTAGGGAGAGGGAATGGATCTTTAGGACATGCCTTATTGAGACTGGTGTAGTCGATGCACATCCGGAGCTTCCCGCCAGCCTTCGGGACAACGACGGGGTTCGTCAACCATCGAGGGTGGTGGACCTCCCGTATGAAGCCAGCGTCCAACAGCTTCTTGACTTCTTCACGGATGAAGTTCTGCCGCTCGATGGACTGCTTGCGGGGCTTCTGTTGAACCGGCCGGGCGTCGGGGAAGACTTTCAAGTGGTGCTCGATCACCTTCCTGGGGATCCCCGGCATCTGTGACGGCTGCCATGCAAACACGTCGACGTTGTGCTGGAGGAAGGTGACGAGCGCGCCTTCCTATTTACTATCCAGGCCCCCGGCTACCCGGGTGGTCTGGGTAGCTTCGGCGCCAACTTGGACGACCTTTAAGGGGACGCCGCCCTCGTCGAGAGGTTGCACCCGGGGTGCTGTGGTGGAAGCACGGTGACGTGCGCACGGGCGGAGCTGGTCCGGTTCCGTATTGCCGGGGGCTGAGGCCCGAGCTGTCGCGAGTGCTTGGAGCTTCTCCAGGGCTGACACTGCAGCAGTGCGGTCCCCACGAATCCTGAGAACACCTGTCGGTGTTGGCATCTTCAGGACAAGGTAGCCGTAATGGGCTACAGCCATGAACCGGTACAGGGCTGGCCTGCCGATTATGGCGTTGAAGGGGAGGTCTATCTCCGCTACGTCGAACAGAATGTACTCTGTTCGATAGCTGTCCGGAGCCCCGAAGGTCACCGGGAGACTAATGCTGCCGTAGGGGATAACCTGTCCCGGCCCTACCCCTGAGAACGGACTCGACGGGGTGAGCTTGGCCATCGGGATTTGCAGCTTCTGGAAAGCTGCACGGCTGATGAGGTTCAGCCCAGCCCCTCCATCCACCAATACGTGGTACATTCTCACGTTGGCGATGGTAGGGGCCACCAGGAGCGGCAGTTGGCCGGCCCCAGCCATGTTCCTGGGGCAGTCGGTGGCGTCAAAGCTGATGGGGGTCCCCATCCACTTTAGGTGCGGTGCAGCACTTGGGAGTGGCGCCACCGACGCTACCGCTCGGCGCAAAGTCTTGACTGCGCTTTGGGACGAGGGGTCGGCGGACCCGCCGTATATGACGTAGAGCTTCTTCCGACGCTCATCGCCGCTGGAGCTGGAATCCTCGTGATTGCGTGCCGCCTTCACGACACGCGGAGGCTCCTGGATCTCCTCTGGGTGGTCGATGTTGTCTGGAACATCCACCCTCTGCTCATCTTCCTTTGGACGGAAGGGCAGGTCATCAGCCCGCTGCCGCTTCTCCTTGCGGAAGCGCTCTGCGAGCCTTCGGATCTCCCGGCACTCGGCAGCAGTGTGGCGACAGCTGCCGTGCACGGGGCACATATTGTCTTTATCACCTTCTGGGATTGGTGATCTTCGCTGCTTCTTGTCGGGGCGCGGCCCCCGAGCCCACCGAGCGTCGCTGCAGTGACGACTGGGGCTGCGGTCGGTGACTCTATCTTGCTTCTGCCTCGGTCCTTGGCCTTCCTGCTGCCTCCACAGGGAGTATGACTGGATCCGGGCAGTCCCCCTGACTCGGAGGATGGCAGCGAGTGCCAGTTCCGTCCTTCGGCAGCTCTGGCGCATTTGTCTGCCAAGCTGAAGAGCTCTGAGATGTCGCGGACCTCCCTGGTCGCGAGCTTCTCGAGCATCTTCCTGTCCCGGACGCCTTGCCGGAACGCCACCACCACAGAAGCATTTTGAATGTGTGGGATGGTGTTCCGCACCTGGGAGAACCGCTGGATGAAAGAGCGCAGCGACTCCCCAGGTTGCTGCTGGACGGCGTGGAGGTCGAGCTCCGTGCCAGGCCGGGTGTAGGAGCTGCCGAAGTTGGCTACGAACTGTCGGCAAAGCTCTCCCCAGGAGGTGACGGAACCTTGGGGGAGGTTCATGAGCCAAGACCGGGCTGGACCGGTCAAGGCGACAGGGAAGTAATTGGCCATGACGGCTTCATTCCCTCCTGTGGCAAGTACGGCGGTGGAGTAGATCTGGAGGAACTCCGTCGGGTTGACGCTGCCGTCGTACTTCTCGGGCAGGTGTGGCCGAAACTTGCGTGGCCACTTCGCAAAGCGAAGATGGGGCGCGAGGGCTGCACACCCTGCTTCTGTCACTGCAGGTTCTGGTGCCGCGAACGCTGAGTTCGCACCAGGCACAGTGTACCCCGGTATGGGCAAAGCTGCACCATAGGCCGGGGGCGCCATCTGCAGTACATATGACTGTGGCATATTCTGCACGGCGCAGACCTGGGGCAGAGATCGCATGGCGAAGGTCTGCTCTTCAGGCTGGGTCGAGGCCGACGTCATGCTGTCGTCAGCTTCTTGGTAGCGACGCCTTTCTCGGCGTTGTTCGAGGTATACCCGGGCATCTTGACCCGAGCGACACCGCTCCAGCTTTGTCCTCAGATCCATCGATTGAGGGCTGGCAGAGCTGGAATCTGCCGTCTGTTCATCAACCATCGGCGTGCGTATCAGCGACACGGCCGGCTGGTTAGAGTGTCGTCTCCGCCGGAGTCGCGGGCTTGCGGCAGCGACGACAAGACGGTCTACCTCGAGAATCCACCGCTGGGTCGCTGTCTGAGGCGCGTCTCCAGCGGGCGGATTGTGCAGTAGCGCTCTTGCTGCACCTAGCGCACCCCTTCCGGGTACGCCCGGCGCTACTGGAGATATGACGCTGGTTGGAGCCTGCATTGCCGGGGTCGGCGCTGCCAGAGCCGGTTGCTGGCTCCCAGCTTGTACTGACACACTCCGTCCTAAGTGTGTTGGCTTGTACTCCCCCCTAGCCGCGGCTCGCCGCGGAGGCGGGGGAGGTGAGCTTGCCGCCGAAGGGAGCTTGGTCATCTTCGTCGGCAGAAACTCGTCGCGCTAGGGGAAAAGCCCCCTACCTGGCGCGCCAAATGTCGAAGTGTGCGATCGACACTTCCCCCGGGCCTGCACTGGGCAGCCCGCGGAGGTTCTTTTTTCGGAGGGGCTAGTTCCTAGCGGAGAGCTTGCGCGGATGGACGAGTTAGTGAGAGCTTGACACGGGAAGTTTTACGTGGTTCAGGCCGCCGGAGCGTAAAACCCTACGTCCACGGCGAGCTATGGAGCTCGCTGTATTGCTTGTTGCTCAGAGCCGGGGGCCTGAGCTTGGGGGTGAGTTACAGCTTGAGAGTGTATGGCTAGCGTATGAGTTGCAAAATGCGAACCCTTGCTATCGACGCCTACCCGAGCCTTTTATAGTCCAAGGCTCGGGCGGCTTACAAGGGAAGCCGGGACCCGATAGGTGGTCCCGGGAAGATTGTCTATTATCTACCGTATCTGTAGTTACGCCGGTGGTTGCCTCTGGTCGAAGGCTTCTGAGTCTTCATTTTGCCGCCCTGCCCATGCCGTGCACTAGTCATAGTGGTTGATGACGGCGCAGGCGGCATGGGATGTCTTGTCGCGGCGTTTATTACCTGGCAGGTTCTGACACCGCGTGCTAGTCTGTGATGCGACTGGACGCAACGGCACCTGACAGGCGCGTGCTCCGTGTTTCCGCGTCTTGGGAAGACGCGGGCCTTGAATACCTTGTACGGGCAAGGTGAGGAGCGCTTTTACGCCCGCTGCCTACCGCTCGGGGGCAGGCAGCACCGTTCTTCTAGCCACGTGGCGGGTTCGGAGCTCTTCTCTGAGGAGAGGGAGGTCCGGCCCCGTTGGACGTGTGGCGCCTTCGGACCTCTCTCCCGCGGAGGGGGAGGTCCGTCTTCTACACGCCACGTGGCGGGCCCGGAGCTCACCTCTGAGGAGAGGGAGGTCCGGCCCCGCTGGACGCGTGGCATCTTCGGACCTCTCTCCCGCGGAGGGGGAGGTCCGGCTTCTGTATGCCACGTGGCGGGCCCGGAGCTCTCCTCTGAGGAGAGGGAGGTCCGGCCCCGCCAGACGCGTGGCGCCTTCGGAGCTCTCCCTGCGGAGAAGGGCGAGCACCTTAGGCATTTTACCCCGTGCGCGGGGTACCCCATATCTCAGGTACCGACAAATGATGTTTTGGCATTGTTAACAAATGTCGAGTTTGTATTATAAACTTTTTTTCTTAATATAAAGCCAGGTGAAGGCCTGGAGCTTTCTAAAAAAATGATAGAACACACTATTTTCTGTTGTAGTTTGCCACTTTGTCTTTATTTTTCCAAATTTCAGTTCTGGGTCTAGGCCTAAAAATGGAGATTATTTCAAAAATGAGTCATGATGTAATTTCTTCCTTTGAACACAGATCAAATTGGACTTTCGAAAAAAACACACAGATCAAATTGCTATGGCACATATACTATTGTTTTCAGGAATCCTGGATATGATTTTATTGTCCCTATGATGGGAAGGATCCTTCTATACATTCAGCTAGTAGGTAGCATCTGTAATCACATATTATATGCTTATCCTAAAATTATTCAAAGATATCATACAGTTAGTTAGGGTGCTAGACAAACATATCCTCTCTGTTTGGGCTCTAGACTCTTCAGGGATCTTTATGGTGGCCCCTGACGCACCGATGTCTCAGTTTCAGTTCCCACCGGGCAGAAAGAAGACAGACCTGTCCTAAAAATACCCATGCAAGACAACTACCATTATAGCAGGTTTACCCCAGTTGCAGCATCATCACAAGACATATAGGTGAGCTCTTTTCCTTATGATTCATGACTATCGCTCTGAAACAAGATGAAATCGAGCTGTTCCTGGTCATGCACATAGCTTGGCAGCCCCTACACCAAGCAGGAACCTTGAGGTGGCGAAGGCTGGCTGTGCTCAGACGCGGCCCCCATGCATGTGAGGCTTCCGGTTTTCGAAGACCGCCGTACGGCCGCCTGTAAAAAGAAGGGCAATAATACGCTGTTAGTGGCCTTTCCGTCGCGCGAAAACGTGGATTGAGCGTGGAATCCCGAGCATGTGATTGTCACATGACCCGAGCAGCCCCAAGCGCTCGTTCAGTTTCCGGCTGTGTGTCCCGCACCCAGTTTCCCTGCGTGGCTGTTTACCAGATTCCGAGTTTCCGACGGTGGTTTCGGCAAGGGGATTGCAGCCTTTTTTTCTTTCACTTGTACTGTTTATGGGTTTCGAAGACAAACGAAAACGGCTTGTTGGTTTAATCGCAAGGACATGAAGAAGGTTGGCCTGAATTTCAATGAGCTGCATATATAGCTGTCATTTTGCAGTACTATTTCATTTCAGTTATTTTTTCTTTCTGATGCTCTTCAATGCGCTGTCAGTGCATTTCTTCACATTACATATTAGCACGCATGCATCAGCGCGCTCAAATGATAAGCAATTCGGTTCAGGTTAGTGCGTACCGTGTCGTCCTTTCAGATGCCGCCTCCTTGTACGGTTCCATACTGCTAATGGCTCAACTAAATCATTAGTTCCTAATTTTTTAAGAAAAATATATACTCGCTGAATTTCTGTTGGGATATTGTGACCTTTCATAAACCGAGCATATCAACATCTTCCAAGGTTGGTGACTCGACCAGGATCGTCTGCACAGTGGGTAGCCGACCAAGACAGTTCTGCAAGAGATGCGCCTCACCTAATGCTGCTGCTGCTGCTGCTGCCACCATCTTGGAATCAATTCCATCTCATGCATGCCAAAAAGCGCCACTACTAGCATAGCAGATAGTAGGAATGTTTTATCAATTATCAGGACATGAATCTCAGAGGGGAGCTGCTTAAAGCATCTGATAATCCTTCTCATCGTGGAATCGATTCGGTGTCAAGAGGGACCGTTGGTCTACGGGCTTCAGAGGCGTTGTCCCCTAGACCGTCATCAAAATTCGTGCAACTTGACGGGACGCCGCATGTGCCCGCTTTCCCATACGCCTCTTCCAAGGCGCGGTTATGATATGCACAAGTAGCTCTGGCATGGCAGCCATCGGGGTGATGTGGAAGAAACAAAACGAGGCAGGGATGCGAAGCCTTCTCTTCTCCCCCTATATAAGCGCATCAGATGCGCTCGCTTGACCGCACCACAGCCACAGCAGAAGCAGATCCAGCAGTAGCGGCGCAGAGCCTTCCTTGCTCGGCTCCCCAGCCTCCGCAGGGACTCTGTTCGTTCAGACAGGATGAATAAGCCGAGGAGCCAGGGCAGGCAGAGGGGAGGAGGAGGAGGACTCAGCAGGTTGCTGAAGGAGCAGAAGGCCAGGCTCTACATCATCCGGCGATGCGTCATCATGCTCCTCTGCTACCATGACTGATCTGTTGCTTCTCTTTCTGTTCTTCATGGCCATTGACTGACTCTAGGTGTTGCTGCTTTAATTTTCCAGTTTCTAGTTTGTAGGCCTAACGATTCTTTGATGTACATACGGTAGTTCAGATACGTACAGAGAGTCTCCATCTTCAACTTATGTATGCTTCGTTACTAGCAGTTTTACTCCTAAGCCCTGAAATGGCAAGGATGTATTGTTAGGCGTTGGCATCCCATCTTATTGTGTGCTCGTTCTATATAAGAAATGCAATATTAGAAAAGGTTGTCTTGTCTCGGTATCTCCTTTTTGTCTTACTCCCAGATTCATTAAGATAGATTTTAAAGAGAAGCCCTTTGACTAATTCAATAGAAAATTGATGAGACCATCTTATTTCAGCACATAACCAATGAAGGCCAATACACAAAAGTTCTAGAGATACCATCGAAATCTTGGAAATTTCTAGTGCTGCGAGTTATACTCTGAAAAAGAGCGTCACTGCATTGTATTGTTAGTTGATTACGCCTGGAGTTTTTTCTCTTTCCTTGTACGCTTTGGATAAACATGCTATCAACATGAACTGTCAAAATAGTCGTGGGTTGGAAATGGCACGCTGAGCATTTAAATACTAATTTGGAAATGTCACTAATTATGCACATGCTTCTCATTTTTTCATGCAGTACTGTTTCTCCTTCAACTAGTAATGACAGGCAAGTAGATTCCTTTTTTTTCGAAACAACGGGCAAGTTGATTCCTCACATTTTGAAGAGATCAGATTCCTTCATAAATTCGTAAATTTTACAAGTTGCGCCTGATACTGTAAGTTTTTTCCAGCAGCAACCAAATTAGTTTTTTTTTCCTCCAAATAGTACACATTTTCAAACATAAACAACAGAAAATTGAACCATGAAAATCTGTGCAACCATTTGGTAATCGCCTGATGGTACTATTGGATGCAGTGAGGAGCAAGCAGTAGCCCACAAATTTAAATGTGAGAAGCTTCAAGGTACATGCATTTGCATACATGTCTGCAAATGACCTGCCTCTTGGTCCTGATTTCTGAGACGCACAGCTGACAGCTCATTGTGATCACAAGCCTGGCAGATCGCACGCAGGGGTGACATGCGTCCTTATCTTCTGCATTGCCGAATGACTAGATGGCTGAATGAGCCGGTTTGTTCAAATTTTTCCCACCATAGGAATGTGAATGTTCCATCTCATATATCTGATGATCTTTGGTGAAGACTTCTGCATCGCCAACTACCTTGGATGCCTTGAAACCATTGAGTCCTGGACTCTGACGAGCAAGAAGTCCAGCGCTGCTGCTGCTACTGCTGCATTTGACCGACTCACCAGCGCTTCAAACTGACATGAGCGGGTAATGATGCTTTGCTTTGTTCAGAGATCATCAGCTTAGTTTAGTGCAAGTTGGCTCAGTTCGAAACGAGCTGTTGTTCCATTTTAAAATTGGTGTGGTCGGCAGAGCCAGCGTTGTACCGCGCCATCGAAGCTCGCAACAGCAACGCCCAGTCACCGGCAGATAGCAACGGTGGCCTCGCGGAGAGTCAGCCGCCGCCGTTCCCGTGGGCGAAGAAGAACCGCGTGGCCGAGCACTACTCGCTCGCCGAACTCTCCGAGCGAGGGACGGACGATCGACGCCGTAGAAGGCGAGGTCCAGTGCAAGCGCTGCGACGTCCGCGTGATGCTAGCCTGGTGAGCTCAGCCTGCGGACGTTGCTGCCGCCTTCGAAAGCCTAGGAGTGGCCCGTGCCAAGGGCCCCCAACCCAGGGGAGGCGGGCGCGGAGAGCGTTTTCTCACGGGGCTGGGCCATGCGGTCGCGTCGAGTTGGGTTTAGCTCGCGGCAAGGCCCACGCCTGGACCGGGACATTGGGTTGCTTTGCTTCCGTGGCGCGGGCTTGGGAGCTCCCTACGACGCCTCATCGTCAGAAATCGAGAGAACTTCTCTCCCGGGCTATTGGAAGATATCACAATCTCTTGATCGAACACTACAAACGCCGATCGATGGTTCCTGGTGCGTTCTTCACCGACGACTCCCGCAAGCAAGCTCATCGTCGACCACACGTGAATCACCTAGACGACTTTGGGGGCATGAGACCCCTCGGTCTTTACCATGCACCTCACGGCCCGGCATGCATAAAGACTTTTAACCTCACGGCGCCCGAGGTCAAGATCGACGACGAAGAGGGATAGTAGTAGTACAGGGCAGGAACACAAGTGCGGATGAGCGCAACTATATATACCGAATGAACCTTGCATTGACTGACTTGATCGCAATTCGCAAGAACAGTATATATTGCGAGTCGCTGTAAATCGCAAATCGCTGTAAATCGCCGTCGTCACACGCCTGCACTCTTGGCTACCTTGGGGTTATGTGGAGTTCACTCATCGTTGGTAACTCGAGTGGCTCAAATGCAATGCAATGACCTCGTGTGTTTGTTCTTTCCCGGCATCAGCATCGAGTAGCAGTGTTCTTTCCGACGTCAGCTGCAGGGGCAACTGCAAATAGCAGAAGTGTGTGTGTGTGGATGCATGCAGTTTCCTGGAAGGATCAGTACGAAATACTGTGAGGGACGCGCAAGCAACTTAAGGCTGTGGTCTGCCGTTGTAGGCGCGCGGCCGGGCAAGGGAGTTTAATTTGAGTTATATATGTCCATGTTAAGCTACTATGTATCGACAATTCGCTTATACTTTAATATAATTTAATACTCTCTGTCGAAGCGTCTCCGGTCGACACTTTCCGGGTCGGCTCTGTACAGCCCGCGGAGATCTTTACCGAAGGGGCTAGTCCTCTCGCGAGGGTCTCGCCGGAATGGACGAAGGAAGGAGATGAAGGTGGATTCACACCAGAGTTTTTACGTGGTTCGGGCCGCTGGAGCGTAAAACCCTACTTCCACGGTAAGCAGAGTTGCTCTGTGTATTGCTTGAAGGTCTGGGTGAGCTAAGGGTCGAATGCAAATGGATCCGAAACGGCTTACAAAGGGGGCCCCGGGACCCGACAGGTGACCCCGGGGTGATTTCCTGCCATCTACCGTATCTTGCACTAAATGCCGGTAGCTGTCTCTGGCGGTAGCTTCTTAGCCTTCGTCCTGCCGTTTTGTCCATGCCGTAAGCTAGGCGTAGTGGTTGATGATGGCAGGGGCGACAAGGGTTGTCTTGTCACCGTGTTTATTGGTCCACAACCTCTGACATTTTACGCTCGTCTTCACTGTGATGTGACTGGGTGCAACGCCTCCTGACAGAGGCGTGCTTCGCGTCTCGGGAACGGACAAGGCATGGGGTGCCTTTACTCCTGCTGCCTACCGCGCCGAGCGGGCAGCGCTGCTCTGTTGGCCACGTGGCGGGCTCGGAGATCACCTCTGAGGAGAGGGGAGGTCCGGCCCCGCTGGACACGTGGAGCCTTCGGATCTCACCCCCCGCGGAGGGGGGAGGTCCGGCTCTGCTGGCCACGTGGCGGGCCCAGAGCTCACCTCTGAGGAGAGGGGAGGTCCGGCCCCGCTGGACATGTGGAGCCTTCGGAGCTCACCCCCCGCGGAGGGGGGAGGTCCGACTCTGTTGACTACGTGGCGGGCCCGGAGCTCTCCTCTGAGGAGAGGGGGAGCTCCGGCCCCGCTGGACACGTGGAGCCTTCGGAGCTCACCCCCGAAGAGGGGGGAGGTCCGACTCTGCCAGCCACGTGGCGGGCCCGGAGTTCACCTCTAAGGAGAGGGGAGGTCCGGTCCCGCTGGACACGTGGCGCCCTCGGAGCTCACCCTTACGGAGGGGGCGAGGTCCTTAGGTGGTTTTGTCCTGTGCGCGGGGTACCCGGTATTGAGGGTACCAACACTCTCCCTTGCACTTTTGGGCTGCAAACATGGAATTGGAGTCGGCTGAAATTTTATTTTGCTTTTTTAATAATTGCGTCTGCAAAGATTCGAACTCGAGACCTCTGCCTCTGGTATTATGTTAAGCTACTATGCACTGACCAGTTGACCTCTAAAGCTTAAGCTGATGAATAAGGGTGGATAATTTACTTATACTTTAATATAATTTAATAGTTCATAGGCAACACCGACCTAGACACATGCGTGTCTGAAATTCAGAGGACAGAATTTGGTAGAGCGGTAGAGCCGTGCGTTCTTGAACGTGCCTAGCTAATACCGTGAAGTCACTTACTGTTGAACCTCGGAGACGGACGAATCAATCATGGACAAACAGGAGCATGCATGCCCACCATTAATTGGTCGAAAGAAGAAAATCCCCATCAAAAGCCAAATCTAGATGCGCGCGCGGCCTAATGATTGTGATCTGCATATATGCCGACGTCGTCGTCGGGAAGTCGACCGACCCCAGCTCGATCGATCGATCTTCTGATCGAGATCGACCGAACTAATCCTTAATTTTCACACCTGAAGAGGTCGATAGTGCGCGCGTACGTACGTAGTATGAATATGACGATGACCAGCTGTGGTAAAGCGCCACATCAGCTGGCCGTTTGGATAATTAAACCCCGCAATTTTAACAAACGTGGGGTCGCGGAACCTCGACCCAGTCAGCGACGACGCCATTGTGTTAGTGCGTAATGGCGTAGCACGTGCACATGTTTTAGCAAAAAAAAGCACTTTAAAAAGACGTAAGTAGGTGATAATATCGATCTCCCAATAAAACCGTTCGATCTCTTTTCGGTGATACGACACGCACATGCACACTCTGGTAGATCGATCGGATGTGATATATATTCGCGTCCACTCGTGCATGCAGATCCTATATAGCTAGATACGTGCGTGCGTGCGTGAGTGCTTAATATGGATTAGCCAGTTGATGATTACGCATATCACCCAGTAGGCGTGCTCGATGATTCGAGGAATATATGTCCTTGCACATGAGGTGGTGACACGGCCGGCCGGCCGGCCGGCTTAAGATGACGAGGGAAAGCTGGTGAGATAATTAAACAATGTGAAACCATGGAACGGATAAATCACACGGGAAGAAGTTTGCATGCATGACCTCGACACACACGCGCGTGCCACGATCCAGATAAGGATGACGACCGCATCGCCTATTTTATTTACGGCAGCCGCACATGCATACACCGGCCTCTTGCTTGGTAACAGTCGGCATGAAATGCAACGCAACGCAAGTTGCAGAGAGGGAGAGATGTACAGCTCTCTCTCTCTCTCTCTCTCTCTCTCTCTCTCTCTCTCTCTCTCTCTCTCTCTCTCTCTCTCTCTGCCCTTCAATTAGAAATGCGGCCGTCGTCAGCCACGCGCTATTAGACCTAGTTTTTTATCAATTGGAAACTCTAGATCACTTAATTTTCACCTGTTGTGTGGAGCATAATTGCAAACTGCCTTGGTTTATCTAGGATGCCTAAAAATATACAACAATACGGAATGTGGATTAAAGAAACTCTGTCTGGAGGTGATACAGTATATTCTCTGGGTTTAGCTGCAATTTATTGGGCTGCTGCCTGGAATCTTGAAAACAGAGCTACTACTTTTGATAATAAAAATATATCTCATCCTTGTGATATTACTTGTTTCGCTGTTGTACTAATGAAACATTGGGCAGGTTTATATACTGATGGGATGATGCAAATGATTAATGTCGTAAAAAGCCATAAAGGACTGGTGTTGCTTCCTGCTGCAGGTCCAGGAGGGGGGGAGGGGATCAGTATTAACAATTTGGAATCTCAAGAGACTGATCGGACAAAGGTCTCCCGGGTTGGAGAGAAGAAGGACTGAAGAAATGTGAACGCACTGAAAGGTGTAGAATTTCTGGTTCGCCAATCGTTGTTGGAGTTGTATTGTGATGTCCTGAATTTGCTAGTTAATATGAGTAGTAAAACTATGTGAGATAGGTCCCAACGAATCTACCTGACGGTAACATGTAATGACGTGTCGGTGTCATGGTCACACCTCACGTGTACTCGAAAGTTGGATCTCCGTTCTTTAAATGGAGGTGGAAGTATTTCCGATTCAAAAAAAAAAATAAACTAGCTAATCCGAGCAACCGGCCACACCGATGAGCACTTTCCGGAAAGCTAACGTAGGCTGCTGATCCTGCTGCACTTTCCACAAGAGATATCGAGCCGAGCCAAGCCAAGCTAGTAAAAATAAAATAATCAGCATCAAATAAAAGGAACCAAGGGAGTATGACTTAAAATTATAATCTGGTAGAGACCATCCTATACGAGAAGCACAGGGACCTATACTATAGGTGGATTTAGCAGCCTGCTGGAAAAGAAACACTGACATCCATGAAAGATCGAGGCATGTCCGGCTGAAGAAAAAGGCTACGGCCGGGTAGCTAAGGTCGCCAGGCTACGGCGGCTGTTATTGACAGACGACACAACAACTGCGGGCACCCGCGACTGCTAGGGAACAATCAACGCACGCAGAAATAAGACTGAAATCCAACTTGTTCCGTCCCCGAGCTATATATATCATCACCTTGATGACTTGTCGTTTGTCATCTACTAGATCCGGGTTACGTGGCGACGCATATGTCCACGCTTACGCTGTCGTGTATGAACGACTGCTAAGTTCCAGTTCAGTGAGCGAGCCGAGTCGATCCGGTTCAACCAACATGTATGATATGATATGTGCAATTGGATGCGCCATGCAAACCCATTTAAGTATGCTCACTGAGCAGTGAGCACGGTCGGTATACTAGTGACATACCACCAGTGATCATGTGTATCTAATTCTCTCGAAACATGCTCTGGGGCGCACCGTCACGGTCGCCGTTTCCCATCAACCAAGACCTGCACACAAACAAACCTGTAGAAGCAGTAGTAGGCATAACCGCCACCAAGGATGACTAGTAGAAAGAAGGACCGGAGCCCAAGATCCCAGACGGTTCTTCTTTTTTTTTTTACTTTACTTTTCCTGCCAAGAAGCTTGAGCACCGTAATAAGCCAAGCATGCACACAACAACAAAAGAAATCGTCAATGTGAAATTTTTAAAACTCGCAAGGATTGCACAGGTAATTATTAGTAAATCTGACCCACCATGTAAGTAGCTAGATGCTTGTCCACTGGGTGCAGGCACCATCACATCATCTTCACTTGAGTTGGGACACACCAACACAAGCCCATGAGGTGCACCATGATCGAGTCCATGACACATATTAGTGATCCGTTATAAGAATATCGTACATTTATAAAAAACATGTTATTACTTATAAACACAGCAACAAAAAAAAAAGAATGTATGCCCATGTAGAACTAGTATATATGGGGTAGTGTGAGTGGGTTAGTTTGTACTACTCACACCTGACATCAGCCTATATATTGAAGAAACCTCCCCCCTTCACTAGTCCTTCCCCCCACCATTTCAACAGCTTTCATTAGCGTACCAAGCCCTACTACGCTTCTCTGTTAAGCATCTCGTTCTCCAACGGGCGCAGTGATCGGATGGACAGCACGAGCTGCCTCGTGGACGACGCCAGCAGCGGCGCCTCCACGGGCAAGGACGTGCCGGAAGCAGAGCCGAGGCCGCTGCAGCGCTTGGGCAGCGGCGCCAGCGCGGTGATGGACGCTGCGGCCGAGCCAGGCGCGGAGGCGGACTCGGGCGGCGGCGCGGGGCGAGCTGCCGGCGGGGGAGGGGCGAAGCTGCCGTCGTCGTCGTCCAAGTACAAGGGCGTGGTGCCGCAGCCCAACGGGCGGTGGGGCGCTCAGATCTACGAGCGGCACCAGCGCGTGTGGCTCGGCACGTTCACGGGCGAGGCCGAGGCCGCGCGCGCCTACGACGTCGCCGCGCAGCGGTTCCGAGGCCGCGACGCCGTCACTAACTTCCGCCCGCTCGCCGAGTCCGACCCGGAGGCCGCCGCGGAGCTCCGGTTCCTCGCGTCCCGGTCCAAGGCCGAGGTCGTCGACATGCTCCGCAAGCACACCTACCTCGACGAGCTCGCGCAGAACAGGTGGGCCTTCGCCGCCGTCTCCCCGTCGCCGCTGCCCAAGGGCCCTGCCTCGTCGCCGCCCGCGCCCTCCTCGGTCACGGTGCGCGAGCACCTGTTTGACAAGACGGTGACGCCGAGCGACGTGGGGAAGCTGAACCGGCTGGTGATACCGAAGCAGCACGCGGAGAAGCACTTCCCGCCGCAGCTTCCGGCGGCTGCGGCGGTCTCCGGCGAGTGCGGGGCCGTGCTCCTCAACTTCGAGGACGCCACAGGGGAGGTGTGGAGGTTCCGGTACTCCTACTGGAACAGCAGCCAGAGCTACGTGCTCACCAAGGGATGGAGCCGCTTCGTCAAGGAGAATGGCCTGCACGTCGGCGACGCCGTCGGGTTCTACCGCTCAGCCGACAAGCAGCTCTACATCGACTGCAAGGTCCGCCCGAAGACCACCGCCTTTGTCAACGCTGCGACATCATCACCCTCCGCCGTGAAGCCGGTGAGGCTTTTCGGCGTCGACTTGCTCACGACGCCGATGCCGGTGTCGTCGGCCGCGCCGGTGCAAGAGGAGATGCCCATGAACAAGAGGACCTGGGACTTCATTTCGTCGTGCGCACCCCACATGTTTTTCAAGAAGCAATGCAGGACTTCGCGCTGACCTAGCTAACAATTTTGCTCCCTCGTGGTTGCTTGACTTGCTTCACTCGGATGCATTTCTTAGCGATCTCTGTAGCTTAGCGATGTTGAACCTCAATCTTCTTCTTCTTGAATTGTTCATTTCGTTTCTTCTACTTGTCCTGTTCATTTTTTTCTTAACTCGCCGTAAATTAGACATTCTTTCGGTTAAGTCTTATATTCACTAATTAGATACTTCTTGAGGCCTCCACATTAATCAGAGGAAAATCATAGAAATTCTAAAACAAGCAAAACATCTATCCATCAATTGGATTATAGATAAATAATAGTCATTAGATCTAATATGGTCTAAATTATTCATATTTATTACTGTACAAAATTAGACCAAAACACCTCTAATACTTCCTCCATTATGAAATAAATAACGTTTAGGATAAAAAATTAGTTCAAATTGAACTAAATTAGTTGTCCTAAACGTTATTTATTTCAGAACAGTGTGAGTATCTATTTCTAACTTACCACACCATTACTAAAAGTCCATGTCAAACAGGATACAAAAATACCAAAATTCAGGATAGAAATAAGATACTATAACGTTTCACATCAAACTCAAAACATAAATATGTGAATTTCGGAATAAGAAATATATAAAAATAATTAATAATATTTCTTCAAAATTTGAGGGAAAACACATACATAAAGGAATCCGTGACAAATATAATTCATTAACAAATAGAACTCATATAAAATAGAGTATATATAAAACATAAACTAAAATTTAGATTAGTAATTAATAATAAAATTGGTACTTAAATTTTTATGTGTTAAAATGTAGTTTTTCATGCGTACTAGCCTGTGCTAGCGCACGGGATTGATCATGTACTAGTATATACTAACCAACAAGCCATGGAAAATTACATGCCGCCATAAGAAGCTAGTAATGTTTATTTGGAACTTAACTTGGTTTAGCCATGCGTGCTGTGATTTGAAAGACACTATAGTTCGATCAAGTTGTCAATTTACGGCTACATGTTGCAATTTGACTCTCTTGCTCTGATGCTTTCATGTGGTTTAAGATGTGATGTGTGCAGATGCATTGCATGTAACACCAGGACTGCCGTGCTGCTGTATTTCTTTTTTTTTCGAACCAGGCCGGTATAACCAGCATTTCATTTTATAAGTTGGAAGAAGAAATACATGTACAAGTAGTACATTGTGGTGGCCCAAAAGACTGACCATTGCTGCTGTATTTCCTTGGTGAATATCTTTCTGTCCTGAGACTGGCCAGAAACCAACGGAATTTTTCAGCAGTTTTGAGGCTTTGGTAAAAGGAAAGGAAAGTTGTGATAACAGTGGGCGACATCTATGCAGCATGCCAGTTTCTAGAATGCTTACCTGATGAGCAATAGTTGTCGTTACTATCTTCTTATTAGTGTTCATGTTCATCAACAGTGTGGTTAATTATTTAGCACCCGCGTATCAGATGAGTGATATTGGATAGTCGTACATATATATATATGACTCTAGTCTATTATTTTTAGAAAAGCATATATGTGACTCTAGTCTAGCTTATTACTAATTGGATGCGAGGTAAAACCCAATGGGAAGAGACACGGACGAGCAAAATTAGTTAGACAGGATAAGCTTCGGGACTGCGAGGGCAACACATGCATATCCACTGCATGCTTCACCAACTCCTCCTGATACAGACAAAGAGACAGACGACACCACACGGGTCTCTCCGAGGAAAAGAGATGGCCTGCGTTGCATGCACAACACATGAGGACGTGCATCTGTACTGCTTTTGATTCTCCCCCTCTCAAGAATTCAGGAAAGGTGGATGCATCATGCATGCCACTGCAGGCTTCGCGGAACTGTTCGTTCTTGCCTTTGCAAAACCGAATCTCAATGGCTTTAAGCTGAACTCGCAGGTCGCCAGAAAGTAATGACCTTTAGGTTTCTGACGAATACGTGAACACGGCCTCGAGCGATGTACATATGCGCATGGTCCACTACTTCACAAGTTCTGTCTTACATGTATCTGAACAACACTTTTCTGTCAGATATAGGTTGGAGTTGATTGATTCCATCGATTGGGCAGGGGCTAGCTGTATGTTCCCATCCTATGGAATTTCGGGATGAACGGCCTAGATCCTGCCTAATTTGCAGAGAGGTGCCTCTCTGCATTGACAACATCAAATGCAGAGGGTCTGCATATCCAGCTACACTTGCAAGAGACATGGGACACACAGAGAGAGAGACTCGCGAACAGTAGAGTCAGAGAGAGACGGCACACAGGACTCCACAGGGACAGCCCGACTTCGGCGACCGTTGTCAAAAATCCAGCCAGGACCTTGTCGCGCGTTGAAGGCACGGCGGTTTCAGGCTCGCCACTGCCCACTGGTTGCTGGCTGGCCACCTGCGGTGAGGTTTGCTGCAGTGCCAGCGCCTGGAGCCTGGAGGCGGACTAGCAGGGCGCTTCACGCCACGACACGGAACTGCAAGTTGCATACTTGCATGTGTTCAGTGAACGAGCGCGAAGGCTTTGCATGTGGAGGTGCTAGGTATTTATGGCGAGTCAACCCTGCGTTTGCGACGCGCTGACAGCCGGCCTGCCTTCGCCTGGGCTGGGCTGGGCCGGGCCGGGCCTGGCTAATAACTACTGACATGCACCACGTCGTACATGTGTGATCCCTCCTCTGCCATCTGCAAAGCCCGGTTCTTCTCTATCGATTATCGTCCAGAAATTTGTTTGAGCCTGGCGTTCATTTAAACCCCATTGCTTTTTGGGCGTATTATGGACAGTAGACTTACGGACATGGCACGGAGCGGGCATGTCGAAGTGGAATTGTGCCACTCAACTGGAGGAAGCCAACGGCGCAGTTCAACTGCAACCTGTAACATCTCAAGCGAAAAGTACGAGCTGCTCAACTGTGGCCGCTGCGTTCCCCCGCGATAGCCTTCAGGCAGCTCAACCTTACCCGTGCCTTCCTCCACTTCTCGATTTTGAACGACGGTGGCGTTGCCATCCGTGCAACTGACGTCGCCGGCACATCGCGCTCTCTGGGCGCTGGTCTCCTCCACGGCCCCATCCCGGCCGCACGCTGCTGACAACCCGCGGACTCGGCTTCGTCGCCGGCGGTGGCTTCTCCGATCTCCTTTTCGATCGCCTCGGCGCGCAGCGCCAGCTCCTTCTCGCCGGCGCGAAGCGCCTCCACCCACGCCTCCGCCGCGGCCGCCTTCTTCTCGGCGGCCGCTCTGACGGCCTCGGCGCGGCCGGTCAGGTACTCGTACTCGAACCTGGCGATCGTCACGTTGCCGGACATCTGCGACGTCACGGCGGCCGCCCTTGCCAGCACCGCGCTGTCAACTGCGGCCTTTAGCTCCGACGTCGCCGCGGCCTCCGACGCCCTCGCCGCCTCGAGCTCCCTCACCGACTGCCTGATCCTCTGCTCGGCCGCAGAGATCTCGGCGCTGACGTTCTCGGCCTCTTCTCGGACGCGCTGACTCTCCAGCTCCGTCAGCGACCTCTCCTTCTCCGCCGCCTCGATTTCCTCGTCCAGCTGCCGCAGCGCCGACGACAGCTCGGTCAGCATCGCCTCGGCCGCTTCGTCGGCGGCCGTGACGGCCTCCAAGCGGGACCGGGTTCTGAGCAGCTTGGCGTTCAGCTGCTGCACCTGCGCGCCGGCCTTCATCTCCTGCTCCTCGAGCCGGCTGATCTCCTCGGCGACCCGCGCCGTCTCCTTGCGCGTGCGCTCGACGGAGTTCGCGAACCGGAGTCCCTCTTCTTTCATGGACGCCAGCTCTGTCCTCGCTGAATCCAGCTCGGTTTCTGCATCCTGCAGTGATGCATCATCTTGCTCCTCGTGTTGCGTGATCGTTAGTGCGGACTCGTCATTCTCGACGTCGGAGCTGCTCGCCGTGGCGAACCTCTCCTCAGCGTCGCTCGAGCTCGTGCGGCTTGCATCTCTACGGATGACCCCCTTGGCGCGCGTCCACGTGATCCGCTGCATCTGCATGCCCTTGCCGAGCCCGCCGGCCTCGGCGACCTCCGCAATTGCACGCTCTTCGTTTGTCTCGCCCGCCTCGGCGACCTCCGCAATGACACGCTCTTCGTTTGTCTCGCCCGCCTCGGCGACCTCCGCAATTGCACGCTCTTCGTTTGTCTCGCCCGCCTCGGCGACCTCCGCAATTGCACGCTCTTCGTTTGTCTCGCCCGCCTCGGCGACCTCCGCAATGACACGCTCTTCGTTTGTCTCGCCCGCCTCGGCGACCTCTGCAATGACGCGCACTTCGTTTGTCTCGCCCGCTTCGGGCTCCACACCGTCGGGAACACGCGAATCGGATCTCATCACCCTGGGCGTTGGCGTCTCCGCGTCTCGCTCGGCCTTGGCCTTGGCCTCCGTTGCTGACTTCACCTCACGCTGCAGCTTACGGAGCTCCCTCTTCACGCGGTCCAGCTCCTGCATCACCTCGACGTACGGCGTGTCGCTCTTCAGAGCCTGATCACCGCCGGGTGCCTCGACGTCGACGAGGCCTTTCTTCCTTCTGCTGATGCCGTTGCCGCTTGCATGCGTTCCTTGGAGCCCCGACCTGCGAGAACGCGCCCTGGTATTGACCTGGTCGATCTGGCGCTCCAGCTCCTTAGCCATGGTTGTTGCCATTGACAGCTCGCTCTCGGCGCGGGCACGCTCCCGCTCCACAACGGCCACGCGCTGATGGCGCCTTTCGGTGCTGGGTTCCGCCGGTTGCTCGATTTCAGGTGACAAAACCTGCATCTACCATTGCAGGGTAAATGTCAACATATACAAAAACATCAGCAAGAAACAGAGTAGCATGTAAACAAATACAGAGTAGCACGTCGTTCTTTTTCAGTATTCAGGTGGTACCTTCTGGGTGTCTCTTCTCCTGCTCCTCCCTGGCCTTTCAACATCTATGCTCTGAGCAAATATGCTCATGGCGTCTCCTGACTTGCTCTCTACCGAGTTCTGGTCCATTGCACTCTCCATAACTTTTTTAAGCTGCAGGGTCAGATCCTTATATAGGAGAGAAGGTGCATACGGCGTCTGGAGTGGTGGTGACAAGCGACGGCATGGCAATTCCAAGCCTTCCCTGCCTGGCAAAATTCATTGGATTTCACTACAGCACAACACAGCTGTCTTCACATCTTACACCACGTTCCTGTCACGGCCTCCTTCCAGAAAGCAGATGGGGTAAGTTATTCTCTTCCCCGCTCACAGTTTCTTGTTAAGTCAGATGACAGTATGTTGCGGCAGTAAATTTGTGCAGCTTTCATAGTGCATGGACGGCGCATACAGTTTCCGTGATCACGTACTGTTCCGAGATCTCTGCATTTCATCGTGTAAAGTAACCGAGTTCACATCAAACGAGGAAGTTTTGGAGAACAGCTAGCATATTCACAGCAATCTCAGTTTCTTATTTACATTTCGGTGAGCATCTCACAGCTTACGTGTCCAGTGGAGTAAAGCATTAACGGTCGAACATGTCACTATCGGTAATCACAATTGCTCGCGTCTGGCAAGCTATTGGCACCGGTAGTGATCGTCATGTGGCGAGCCAAGATACAACACCCATGCTTTGGAGACTCCTAATGACCCGTCAATTTTATTTTCAGTTTGGCTGCTGTGCAAACGGAGAGCAAACTCAAGACTAGGACAAAGCTGTGCAAGTAAAACATCGCCACTGTTACGTGAGATTCTTCCTGGGAAATACTGCCACATGTACAATACAATTTTTTATCATCACAAGTCGAATCTGCTAATATGGCTTGCAACGCTCTTGTTGATCGAAGCTGTTTTTCAGTGAACTTTTGTCTTGACAGGGCCACGTGGTATCTTGTTCAGCACGTTGGCGTCAACCTTTTTGTAGAACTTCTTGAGGTCTTCACCACCCTTGGCGATCAAATGATCCACTTCTGCCTCATATCTTTCATATAGTGCCGGTACAGTGAGAGCACATAAAAGTCCTAATAAAGAAATCATTTTATAAATTGCCATAATGCCAGCACATATATATGGAACCAAAGGCTACGTACTACACCAGTTTTAAGTTTAAGGTTTCATGATACTTACCAACATATATTAGTGTGGTGAAGCTGCAGGCATCTCCGACTACTGCCAGTATCCACAGATATCCAACCACCTTATATTGAAGAGAAAATATTTAGTTCGGTAAGCTGAATATCAGGAGCAAAATATGCCATAGAGATTATTTGATCAAAATAATATGATTAATGGGTGCTCTTTATCATTGAAATGCCAGAGGCTGCTTCTATGTACCAAGAGGAACTTCTTGAGATCCTTCCCGCATGCAATGTCGTATAGGATCGAGACAAAGTGAGCCAGTTTGTAATGGATGGTCAGTGCACTTTCTCTGAAGGCATGTTCAGAAACAATGATTTCTGGGATCTGTGGTGGAGGCCTGGAAAAACAAGGAATTAGTTGAGATTTTCTTATCTATCATCCCTTGCCCAGTGAGCATGGTAATAAGGTAACCAAACCTGTCGAAAAGGGGCGCGACATTCGACCAAATGAAGAGAAGCAGCAGCCCAAGGAGTGCAATGTGGCAAAGGAGAGTCACTATGTTGTACTCAACCACATCGAACAGGAACCAGACCAACGTGGCTCCTGCGAGGATCCCTGCGGATACATTTCTGTTCCTCCATAGCAAGATATCAGCAACTGCAAATTCAGTGGGGGAAAAAATCAATAGGTAACAGCGTGGAGCTGATTCGGACATAGGGAAAAAGTTTACACGGCACTTTTCGGATTAGGCACCTTTCCATCCACCGAGTAGCTTATGAACTGATCGGTGCCTGCGAAACAGTTTTATCGTCGGCCGATCATCGTCAGAGGAAGAATCACTGAGAGAATGAGGAACCATGGCTTCAGACTTCTGACAAACTTTTGGTAGGATGGGTTAATTGGCCTGGTCACAAAAGCTCTTCTCCTTATAAGCAAACAGGTTAACAGGACAAAAGAGCCTAGTTTCAGAAGGAAAGGATAGCTTTGTGCAGGGGGATGCAGGGGAATGAACGAATATGAGGCAACACTGGCGTCAACCTGAGTTTTTTCTGACAAGTCAGGGATTCCTTCTTACATCCGTGAAGGCACATCTAGCTATTCTTGCATTTTTTTTTTAAAAAAATGGCTACCAATATCTAGCGTTTGGGTCCTGTTGCTTGTTTTTTTAGCGTCTTTTGTCAAATAACATCTACTTATGGAAGAGTCACTTTTTCAGGGGGTCGACCTTGGTAAAAAGCATGGTGAGTCCGCGACCCAGTTGAATCATGAACTTTATTAGATTCAGGTTTCAGACTCTATAAACTCTATCCTGAGTTCTGACATTAGTATGAGATGCTTCTAGATGACGATTGACTAAAATCTGTCAAGTGGTGCGTGGGACAGCTGGAGAAGTGCCATTGCCACTACAGAAAAGTCGATGGACTTGTCCATCGGCAAGCTGCTCATCTGATTAGCATACTGTCCTCTGCATTCGATTTGTTGGTGAGAAAGAACACAGTTAATACAGTGGGTATTTCCAAGTTCAAATATTCAGCTAGGCTTGCAGTTGCGATGCCCTGACAGTTGCGTGGTTACTTTTACCTTTCACGCAACTTCCCTACTACCGGATGTTTTATGTTCCGTTTGCTTTGCAAAGCAACCAAATTAACTACCGAAGCAAAACATCTTAATCAGCTCGACTAATCTGATCAGAACAGAGCAATGAACAGTGCAATTTAACAAACCTTATCATGGCCAATCCACCAAACCTGCCTTTTGCCTAGCGTGTGACGCGCAGTTTTCTTGTACGCGAGTCGAGTTGCTTTCAGCGCGACGTTCCTGCACCGAAACTGTCAGTTCTCTTCTCTCTCTCTCTCTGCTTCCATTATTTGGGTAGTAGTGCATGCGCAATTATGCATATCATTTTTTCTTCTCTAGTGGCGCAAACGTTATGCTACTGTACCATCTGCGTCGCACACTTGTACTGCACTAGCATCGTGTGCCCTTGTAGTTTCTGGTTTCTGCTCAACGTGGCGCTAGGCCTGGTAAAGTGCTCCGATTCTTTCACAATTTATTTCAGCATCTATTATATTTTAAATTAAAATAAATATAAATTTAATCCTTTTTTATCTGATTCGGCCCTCCTCGTTTTTAGTTTATTTTTTAGGCCCTACATGGCGCAAGGTTGCAAGTGTGTTGAAGCCTACAAGTGGGACATGTCTCCCTCTTCGAATGCCTGCACCATCCAAGTAAGCGTTTGTTCACTAACATTTGCTCGTTGCATTCGCCTGTCTACGTCGCATTCGAGGCTGGAATTCCTCGTCGTACTTGTCTACATCATTCACCATCCGAATACGTTAACGATGTTAGGCGTGAATAAACCATCCATCCAGCTAATCGTTAGCTAGCTACTAGTCCTTTCTCAAACAGTTTTTTTTTTGCAAGATAAAATACTACTAAGGCATGCAAAGTTTAACATTTTGGTGATGGGTTGAATGATTGCAAAGGCAGTAAACCCATGATCCCACCCTTTTCTTTTGACTAAACTGGTCAAGTGTGATCTTGTAAGCACTTTAGCACACCGAGTTTTTCTTTTCCTTTTACCTTTACTAAGTGCAGCTCTGAAAAATTTATTCAGTTATGTAATTTCTAATGTTTTAACGCCATTGATCAGTTGTTTTCATATATTCCTTTCATTTCAAATTATTTAATGTTGAGTGGTTTAATTTTTAAACTAAGTAGCGTCAAATAATTTGAAACAGAGGGAATACTTGGTTTCCAAGAATATTGGCCATGTAAGTCTCATGCATATTTCACTCAACTGTTGTTTTTTTTTTTGAAAAGAGGCAGGAGCGCTGCCCTTGCATTAAGAAGAATAGAGTTACAGTCTAAGAGATACAATTACTAAGAAAGGAAAAGAACAAATTACATTAGAAGATAGACTAACAAACAGGATCCACCCCTAAGAAGATAAGTCAGCTAAAGTATTACGCATCGTTGAGTCTGAGGCTGTGTTGAGTAACCGGATGTCTTCTAGCGCCAATCGAGCAACTTGGATATGTGAATATTCCTGATTCTGAAATATCCGTTGATTCCTCTCCTTCCATATCCGCCACCAGAATGTAAACAGAATACCAACAACTGTCTTGAGGTGATGTTTGGAACACGAGGCACTGATGAAGTGAAGCCACTCTGATGCGCCTTCGAGTATAGCCTGATGCAGCTGGGCCGGAAGTCCAAGCATTTGAGCCAGTTTGCGCCACGACGTCTCTGTAAAATTGCAATACGAGAGGAAATGGTCTGTTGTCTCAGGTAAACAGTAGCATAATGCACAGTTGGTCTGATGCGGCCAGTGCTTCTTGACAAGGTTGTCAGCTGTTAGAACTTTATTATGCATTACCAACCATGCAAAGAATCGACAACGTGGCTGCGTTTTAGCAGCCCAAAGAAACGGTGCCCAACTGATGTCCACACCACCAAGGAATTGGATTTCATAGGCAGAAGATGTAGAATATTCTCCACTTGGCGTCCATCTCCAAGTTATTATGTCTTTATTTGCAGTAAGGTTGATATCCCGCAATATCTGAAACAGTAATATAAATTCATCAAGTGCTTCTTCATTCAAGAGAGGGGTAACATTTTTAATCCAATTGAGATTGGGGAGCTCTCGGGCAACTGTTCGTGTTTTAAATCTGGCTTGCTTAAATAGAGTAGGTACTAGATTCATCGGCGCTTGTCCATACAGCAACAACTCAACTGTTGTTGCTGCGTGCCCGTAGAATTACTTAAATTGCATACTGACCTCGCATAGATCGGGTTTCTACACCGAGTATTAGACTCCTAGGAATGTTAAGACTAATATAATATGTAATTTAAATTAGATTCACGGGAATTTGTATTCAAACACTGGCATAGCTACGGGCGATCGATGTCGGAATTCTGATCCATGATCACGTCGGTCATGCTACTCCGACGACCAGGGGCGGAGCTACAGGTCTCCTCGGTGTCAGCCGATCGACACCGATGAAGTTTCTTAAATCGAGTGTTGAATACAGTTAATCACTGTATCTGACACCGGTGTTTAATGGAGCTGATCTCAACGGCACGCTCGGTTGGCTTCGATCGCCCCTGCTGACGACTCCGACTCTCCGAGGCCCTAAGCTTCACGAAGCTGGAACGCTCTCGCTTGCTTGCAGCCTTGAAGGAAAAAAAAAGAGAAAAACAAAGGTGCCCCACCCAGAGCTCCATTCGCACGCGTGAACTCTACAGTACGTGTGCTCAGTGTTAGAAAACAATGCACTTTATAAATAAAATTATTTCCTAAAATTATTACCATATGCATGATGAATAATTCGCAAGACATAAACAACAACTTACATGTAAAACAGATTATGTCTATTAAATTCATGTGTAAGAGACTCATCTCTACTTACAGTGCTGATGTCTCCAGTTTAAAAATGATGAGTCGTGTGTATGAAATAGGCTGTAGAGGAAGGAGATCTTCTTTCTGAGCAGTCGCGCGAACGCTACCAAAAACCTGATTCGCCTCAACCCGTGCAGGTTCTTCAGCGAGGCGTGGTTTCAGAGACACTGCTCTCCCGCTCACTAGTGACACACCGGTGAGTGGGATGAAAAGGCTAGTGTTAGCACACAATAACATGGATCGGAGTGTAGTCGTTGATTCTTTACAGAACGAAGTCAAGTTCTGTCCTTCTGAACATGTATACATGTCCTTTATATAGCAGCAACACCACTAGTAACTGACAGTAATTAGTCACAATTATGCAGAATATTTCAGCTCATTTAACTGAATGCAATGAAGCACCAGTAACTGAAATATTATTAGCTGCTGTTATTGAGACATAATTGGTATTCAAACTGTTTCGCAACACAGATAATTGCGAGCAGTTAAGTCGTGTTAGTGGCTATTTTAATAAAAAGAAAGATATTAGAATTATTGCGCCAGTCGCCACGTCACAAGTCACAAGTCACGCGATAATTCAAGCGAAAATACGCGAATACGCGCGCGAGTGTGACTTTATGTGTGACTGTAACTCATCCTTCTCTCATATATTCCACACAAAGAAAATAACTTCAAATATAAATGGGTGTTACTCTCCTCAAATAGTCAACGTGAGATTAATGCCTTTTTTATAGCTTTTGGAATTCAATGGAGAATAATTGAGCCTAGAAGCTCAAATATTCCAACACTCAGCAGTGCCACGCTGCTGCGACCTTCCTTGATCAGCTTTAGCCATCGCCCTCAGTTCAGCAGGAACACTCATGGTGCCTTCTTCCCGGCCTACACTTACCCAACCCACTACTAAACTCTCCAGAAGGCTAAAGGACCGCGCCGTTCATACAGACAGAGGAACCGGAAAAGACGGACACGTCGCCGCCTGTGCCGTACGCTTGGTGCTCCACGATCCTGACACGTGAGAGTCCTACACTTTGGGGGATGTGCCATGCATGGACTCTCGGAAGGTGTGGACGATGGAGCTGTGGTGGTGGGGTGGGGATGCCACTAGTGCCGGTCGTCCCAGGATCAACTCACGCTTGACGCTTCCGCGCGTGGTTGTGAGCGTCATCCCGTCGTTGCACACGAGCACAAAACTTAACCTGAGAGATCTCTTTCGATCGATCTGTGATCAACACCACCACCACCTGGGTGTCCGCTGCTTACACTGTGCGCTTGTCACCTACTACGGCTTCGTCACTCACACGGCCTATATAAATACACCATGGATCGCCCCCCGTTCTGCGCAACACATACACCCGCAGCACATCACATTGTCGTCCACAGTAGTGTTCTCTACTCGCTTTCGGAGACCAGTCTAGCAGCAGGCGACTGTGCCGCGCGCCATTTTGCACGCCCGTCCTCCGACCCTAACATGGCAGCTGGGAGCAACCGGCGGGCGCCGCTCGCGCTCCTCCTGGTGACGCTCACGGTGGCCGGCGCCGTGCTGAGCCTCACGCCGGGCGCGGGCGCGGCGACGACGTGCGCCCCGACGCAGCTGGCACCCTGCGTGCCCGCCATCGTCGGGAACGCCCCGCCGTCGCCGGCGTGCTGCGCCAAGCTCAAGGCGCACCCGGCGGCCTGCTTCTGCCAGTACAAGAAGGACCCCAGGATGAAGCGCTACGTCAACTCGCCCAACGGCAAGAAGGTGTTCGCCGCCTGCAGGATGCCCCCGCCCAGGTGCTGAGCGCCTGAAGCCCCGTTCTCGTGCGAGCACACTTACGCAAGCCAACTAGTACACGAATGGCGTGTCTAGTATCCGGGTTCCATGTGTCGTGGGCTTAGTACTAAACTGCTAATAACAGGGCGCTCTGCTCTATTAGAGTTGATGCTCAAGAATAAAGTAAGTGAGACGTAGTACTTGGTACAGTGTGATTTCTACTCTGCAGGCTTGACACGTCATGTGTCCCACTGTTCGTATGTTCAATCTACGTATGGAAAATAAATGTTATACTATTGTAAGCGTCTGGCCACTTCCATTCCGGTTGCTACTTCGTTCGTAGTAGAAAGCAGAGCACGTTTCGGCACATTTGCAGCCTTGTGCTGGCGTTCCAGCTACGTGATACAGAAATGTTGACAAACTGAAACTGAAGGTTCTAGCACTGGCGACTATGTGGCGGAATCTGCAGATCGTTTTGCTCTGCTTTCCAACATTTTCGACTGCTCTCGTCATTGAAGGCCGGCTGTTAGGCTGCAACTGCAACTGTGTGCATCACAATCCAACCAGTACCAGCTTTCTGACAAGCTCAGTTTCGACACCGATTTCACCAGCGTTGATATGATGCGGTATTCCTCCAAATGCTCATGATCGATGGAGGAAAACATTTGCTGCTGTTCTCTGAATTCTTATTGATGTTCTTCCTTGCTCCAACCAACTGAAGGACCGTCATTCCATAGCTGTACACATCGGAATTGCTTGTTTTTTTTATCCGAGCTGCTGTGAGAAGACCTCTGGGGCGATGTAGCCGATGGCTCCCCTTGCACCATGAATGGAGATAGTATTTTCTTTTGTCATGCGCCGTTTTGTCAGTCCAAAATCAAATAAGAGATCTTTGGACAGAAATCTTAGTCTAGTAGGATATTGTGGGGTTTAATATCAACATACAGAATTTTGAGTCAATTGTTATTATAGCATCCGTTTCGAGCGGCTTCGACAAAATGACACGCACGTCGTGGGCTTCTTTAAAATAGCACTTATATCATTGACGCACCGTTAAAATAGAATTTCTGTCTAATCTCCCTCTTTTTAACATTTTTCTTTTCTTTCCTAATTATTATAAACTCTAAAATGACCATTGTGCCCTTTAATTTTTTTTACTGTACCCTAACATTTTGCTATGCGCTACTGTTCCTCTTCTCCCAAACGCCGCCAGACCGAGGTCGAGCCGCCGCCGCCAGGCCTGCGTGGCCGAGCTGCCGCCAGGCCTCCGAGCCGGCGCCGCCAGCCCGCCTCAAATTCGAAATGAACACAGGCTGCTTATACAAGGTGCGGTCACATTTCAGAGATTAAGGGTGCATCTAAAAACAGTAAAAAATTAAAGAAGGGCACAATGGTCATTTCGGAGTTAATAACAATTAGAAAAGAAAAGAAAAATACTAAAAAGAGGAAGATTAGACTGAAATTCTATTTTAACGGTGTGTCAACAATATAAGTGCTAACATGAGTGTCATTTTATCGAAGCCGCTCAAAATGGATGCTATAATAGCAATTAACTCGAATTTTGCCACTTCCCATCTCTAACCCTACGGCTGGGCCAATCCTATCCAGTGGCCACCGCCCGCCGGATTCCACCCCACGCCGCCGCCTGCCACCGCCACGCGCCAGCCGCCGCCCGTCGGCTCCTCTCGCGCGACGCGTGCGCACGCCTAGTCTGCCACGGCGCCACCCGCCGCGGGCTGTGGACACCGGCCAGGGCGGTTGCGTTGTGGTAGACGCCAGCGACGGCGGCAGGGTCAGCCCCCCTGGGTGGGCCGCCAGTTGGCGTTGTTCATGGCGTCCTCCTTCTACAGTTCTACTCCGTCGCCTTCGCATGGAGTTGAGGTTCGTGCTTCGATCTCCTTGGTCCTTCCGATCCAAGTCCAATTCCATCTCCGCAACGTCAAGACCAACAAGATCCTCCTCGACGCCAACTTTCACATTAAGGTGTCGCCGGCCGACTTCGGGCTGTCCCGCCTCTTCGTTCCCACTCGACGCCACGCACGTCTCCACCGCTCCTCAAGGCACCCCAGGGTAAAGAAGCCAAGACCGATGCATGCTCATCATCAACTGCGCGGTCCACTCCAAAATCATGGGGTGTTGACAGCTTAACTTTTTGTTCTAAGCGTCGTTTATTTCAGAATGGAGGGAGTACTTCATTCTGGCAGTTGTTATCGTGAGAAAACTTGCTCATGTTCCTGACTCCTGAGATGATCTTGCAGTTATGTGGATTCGGAGTATCACCAGTGCTACCAGCTCATGGACGAGACCGACGTGTACAGCTTCGACATCGTCCTGGTGGAGCTCACCTCGTCGAAGCCCGCGGTCGACGTGACCCGGACCGCAACGAGATCAACCTGGCCGGCATGGCCATCAACGGGATCCAGCGCGGCGAGGTCGACCAGCTGGTGGACCTCGAGAGGTCGGGTACGACGCCGACCAGGCGACGAGGAAGATGGTGACGATGGGGGCCGAGCTGGCGTTCCGGTGCCTGCAGCAGGACGGCGGGATGCGGCCACCGATCAGGGAGGTCTTCGACGTCCTCAGGAGCATACAGGATTCAAGAAGAAGGGAGCCTCCTCGCGCCGCGGTCTCCTGACACGGTGCATGCTCCATGGGACCGCATGAGTAGAACGCCCGGCGTGAGCCAGTGACTACCTAGTGGTGTCTGAGCAATCATCAGACCCATGGAAGTTTTGGCCTCTTACATTGTTGTAAATTATGTTAAGTATTTTTATTTTCTCTGGAGAATTTTTAAGCAGAGAGAAAACGTATATAGGAGTAGTGATCGTGTCCGATACTCTGATGGTATATATGTGCAGGGGCCTTAATTTGCGACTAAAGTCATCGGGCCGTGCCGGGCCGACCGGCTTGGGCCATAAAAAACATCAGCCTGGAAATGGATTGGGCCGTGCTGGTTCAGCCTGACGGGTCAGAGGTCAAGGCCCAGACACGGCCCAAGTTCATTTATCCGTGCCGGGCCAGTCCGTAGCCCATATATTTTAAAATACGATAAGGGCTTGTTTTGGATAATAATAAACGAAGTGGATTGGAGTGGAAAATGAACTATTTTTTTTACTTCAATCCTTCTCAATCCACTCTAAATAGAGAGTATTCAGTTGTATCCAAATAAAGGCTAAAAATAACAAAAAATATATTATACAGGCTTAAACGGCCCGTGTCGGGCCGGACCCCGCTGAGTCGGGCTCCCGTGGGCTAACTGGCTCATACCACCGGGCAAACTGGGCCAGCCCGACGGGCTTTGGGTCGGCCCGGGCCCAGTTTTTTTGTGCCAGGCTTTGGGGCGGCGTGATTGGCCTGACCCATTTGGCCACCTATACACATCTGGGCTCCACCGTGCTGTAAATTCTCATTTCGTTGCTTATACAAAGCCGCATTTGGACAACTGACAAATTGCAAGCGATGGCTAGCCAAATCAATACTCGTGCCAGTTTTTGTGAATGTAATCTTGAAACACCCTGTCACCTGTTTGTTCTTTGTTGAATGCTCAATGCAACCGTGAGGACAATATGGAGACGCGTTGCTTTCTAGGCAAATAGCTCGACGTCGTCTCTGCAAGCAACCGAAGCAACGATCTCGAGGCCGGTGTCATAATTGTATTCTTGTACAGACTACAGAGTATGCATGCATGAGCAAAGAAATTCCCAAAGCAGCACATACTAAGGCCGTCGGTTGCTGATTAAATGACTCATTTGATTATGCTGTCAGTTACCGATTAAAGCAACACCGCACTACAAACTAAGATCGTCGGTTTTTTAACGCAAACGGACACATCATTATTTCATATATTTAGGTTCTCAGATTTTTAACTGACAACTATATATTTCGTTCAGGAGGTCACCGTCACCTTCCAACAGCTGGTTCGCTTTTTTCGACCGGGTTCCTAGTTGGCATCTCGTCATCCTTATCAGGATACGTTTGTATATACGTTCTGGGAATGTGGGGGAAGCAACAAGGCCTGCACCATGCGTGCTCTGCTGCGTCTTCCATCCCGTTCTGGAAAACTGTCTACTAATTTATTATGTTCACGCTAGATCGCGGCAAGCCTCGCTCTCTGAAACCGGCCTTATGTGCTCTGAAACGTCGACTTGTCAGAGCTTTTTAGCAGTTTGGTTGCGGGTAGATAGAGAAACGGAATTCGGCGTTTATCCAAGGGAAGAAGGAAGGAAGGAAGACGCCGGTCCAAGCGCGTGCGCCCACATGAGATTTCCGGCGCGCGCGGCGTGCGGCACGCCTCCCCCTCCCTCACCTCTCGACGACGAGAGCCGCGCGGATAGAGCTGATGAGCTGACGCGGCGGTGCCACGCGCGCGTCAGCGCGTGCGTGCATGGCATGCATGAACTTGCACCAATGAGTGAGCCGGCACGGCACGGCACGGCACGGCACGGCGGGTTCAGACGAATTAAATACGTGGCTGAGATATATCGTCAGACGACAGACATGTCGCGCGCGCGTGACACCGCTCCAGGTCCGATCAACAGACGGCTAATCCTTGTTCCGTCGACGTCCAATTAATCCCTCGTCATTCGCGGTGATGTCATTTGACGAGCCTTATAAGATAAACGTTGCGGAAATACGTGGCAGGATTAAGAAGGATACACTCGTGGTGTACCGTACCGCCTTCACCTGGATACGCTCCCCTGCCTGGTACGGAGAGAAGTCAAGCAGGCACCACGCGTCCTTATATTGCCGGTGGGTCCGAGTGGAAAGTGAGCAGCAGAGCAGAGCAGAGCAGAGCAGACGACGCGCGGGCCCACATGTCACTAACTACTACTGTATGTGGAGTACTTGACCGAGCCGGCGTCTGCGCGCGCGCACGGTTGCAGTTCCAGAGACGAGACAGAGATCTCGCAACGCCCGGTCGTCCTCGCCACGCGCGGTCCGGTCCCACACGTCGCATGCGTCGGCAGCATATAAGCCCGCACAGAAGAGAACAAGCCGACCCGGGACGAAGATTGAAAAACAAAATATCGAGACATTGGCCGGGCCCGGTTTAGGCGGAAGCAGAGAGAGAGAGAGAGAGAGACGCCGCACGTAGGATGGCGACGCCGATGCCCGGGGACGCCTCGATGGCGGCGGCGGTTCCGCGCTCCCCTACCTCGCCGGCCGCGGGAGGGTCGGCGGCGGCGGCGGCCGCGGAGGCGCCGGTGCTCATCTTCGTCTACTTCCACAAGGCGATCCACGCGGAGCTGGACCGGCTGCACGCCGCGGCCGCGCGCCTCGCGACGGAGCGCGCGGGGGACGTGGCCGCGTTCGGGGCCCGCTGCCGCTTCCTCTTCTCCGTCTACAGGCACCACTGCGACGCCGAGGACGCGGTACGTACGGTTAATTACTGCCGCGCTCGCTCGATCGCTGCTCCCTCGTCGTCCGCGGCTGTTCCGCTTCGCTTTGCCGGTGAGGTCGCGGCTAGGCGCCGATGGCCGAGCCTGCGGAATTGTGGCCACTTTGAGGGGTTAGCGGTTCAGGGTCGCGGAATTGTCGCATAGGTTCAGAGGATTTGGCTTCGATTTGGGTCCTGCGGTTGCATCGACATGAACTGAAGTTTTCAAGTGTCTGTGTGATCTCATTATTTTCTAGCGCATGAGATGTGTGTACGTGTACGGGACAAGTGACTGTAAACATTTAGCTGCTTTCTCACTATCACCAGTGGCGATTTCCAGGATTTTGCTGTCCAGTCACTGACGCGAACGCCAGTTCTGGCCCTTGACGTCTAGCTTATACAGTTCCATCCGAGGTTACGTGTTTCCTACCGATTAGAAAAAAAAAATAGTAGCATAGCACGTGTAACCTGCTTTAATTGGAGTAAGTTAAATCGATTCTAGTCTCCTTCATGTTAGATGCTAGATATTTGGACTAAATCACCATATGAAGGTTGCGACCCAGAACGTGAGAAGGTTTCAAATTAATCTGTCATCTGCCATTATAACTGTTGCTCCTGTTTCATACGACTCTATTTGAGGAAAGGCAAAGTCTCTTTACATGCCTATATTATTACTATATAAATATAGAATTATACTGTGGACTGATAGCTGCTTATTCAACTTATAGATTGGTATATTTCTGGAATATTTTTAGATCAACTGTACACTTATCGCGAATATTATCTGAATGTTGATTGTAGGATTTTTTTTCCTTTGATGATTGCAGGTTATTTTTCCAGCACTTGACATTCGAGTTAAGAATGTAGCAAGGACATATTCTCTTGAACACAAAGGGGAGAATGATCTCTTTATGCATCTGTTCTCCCTGCTACAACTGGATGTGCATAATGATGATGGTATTCGAAGGGAACTTGCGTTCTGTACTGGAGCAATTAAAACGTCTCTAACCCAACATATGTCTAAGGAAGAAGAACAGGTTTTTCACTTACCTACCCCCCTATAAATACTGAGATACTCAGTTACCTTTCGAGCATTGTGTGAGATGTTTCAACACGTTGAAGCAGTCTAATAAGTCATATTTGTCACTGTTGGTACCCTCAATACCGGGTATCCCGCGCACAGGGTGAAACTGTCTAAGGACCTCGCCCCCTCCGCAGGGGCGAGCTCCGAAGGAGCCACGTGTCCAGCGAGGCCGGACTCCCCTCCCCTCGGAGGATAGCTCCGGGACTGTCACGTGGCCTAGAAGGCCGGACCTTGCCCCCCCTCCCCCCCCCCCCCCCCGCACGGGCGAGCTCCGAAGGAGCCATGTGTCCAGCAGGGCCGGAGCTCCCCTCCCCTCGGAGGATAGCTCCGTACCTGCCACGTGGCCTAGGAGGCCGGACCTCGCACCCCCCTTCCTCCGCAGGGGTGAGCTCCAAAGGAGCCACGTGTCCAGCGAGGCTGGAGCTCCCCTCCCCTCGGAGGATAGCTCCGGGCCCGCCATGTAGCGAGCAGAGCCGGATCTCCCCCCTCCACGGGGGTGAGCTCCGAAGGCTCCACGTGTCCAGCAGGGCCGGAGCTCCCCCTCTCCTCAGAGGAGAGCTCCGGGCCCGACACGTGGCCAGCAGAGCAGCGCTGCCCGCCCGACACGGTAGGCAGCGGGAGTAAAGGCGTGCCATGCCTTTACCGTACAAAGCATTCAAGACCCGCGCCTTCCCAAGACGAAGAGGCGCGGCGCACGCCTGTCAGGAGGTGCTGTGACCAATCACGGTCAAGACAGGCGTACAATGTCTGAAGCTGCAGACCATTGAAGGCAGCGACAAGACACGGACAAGACATGCCCTGCCGCCCCTGCCATCACCAACGGCTACACGCTATACCTAGCCAGCGGCATGGGCAGGGTGGCAGGACGAGGACCTCGAAGCCAGCGCCAAGACATTATAGCTGGTAGGAAATTACCCCAGGACCACCTGTCGGGTCCCGGGGCCCCACCTTGTAAGCCGCCCGAGCCTTGGACTATAAAAGGCTCGGGTAGGCAACGTTACAAGGGGTTCGGCATTTTGCCCAGCTCCCGCTAGGTCTTCCACATACTCAAGGAAACCAGTGCTCCGAGCACTCCCGTGGACGTAGGGTTTTACGCTCCGGCGGCCCGAACCACGTAAATCCCCGTGTCAAACCGCTTCCATCTCCTTCCTCCGTCTTCCATTCCGACGAGACCCATGCGAGAGGACTAGTCCCACCTAAAAAAGAACCTCCGCGGGCTGCCCAGAGCAGGCCCGGGGGAAGTGTCGACCGCAGACGCTTTGACATTTGGCGCGCCAGGAAGGGGGCTTTTCTCTCTCCGACGAGTCTACGCCGACAAAGATGACCAAGCCTCCGTCAGCGGCAAGCTCTTCGTGCCGACGTTTCCGGCGAACTCCATCAATCTCAAGATCTGCCGTGGCACAGAGCACCACTCAAGCAAGTGCGCTAGCCGCCGCAGAAGCGCTCCTGGACAGTCCACCTGCTGAAGACGGTCCCCAGGCGGCCACCCAGCAGTGGATCCGCGACGTCAACTACCTCGTCGCTACCGCTGTCAACCCTCCGCTGCAGCGGGGACGACGTCCTGCTCAACCTGGTGTCTCGCTGTCGCGCACACCAACGGTTGACGGGCAGACGGCAGACTCCCGCTCTACCAGGCTCCCAACGGCGGACCTGAAGGAAGAACTGGAGCGACGTCGCCGGGGAGAAGACGCTCGCGTAACCATCGAGCGACAACGACAAAGGCGTCGCATGCAAGAGGCCGACTACAACATGTCGACCGCCTCGACTCAACCTGGGTCGCAGATGTTCGCCACGCAACTTCTGCCCCAGGCATACGCCATGCAACATATGCAACAACCGTATGTCCTGCAGACGGCGCCCCCGGTGTATGGCGCACCTTTGCCCATGCCGGGGTACAACGTGCCAGTAGCCGTCCAAGGGTTCGCGACTTCAAGACCTGCAACAACAGCGACCGGATGTGCGACTCTGGCGCCACACCTCCGCTTCGTAGTGTGGCCACACAAGTTCTGGCCACACCTGCCGGAGAAATACGATGGAAGCATCAACCCGGTGGAGTTCCTGCAGGTCTACTCTACTGCCGTCCTAGCGGCAGGAGGGGATGAAGTGGTCATGGCCAACTACTTCCCCGTCGCCTTGACCGGCCCGGCAAGGTCATGGTTCATGAATCTACCCCAGGGTTCCATAACCTCCTGAGCGGAGCTATGCAAACAGTTCACGGCGAACTTTAGCTGCTCCTACACGCGCCTCGGCACGGAGCTGGACCTCCACGCCGTGCAGCAACAACCGGGAGAATCTCTGCGCTCCTTCATCCAGCGGTTCTCCCAAGTACGCAACACCATCCCCCACATCCCGGATGCATCAGTGGCGGTCGCATTCCGACAGGGTGTGAGGGACAAGAAGATGCTCGAGAAGTTGGCCACCAGAGAGGTGCAAGACATTTCAGAGCTCTTCAGCCTGGCAGACAAGTGCGCCAGAGCAGAAGAAGGGCGTCACTGGCACGCACAGCTAGCCCCCGAAGCCGGAAGACAAACCGAAGATGGCGGAGTTCAAGCTGTACTCCCGACCACGTTAGACAGTCAAGAGCCAAGCACCAACTGACTTCGTGGTCAGGTGGTCGCCACCACCAAGCATCCCAGGGGGGCCCGAAGGCGGAGAACTGGAGCTCCGAGCACCGGCCTTCACCGAGCCTCACTGGACGTTCTACCTCGACGGCGTACTGCTCCTCATGCCAACGGGGGAGCGGTTTGGGTACCTTGGACCTTAGCTATGTACCGCGCGCTGACGACACCGTCGCTAACAACCTGTCAACGAAGGTCTCCACCGGAGCCCCGGAGCCCCAAGGAGCCTTCGAAGGGACGTTGCCGCGACTCATAGCCCAGAGTGCCGACCGGGTGAAGGGGGCGAGACCAGCACCTCGAAGCTGGCGGTCCCGGCGGCCATGCAACCATGGTGCCAGTCAAAGGATCGTATGCGCCTTGGGGACTCCGTGCTACCCCACGCCCAAGATCCAGAAGCTCAAGTAGTCCCGATGCATGGACCACGGAGGTCCGGGACTCCTTGAAAGACATCCTTCATGATGAACGTGCACTCGCTGAACGAATTGCGCGGATGGCTAAGTGCTACGCGCTGGTATCTTTACTGGCGTGGCGCCACGACATCCTATTGCGGTGCATAACCTAGGAGGAAGGCTGCGACCCACTCGCAGTAATCCACGGAGGCGAGTGCTGGGAACACTCATCTTCCCACACGCTGGTCGGTTAAGCCATCCGACATGGCTCCTACCGACCGACGACCACCTGGACGCCGTCAAACCGGTTAGGAGATGCAAGGCGTGCCAGGTCCACGCCGAGCAGACCCACACAACCGGTGCAGACGCTGCACCCAGATCCGTCGGGGGATACCGGCTCCTCTACGTCGGGGGCCAGGCGGACATCCCAGGGCCGGGTCACGGGAATTACCCTTCTACATGGTATGCGGGGCCGAAGCCATGCTTCCCCTCCGAAATCACCTTGGGAGTCCCCCGTGTCCGAGCGTACGACGAAGCCACGCATGACCCGCTCTGCGTGAGGACATCTACCTCGTCGTCGAGGCAAGATGGCAAGCAACGCTCCGGATCGCACGGAACCGGCGGGAGCCCCAGCGCTACCACCGCCGGTCCATGCATGGGAGCACAAGGCAGACGCTCCGGCCCTACATCTGTAAGTTCTACCACACTTACTCAGGTGTTCATTTAAATTACGCATTAATTTATGTGATCACCTCCGTGAGCTCTAGATAGTGTACGCCCTCCGTACACTCGGTTCTCCTCTCCTGCTCTCATGACTAGTCTATCCTGTTGAGTGCGGTTGTGCTTGGGGTACCTGCTGATGGCCCGGGGGCCTCTCGGACCTCCCCCAGTCAGGGTACTGTGACGCCAGTCGGTCTCCTCCAGGAAAGGACCTACGCCAGAGCGGGAGGTCCAGGAGCCTTGCTTTGCCCGGTCCTGCACCCAAAGCATGCGCACTCTGCCTCCCCAGCGCTACGGTCTGAGTACTAGGGGCCAGACGGTTACACGCTGACTACGGCGGGAGCCAGACCTCCGGGACCAAGGGCACCGGATTGCCCTGAACTCCGTACACTGGCCCGAGACTGTAAGCCAAATAAGACTAAGAGGCAGGGAAAGGAGGACCTCTAAGCAGTACCGGACCTCACCCCCTCAGCAGGGGTAAGCTCCGAAGCCGGACCTCGTCTCCCTCTTCTCAGAGGCGAGCTCCGATGACCTCCGGACCTCACGCCCTCCGCTGGCCTGAGCTCCGATGCCGGACCTCACCCCCTCAGCAGGGGTAAGCTCCGAAGCCGGACCTCGTCTCCCTCTTCTCAGAGGCGAGCTCCGATGACCTCCGGACCTCACGCCCTCCGTTAGCCTGAGCTCCGATGCCGGACCTCACCCCCTCAGTAGGGGTGAGCTCCGAAGCCGGACCTCGTCTCCCTCTTCTCAGAGGCGAGCTCCGATGACCTCCGGACCTCACGCCCTCCGCTGGCCTAAGCTCCGATGCCGGACCTCACCCCCTTAGCAGGGGTGAGCTTCGAAGCCGGACCTCGTCTCCCTCTCCTCAGAGGCGAGCTCCGATGACCTCCGGACCTCACGCCCTCCGCTGGCCTGAGCTCCGAAGCCGGCCCTCGCCCTCTCCTCAGAGGCGAGTCCCGATGCCGGACCTCACCCTCTCCTCAGAGGCTGAGCTCCGATGACCTCCGGACCTCGCGCCCTCCGCTGGCCTGAGCTCCGATGCCGGCCCTCGCCCTCTCCGCAGAGGCGAGCCCCGATGACGGACCTCACCCTCTCCTCAGAGGCTGAGCTCCGATGACCTCTGGACCTCCCGCCCTCCGCTGGCCTGAGCTTTGATGCCGGCCCTCGCCCTCTCCTCAGAGGCGAGCCTCGATGCCGGACCTCTACCTCTTCTCAGAGGCGAGCTCCGAAGCCGAACCTCCCCCTTCCACAGGGTTGAGCTCCGATGCCAGACCTCACCCCCTCAGCAGGGGTGACCTCTGATGCCGGAATTCACCCCCTCCACAGGGGTGAACACTGAAGCCGGACCTCTACCTCTCCTCAGAGACGAGCTTCGAAGCCGGACCTCCCCCTTTCACAGGGCTGAGCTCCGATGCTAGACCTCACCCCCTCAGCAGGGGTGACCTCTGATGCCGGACTTCACCCCCTCCACAGGGGTGAACACCGAAGCCGAACCTCTACCTCTCCTTAGACGAGAGCTCCGAAGCCGGACCTCCCCCTTCCACAGAGCTGAGCTCCGATGCCAGACCTCGCCCCCTCAGCAGGGGTGACCTCTGATGCCGATCTTCACCCCCTCCGCAGGGGTGAGCACCGAAGTCGGACCTTTACCTCTCCTCAAAGGCAAGCTCCGAAGCCGGACCTCCCCCTTTCACAAGGGCTGAGCTCCGATGCCATGCCTCACCCTCTCCTCAGAGGCTGAGCTCCGAAGCCGACGAGACCCTGCCCGCACAGGGAGTACTCAAGACAATAAGGTGCGCGGGAAGAAGAAGGCCCCACCTCGGGCTCGTTACCTCCCCCGAGATGGGCCCGAGGCCACTGTCGGTACCCTCAATATCGGGTACCCCCGCACAAAGGGTGAAACTGCCTAAGGACCTCACCCCCCCACCCCCCGCAGGGGCGAGCTCCGAAGGAGCCACGTGTCCAGCGGGGCCGGAGCTCCCCTCCCCTCGGAGGATAGCTCCAGGCCTGCCACGTGGCCCAGAAGGCCGGACCTCGGACCCCCGCAGGGGCGAGCTCCGAAGGAGCCACGTGTCCAGCAGGGCCGGAGCTCCCCTCCCCTCGGAGGATAGCTCCTGGCCTGCCACGTGGCCCAGGAGGCCGGACCTCGGCCCCCCCCCCCCCCCCGGCGCAGGGGCGAGCTCCGAAGGAGCCACGTGTCCAGCGGGGCCGGAGCTCCCCTCCCCTCGGAGGATAGCTCCGGGCCCGCCACGCGGCGAGCAGAGCCGGACCTCCCCCCTCCGCGGGGGTGAGCTCCGAAGGCTCCACGTGTCTAGCGGGGCTGGAGCTCCCCCTCTCCTCAGAGGAGAGCTCCGGGCCCGACATGTGGCCAGCAGAGCAGCGCTGCATGCCCGGCGCGGTAGGCAGCGGGAGTAAAGGCGCGCCATGCCTTTACCGTACAAAGCATTCAAGACCCGCGCCTTCCCAAGACGAAGAGGCGTGACACACGTTTGTCAGGAGGCGCTGTGACCAGTCACGGTCAAGACAGGCGTACAGTGTTTGATGCTGCAGACCATTGAAGGCAGCGACAAGACACGGACAAGACACACCCTACTGCCCCTGCCATCACCAACGGCTACACCCTACACCTAGCCAGCGACATGGGCAGGGTGGTAGTTCGAGGAACTCGAAGCCAGCGCCAAGACATTATAGCTGGTAGGACATCACCCCCGGACCACCTGTCGGGTCCCGGGGCCCCACCTTGTAAGCCGCCCGAGCATTGGACTATAAAAGGCTCGGGTAGACAACGTTACAAGGGGTTCGGCATTTTGCCCAGCTCCCGCTAGGTTTTCCACATACTCAAGGAAACCAGTGCTCCGAGCACTCCCGTGGACGTAGGGTTTTACGCTCCGGCGGCCCGAACCACGTAAATCCCCGTGTCAAACCACTTCCATCTCCTTCCCCCGTCTTCCATTCCGGCGAGACCCACGCGAGAGGACTAGCCCCGCCTAAAAAAGAACCTCCGTGGACTGCCCAGAGCAGGCCCGGGAGAAGTGTCGACCGCAGATGCTTCGACAGTCACCTTTTATCTTCTCCTTGTTCACACCTATAATAGTATGGCGAACTTCAATCTGTAAATGCAAGCATTTTTCTGAGCAATGGGTTAAATATTGTGAATCACCTTTGATAGCTTAACAATCTGCACCCCTTTTAATGCAAGTAGCTGAGGCACCTTGAAAATTAATTATAAACAACTATACTACTCTTGCAATTGGTCATGCTATTGCTATGTAGCAGCAGTTACGGTACATGATAAAAGGGTCATAGTTGCCACTATAGTGCCCGAAGTATGTCTAGAATGTAGTTATTGATGCACTTGATATTTATTGTGGTCCTTATGTATGAGAAAATAAGTTTCCATTAGTGCCTTCCATATGTATTTCTTTTCATCCAACACTTTGCCCTTCACTTCAAAGATATGAATTGAGAACTTAAACTCTTTTACTTCAAAGATATGCACTATTAACTTATCCAGAAACACTTTTTCAATGCCCCATGTGGTGGTATTTAGTATTTACACAAGGATTAATTAGATTTGTGCCGTGAGTCAATTACCGATTTGATATTTGCCATTGCTTTTCACATATTTAGACCCATGCCACTGGTTCTAAAACTTGTTCATTTTACTTTGAATGATGATGCCACTGAAACACAAAAGCTTGTTAGGTTCATGCCACTAATAGTGGCACAAACCAAACAAAAATTTTTAGTACCAATGGCATGAGTCTAAATACCTGAAAAGCAATGGCAAACATCAAAACAGTAATTGACACAGTGGCACAAACCTAATTATTCCTTTACGCAACTAGTCAGTATTTCAACGTCCTTCATACAATGTTGGTATTTAATCTTCTGTGGATGCTCCAGGTCTTCCCATTGCTTATCAAGAAATTCTCACACAAAGAGCAAGCAGATTTAGTATGGCATTTCTTATGTAGCATCCCTGTCAATATGATGTCAGAGTTTCTTCCTTGGCTTTCCAGATCTATTTCACCGGACGAGCACCAAGATATTATTGAATGTCTATGTAAAGTGGTTCCTAAAGAGAATCTTCTCCAAGAGGTTGTTATGATCATGCCACTAAACTATCTATTATTAATGTTCTTGTTGCTTTTGTGAGAAGGAAATGAAGTCATTGTTGATAATGCAAGAGGAGAGTTATATATATAGGCTATGAAGCCCAACTCAAAGGACCACAATACCCCTTGACACACACACAGTCTAACATCCCCCCGCAGTCGAAACTCTGGCTGCGACAGATGTTGAGACTGGACAACAACACACTTACTACATGAGTAAACACAAAGACACTCTAATAAGACCCCCTCGCAGTCACAACATCTAGCCGTGGCAGATGTTGAGACTGAACCAAAAGACCCTACATACATGAGTAAACACACACACGCTAACAGCTTCGCGCGGAGAACACCGTAGAAGAGCCCACTCACGCTCCTGAGCAGTGGCGAGGACGGAGTGGGCCGCAAACACCTCGCCATGAGGGGCATGGCGGGTAGAGATGGCCCAAGTGCGCGTGGCGGAGGGCAGCGACACATGCGAAAGGTGCGGAGTAGGGGGGATGGACACGCGCGGGAAGGCCGGTAGCGCGGAGGAGGAGGAACGCGCGCGGCGAAGGCCGACGGCGTGGGGTAGGAAGGTAAGGACGCGCGCGGAAGGCCAGCTGCGCGGGATAGGAGGGCAGAGACGCGCGCGGAAGGCCGGCAACGCGAGGTAGGAAGGATGCGCGCGGCGAAGGCCGACGGCACGCGGTAGGAGGGCAGGGATGCGCACGGAAGGCCGACAACGCGGGATAGGAGGGCAGAGACGCGCGCGGAAGGCCGACAGCGCGGGATAGGAGGGCAGAGACACGCGCGGAAGGCCGACAGCGCGGGGTAGGAGGGCAGAGACGCGCGCGGAAGGCCGACAGCGCGGGGTAGGAGGGCAAGGACGCGCGCGGAAGGCCGGCAGCGTGGGGTAGGAGGAGTGATGCGCGCGGAAGGCCGACAGCGCGAGGTAGGAGGGGTGCTCGCGGCGAAGGCCGACAACGCGGGGTAAGAGGGAAGGGACGCGCGCGGAAGGCCGACAACGCGGGATAGGAGGAACGCGGGCGGAAGGCCGGCAGCACGGGGTAGGAAGGATGCGCGGCGAAGGCCGACAGCGCGGGATAGGAGGGACTCGCGCGGAAGGCCGGCAGCGCGGGGTAGGAGGAAGAGGGACGCACGCCGAAGGCCGGCAGCGCGGGATAGGAGGGGTGAAGGCGCCACGACCGCCATGGGGAGGAGCGGAGGCGCTGCTGCGGCTTGGAGGGCGGATCCATCGTGCAGTGCTCTAGTGGGTCCAGAGGCGCGGTGGCGGTGCGCGGGAAGTCGACGGCGGCAGGCAGAGGAGAGGGGGCCAACACTCCCAGATCGGGCCTCCACAGAGCCATGGAGAGGGGCGGCGACCCCAGATCCAGTCGCAAGGACGCCGGAGACGCTCCCCGGGACAGCCGCGCTGACGGCGCCAGAGGCGGCGGCGGCGGCCAAAGGGGCACAGTGGCGTCCGCGGCCAGAGGAGCGCGGCGGTGGCTTCTAGTGAGCAGGAGCGGCCGTGGAGGGTGGCGGAGGTGGTGCCTCACCCGGCGGGCAGAGGTGCGGCGGCAGATCTGGCCGCGCCGGGCCCAGGGAAGCCGGCGGCGGCGGATCCAGCCGCGCCAGGCCGAGGAAGGCCGGCGGCAGCGGGCGGAGGAGAGGGGGGGCCGGCAGAGGCGTGGCCGGTTGAGGCTTGCAGAGGCGGCGGCGCTTGAGCGAGCAGAGGCCGACGGTGCGGCTGCGGCGCGCAAGGAGGGGGCGGCGTGGGGCGGCCCGGCGGCGCGGCGGCCGTGCGTCCAGCGCGGCAGCTCGCGTGGGCCGGCGGCGACGCGCTAGTAGGCGGTGGCGGCGGCTCCTACATGGAGGATGGGGCGGTGGCTGGTGGTGATGGGAGACAGAAGAGGGAGGAGAGGGTGGCGGCGGGTGGGAGAGAGGCCCAGAAACCCTAGCCCTAATCTGATACCATGTGAGAAGGAAATGAAGTCATTGTTGATAATCCAAGAGGAGGGTTACATATATAGGCTATGAAGTCCAACTCAAAGGACCACAATACCCCTTGACACACACACAGTCTAACAGCTTTTTACTTAACGACTATTTATTATTAATGTTCTTGTTGTTTTTTACTTAACATAAGATTTTACTTCTGTAGATTGTATTCACGTGGATTGGAGGGAAAGCGTTGAGAATAGCGGCACAAGGTTTCATGGCTCCTACTCTTAAAGGCAGTTTTAGACATCAGGAGGACTCTGACCAATCACTTAAACATCCATGCTTAGTTGAACATTCCAAAATTGGAAAGAGAAAATGCACAGAATCTAGTCATACTCAGCTTCCACATCCTATTGATGAGATTTTTCATTGGCACAATGCTATACGATCAGAACTGAGTGATATAGCAGATGAGACGAAAAAGATCCAGCAGTCTGGAGACTTCTCTGACATACTGGCTTTTAACATAAGACTGCGATTTATTGCAGATGTGTGCATTTTCCACAGGTATTTGGCTTTGAATCTCAACTCACGTACATCTGTATTTCGAAAGCTTGGTGCACAGCTAGATTCTTATTGAATACTCCCTCTGTTCTAAAATAAATGACGTTTAGGACAAAAAATCTAGTTTATTTTAAACTAAAGTAGCTGTCCTAAACATCATTTATTTCAGAACGGAGGGAGTATGCAACATGACAAATTGGAAATTGATGAGAAGGTGTTTCTATTTTGTTAGGCATATTGACTATATTCGGTTGCTTACACAGACTGCAATAACACAATGCTTTGTATGAGCAATCAAGAGGATTATACATCTTCATAAATGAACATAGATGCTCCTCAAGTACATCTGTAAAACAAATTCTTTTGTTCTGGAGCTTTAGTTGTAGCTTCTGAAGGTTCGAAATAATTAACATGCTATCCACCCAATAGAATTTTGTTTTCGTATGATTCTCTTAGAATATAGAAGAATTTCTTTGTTTTTATGCCACAAATTTTGCTCCTTCGGGTCCAAATATGTTGTTTTATGCTCCAAAGTAAAGTGATTTTATATGGCAAATTTAGTTTTATCATTTGCCTTTTTTGTTGATCTGCAGTATTGCTGAAGATCAAGTTATATTCCCTGCCGTCAATGGTGAATTTTCCTTTGTAAAGGAACATGCTGAAGAAGAGAGACGTTTTAATAAATTTAGATGTTTAATTGAACAAATCCAACTAGCAGGAGCCAGATCAACTTCAGTGGACTTTTACTCTGAATTATGTTCACAAGCTGATGAGATAATGCAGAAAATTGAGAGGCACTTTGAGGATGAAGAAACAAAGGTTAGTTTGGTACTTTAAAGCTGGAACTGTTGTCCTTTTAATCGAAATATTGAGTCTACTTGACCAATAGATTTCCATCTCTTTGTTCAATATATTATTTAGGTACTTCCTAATGCTAGGATAAATTTCTCAGCAGAGAAACAAAGGGAGCTGTTATATAGGAGTCTGTGTGTCATGCCACTGAAATTACTGGAACGGGTTATACCATGGTTTGTAGCAAAGCTGAATGATGCAGAGGCTGCATCTTTTCTTCAGAATATGCAATTAGCAGGTTTATCTTTATTTACTTCCCTATTTGCTCTGTTCCTGAATGATACACTAGCTCTGTAAAATCTGGTCCAAGTTCTAATTTCATTTACAAATAATGCATGGTGCAGCACCTTCCTCAGAAATTGCATTGGTCACTCTTCTCTCTGGCTGGGCATGCAAAAGCCGTCTGAGGAACACATCCAGTGGAAAGTTCGTGTGTTTGATATCGGCATTGTATGGAGATGAATTCAAAAGATGTCAGGCCTTATGTCCGTCTTCTGATGGTAATGTCAGATCTGTTCCTCTACTATTGCAATTAGAAGATGGTTTCAGGCCAGCCAAGCGATTAGGTTATGCAGAATCTAGTTCTGATACTGATGGAAAGGTCTGCCTACAAAATGCTGAAATGGAAGCATCCCCATGTAGCAGCAGATCTTGTTGCATTCCTAGGTTAAATGTAGAAAATAGTGACCTTGGTGTTGATTCGCTTGCCTCTACAAAGTCCTTGTCCTCTCCATCTTACAATTATTCTGCACCTTCATTGTCTTCGAGCCTTTTTTCATCTGAGGCAAACGCAGAATTTTCTGGCCCAGATAACATTTCTAGGCCAATTGACACCATATTCAAATTTCATAAGGCAATTCGAAAGGATTTAGAGTATTTAGATGTTGAGTCTGGAAAGCTTATTGATGGGGATGAATGTTATCTTCGCCAATTCATCGGAAGGTTTCGTTTACTGTGGGGTCTTTATAGAGCACACAGCAATGCTGAAGATCAGATTGTATTCCCTGCTCTTGAATTGAAAGAGACACTGCACAATGTCAGCCACTCGTACACTATTGATCACAAGCAGGAAGAAGAATTATTTAAAGATATATCAACTATACTATCAGATCTTTCACAGCTTCGTGACGATTTGAACCATCCCTTAGATGGAGCTAATGACGCTGGGACAAGTCATATTCGTTCAGATAATGATAATGATTGGGCTAAAAAACATAATGAACTTTTGACGAAGCTTCAAGGAATGTGCAAGTCTATACGGGTCACATTGTCTAATCATGTTCATAGAGAAGAACTTGAATTGTGGCCATTATTTGATAAGCACTTTTCTATAGAGGAGCAGGATAAGATTGTTGGTCGTATAATTGGAACGACAGGTGCTGAGGTTCTGCAATCAATGTTACCTTGGGTTACAGCAGCACTTAGCCTTGAGGAACAAAACAAGATGCTAGACACATGGAAGCAAGCAACTAAAAATACGATGTTTGATGAATGGCTAAATGAATGGTGGAAAGGACCTACTACTTCATCTAACCCTTCAAATAAGGCCCCCTCTCCTTCAGAAGGTCTGTTCAGTTTGTCTTGTCTTGCTCTTCTACTTTATCAGTTGTTTCAGTTTGCCATTTTTTATTTATTAAAATCAGATCAGTGTCCATAAGGAAACTCTTGATTGTGATACTGGTATGCATCTTGTTTAATCGAATGGAAAGAAAGGATATTTACTATTGTATATGCTTGTTAAAAATGAATGAATAATTATCAGTGAGCAACATATAAACTTCATATAAAAAATAAACTTTAGAGATTTATTAGATACCGTGATATTTTAATAGAAGCACATAACTGCAACATATTTTCATACAGGTAGCAGTTCCATTGGGTGATTATTAAGTTATATGCATAGTGTTAATTTAAATGAGCAAAGGGGTTACAAGTCAGTATCAGTTTTGACGGGGTAACATACCCCGGGTACCTAAGAAGCAGTCAACCAACCAGCCGCACGAATACACGTGGCTTCACAAGCCATGACCCACGCTCAAGGGGATGCTATCGAAGACCAACCCACGGGACGGGAGCGACGACTGACCTCCAAGCCCGGACGGCAAGGCTGGAAGACAGAAGCAATCCGGGCTAGAGCCCAGACCGGGAGCAGGCGGAAGACTTAAATGCCGACGCGATGGAACGACAGAAGTGATTTAAGACGGAGTGGAAAGCCACACGCGACAAGACAAGCACGATGTCGAGCCGTCATCACCACCCGTCCCGTCCCGCTCCGCGCGGGTGTACATGGATGGAAAGTAGACCTAGACCGTCTAGTCAGCAGGTGTACTCATCGCCCCTGTTCCGTTTTGGGCCGCCTTAGGCGCATGTAAACCCCCGCCCCATATATGAGGAGCCGGCGGATAGGTATAGGCGTCCGGGCTATAAAAGGGGAGGCCCAGAACCTCCTCTCGCACGGCGAACACAGCTCACGCACATGCTCGACACTTAGGCTTTCTCTTCATTCTTGCACGCGGGACAACTTCACTTGTAACCGCGGTTCCTCGAACCACCTGAGCTAATACAAAAGCGACGAACACTCTAGACTGGACGTAGGACACGTTGTCTGAACCAGTATAAACTCTTGTCTTTGTTAGCTAGCCATCTAGATATAAAATACGAAGCATTTGATTACTAGCCGGTGGTAAAAACAACAACAAGTTTACTGAATGTAAATTTGTGCAATATATGTTTTGCAACTAGTAAAATGGTAAACATGGATATCCCAACCGCTTGATCTATTTGAATGGACCAAACTATAAACAGTATGATTTGTTTTTTTGAAATGGGTGGTTTCCAACCAAGCTCACGTCGCGATCGAACCCCGATATGAGCAGCGTTCTTTGCACGTAGTGGCCAAGACGACTTGTCCTCTGGTCACATAAACAATGCAATAATCGTTGACATATTTTTTCTAGAAAATAAATTTAATGGACATCAGTGAAACATGGAAAAAGAAAGGACAACCTGGTGCATGTAGCTCCTGCTTGCGCAGGGTTCAGGGAAGGTCCACTTGGGTCTTTTGTACGCAACATTTTCCTACATTTTTGTAATAGGCTGTTTCCAGGACTTGAATCCATGACCTTATGGTCACAAGACAACAGCAGTGAAACATGGACTTGTCATATATGATTTTGGGTTGATTGGGAATAACTAAAGTAAGGAGGATGGGATGTAATAGAACCTATAAAATAGCTCTTTATCATTATTCACACCTAACCATTTGTTTTTCCTAGACAAATTTTCATTCCATTTACCTTTTTGCGTTGATTTGCAGAAAGTAATTTTCAGGAAAAGTGTGAACAGAGTGACAAGATGTTTAAGCCAGGTTGGAAGGATATATTTCGAATGAACCAGAGCGAGCTTGAGGCTGAGATACGAAAGGTTTCACAAGATTCTACTCTTGATCCACGGAGAAAGGCCTATCTGATCCAGAATCTCATGACCAGGTTTGTTATTTAAATAGGAAGTACATGAAGTCTAAATTTTTGAACTTTTTAACCTAAAAATATAACAAATAAGTTGGCATGACTCTAGTATATTTCTACCTATGTAACTTTTAGCCGCTGGATAGCTGCTCAACAGAAATCCCCACAGTCAAGTGCAGAAGTTCGTGACAGTTGCACAGGAATACCTGGATGCATTCCTTCATATCGGGATGTAGACAAACAAATATTTGGTTGTGAACATTACAAGCGGAACTGCAAGCTTGTTGCTGCATGCTGCAAGAAGCTGTTCACATGCAGATTCTGTCACGATAAAGTCAGTGACCATACAATGGAAAGGTAATTCTCTTCAGTTATTCACTCTAGTGTTTTATTCTCTTACTGCCAATGGATGCTTCTTATTTTGATGGTGGTGGAAGGTTCCCCTTTTACCCCCTCCATATTTTCTTCTTGCCGTTAGGACAAGGTGTTTAGTTCAAATTAGTACTGGCATATTGTCCTGATGACAAGGAAAAAAGTTTGGAGTTAGTAGTAAATAGTACCGAGTTGGCAAGTTACAAACATCAAATAGGCATGCAGTTATCGATTGGAAATTATTGGTTTATTGCTGCTATGAGTGAACATTATCCTTGAAAAGGATAAAAAACTAGACTAATGGAGGAGGAGCTTGGTGGCCTCTAAGTTTAGAAGAATAGGCACCCAAATTTGCGTTGAAGAGGACAGTTTTTTCGAGGGAATAAGAGGGCACAGAGTTGGGAAAACACTATCCTTGTGAGCTGAACTATTTTCCTCTCATTAACATTTCCAGTTTTTTGCTTCTATTGTCTGCAAAACATCTCAGATTTTTGAGGTATACGATAGTTTACTGGAGAAAATTTTTTCTGTCATATGAAGTGTTGATTGTTAAAATTCTGTAACAAGATAGAATGCTAAAATACCTTGTTCACTTTGTGGATCTGCTCCTTTGTAGAAAAGCAACAATGGAGATGATGTGCATGCTATGCCTGAAAGTTCAACCAGTTGGTCCAAACTGCAAAACTCCCTCTTGCAATGGGCTGTCCATGGCAAAGTATTATTGCAGTATATGCAAGTTTTTTGATGATGAAAGGTAATACCATATGGCTCTGGAGCTCAGTTTCTCTTGCAGAATCAAGTTTGCAATCCTTTCTCTTTTTGTAGATTAGGTGCATTTCTTATAAATATATTGGTGATTCATTTTTTTCCATATCTTATCATGATTACCACGTGCTGTGGACGCCTTTGTGGGCCGACACTACAGCCGGCGCAGGCCCAATAGCGCCCACAGCCCAGCCACATGAAGCCCAGACGCAGGAACCTCTTAGAAAAGAATAAAATAGCAGATTGATTAGAGATAGGATCTGTTTTAGATGGAATAAACTAGCGAGATAAGGAATAAAAGATAACAGATTGATCTATTAGAGATAAGATCTGTTTTAGATGGAATACAATAGAGAGATAAGGAATAAAAGATAGAGTCGGTTGGGGGGTGTCCCAACCAACTCTATCCTGGCCGCGCGGTTGCTAGGGGCCGCAGGGGTCTCCCTGCCCCTATATAAACACTAGTTGCGCGAGGCCTTGCTTTCTATGAACACCTCACCACTGAATGTGAAACTTAGCCTCCGACCCGACCAAGAGAGAAGACAGGGTCGAGCCGACGTATGGAATTGCTTCACTGGCTTGCTTGAAGAGCTTTCTTTACTGCTTAGTAAGAGAGTAAGCTATGTCTCCACTCCTTTTCTTGGGACTGAAGAATTCTTCACAGGTCTTCCACTACTGTATTCTTAAAGTGGTACTTCGGCCGGAAAGAAAGCGGTTCTGGTCCGGTTGACTAACGGGTCTAATTATCGCTGGCTCACAGCACAGGCTCCTTCGAAGCAAACATTCATAGCGCCCCTCGCATTCAAGCTCTTTCTTTGTCTGCACTTCTCGGAAGAAATAGTCCCCCTCTCTAGAACTTCCTTCTCTCACTCTAGAGGAAGCAAGCAGGGCGGGGACCAGCTCAGCCAAGAGTCGTCTTCAAGTAGTTCCGGGTTGGATCTCGGACTCCAAGGGTTGGATCACCAACTCCAAAGGTTGGGTCTCCAAGGGGGGACACTAGCCGATCAATTTGTTGAACAAGGCTAAGCAGCAACTTGAAGCTTGTAGGAGATCATCGCTCAGAAGGGCGTTCTTTGCTAGAAAAACAAGAGTTAGAAAGATCACCCACGAAAAGGTCAGAACTCTCGATCTAGCCCCACTTTTTATAGCTCACGTGGATTGGCCTGGGTCTTCTTCGGCTAATGAGACCTCGATCCCGAAGCCTTCGGAGTTTCTTTTTGATAGGCGCCTCTATCTGTATGGGGAATTCGCTGCTGACAATGTGGATGGTGGAGACGATCTTGATCTTATTGTTACTACTATGAACGGCAACGTCTTTTGCTTTTCCACTCCCTCACCACAGCTATCTCTGGGGTCGCTCCTTCACTGTTCTGACTGATCACTTCAGTTTGAAATATATCTTGGATCAGCGCCTAACTACAATTCCCCAGCATGCCTGGGTGGGCAAGCTCTTTGGCTATGATTTGCAGGTCGAGTACAGGACAGGACGTCTCAACGGGGCAGCCGATGCACTGTCCCGTCGCGACGAGGAGGACATGGCTATTCACGCCATATCAGCGTCTGTTTTCCACCTTTTCGACTTGCTATGCGCGGAGACCGCCACAGACCAGCAGGAGCAGCAGCTACACACCCAGCTCCAGGAGGGAGCCACGCCTGCCAACTGGGCCGAGCGTGACGGCCTCCTCCTCTACAAAGGGAAGCTCTTCATCCCTGACACGTTTTCCTTGTGGCCCTTCCTTCTGGCTGAGGCACATGACGGGGGTCACGAGAGCGTCCAGAAGACGGCGCACCGACTACGCCTCTCCTTCTACAGCCCGTTACTACTACGACGGGTGCATGAGTACGTCTGTGGTTGCGCCACGTGCCAGCGCAACAAGACGGATCATCTTCATCCAACCGGCCTGTTACAACCACTTCCTGTACCTTCGGAAGTCTCGAGTGACATCTTCATGGACTTCATTGAAGGATTTCCGAAGGTTGGTGGGAAGTCGGTAATCATGACGGTGGTGGATCGCTTTTCAAAGTACGCCCACTTCATTCCCCTGAGCCACCCGTACACTACTGCATCGGTGGCAAGGGCGTTTATTGATGACATCGTATGTCTATACCGTTTCCCCTGCTCCATCGTCAGCGGTCGTGACACCGTATTCACCAGCCTCTTCTAGTCGGACTTGTTCCGGTTGGCCGGTGTCCGCCTCCAGCTCAGCTCGGCCTTCCACCCACAGTCTGATGGGCAGTCTGAGGTCGTCAACAAGGTCATCACTATGTACCTTCGCTGCTTGGCAGGTGACCGACCAAAGATTTGGCTGCAGTGGCTTCCTTGGGCTGAGTATTGCTACAACACTTCCTACCACACGGCCCTCAAATGCTCGCCTTCAGAGTAGTCTATGGCAGGGACCCTCCAGCTTTTATTGTTTATCAACAGGGCGTCTCCAGAGTAGCAGCGGTGGATAAACAGCTGAAGGACAGGGATGAGGTCTTGGCTGAAATTAAGGACAGACTTGTGCAGGCCCAAGTCACCATGAAGAGTTATGAAGATAAATCTCGCCGTGGGGTGGAATTTCAGATTGGTGATTGAGTTTGGCTGCGGCTTCATCAGAGGACAGCTATGGGAGTAATAGTTGTGCCTCCATCTAAGATTGGTGCGAAATATTTTGGACCATATCAGATATTACAGCGTATTGGTGTTGTATCTTACAAGCTTCAGCTGTCTCCTCAAGCCAGGATACATGATGTCTTCCATGTGTCCTTATTCAAGAAGTTTGAAGGTCCTGCTCTAGCACTGGTGGCGCCTCTGCCACCACTTCTCCATGGAAGAGTTGTACCTACACCTGAAAGGTCCAATGGGCGCGACTAAATTGAGAAGTTTGGGAGTTGCTTGTCAAGTGGGCAGGTCATTCTGAAGCTGATGCATCTTGGAAGCAGCTGGAAGACTTTAAGACAAAGCATCCCCACTTCAAGCTCGAGGATGAGCTTTTTGTCAGGAAGGGGAGGGATGTTGTGGACGCCTTTGTGGGCCGACACTACAGCCGGCGCAGGCCCAATAGCGCCCACAGCCCAGCCACATGAAGACCAGGCGCAGGAACCTCTTAGAAAGGACTAAAATAGCAGATTGATCTATTAGAGATAGGACCTGTTTTAGATGGAATAAAATAGAGAGATAAGGAATAAAAGATAGCAGATTGATCTATTAGAGATAGAATCTGTTTTAGATAGAATAAAATAGAGAGATAAGCAATAAAAGATAGAGTCGGTTGGGTCTGTCCCAACTGACCCTATCCTGGCCGCGCGGCTGCTAGGGGGCGTAGGGGTCTCCCTGCCCCTATATAAACAGCCGCAGCCTCCCCTTTTGTAATTCATCCAGGAATATAAGAATTACCCCATTGGGTTGTTCTTCTCCTTGGGTCACCGTGGCTACGAACCCTAACCCTAGTCGCCGTGACAACTCTGCCCCGCCCCCACGCTACCCTCTACGCAGCGACCCGGCATCCTCCTCGCTGCTGCTTCCGCCTAGGCGCAGCAGGAGGCCTCCCCCCCACCACGATTCATAGCACCACGATGTCTTCCTTTCTTGATATTGAAAATGTGGGTGTGATGTTGATTTTATCATTGTCTTAGAGTTGTGTTATATTTATGTACTTCAGTTTGCTTAGTCCTATTTTTCTTTCCTAACTTCCAGCTTTATGCAAAGTTTCAACCTGTTATGGAAAGATGGAAGTCTATCGTTAGTTTTCTATAATGCATCATGTGGCTCGTTTAATCAATTATTTGTATTGCCCGACTTGATATCTATTTGTCGGTTAATTATACAGTCAATTCTGGTTTGTTTTTCAGGAGTGTCTACCATTGTCCATTTTGTAATTTGTGTCGTCTTGGAAATGGTTTGGGTATTGACTTCTTCCACTGCATGAAGTGCAATTGTTGCCTTGGCATGAAATTGATGGAACACAAATGCCGAGAAAAATTACTGGAGATGAATTGTCCAATCTGTTGTGACTTCATATTTACATCAAGCGCAGCAGTTAGAGGTCTTCCATGTGGGCATTTCATGCATTCAGCTTGCTTTCAGGTATATGATAATCTAGTGGTATTATGACATGCTACTGCCTGGAAAATGCTATTCTGAGTTTTGACGATTTAATTTCAGGCATATACTTGTACTCACTACACTTGTCCAATCTGCTGCAAATCTTTGGGGGATATGACGGTAATCTATAGCACTTAAACAGCATGAGTTATTTTGTCTTTACCATTTTTCATTTTTATGGTTTATTTTACCACTGATCCAGTTTGGGTTTTATATCTAGCCTACCTCAACGTGCTTGAGACAAATGCTTTGTTGTTGTTGTTGTTGTTGTTGTTGTTGTTGTTGTTGTTGTTGTTGTTATGGTTTATTTTTTACCACTGATCCAAAACAAATACTTCCTCCGGTCTTTAATTGATGATGTTAGAACAACATCTCTAGTTCATAATTAGAAATGTTGTCGTAACAACATCAATAAAAAACTAGGGGAATTACTCTTCTTTTGGTCCCTTACTCCAAATTAATCCGAGTATACCCAGGAGTCCTGCAGGAAAAAGAGGCCCAAGAACCAGACCATGATGTATCATAAGCCAGTCTTACAAGTTACAGACGCTCTCTCCTAATTGACCTTTCCTTGCTCCTCCTATCCAATGCAGCTGTAGACAATCTTAGAGGCTTACATCATCTTATAGGAGTTTTGTAGTATTTTCTCTTGATGTGCCTTTCTGATGTTTCCAAGAATCTGGAATGGTCTCCATGTGTTTTTCATTATTTTGCTCACAGATGTTTATGATTACACTATACAGTGCTTTCTCCAGTTCAGTAAGGCACTTAATCCAATATTTTGTTTCCTGAAGGTGTATTTTGGCATGCTTGATGGTTTACTGGCTGCAGAGCAGCTTCCTGAGGAATACCGGGACCAGTGTCAAGTAAGCCATTGCCATTCACATGTTCCCAGCCTCACTGTTTCGTATGGCTGAAGTATATTTACCACTGCGTGTTCGCATGATTGTCCCAGGATATACTTTGTAACGACTGTGAGAAAAAAGGTAGATCTCGATTCCACTGGCTATATCACAAATGCGGCTTCTGTGGTTCGTACAACACCAGAGTTATCAAGACCGAGACGGTAGAGTGTTCGACCTCAATTTAACCAGGCGAGACTCCTCCCTGTTAATTCTACCGCTTCCCCATTTTATAGGTTCGTTCTCTTTTCCTTTTTCATCACCCCTTGCTGTAAATATATTTATATTAACAGGAGAAAAGCGTGTCCGTAGCTGTGAACTGTGGTTAGCCTTTCCAGATAGGCCAGAGATACAGCGGTTGTAGCCTACTTTCACCGTCATGGACTTTCGCAGGGTCACCGCTCGATCGGTCCCTCCACTTGGGTCTTGCTGGTGCCGGTTCGCAACCTGAGCGTGTAAGTACTGCACCCGACACACGTGCTGTTGCTAAGATAACGAGACGGCGAGCGCGTCGGCCATGGCGAGACGACTAACCGAATCAGCGCAGCCGGTCTCTAACTATTACTATTTTACAAGCGGAGCGGACTGTGGGGGCGCCTCATCCGGACGGCCGCCGCCGGACATCCCCCAAAGTTTCAGCCTCTCTCCTTCGGCCGCCGCACCGTACGAGAGCTGCGGCTCTCGTCTGTCTCGTACTTGCGACGTCGTTGAGAATGGTTACCGGTCAGGTGCACAGCATGCCCGCAGCGACGGGTTTTCATCTGTTGCCGGAAGATGCTGACTGTACCCAGTACAAGTAGCGGCGATCTGGTACGTAGATGGCACCAAGCTCTATACGGCAACAAGATTCTCCCTCTGACGATCTTGCCTAGTGATGGTGCTCGGTAACCAACGAACGTTGGCTTTGCAAACGTTGCGGCAGGCAAACAGAACAAACTATTACACACCACTAGAGAACTACTAGGGTTCATAGTATGTGTAGTCACAAATGCTTGGAGACGTCTAATCCGATCTCGTTTACTAGCTCCTGGACCAAATCCTGTTCGATCTGGGTGCCGATCTGAAACGCTTCCAGCATGGAGTTCATTCCAGCCCCAACCTTGCGTTCAAAGTCGCGAACAACCAGATCGTCCAAGCCCCTCCCAGCCATGTCGACACATTTCGCAATTTCCTTCCTTACCTCTGCAGCCAGCCTCTCCTCTTTGCAGATTAAACCAAGCTTTGAGAACGACCTGTAACCTGAGTCACAGAGCTCGGCACACATCAGGTCCAGGAGCTCTAAAACAAAATCGATTGCCAGGTTTCTTAGCGGGCTCACTTCCGTGGCCTTGATGGTGTTGAAATCCTGCTTGAAGCTTGTCGCCAAGGTGGCAAGAGTAGACTCGATTGTCTTGAGAAGAAAAGTCTTGGATGATGATTGTTTCGATTGACATCCAGTGGTTGAGCAAACGTGTGATAGCAGCAGTTCAACAGTGGATGTAACCTCTCCAGAGTGTGTCAGCTTGCTGTCTTGGACCGCCGGTTCAAGTTCAAATGGTTGAGCTTCATGCTGGCCAGACTTAGGTTTAGAACAACTGGGATTTCTTTTGGTGATTACATTTTGCGTGGCAGGTGCTGTCCTGCATGTCTCCACTGGATGACTGTCAGTAAAGGCACCTGCTGTTGCCAATTGTTCTTAGTCAGAAAACAACTCAAATTGTAACATCTTATACTCCCTCGTTTCGAATTATATTTTGAACTAGACAGCGTCAAATAATTCGAAACGGAGGGAGTATGACATAGTGAAACATACAAGGATAGGTAACGACAGGTGCAGCACTGTTTGTGAAAACTTGTGCTGATTGACCTGAATGAATTAACTAAAGAAACACAACTAGCCTTTTTGCAGTGCACTAAAATGGTTGTTTCCTCACCTACTGCATTGATGGCAATATCAGGAATGAAGGCATCATCGGCATATGTAGATTGAAGATTCGAAGTAGGGTTTCGCTTATTGCTACCTCTGGTTATAGATGCAGATGGCCGCCTGCCCTTTACATCAGCCTGCATATAGTAAAGTAGAAGCAAGGAAGCTTCCGTCAGACAACGTAGAGTTTGGTTCTCCTGATAAATTTATTGGCATTATGCTCATGGTTGAGAACGAGGGGAGGAAACGCTGACCTTATGAGTTTCATGCAAATGGACTTGTTTAGAAGGGTTACTTAAGCAGAAAGTCACACTGTCCACTGAGTTGCACTGCCTCTGCCATTGCTGCTCATCATCTAATGACTCTACTGTAACAAGGACAACACTCTTCTTTTCAAACAAAGAGGCTGCTGTGCCATCAATACCTCTATGTTTCAAGTTATCTTGGTTAACGAAAACTGATTCTGCAGTCTCCGGACTTGATGTGCCTTGTACTTCCCTGAAATCTAATTCTCTTGGAAGATCTTTACTTTGACCATCTCTGTGTGAGTGCCTCTTAGGGCAAGTACCAACTGGAGATCCCTGAACACCGCTACCTGTTCTTGAAGCATTATCACCAGATGAAGAAGTAGGGGCAACCTTCATTGATGAACTGAAGGTGAAAGAAACGATGTCTGATTTCTGATTACATCTTGAAATGTTGTGTGACATTGCCTGTCTCTGCAAATCACTCCTTGCATGGTTTGGACTGGCAGGCTTCGGCTTCTCACTGACTAATGCTGCACCTTTTGCAGTTATCATGTCTTTCTCCCTAGTTCTTTGTGTTGCAGTCTTTGACTTCAGTTTGTTAGAGGTATCACTAAGCTTGCTGCTGGTTTGATGGCCTTTTGTGCTCATGTTCTTGTTCTCTGCACTAGTATGTGACTCACTGAATCTGTCCATCACCTTTCTTTTCGACCTCAAGGATGTACTGCTGGTCACCCTTTTGTTCAGTGGAGCAAAGTCCCCAGCTGTATTTTTCGCATTTCGCTCCCTGCTTCTATGCTTATGCCTCTGGATACTACATACTGGATCTGCCTCTCTACATGGTGTGGGCAATGCATTCTGCTTCTGGTTGTTTTGCTTGAGAAGCCCACCAGAAACACTCCCCGTGGACATGTTTTTCAGCTGATTTTTTCGGATATCTTGATTTGTAACAGGAACACAATTTGTGGCTCTCTGAACACTGTCGCCAAATCCAGGCTTCTCGCTCAAGCTAACGAGCAGGCACTTATCCTTTTGTTCAGGTTGCATTAGACATGATAGATTCTGGTCTGACCTCCTAACCGGAATACTACATTTACCAACCTCTTCAGTCCACTGATTATTAGAATTAGAATTATGCAGAGAGGTAGCTCCTATACTGTGAGCACCGAATCTTGTCGCATCATCGTCACACATATCTCCTAAGAATTGACCAGACAAATTGTGCAAGACAGAAGCAGCATTCAATGCACCATCACCACCGTTGCAGGGATACTCCAAATATGCATGCCGCCGAGAGAGACGGGGATTCCTCGACTGTAAACCAGGTTCAAGCACCTTGGCAGCTGCCTCAATCAGCCGAGCCTTGTTCCTGCTGGAAATTGACCTTGGGCTCTTGACAGGTGAAGCAATCTTGCGTGCATGCCGTCGTGGCCACAACGGCCGCGTATCCGTAGCACTGAACTTGCCTGCATTGCCATGCCGCCTATCGTCTGCGAGCCGCTCTGTCTTCTGCTGTTTCTGGGGGGACGTGTATATGCTTCGTGGCGTACCAGACCGATCTTGAGAGTCTGCATTCCGATGATCACCAAGCTTGGATGGCTCAGTGACTTTGATCGACATTTGGTGTCTGGCAGCAGGCATTGAGCTTAGTCCCATTAGCCGGGCTACGACCCCTGGAGTGCGCATCTCACTACAGTTCTGTTCTTGGTCAGGCGGTGCCGAGAAATTAGTGGGACTACCTTCACTTTTACTTGAGTAATCTGCGGAATCAAGCTGAAGGAGAAGCACATGAAAGAGTTAAAAACAGACAAATGGTAAATTGTTTGGGGGATGGGAATTTGTCTTTTCAGCCTTTTATCTGAAGGCGAAAGACTCAAGATAGCATATCAGATTACCACGAATTTAAGAACTACAAAAACACCGGAGGAAAGTTGCAGCTTCGCTCCAAAAGAAAATCCGATGTAGGAAAAACGGAAAATATTGTACCAGAAGGGGCCTTCTCCTGGCTGCCGGCGACGAATCGTCGCCGCCCGGCGGTCTCCCAGGCGAGAACTTGTGTGCGCGCACTGAAACAGCGAGCACACAAAAGAGTTGATGCACGGCGACAGATTCGCACAATCCCGCGAAGGGGAAGAAAAGGCGCAAGGCAAGTACAGTGCAGTTTCGTCGCAATCTCACCTGGGGGAAGCAGCCTGGTCTTCTTGGAGGTGGAGGAGAAGAGCTTCCTCTTGGCGAACATCTGGAACAGCGCCGCCACGCACGACGGCGCCGCCGGCTTCTGCCGCTCGGCGATCGCCAGGCTGGTGGCGCCGGCGCTCGGCGCCGAGGCCGCGCTGCAGCCGCCGTTCTTCATGCCTCCACGCCCCAAAATTGCAGGCTCAGTTCTCCTCTCTTGGAATCTTAATGCCTCTCTCTCTCCCTTTCTCTCTCTCTCACACACATATGCTCACTAAACTCAAAATAGATGGAAGAAGATGAATGCCGAACTACTGGCTGCGATCCTGGCTCTCCTGAAGAATGTATCGGCGACCCGCATTCTTCTTGACTTGCTGAATCATGAAGACATTGCCTATCCCTTTCTGAACAATCGCGGGCAAATGCTACAGAACTGGAGAAAGAAACCGACTACTCGAACTCTTGGTCAGGACATGACTGGGAACTGAGATTCCTGTTGAAGTCCTGCGAACCCTTTCTGAACGAAATTCCATACAAATCCAAGAAAATATACATGGATTGATTCAGAGCAAGAGCGCAGATGATCCAAGTGTTGGAGAGGAAGCCAGGAAGGGGAGGCCGAGAGACGAAACTGAGAGAGTGAGAGAGAGGGAGAGTGAGAGAGGGGAGGGAGGAAGGGAGGGGAGGGGCTTTACTTTTTTTTAGGGCATATTATGGAGGGGCTTTACTTGGCACAGTTGGCTGTTGCAGCTGGGAAGCGACACCTCAAGACTGTATGTTTGTTTGCTTGTGTCTGACTCTGTGCGCGTGATGCGTAGGTGACTAGCTCTGTCAGCGGCGAACCTGTCTCTCTGCTGATCTCTCTTTTTTGTTCGTTTGCGTGGCAGGTCTAGCTGTATTTCTGAATTCTTGTGTGAGTTTTGGAGTCGTCTAATCCTGATCCAAACCCCGAAGTTATCAGAGGTGCAGAGGTTTGATAAAAAAAACGACGTTCAAGTTGAAGCCTGGTTAAGAGTTACAATGGCTCGAGTAGAATCTGAGATAGTGCAGAAAAAGTGAAACGTCGCTTGTAATGCTGGGTTGCATTAGTAGCGTTGCGATGGTAACATTGTACTACTCGCCACGACCGGTTTCATGTTCCCATTATATGGGAATTAGCTAGGCTGCTAGAGTAGTGAGTAGTGACTGCTCGATGGCTTCAGACGCATGAGAAGCTGGTGCGTCCGTCCACCTTCGGTTGGAATGTCTGGTTCTGCGTTGCGTCTAACCGAGAAGTGTAAGGTCAAAGTAAAGAGAAGACCCCCTTGCATGCGGGCAGGTCAAGTAACTGAATTAAAAAAAAGTTCCAAAAAAAATTAGGTAACTGGACTATGGGTAGTCGTATACTTCTTCCAGTTTTTTTATTGTTGTCGTTAGTACAACCCTTTTAGTTCATTTATGAACTAAAAGTCAATTAAAACCTGGAGGTGGTAACAAATTAATTCAATTAGAAACTGGAGGTGGTAGCACACCGGTCGAACATGTTTCCTCCGTTTGTCAGTACGTACGTCGCTAGGAAGTTTGAACAGGGTGGCGCATGTGCCAGAACCTCTCAAAGTTCGAAAATTCAAACATTTTTCAGAGGCCTAGTGTTCCGTTGCGGCAGATTAAAATGACATATTTTGAGACAAACACTACGACGAAGAAGCTGGCGGTTTTACAGTCACGTGAAGGCTGGCCTCGAGTGCCGAACCCACTGGTACTCCATCAAGTCTGCGAGTGTACAGAGATTCCCAGATCGCAAGGTCAAATGCAGCGTAAGGCGTCTTTCTTCGGTCGCAGACATTCTCGGGCATAACGTTGACCCACGGGCAAATTAACAAGAAGATAACAAGGGTTGGCTCGCTAACTGTGGATCGTCTGTCTTGTTCAGACGATTCCTATTAAAGGAAAACAAAAAAGTCAGGTAGGTAGGTGGATAACGTTGGACAAAACTTCAGGTGCCTGTGATTAGGCTGCTCTGACCGTGTCGAGTGCGGATTAACGCGGCGCATGCACACAACGGCCCCGTGCACGGGGAGAGGCGTGCGGTTGCAGGCGTCCACCTGCCCGGCCGGCGCGCCCATCCAACGGCGACGGTGTCGGTGGCAGTTGCAGCGGCGCGCGACGGTGTCGGTGGCAGCTGCAGCGGCGCCTTTTTTTTTGCCCGTGCCATGCCCCAGCGCTGTCTGCTGAACCTGTACCTGTACCTGAAGGTGGTCCGGGTCGCCCGACGCAGGCACGGCGAGTCCGTGTCGATGCGCGGGCACGCTGGTCTCGTGGACGCGGGAAGGAGCATACGCCTGTTTCGCTGCTCATGTTAGAACTGACGCTTCACCACGTCACGTCACGTCGATACCTTTTCTTATTTGTACCCCGCCCCCGTCGATGTCTCTCCTTCTCGGCCCGTCCATCAAACTATAGCCTTCGATTTGTCGGAGGAACCGATGCAATGCAACGAGAAGACACGATACTGAAATGGAACAGCTCTCCAGCTGGTACAGTTCGCAAACTTGGAACAGTACCACGGGCACACCGCAGGCAGCGACTTGGGCCACTAGATCCCAGCCCAGCATAAGGGGCCAGTACACATCCAGTAGGTGTCTACACGGTACGGCCCAGCCCAAGCTCTGGTAACCTGGCCCTGGCCGTCACGCACCTCCACGGCCCTCGGCGGTTTTCGTGAGCGCCTCGCCGCGGCGGGGTCGGGCTGCGCGCGCGGCATCGTCGAGCCCCACAGAAAGCACTGATATCAAGTAGTACGTCCACACGAGGTCCGCACAGCACAAATCGAAGGCGCGTGCAGCCAGTGGTAAGCAGCAAAATGGGAACAAGCACACAGATCGATAACGGCAGAGCACAGGTACGACGATGAAGGAGCAATTAGTAGTAGTATAGTAGTAGTAGTAAATGATGATGATCACTAAGAAAGCACGCTGCTGTACAGGGTACAATCTAGTAAGCTATAGAGAGGTGGACGAGGGCGAAAAGGACGTTACACCATCTGAACGACGAGCAGCTAGAAAGACTTGGCGCGGGCGGCGGGCCAGTTGACGAGCACGAGGAGGACCTACCCACCGGCTCGGCTCCGACGGCTCGGACCAGTTGGAGTCGGGGCGCTTGGAGCTTGGAAACCGGACTGGCGGCGCGCGCGCGCCGGCAGGAGCAGCTGGAGCTAGTCGTCCGGCACCCGGTACGCGTCCGCGGTGACCTCGGTGAGCCACAGTCCGGGGAACAGCGTCTGCAACAGGCACGCGATTGCTGTTCGGTTAGAGCTGGTCTGGAATGGGAGTATCGGTGCGATAAAGAAAGCGGGGTTTGCGGAGGAGGGGCCGGCACGGGGGAGGGATTCGCCTTACATCGAGCTGCCGCTGTACGACGCGCGGCCGCTTTCTGGGCCGCCGCCGCGGCCGGGCGCCGGTCAGCGAGTAGAGGTCCTCCTCGACCTCCTCCGCCGTCAGCGACACGGAGAACGGGGCGCGCTTGCGCCGCCTCCGCGACGGCGGCGACGACGAGGGCGGCGCTTGTTGCGCCGACGCGGCCCACGACTTTGTCGGCCGCCGCGTGCGCTCCCGCAGGTTCCACGGCCTCGTGGTCGCGACGTCCGCTTGCGGCTGCTGCTCCTGCGAGGGAGGCGGCGCCCCGAGCTCGGGCTCGGCGTCCGTCTCCGGCGGGGGGCTCGCGGTCTTCTTCGGCGGAGGAGGCGGCGAGGGGCTAGGCTGGGGCACGCGTAGGCGTAGCCGGTCGGCCGCGTCGCGCAGGTGGCCCATGAGCTTGGCCCGCAGCTCCTCGATCCCGCCGACGTCCTGAGCCGCGCCGCCGCGCCGGTGGTACGACGGCCGGCGGCGATCGAGGGCCGCGCACGCTGCGCCCGCGGGAGGGGCCACGACCGGGAGGACGGGCATGCGGTGTGCGGCCGCAGGCGGCTGACGACGCGCCCACGGCTCGAGGTGGCGCGGCGGCGCGGCGGGCGGCTTCGCCCGTGGGTCCGCCGTGGCCGCCATAGAAAGCTTCTGGTCGCGGGGATCTGTCTGCGCAGGCGGCGCGGAGGGGCGGCCGCGTCGCCGACGAGGCGGCGAGAGACAGGGGTGAGGGGTAGGAGGAGCCGAGGAGAGGATGTTTTCAAGCCACGGCGGGGGGGTGGTGGGGTCTGTCGCGTTTTGTTACGGGAGGGGGAAGGCAAGGGTAGGCTCGTCATTCTCCAGCCAGGACTCGCACGTCGGAGGCAAGGGTAGCCTCAGACCCAACTGCTGGCAGTTGCGATCAACCAATGACTACTGGGTCCGTCTGTATTTGTGGACCCTAGTGTCAGTCGTTCTGAGCACTTCACGCGCGGTAGCTGTTGGATCGGGAACGCAGAGGGGACCACCGAACCGGACGGAGGCCACGAAACGAAACGGGGGTGGAACCTGGACCAGGTCTTTCTTCCGGCTGCGCGCGGTCCCCTACCCCTACTCGCGCCGCGGCCAACAGTCTGCTGCGCCCCACCGTTTGCCCGCTCGCCTCCCGTCGTTATCGCTGCCGCCGCCCAAAATCTGCTTCCTTCTCCCCACCGCTAACCTGATCGAGCTGCAGCGGTTTGGTTCGCTCGCACTCGGGCGTCTCGGGGGAGAGCGGATGTAAGCAGCCTCACGGCGGGACGACGCGATAACTCGTCGTGAGTTTCGCGGGACCGGCCGGTCGCCGCCCTGAATCATCCGGGGGAAGAAGAAGAAGACTCTCGAGGTGTTTCGTCCAGAGAGAGGGGCTTCTTCCGCAACGGGGTTACCTACCTGGAACCGACACGTGGATGGGCAGAGCCGATGCGATCCGGGGGGCGGTGCAACACACAAGGTCGCCGCAGATCGGAGACCGGCGCATGGGTGAAAATGAAGATGGCGGGCACGTATGCGTGTGCGCTTAGGCGTGGTAGTTCCAGAGCGGCGCACCGTTCTGTGGCGAGTGAACATGGCAAGAAGCCTCGTCAAGTCGTCATGAACACAGTATTTACAAAAGACAGTGAGCGATCTGATCAGGCCGCCAATGCTCGATCGAGATCCTCGGTTGGAGACCCGTCTCGTCCTCCGTTTTCCTTGCGCGACTCAGAACCCTCCTCCTTTCTGCTCCAATAAGAAGTCGGATCAATCATCAGCATCTCAAACCACCAGAAAAGCAGGGGTTCCGGGGAGAAGCCAAAGGCGGAGTTTTTACGCATACCTCGTTCACCTTGTACCGATGGCGGTGGAGGGTCACCTCCGCCGGAGAGCTCCGACCCCGGGGCAGAGATTCTGCGGCGCGAGAGGAGAGGAAGCGAGAACCGGGTGGTCAGTATGCAAGGAACTAAGAGGAGGATTTTGCGATCGCGGGTAGTAAGAAGAAATCAAGGTCGGCGTTGCTCCATTAATTTGGTGTCGGGGTGCTCCCTTCGATCTGGCGCTGGACGCCCTTGGGCAGCTTCCTCGGCCTGCGCGGCGGCTCATTCCGGCCGGCGATCGCGACGAAGTCCGCTTCGACCTCCTGCCGCGTCGTCAGAGGCACCGAGAACCCGTGGCTCTCTTTGAAAGAATATCAGAGAGCTTAAGCGTGCACTTTGTCTCGTGCCGCCTGCATGTTAATATAGGCTAATAATAGCCTCTAACATGACTTACAAAGAAGGAAGGACGTATGCTAGGAAGGATTGCGAATCATCGCGTGATCACAGATTACACCGTTCCTATCTTTGATTATCCTAACTATGGCAATAACCTGAGGCCTACCATATACTTTACTATTATAACAGATTTGTCTAATACTCTCCCTCAATCACAACTTCGCTAAGTTGAGATGATACTTGAAATTTTTCAGCTTGCGTACACTTAGTGCCTTAGTAAATCCATCTGCCACTTGATCCTCTGAAGGAACGAAGTCAATCTGCAGGAGCTTGTTATTTACCATTCCTCTGACAAAATAAAAGTCAACTTCAATATGCTTTGTTCTGGCATGAAACACAGGATTGGATGCAAGATACTTGGCGCCCATGTTATCACACCACAGTTGTGCAACAGGTGGACTTGCCACTTTCAATTCCTTTAGTAACGTCTGGATCCACATAATCTCAGCAGTTGCATTTGCCAAAGCTTTATATTCAGATTCAGTGCTTGACCTTGATACTGTAGCTTGCTTCTTGGCATGCCATGACACAAGATTATTTCCGATGAAAACTGTAAATCCACCAGTTGATCTTCTATCATCAGGGCAACCAGCCCAATCAGCATCTGAATATGCACTTACTAAAAAGGACCTTGATCTATTAATTCTTAGACCAAGTTTGACACGAGATTTTAGATACCTTAATATCCTTTTACTGTCGCCCAGTGAACAGTTGTTGTGCATGAAGAAACTGACAAACCTTATTTACAGAGAAGTCAATATCTGGTCTTGTCAATGTAAGATACTGCAAGGCGCCCACTATACTTCTGTATCTCGTCATATCTTCAGGACCTAGCGGAACTCCTTCATAAATCGAAAGCTTCTCACTAGTGGACAAGAGTGTACTTACAGGTTTGCAATCAGCCATGTTTACTCTTCTCAACAAATCATTCACATATTTTTCTTGTGTAAGAATAATTCCATTTGAGCATTTACTTACTTCAATACCAAGAAAATAGTGTAAGTCGCCCAAGTCCTTTAGAGGAAATTCACTATGAAGATCCTGAAGAAGAACTGTTACTGCTTCCGGTCTTGAACTTACCATAATTATGTCATCAACATAAATCAGCATAAACATAATGACATCTCCTTTAATGTATCTGACTTAGAACTTTTAAAACCAAGATCACAAAGTTTCTTACTGAGCCTTGAGAATCAAGCTCTTGGTGCCTGTTTCAATCCATACAACGCCTTGTCTAGCTTGCATACATAGTCTCGTCGAGTTGAATCTTCGTACCCAGGAGGTTGTTTCATATACACCTCCTCTTCAAGTAGTCCATGCAGGAAAGCATTATGTACATCCAGTTGCCTGAGAGTCCACCCCCTGGATACAGTAATAGAAAGAACAACTCGAATGGTAGCAGCTTTAACAACAAGGCTGAAAGTATCCTCATAATCAATGTCATATCTTTACTTAAACCCTTTTGCAACAAGACGAGCTTTATACCTGTCCAAGCTGATATCTTGTTTACACTTAATTTTATATACCCATTTGCAATCAATAATATTCCACCCTTTCTGAGGAGGAACTAGGTGCCAAGTATTATTTTTCATGAGAGCATTATATTCAGTATCCACTGCCCGTTTCCAGTTGCTATCTTCTAGAGCTTCCACTATATTGCAAGGTTCACCAGTAGAAGCACATGATCCGAAGCGGGTCCTGGGGCGCTGGATTCGCTGAACTTCTCCCCCTGCCGAGGGAGTCACAGAAGCTCCGAGCTCCTGCGGCACATGATCCGAAGCGGGTCCGGTCTCCGGGCGCAAAGGGGTCGCGCGATCGGCGCTGTCGGGTGCGACGGAGGAGGCCGCGGATCCGCCTGACCCGCGTGACGCCGTGGATGCGCCTGCCGCATCCGTTGCAGGTGCGGGAGGATCGGCCTCGAGGAGGGCGCCCGAGGCTGCTGCGCCATGTGCACCTTCATGTGTTGGCATGTCTTCTTGGATTTCTTCATCAACTGCACAGATATTGCTAGCAGGATTATTTGGAAAACCAGTCGCATGATCAGTCAAGTTACTAGCCCCTGTATTAGTCGTGAGAGGATTAAGCAAAAAAGATGGCAAGAGATCAATGTCTTCCTGAAAACGATGGCCAGCGTTAGGGCCAATATTCTGGAAAGGAAAAAGCGACTCATCGAATGTGACATCACGAGAGATATATACTCTACCAGAATCCGGGTCGAGACACTTGAAACCCTTGTGAAAAGGACTATATCCGAGGAAGGTGCACTGTTTTGATAAACTGGAGTTTGTAGTTATTATATGGTCGTAGGTTGGGCCAGCACGCACATCCAAAAGTACGAAAAAGTGAATAATCTGGTTGTTTTTGAAACAGGTGATGTAGAGGCGTGTCATAAGAGAGCACCTTACTGGAGATGCGGTTAATTAAATATGTGGCTGAGATGAAAGCATCCCCCCAGAATTTTAGTGGCGTAAAGGCATGTGCAAGGAGAGCGAGCCCAACCTCGACGATGTGGCGATGCTTACGCTCAGCTGCGCCATTCTGCTGATGCGTGTGAGGGCAGGAAATATGGTGTGTGATGCCGACTTGAGCAAAGAAAGGATGAAGTTTCTGATACTCGCCTCCCCCCCCCCCCCCCCCCAATCTGTCTGCATAGTGATGATTTTTCGGTTAAAGAGGCGCTCAACAAGGGATTGAAATTCTCGAAACTTTGAAAAGACTTCAGATTTAAACTTAAGGAGATATATCCAGGTAAACTTACTATGATCATCAATGAAACTCAAATAGTATTTGTGTCCACCAACAGACTTTGGTGCTGGGCCCCACACATCAGGATAAACAAGTTCTAAAGGATGCTGTGAAACATTACTAGAATTAGGAAAAGGCAACTGATGACTTTTAGCCTTCTGACATGCATCACACACCGAATGTTTATTTGAATCCAACGAAACAGGAAGATTAAATTGTCTAATGACTTTCTCCACAATCGGAGTAGCAGGATGACCTAAACGATGATGCCATCTATCAAAGGAAACTTTTGCAGCACTATAGGCTTGCTTTATTTGGCGCCCAGCAGGAAGAGGATAGAGCCCATGATCACACCGTCCTCTAAGCAGAAGTTTCTTCGTTGCCTGATCCTTAATCAGGAAGAAATCAGGGCGAAATTCTATAAAAGTTGAATTGTCAGAGGTGAGGCGATGAACAGAGACAAGATTTTTGTTGGCTTTAGGAACATAGAGGACATTTTTTAGACGAAGATCGCGACTAGGGGTTGTAACGATAGAATGACCAATGCGACTAATTTCCATACCTGCCCCACTCGCTGTGTGAATCTGATCATGGCCCTTGTACCTGTCATGAACTGACAGTTTCTCCAGGTTGCTAATAATGTTGTCTGTGGCGCCGGAGTCCATGTACCAGTTGGTGTCTACTCCATAGGATGTAGTTGCACCTGCATATTTTTCATCTGGGACAAACTCTTCATCAAATCTGTACCAACAAATATAAGCTTCGTGGCCCTTCTTTTTGCAAACCTGACACCTGGGCCTGCTGTCCGGCCCACATGTGTTGCTGTTGGCGCCGTTAGGGGCGCCATGTTGTTGACGAGGTGGCCCGCTGAAGCGCCCGCGGCCGCGGCCAGAAGACCCGCCGCGCGAGCGCCCTCCACCACCGCGTCCTCACGATGTGCCGCGCCCCCTGCTAGCTGAATTGACGAAGGAACGCCCGTCGGGTTGTAGCAGATCCATTCGTTGCTCGAATGCGAGCAGTTGGGAGTACGCCTCTCCCACGCTGAGGGGTTCGATCCTGGCGGTGAGGGACGTGACGATCGGGTTGTAGTCGTAGTCGAGCCCGGCGAGGATGTAGGAGACCAGTTCGTCGCCGTTGATGGTCTTCCCAGTAGATGTGATCTCATCAGCGAGAGACCGCATCTTGCCGACATATTCGTCCATGGAGAGGTTGCCCTTCTTCATCGTGGCGAGCGCAATTCTGGTGTTGACGGCGCGCGCTCGAGTCATCGAGGAGAACATCCCCTCGACGGCTCTCCATGTTTCAGCAACAGTCTTGCACGCGGTTAGCTGAGACTGAATAGAACTTGACATATTTGAAATTAAATACCCTAGGACCTGTTGATCCGTAGCAACCCACTCTTCATAGGCGGGATTGGAGACCTCCACTTCGTTGCCATCCTTCGATTCCTTGATCTTGGTCGTGGGGGTCTTTGCTGCACCTGTGAGGAAACCCTCCAGGCGCGCGCCCCTCACGGCTGCGAGAACTTGCATGCGCCATAGCGCGAAGTTGGTCTTCGTCAACTTCTCGGAGATCCCTTGGCCGGCCAGGGGATTGATGACGACGGTGGAATAGGATGTTGACATGGTGGGGATTTGATTGGATTGGATCTAAGTGTAGGCTCTGATACCATGAAAGAATATCAGAGGGCTTGAAGCGTGCACTTTGTCTCGTGCCGCCTGCATGTTAATATAGGCCAGGAATAGCCGCTGACGTGGCTTACAAAGAAGGAAGGACGTATGCTAGGAAGGATTGCGAATCATCGCGTGATCATAGATTACACGATTCCTATCTTTGATTATCCTAACTATGGCAATAACCTGAGGCCCACCATATACTTTACTATTATAACAGATTTGTCTAATACTCGTCTCGCCATTGAGCCTCCATGTCCCCGAGCTTCCTGCGCTGCCGCGCATCCTGGAGGAGCTCGGCACCGACGGCGGCGGCGTTGGGTGCGGGCTCGGAGATGACACGGGCATCTACGTCCCTGCAGAAGGCCATGGGCCTGCTGCACCCCCATCAGGCCGGGAGGGCGAAGCTGCCAGAGAGGAGGGGATCCCCCGACCTCGACGAGGACGCGGGCGGCGGGGCCACAATCGCCGCCGGCACGAGGACTCCATTGGCAGGAACAGAACGGGCCCGAGACGCGGGCGGGGGGTTAAAGAGGCGGCAAATGCACGCGCGCAGGAGGGAGGGCGGCAGCAGCAGCAGCTAGGTCAACAATCGCATGCCCCTGTCTTCTATATACGGCGCGCCGGGGTTCGCGGCTCCGCTCGATCTCTCGCAAGGTTGTGTGCAAGGCGCAAGCGCGACAGCGGGGCCAGGGAGCAGGTGGCACGCAGCGCGGTTTTCCTCTTGGGTTTGGGTTTGGGCCCGGGTCATCGAGAGCGTTAGATTTTCATCCGGTCTCTGAGTGCGTGCAGGCAATAGGTTTACGGCGTTAGTTTGTTAGAGGTTGGTTCTGCTCGACCTTCTCTTAGAGAAGCTTCACCTCGACTTTTTTCTAAAAAAAACACTGAGACATTTACAAGCACAGGTCGTAAACTACTACTCCTACTATAATAATTTATTGTACGTGACGCGGTCACATAGCAGCAGCGCCGCCGCCACCAAAATCACGGAGCGGAGCACTAGAAAATCTTCTCCGGCTACACCGCTGTAGCATCGCATCGCATCTATCCATCGCGTGAAAAATAATCACGACGAATCCAAACCATCCGTGGCAGCAAAATCAAGGCTCCACCTTCTCCTTCCCCTTCAAGGGCCCGGCCTCCTTATCGAGAAGAATTCACCTCAACTTTTTTTAAGGACATTTACAAACACACACAGGCGTATACTACTCCCGCCATATATAATTTGTTGTACGCTCTCACGCAGCAGCAACACTGTCGCCACCAAAATCACGGGGTAGAGCACCAGAAAACTGTCTCCGGCTACACCGTCGAAGCATCGCATCGAATCCATCCATCCATCCCGCCAAAAATAATCATGTGGGGCGCAGACGAATCCATCCATAAGTGGCAGCAAAGAAAGGCTCCACCTCCTCCTCCTTCCCCTTCGAGGGCTCGACCTCCTCTTCCAGAAGGCTTCACCTCAATTTTTTTTTAAAAAAAACACAGAGACATTTATAAACACGCACGAGGCGCACATTACTTCTCCCACCATATGTAATTTGTTATACGCGACGCAGTCACGCAGCAGCAGCAGCGTCTCCGCCACCAAATCGCGGGACGGAGCACCAGAAAATCGTCTCCGACTACACCGTACCGCCGAAGCATCGCATCGCATCGCATCCATCCATCGCGGCAAAAAACAATCATGCGGGGCGCGGACGAATCCATCCATCCGTGGCAGCAAAACCAAGGCTCCACCTCCTCCTCCTTCCCCTTTGAGGGCTCTACCTTCTCTTTGAGAAGGCTTCACCTCAACTTGTTAAAAAAACTAGAGATATTTACAAACACGCAAGAGGTGTAAACTACTACTCTCACTATATTTAATTTATTTGTACTCGACGTAGTCACGTAGCAGCCGCGCCGCCGCCAGCGGAGCACCAGAAAAGTGTCTTTGGCTACACCCCGGAAGCATGGCGCATCCATCCATCGCATCCATCCACCACACAAAAATAATGACGCGGGGCGCGGACGAATCCATCCACTCGTGGCAGCAAAACCAAGGCTCCACCACCTCCTCCTTCCCATTTGAGTGCTCGACCTCCTCTTTCACCTCAACTTTTTTTTAAAAAAAAAACATAGAGCCTTTTACAACACGGACGAGGCGTACATCACTACTTCCACCATATGTAATTTAGTGTACGCGACGCAGTAACGCATCAGCAGTAGCGCCCTCACCACCAAAATCGCGGGGCGGAGCACCAGAAAACCATCTCCGGCTATACCGCCGAAGCATCGCATCCACCCATCCATCACGGTAAAAAATAATCACGCAGGGTGCGGATGAATCCATCTATCTATAGCAGCAAAACCAAGGCTCCACCTCCTCCTCCTCCCCCCCCCTTTGAGAGCTCTACCTCCTCTATACTACTACTCCCACCATATTTAATTTATTTGTACTCAACAAAGTCACGTAGCAGCCGCACCTGCTACACCAAAATCGCTGCGCCCGGAAAACCATCTCCGGCTACACCCCACAAACATCGCATCCATCCATCAAGGCGAAAATAATGATACGGGTGCGAAGGAATCGATCCATCCGTGAGAGCGAAACCAACACACGACCTCCTCCTCCTCCCCCTCCCGGCTCTGGCTCTGCCTCCTTTTTGAAAACCTCGCCTTCGCCCAACCCCTTCCCGTCCCTTCCCTCCCCTACCTCTTCGCCCGCACCCACCTCTCATGGTCATCATGGCAGCCGACGACTCCGACCACCACGAACCCATGGCCAAGCCCGCGCCCGGACCGTCGTCTCCGTCCCCGTCGCCAGCGACTTCCGCCTCGAGCACCCGCCTCCACGGCTTCACCTTCCCGACGCTCAGCTGGGGCTCGAAGCGCCTCCTCCGCTGCTCCAAGGACGGCGCCCCCGCCTCCCCGCCGCCGCCCCCGCAGACGCCATCGCCGCAGGAGGGGAAGCCCCAGGGCGCCGCCGGCGCGTCCCAGCCGCCGCGGCCATGGAACCTCCGCGCCCGCCGCCCCGCCACCGCTGCGCCGTCCGTGGTGAGATCGGAGGGCGCGGGGAAGGCGCCGCGGCCGATCGCGTCGCCGCCGGAGGACTTGACAAAGAGGGGCTTCTCCGTCGCGCTGACCAAGAAGGAGATCACCGAGGACTTCCTCGCCATCCGCGGCGCGCCCCCGCTGCGCCGGCCCAAGAAGCGCCCGCGCGCCGTGCAGCGCCAGCTCGATGTAAGGGATTGGTGGAGCCTCGCCAAACTCTACGACTTTCTGTTCCGATTCTCAGATTCGGGTCTCGGTGCTCAATTCTGTTTGGTTTGTTCTGAATTGCAGAGTCTGTACCCGGGATTATCGCTCGCCGACGTGGCTCTGGACTCGTACAAGATCGAGGAGGTAAGACATCGTTGATTCCTTCGTTCGTTCTTAACTCTTCTCCACAAAGTTGGTTCCTTTCCTCATGTACCTTTTCCTGTTGCAGAGGTGATTCGCGCCGTGATAGAGCTGCAAATAGGAGGAGCTTTTCAGATGACTCTAGCTTTTTCTTTGGCCAACATCTCTATCGCATGTTAGTCTTGTTTTTTTTTTAATTAGGAGATGCGATGTTAGACTCACAGTGCTGATTTGATATAGGTCATCATGTTTTATGATGAGCAGTTGGTTGCTGGGCGGTGTTTGCGCTTCTAGGCCTCTAGGGTGATGTTTGGGTCTGGAGGTATGGTTCTGGTAGAAAAGGGTTATATTGTAGCTATGTACATGGTTCAAATGTATGGATTCCTAGCTATGTGCATGTCTCTAATCTATGTAGTGTTTTCCTTTTCAAATTGCTCCAAGGAGGCTTTTATTTGATGACACGAAATTGTGCTGTTGAATTCTTTTTTTAAAAAAATGCCTCTTCCTTGAAACTGATGGCTTTGTTCGTCGCTGGCTTGCTGCTGCTGTCGTATCTTCATGGATGCTTTCTGGATTGGTTGATTAAAACCAGTTCATTACTTGCATTGTTTAACAGTATAAGAACCTGCTTTGATCCTGTTTTTGGTAGTATGTATATATTTTTTTTTGATAACTCAGTGTCTCAGTTAACACGTGTTTTGAGCACCAGTTTTAATATCGCAACTGAAACAGAAGGGGACAATACTTGTAGTGGTATAAAAAACATGATCCTCAAAACTCTTCTTAATATTTGAAACCTGGCAGGTTATCAGACCAGTTATCTAAGATATGCATATTGCATAACCTCTCTGGTTTAATTTTTTTCGGTAACATTCTTCATATAAGAATGTGGGTAAATATAAATACTTTTTTGGGGCTTCTGTGCAATGTGCACAAATGCAATTCAATACTGGGATAATAATTTATTTCTTCATTTCCTGGCTTTGTCTTTGTATGTTTTATTACCTGTAATGTTTCTTTATATAGCGAAACCGTTTCGTTCAGTAGCCATTGATTAAGCCATATTGGCTTGATGTGAATCAGTAGGATGTCCCGGTAGATCTTAAGGATGGATTCAGGATTGGGAGTTTTGCTTATCATTTTGAACACATTCTTAAGAGAATAGAAAACCTCCTTGATACTAGTAATTTTTCACTAAATCCTTGCATCCTGAGCTATCCCTATTTGTATCTGTGTATAAATTGATGACGGTGTCCTGATGGTCATGCTTTAGCTGAATTTGTGCATTATTGATGGGGGCCTGAAAATGTAGCTTAGGCTGGGAATTGACCTATCCTTTTGGAATGCTGTAATGTTACAAGTGATGGTTCGATTCTCACGAGAATCAGGGAAAAAGCTTGTGTTTCTGGTGGGGCCAAATATTTTGTTTGTCTGGACGTATTTCTGTCTTAGGAAAAATGGTGCCTGAAGACGGCTACAGGCGACGACATCCTCGTTTCAGAAGCAAATAGTGCAGGTTGCTTGTTTTATTTTGGGAATCATCATTGGTGTTTGGCGTTATGCTGTTCTGTATCTGTAATGGCTTTGGTCGAGAGTGAGGCAACAAAGAAGGCTGAGTATTCAGTATTATTTTACTTGATCTCACGTTTATACTTCTCACTGTCTAGATGACAGTCTGGTCTACTATGAGATGGTGTGCTGAGTCCACGGCTCCCTATCAACTCCCCTAGTATTTAGTAAGCTGTCATCTAGTTGTACACTAAGAATGTGTTTGGTTGCTTGTATTACATTGCACTGGCCTGAATTGGATGATTCAGTCCCGTGTTTGTTTCACGGGCAGTTGGACAGAGTCATCCAGCTTCGGGGAATATTTTATACAGATATTGGATATAGTTATTTACTTGGTGAGTTCATCCACCTTGTCTAAGTGTACTTGTTCATGGCGTAATTCGTGATAATTAGTTTGTTTTGTTGTTGATTAGTAAGTATTATTACGACGTTAAAATTAATGTGTACCGGTAATATGATAATTAGTATATAAGTAATTAGTATCATGTGAAAATATCAATTTGGATAACCCAATACATCCGTATTTCATCCAAGCCACCAAAAAAAACTGGACCATCCAATCCATCTAACCAAACATCAACTTAGATGATCCTATCCAATCCAAATTTGACTTCAAACCAAACACATCCAGAATATGAAGAAAGTAAAATTAATCATGCGTCGTGCATGCAAAGATGATAGCGCGGTGGCCTCCTTAGCATGCATGGTGAAAACGACGCCGTTGGTCATGGTGAGCTAACCCAAGCTGCTGGCGCTGAATGGGCTTCGTGCGTGCGCGCGTGCGTGCTTCGTTTACTTTGCTCCATCCCTGCTGTTTATGTGTAGGACTGCTCGACGGGATGGCCTCCGCTTGGCTGGCCGCTCGCTCAGTGGTTCATAGATCGTAGGCAGCCGCAGACGTACCAAGGCCCAGAAGAGAAGCCCCCGCCCGAGGCACCGAGACGGATGACAAGTGGGGCATGGGCCGTTCCCAGCCGCTTGGTATTTCGCTCGAAGACACCCACGGCGCGGACCGCGGCAAGGCATGTCGCGTGTCGGCTCGGCTTTCGATGCAGATCCCTGCATCTGCACGCGCGCAGGAATGTGCAGTGCCGCTGGTCCAGTATGCGTGCTGTACTCTGCCTTTGCTCCACGCGTGCGTGCGTGCGTACTTGTTCCGGCAACTTCACTTCTCTGCTGCGGTCAATGGTGCGTGCGCTGTCCACCGGGTGCAGTAGCTTGTAGTAGTAGCTAGGTGCTTGTCCATGGTGCTCTAAACGAAAGTACAGGACCTGACCGTGACGGAAGCTCGTTTGACACGGAGCACAAGGGGGATGGGTGTAGTAGTATTTGCTCTAAACTTCACTTTTTTTTTTGCTTGCTGCTGCTGACTGCATAGCGACAGGGGCAGCCACAGGACAGGACCTGGACCTGGACCTGGTGGCGTCCTTCATCATCTGTACTGGCTAGGCTAGGCTAGGCTAGGCTAGCAGAACGAGCGTTGCAGTTGCAGTACTGTCGTGGCCGGTCTGAGGAAGACATAGTTAGAACCCGGCCGGAACGCCAGTAAATCCTCTCTACTGTTTTCACTGCATAAGCGTGATAGGTTCCGTGCAACCGGATCGAATCCGAAAAGAGCGCAACGGCGAGAGGGTTCGGAAAGACGGCAGGGAAACCCCGTGAATCCTCTCTACTGTTATCATTGCTCCTAGCATTCATGCATCAGTGCGAGAGCGAGCGTCAGGGGTCAGAACCATCGGCTCGCTAGCTCAGCTAGGAAAGAAACGGGAACCCAGAATGCAGTTTGGGAGCAGGATAAACAGACCAGGGAAATATCGAGGAGGCTGTACTCGATGTTGGTAATTCAAAATTTTTTTGAACAATCTAGGAGGCTCTTTCTGACTGGCTGTGCCCTTCTCTGTCCCCACCGGCCAGCGGCAAAACCAGCGGCCTAAAAACCCTGGGGAACCCCAAACCCCTTTGCGCCGTAACTTGAGTAAACCGCCCGGAAAAGTAACAGCTTAGTCACCCCAGCACGTCGCGGCATTGCACCCGTAGCGCCTCGTTCCCGTTCGTCTCGACACGGGCGTTGACGACGCGCGGCGGCAGGTCGGCGAGGAAGCTCCGGACGGCCGCGAGCCCGGGCCCGCGCACGTCGCGCTCCCAGCACGACGACTCCGCGGCGGGGCCCGCGCCGTCGAGGCGGGCGCGGACGGCGGCCGAGGCGTCCAGGCGCCGGACGGGCCAGCCCCAGGCGCCGGCCATGCGGCGGATCTTCGACGCCTGCGCGACGGCCAGGCGCCGCGTGCTGGCCTTGATGCCGTCGATCGCGGCGCGGAGGCTCATGCGCCGCGCGAAGTGGTCGCCCAGCTCCGCCACGCCGATGGCCCGGCCCAGCCCCGCGTGCGCGGCGCGCTCGGCGGGCGTGGTGGCGGCGAAGTACGCCCGGAGCTCCTCCACCATGCCGCCGTCGACCATGTCGTCGACGCGCCGGTCCAGGTACTCGGCGAGGAGCGCCTCCTCGACGTCGACCCAGAGGAGGCGGCACGGGAACCGGAGCGCCGGGCGGTACCGGTCCGCCGTCGCGGCGGCGGCGGCGGCGCGGAAGGGGTCGAAGCGGCGCGCGAGGAGGGCGTGGATGAGGGAGTTGGACCCGCCGGCGACGACGGGGACGCGGCGCCGCGCGGCGATCGAGGCGGCCGTGGCGGCGGCGAGGGAGCGGAAGGACGTTGCCGGGAGCTCGCCGGCCTCGGGGCGCACGGCGCCGAGGAGGTGGTGCGGGGCGCCGCGGCGGTCGGCGAGGGGCACCTTGTTGGTGGTGACGTCGAGGCCGGCGTAGAGCTGGATCTTGTCCGCGTTCACCACCTCCCCGCCGACCGCGAGCGCCGCGTCGATGGACAGCCTCGTCTTCCCGGTGCCCGTGGCACCGACGATCACCACCATCGCGGTCTCCGCCACGTCCTTCCTCGCGGCAGCCAGCCGTGGAGAAGACGGTGCCGCCGAACAAGACTGACAACCCCTGCTGGCCCGCTCCTCCTCCCCGTCCTCCTCCCTCGGCGGGACCCGCAACGGCCTCCTACTACCCGCCGCGACGGCCATGGGAGCGCGCACGAGCGTAGTGGTCCTACTGGCGAGGAGGCTGGTCATGTAGGTAGAGCCCGCCCCGACCGATCCGACTCGGCCGCCTATGACCTCACCGTGTTTTGTCTCTTCCTCTCCTCGACGCTCCGACCTGTTTGATACGGGAAATGAGAATGGAAACAGAACGCCACGCCAGGCCAAATCTTCTTCTCCAGCTGTTCTCTGCTTCTGCGCGCCTGTCGTTTAACTCCTGCTTGCTTGCTTGCTGCGTTTTACGGTTACTGGGGCTCCCTCGCTATTGCGATGCCCTCGACAGCAGCAGCAGTAGCAGAGAAGTGGTATTCATTGGCTCTGCTATGCGGCAGCCTCGCAGGCTGGGTCATGCTTATATATATACTCGGCTTGGGTGCAGAGCAGAGGACACCACGAGAGGGGACGGACCTCGGGGTACCCGTCGTTGACAGCGAATTGACACGACACATCAAGGAATCGTAAACAAAACAAACCTGCCGCTTCGGTCTATGATGATGATGGCGTCGTCGGCCGGGTCCTCTCTCATCGCGCGTGATGCCATGCCATGCCATGCCATGCCGGGCGAGCACGGCTTCCCTCCCTGCTCGTGCGCCCAGCGGCCCAGCCAGCCGTGCGCTTTTAAAATAAGCGGTCCATGTCCCGGGCATGGCCGCAACGCTCCGAGGCGTGCGGTGCGGCGGTCGCGCCGAGGACGACGGGGGCGGCTGTCCGCTCCGCGCGCCTGGATTCCGCGAACCGGCGCCACTTGCTCGCGTGCGCGTCTCGGGAAACCCTCGTGTTGGTTCGGGGTCCCGGAGCTAGCCGCAGCAACGAACTCGCACCAACGCGGCTCAAATCAAAGCTTTCCACCTATCGTTAACTACCACAGCTGCTTAGACTGACTGCATCCGGCAGACGGGCGGGCGACGGAAAGGGAAAGAGGCCGAGGAAACCAAGGTGAGGTGGGGATAGATTGGGTCGATCCAGACGCTGGCGATCGACCGACCGACTAGTTAGATGCTGGAGACTGGCGCCCTGATCCGGCCACAACACAGCCTGACAGAAATGGAGCGGCCTTGGCGGTGGTTACGGGAAAAAGGCTGTCCTTCCTTTGGATGGTCGGGCCAAAGCCACCATGCCGCAGGCCAGTTCTTGATGTGGCTTACTAGTAGTAGTAGTAGTTGTTGTTTCCATGTGTCCGACTGTCTGCCCGCCAGCCAGCCCGCCACAGATACAACTACCCAGGATTAGCTGGTCATGTCTCCCAGTAGCTTTCTTCAGCCGTTCCATCGTCTCCACGTGATCACGAATTAATATGCTCCAACATGGCGTATATTTTCCTTTCACAAACCATGCACGAGAAGATGGTGCTGTATCAGATGATATATATTCGCAAGCATATATAAAAAAGCAACAGTAAAACATGAAAAGAGACCCATATCCGGACGCCTGTCCTCACCAACTTTCGACTTTTTTTATTCAGTTGACCTTTTCGACTGCGACGGTAGCTAGGAGTCGCATATGTAGTAGCATGCAGCAGCAGGAGTGAACGGCTGCCTAGCTACATCGTCTATCTACATGCATGAACTTGGAAAAAGGTTAAAGGGAGGACGCGGGGAACATTCGGAAAAGCTCGGCATCATCTGGCTGGCTCTCTTTCAGCTTCCAAAAGCAACCGCGATTTCCGATCAGATATACCATAACCCGGCCTGTGTAATTTGGCGACAGGTAGCGCGAGCTCCGATCCTCTAGCCGGAAAACCGAACGAGGAGTATATACCGAGATCGCGAGGGCGGCGGGATTGGGCGAAAACGAGAGGAGCATGCAGAGGGAATCGCCGCCCCGGCCCCCGAAACCACGCCTAGCGCGCTACCAAGTCAAAATGCTCGGCGCGGCAACTTGCACACACGATCCATCCGATGAGATATATACGGATAGGGTACAAACGAACAGGACCCAAAGGAGACGACAGGGAGTTTCACTAGCTAGCAGATCGGCGACGATGCGAAAGCTGGGAATGACGAGAGATATGATACGATCATCACCATCATCATGCACGGCTCTGATTCCGTATATATATATAGTGTGTGTGTGTGTGTGTCTGGTGGTGACGGCCGATTGGAGTTCATCACGACGAAGAGAATATGTATATCTGGCCTTAATTTTCTGCTATACGGGGGAAAGAGATCGAGCAGCAAAGCACGGCGGGCGACGCATCGGTCGATCTCGGGGTATATATATATATATACCGATTTCGCCAAAAGGACGTGCATGGATTCGTATTTTTGCTGTGTCCGGCCGGCCACTCAGTGGGATCAAACCCTAAAATTAAAGTGCATGTCTTCACTTCTGCAGCCGCTGTCATATCCCAACGAACAAGATCGTCGCTGGTGTGCGCCTTCCGTTGGTTACTCACACGCGCCTAACGAAACGAAACGTTATCGATCTACATATAAGCTGAATGGGCCGGGACGATTAGTTAAGGTCGATATGCATGATGGTTAATTAGCATGCATCATGATGCCAAAAAAATGCAGAAATCTGCATCCGTCACTCGACTCAGCGGAAGCACTAGAAACTTACGAAACTGCTGTTACGGATAATGCAGGGAAAAGACTCCTACACGTATCTCCCAGTTTCTGTCAAATATCAAGCATGCGTCATATATATCGTTCACTCACTAGTGACAGGTGTAGTTTTTTTTTGTACATAAGGATGCATGTGGGAGTAGACTACATGGTGATGACGACTACTCACATCATCCTTTATGAAATCAATCCACAGGCTTCAAGGATGACGATAAGTGTCTATTTTAAAAAAGGTTCGATGAGCTGTACATAAACCAGTGATCGATGAAGTAATCGTCATGAGTAGGACAGAGTTTTACATATATGCGCAATGAGCGACGTGATGGGGATGCAATGCACGTTTAATTTGGTATGTAGCGGTTGTGTTTCTGCCTCAGGTCCACTCTTGTTGCTGTGAGATCGCGGGTGACAGAGAGTAGCGCAAAATTTGAACTTTGTGTGGAATTAGAGTATTTTATTGATGAGCTAGCCATTTTGTTTCTACGTATTACGGACTAAAATATACTCCTTCTGTTTTAAAATAAATAACGTTTGGAACAGTCAATTTATTTCAAATTGCACTAGATTTCTTATACTAAACGTCATTTATTTTGGAACGGAGAGAGTATATATGTTTGAACACCTCTAGCTAATTCATCCAACAAAAGACTACTGTTGCATTGGATCTTGGAGCCAGTACGTAGAGCTTGTACACCTCACGGCATATGCATGATGTACGAATACAGATCGGTCATATATACCTCTAAATATGCTGCACAATATCTCTAATTTAGCTCTACCAACGAAGAGTTGAAAGGTTGAGTGAATAAGCAATGGCCACATTTATATAAGAGATTGAAGCGCAGTGCCTGCACACTACGTAAGGCAGACTACTGTCGAGAAGGAAACTAAATAAGGGGAAAATGATCAGGAAGATTAAATACCCTATCTCGATCGAGAAGCTGCGCAAGCCAAGATGATTGATACGTGAACTATCCAAAAATCAGTCGACCATCTGACGCCTGCATGAGTGAACTGTCCATTAAACAAACACCCCATGGACTTCCATAGAAAAAGAGAGAGAGGGAGATTGTTTCGTCGAAAGTGAATCGCCCATTTTTTTAGAGAAAAAAAAAAGAAGAGGCCGATGGAACAGGTCAACTATTATCCATACGATCGAGGTCCTAGCTAGCTAGTCTACTACGCTGCCCTCTTTCCGGAGTGGAGGCAGCCGTCACGTCGCCGCGCTGGCATGCTCCTCCTGGTCGCCGCTGCCGCCGCCAACGACGCCCGCGCCGGGGATCGGAGGAGGCCGCGCGGTTCCGTCCGCAGCAGCCGTGGAGCGACGTTTCGCCAGAAGCCGGTCGATGATCGGGGGCCAGACCATGCCTGCCTGCCTAGCTTTCGGGTGGGAGAAAAAGTGCGCGCGGACCGACCAGGATGATCTACGCCGTAGTTCTTCATGTCGCCACGCACCACCACCAGAAGTCCAGGACCGAAGCGCGCGCGCGTGGTGTGGCCTTCCGCAGCTGTCGCCGCGCTGCTCCGCTGCTCGGGCCCGACCATGCCTGCCTGCCTGCCTGCCTAGCTTTCAGTTCCGTCTCTTTGTGATCCGTGCAGTCCCCGGGCACCAGCTCCGCTTGGCACGTTCCTCCTCCTCCAGAAAGTGGCTGTTGGCGCTAGGGCATATGCATATTGGTGGTCGGCGGCGCTTGTTCGCTAGAGCATATGCATATTGGTGGGTTCTGTTTTCCCTTTTTTGTTATTTAAATTCCCCAAGAGATAAATTGAGCGCAGTCTTAGATTTTCTTTTTAATCTGGAGCAGACGGTCCTCTCGACACGTTAGTTAATTAGACTGGTATTTTGTGTTATTGGCCCGTCTTTCTGCTCCGGTTCTAGCATAGTTGGGCCGAAAAGCATCGCGTGGAGTTGCATCGGGCCAGGAAAATTTCCCTTATCATGGCCGCGTTTGGTTTTGAGAGGGCCGTGTCGTGGTGAGGCCTGGCACCCAGATTTCGTGCTTGTGATTTAGGCCTTTCGAGAGATGGACAGTGGGCGACCACATTCTGGACCGGGCGGATCAGGAGAACGACATGCATGCAGAGTGGACACAGAGGATATGGGAATGAACGAGCAATCGTTTACAACAAGCACGTTATCAATACTATCATTTTTCGCTTCGCCGGCCTACCTGCCCCCACCAACCCTTCACAAGAATTAAAAAGAAAAAAATCAACGCACGCAAAGGCACATGGTCCGTCGACCGTCTAGGACCGGTTCCGAGGGCCGGCCGCGGCAGGTGGTGGTAGAGGCCGCCGGAGCTAGCGCGGGAGCCTCGCCGTGGCGTTGAAGTAGGCGAGCGTCTCGGCCCACCGCGCGTCGTCCTTGAGCATGTGCACGGCGATGGTGTCCGGGACGAAGCCGTGGCGGAAGCAGCTGTCCGGCGACGCCCCCTTGTAGTTGTACATCCGCGGCGCCATGTCGTACCGGTGCCTGGCCCTGCCGGCGAGGTTCAGCCACCGCCCCGTCCACATGTCCTCGGGGCCCTCGCGGTCGCGCCGGCTCAGCTCCGACGTCGCCACCCACCGCACCAGGTCCCACGACAGCGCATACCCCATCCCGGACATGAAGGGCGGGAACGGGTAGAAGTTCTCGGCGTCGCACGGCATCTGCAGGCCGTAGTAGGCGTCCTCCCGGGACGCGCCGCGCAGCGACGCCGCCAGCGCCGGCAGCCGCAGGTACGTGTCGTCGTCGGCCTTCATCACGTAGTCGTACCTCGGCCGCCGCCGCCGCCGCCGCTGCTGCCGGCCGGCGGCGCCGTCGTCGTCGTCGTCGAACGCGCGCGCCACCGTGGAGAAGAAGGTGTACGTCTTGCCGTTGTCCATGTTCTCCGCGCAGTCCAGCACGATGATGTCGCCGTACCGGATGATCTCCAGCGCCACCAGCACCGCGTCGTCCGGGGACGTCACGTTGCAGAAGACGAAACGGACGTCCACGCTGCCGGCGAGGGACGGATGCTCCTGGACCTGGAGGGAGTAGACCGTCCGCAGCAGGTTCCGCCGCTCGTACTTGCTCGGCAGCGTCTGGATGCCGACGAGGAGACGCACGTCGTCCGCCGCCGGTGCCTGTCGTGTGCCATCCGTGGTGGGCGGGACGCCGTCGGCCTTGACCGCTCCCCTTGATGAAGCGGCGTCCGGGCCTGGCCGGGTGCAGCTGCCGCCGGAGAAGAAGTACTGGATGCGGAACTCGTTGGGGTGGACCACGAACACGGTGAACGCGAGGAAGCCTGCGCCGAGGACCAGCAGGAGGAGGTGGCGGCCGGAGACGGAAGAGGCGGCTCCCAGGCCGAGCTGCTTGACGTACAAGGAGGGAGTCGACGACATGGCGACGGCAACCGGGACGACTAGTAGCTGTGCCTATTACCGGTGATGTGGTACGTGTTTAGAGGACAAACTGAAGCGTTGTACTTGACATGACGCTATTTGAGATGCATGATTGGACCGGGTCGAAGACTTGGTCCTAGTCTCTGTTTGGTGGATTGAACAGTCGTGTGAAGAACTTCATTATAAGTGCAAAACAAAGTGGTGCCTTGAATAACTATCGAGGGATTGTGATGAATTTATAATGGAGAGCTGAAACTGAAATGATTTTTTATCATTTTTAAATTATTTAACACTGATTAGTTCAAAATTGACATAGCCTTCGAAACGAACAGCAGTGGAATAGTCGAGGCTACAGAAACCAATCCGGATGCTCATTGTGGTGAGTGAAAATGCTGTTACCAGTGTCACGAGGTAACACCGGTACAGGACTTGGCTCCAAAATGGGGTTTTTACACAGTTCAAAGTTAAGGACATACCCCCGCAATGGTAGAACAATGTTCAAAAATTAAACTTGCAAGCCGTGGCAGGATTTATTATGCAAACGTGAATAGGCATGCTGAATCTTCGATTAGTGCACAATGCTTCTTTCATTACCATTCAGAGTGGCATGACTAAAGAAATAAAGGCAGAAACTAAGAAACATGGCGCAAAGAGATTCTTCAATGCTAGTCTACCGATTATTTCAGTAATAATAATAATAATAGGAAGAAAAATTCCAACCCAGAAAACGGCACCCACGAGATGCATAACAGAAAACCATAAAGGCAGAAGATACAAGAGACATGGTGCAAAATAGATCTTCCATAGTACTACTGATTAGCTCATTAACCAAGCTAAACAGAAATAGCAAACAAAGCAGAGTACCAAATAGACAATACAACTCTCGACAGACAAAACACTGATGCCAAACATCTAGATACCGTAGGCAAACCCAGAGATCCTCCACACCCTGATAGCTCCATCCGTGTAACCAGCGTAGAGTGTGCTACCATCCGCGCTCCAGCTCAAGCATGTGCAGTACAGAATCTGAATAATTGTAACAAAAACAGTCAATACATTATAGTAACTGAATCATGAAGATTGATGCGCTAGCAATAAAAGTAATATTTATAACAAGCCATGCTAATAGAGTGAACCCCAAAACAGAACCCAGATTCCATAAACAGGGCTCTGCCCCAAAATTATCGAACAGTAAAAAAACAAACTCATAAAGTAACAAATCTGGAATATGACAACGGGGTAAAAATACAAAATGCTATTCCGTTATGACCTAATACGAGCCAACATTATCAGAAAATCACAAAACATAGCACAATTGATTTAGACATAATACTGCTAGAATGTTGTAGCCTATGTTTTTAAGGCAGTAAGATGAGACATAGCAACCCAATACCTTCCAACCACCTAGTCGCTGCTGTATACCAGATAATAGAAGAGAAATTATGGGACATTGCTACAATCAGGATGTCTATAGTACAGCCTAAGAACACAGTCCAAAAGCCTTATACACTGACCCAGCTAGTACATCCATCACCTTCCAGGCCCTAGCAGGCAGTCTCCACTACATCCCATCTATATTGATCTGCCTGTTCACCTATCCTATCCCATTCCCCACTCTATCCGGCTATGCCTCCAATTCACTGGTTTGTGACGCAAGATCAAGCAAGAGAGAGGAGAGGCGAAGGAAGAGATCGACAGTAGATGGCGACTGATGGCAGAATCAAGGCAGAGGCGGAAAAAATGACAACCACAGCTCAGAAGGTCCAGCAGCAGTGGATTTGTGGTGAGAAGGGCCTGCGGATAAGGGAGATAGTGGAACCAAGGCAGAAAAGGGTGGGAAGCAAGAACTAAGGATGGCTAACTGGCAACCCAAGTCGCCTAGGAGACACGATGCCTTTACAACATAGGATGCAGCTATTATCTACCGTAACAAAAGAATGTTATCCATTTACATCCAAATCATATTGACATAAGAATATTAATCGATAGCAACCGTCCAAGCTTCACAAAAGAATCTACACATGTCAAATAGAGCAGAAACATCAGTTGGACCCTGGTGAGTTTATGAATTTTCCCAAAATATATTGAGTATTATTCAGTTACTTGGCACATTAAAACGAAATTCTACATTGAGTGGAAGTCATAATTTGTGGAATTAGTGTAATTTACATACTAACATAAAGGTTAGGAACCCATATAGTGAGCTGTTTAACGCTAACACAAACAGGCAGTACGGCGCAAGCAAGTTCTAGTCAGACGGCACAGCATATATACAAAAGCATATCCAACCAAATAACGGAGATGTACCTGGTTTTTAGAGACAGGGATATCGGGTTTGAGGTCCTGCACGATGAGCTTCGACTCGAGGTCCCAGATCTTGATGGAGTCCTGCGTCGCAGCGCAGAGCCAGTAGCGGTTGGGTGAGAAGCAGAGTGAGTGGATGATGGTATTGGCTTCCAGCTTGTACAGCATCTTCCCTTCAGTCAAATCCCACAGCAGAGTTGCTCCATCCTTCCCGCCGGAGGCACACAGCGAGCCATCGGGACTCACGGCGACAGCGTTGACATAGCCGCTGTGGCCCACGAGCGTGTTGCGCAGCTTGCAGTTGGTAAGGTTCCAGACTTTAACGGTGCGGTCCCAAGATCCGGAGACAATGGTGGGCAGAGTGGTGCTGGGGGAGAACCTGACGCAGGAGACCCAGCCGGTGTGTCCCTCTCCGCCGCCGAGTTCGCCGCCGATGGTGTACTTGCACTCCCCTAGGGTGTTCCAGAGCTTGATGGTCTTGTCGCGGGACGCGGAGATGATCTGGCGGTTGTCGACAGAGAAGGCGACGGAGAGGACGTCCTTGTCGTGGCCTACGAAGCGGCGGGTAGTGACGCCGGTGGAGAGGTCCCAGAGGCGGAGCTCGCCGTCCCAGGATCCGGAGAGCGCGAATTGGCCGTCGGAGCTGAGGACGACGTCCTGGACGAAGTGGGAGTGTCCGGTGAGGCGGCGGAAGGGGACGCCGTACTCGCTGGGGGCGTCGGGCGTGGAGTGGACGGGGTTGGTGAGGTCCCACACCAGCAGCGACTTGTCGCGGGAGGACGAGACGATGAACGGGGAGTTGTCGATCGGGGTAGCGATCGCCGTCACCTCACCGTTGTGTCCGCACATCGTGCCGACCAGGGTGAGCGTCTCCTGCGCCATGGTCGCCGGATGGGGTGTGGATGATCTGGGGCTGCGCTGGCGGCGGCGGCTGTGCGGAGGAGATAACAGAGTGGGAGGAAAGAGGTGGAGAATTTTATAGTCGTGGGGGACTTGGGCTAGGGTTTTGCGGGACGGCTGATTTGACGCTGGAATGGTGATTGGAAGATCGCTACCGTTGGTGAGGATCGCACGGCCTGGCTGGGTGTCTTACTTTGATATGTGAAACATTTGCTCCTTTCATTCTAATATATAAAGTATTTTAACGCTGGGTGTCTTACTTTGATATGTGCCCAACTACTGCTTGCTTGAATTCTAGTGGAAAAGAATATCTTTCTGGAGCCAAAAAGCAACAATTTGTTTGCTTTTGAATTTAACCGATGCCTTGTTCTCTGTATGCACTAGCAATCAAGCATGTAAGAGTAACATGTTTCAGAAGCAAGCAACGCCCGACGACAAGAAGGCCGCACTTACTCCATCTCGCTTCTCTCTGCCATTCTCTCGCTGCTTCAGAATTCAGATATCCAAACCCCACGGTGTAAGCCTCCTCCTATGGTTTCCTTCCTCTACTGCTCTTTTCCTATCAATCTTTGCCTCTGTCCTCCTCCTCCTTTAGATGCATTTGACACCTACAGCTCAAAAAATTTCGTCTTAGATTGTAGGGCAGTCGTAGGTAATGAGCCTCACGGTTGATCCTTTTTACATCTGCTAGACAAGTTCAGATACCGCATTTGGTTCGTGCCTTACCAAGTACTCACTTTGTTCTGAATTAAATGATGTTTAGGACAGCTAATTTAGTTTAAATTGAACTAATTTTTCTCTCTTAAACATAATTATTTTAGAACGGAGTGAGTGCTTTCAATCTTCGTGTCTCAAACGGAGCATTTTGGTTTTGATCATTCTTATGTTTTGATGGTGGTCTCCAGCTTTGAGGAATGTCAGACCATTTCACGGTGATGGTGGTCTCCAGCTTTACCAGAAGGACAGGACCCTTGAATCATCAGTTGCTTATGATCCAATGCTCTTCTCAAATTGCAGCACTCATGGTAACATCCAAGGACGGCCTTTGCTGACTGCGGATCGAACTTCAACAAGCTATGAATACGATCACCAAACTCCCACTCCTACCAGCTTAATCTGTTGTCGCATAGTTGCTCTTATTAAACATGAAGCAAGTTTGGCTGAATAGGATGCAACCGATCGGACTCGATCCTAACTACACATACGATAACAGATAATATCTAAACAAACTCAACGCCAGGATAATTCAGATAATTCCATGCATCGTATATCAACTAACACTCCCCCTCATTCTTAACCTAGATATGTTTAGATTGGTTTTAAAATTTTCAAATGGCTTCACATGTAATGATTTTGTAAATTCATCTGCTACTTGATCACCTATAGATATAAAGCGAATATCAAGCATTTTGTTAGCAACTCTCTCTCTTACAAAATGATAATCCACTTCAATATACTTTATCCTCACATGAAAATCTCGATTTGCAAAGAGATATGTGACACCCAAGTTATCACATCATAGGCAAGCTGCTTAGGTTGCAAAATCTGTAATTCTCGAAGAAGAGACCGAACCCAAATAGTTTCTGCTGTGGCATTAGCTAATGGCTTATACTCAGACTCAGTGCTTGATCTTGACATGGTATGTTGTTTTCTAGCACACCATGAGATTAAATTAGGACCAAAGAAAACCGCAAAACAGCTAAACCCCCTGTTGATCTTCTATCATCCATATTTCCGGTCCAGTCTACATCCGAAAAAGACACTAACAAGAAAAGAACTTGATTTCTGAAATTTCAGGCCATGGTCCATCGTGCCCTTGATATATCGACGCATGCAAGAATTGGTATTGATCGACGCATGCAAGAATTGGTAGACTTTATGATGAGTGATAATGCTGTTACCAAGTCACGAGGTAACACCGGTACATAACTTGGCTCCAAAATGAGGTTCTTAGACTGTTCGCGCTCGTGTAACTCTATATTCGGCCTCTAAAGGAATATTTTCAGCCTTTTACAGTTGACTCTAAAAAATTCCTATTTTTACAGTTTATTTGTCCGCACTCGTTCACCTTTAAATCAGATCTCTATATCAACTATCACATATTTTGTATTAGATAATACAACTTTATCATAATTTAAAATATTTCATATAATTATTTTTATATTAATAATATTATAATTACAACTTAAAAATCAGCAAAATTATTTCCACTCCCTTTTCCTCTATTTTCTTCATATTTTTCCTTTTTTCTCCCTTCCACCTTCTTCTTTTTGTTTTTTCCTCTTTTCCTTCTCTTTTTTCCCTTTCTCCGTGCCCTATTCTTCTTTCTCATTTTTACCTTCTTTCTCATCTTTACCGGTGCTACAGAGATCTCCTCATTTGAAGGAATACTGTGCACATTTATAATTTACAGCTGCACATTTGTAATTTACAGCTATAGGCTCCGCTGCGGTAGCGTGGCCCGCTGCAAGCAGCCTTACGCAGTTCAAAGTTCAAGACATACCCCGCAATGGTAGAACAATGTTCAAAAATTAAACTAGCAAGCCGTGGCGGGATTTGTTGTGCAAACGTAAACAGGCATGCTGAATCTTCGATTAGTGCACAATGCTTCTTTCATTACAATTCAGAGCGGCATGACGACATAAATAAAGGCAGAAACTAAAGAATCATGGCGCAAAGAGATTCTTCAATGGTAGTCTACCTGTTACCTCTGAAATAATAAGAATAAGCAAAATTCCAATCCAGAAATCGGCACCCACGAGATGCATAACAGATCATAATGGCAGAAGATACAAGACATGGTGCAAAATAGATCTTCCATAGCACTACTGATTAGCTCATTAACCAAGCTAAACGTGAATAGTAAACCAAGCAGAGTACCAAATAGACAATATAACTCTCTGACAGACAAAACCATGATGAACATTACAACGTTTTGCCAAACATGGCTCCTAAACCTTAAAAAGGATTCATCATCTAGATACCGTAGGCAAACCCAGAGATCCTCCAGACCCTGATAGCTCCATCAGTGTAACCAGCGTAGAGTGTGCTACCATCCGCGCTCCAGCTCAAGCATGTGCAGTACAGAATCTGAACAAGTGTAACAAAACAGTCAATACCCAATATCTGAATCATGAAGATTCATGCGCTAGCAATATACTCCCTCTGTTCTCAATTATTTGACATTAGGACAGATTGTTTAGTTCAAAATTGAACTAAAGTTCCTGTCCTAACATCAAATAAAAAGAAACGGAGGGAGTAAGTAATATTAATAACAAGCCATGCTAATAGAGTGAAAGCTAAAACAGAACACAGATTTCATAAACATGGCCCTGCCCCAATTATCAAACAGTAAAAAAACAAACTCATAAAACAACTAATCTGGAATAGATGACTGGGTAGAAATAAAAAATGCAGTTCCGTTAAGAAATAATGCACGTCAACATTATCAGAAACCCACAAAACACAGCAAAATTGATTTAGACATAATACAGCTAGAATGTTGTAGCCTATGTTTTTTAAGGCAGTAAGGTGAGATATAGCAACCCAATACCTTCCAACCACTTAGTCGCTTAAGGTGTAAGGCAAGGCCTTACACAATCTGTATACCAGATAATAAAAGAGATTCTGGGCCGGGCTATTGCTACAATCAGGAAGTTTATCATACAGCCCAAGAACTGCATCACAGCTCAAAAGCCTTATCCACTGACCCAGCTAGTACATCCATCACCTCCGGCCGTGCCCTAGCAGGTAGTCACCACCACATCCCATCTATATCTTAATCTCTCTGTCCACCTCTCCTATCCCATTCCCCACTCTACCCGGCTATGCCTCCAATTCACTGGTTCATGACTCAAGATCAAGCAAGAGAAAGGAGAGGTGAAGGGAAAAAATCAACCGTAGATGACAGGAGATGGGATTGATGGCGGAATCAAGGCAGAGGTGGAAAAAATGACAGAACCACGGCTCAGAAGGTCCGGTGGCATGGATTAGCGGTGAGAAGGGCATGCGAAGATGGGAGACAGTGAAATCAAAGCAGAAAAGGGTGGGGAAGCAAAAGCCCAGGACGGCTTGTGCAAGGCAGCAAGGTGACTGGCAACCCAGGTTGCCTAGGAGACACGATGCTTTGAAAAAATAGGATGCAGCTATTGTCCACGGTAACAAGAGAATGTTATCCATTTACATCCAAATCATATTGACATCAGAATACTAACAGATAGCAACCATCCAAGCTTCACAAAATACTCTACACATGTCAAATACTGCAGAAATTTCAGTTGGACTCTGATAAGTTTACGAATTTTCTAAAAATATATTGAGTGTGATTCAGTTATTTGGCAGGTTAAAACAAAATTCTACAACTAGTGAACGATATAACTTATGGAATTAACGAAATTTACATACTAACATAAAGGCTAGCAAAACCATATATTGAGCTGTTTAACGCTAACTCATTCGACAAACAGGTAGTACCTGGTTTTTGGAGACGGGGATGTCGGGCTTCAGGTCTTGCACGATAAGCTTCGACTCGAGATCCCAGATCTTGATTGAGTCCTGCGTCGCAGCGCAGAGCCAGTAACGGTTGGGTGAGAAGCAGAGTGAGTGGATGATGGTATTGGCTTCCAGCTTGTACAGCATCTTCCCTTCAGTCAAATCCCACAGCAGAGTTGCTCCATCCTTCCCGCCGGAGGCACACAGCGAGCCATCGGGACTCACGGCGACAGCGTTGACATAGCCGCTGTGGCCCACGAGCGTGTTGCGCAGCTTGCAGTTGGTAAGGTTCCAGACTTTAACGGTGCGGTCCCATGATCCGGAGACAATGGTGGGCAGAGTGGTGCTGGGGGAGAACCTGACGCAGGAAACCCAGCCGTTGTGTCCCTCTCCGCCGCCGAGTTCGCCGCCGATGGTGTACTTGCACTCCCCTAGGGTGTTCCAGAGCTTGATGGTCTTGTCGCGGGAGGCGGAGATGATCTGGCGGTTGTCGACGGAGAAGGCGACGGAGAGGACGTCCTTGTCGTGGCCGACGAAGCGGCGGGTGGTGACGCCGTTGGAGAGGTCCCAGAGGCGGAGCTCGCCGTCCCAGGATCCGGAGAGCGCGAACTGGCCGTCGGAGCTGAGGACCACGTCCTGGACGAAGTGGGAGTGGCCGGTGAGGCGGCGGAAGGGGACGCCGTACTCGCTGGGGGCGTCGGGCGTGGAGTGGACGGGGTTGGTGAGGTCCCACACCAGCAGCGACTTGTCGCGGGAGGACGAGACGATGAACGGGGAGTTGTCGATCGGGGTAGCGATCGCCGTCACCTCACCGTTGTGGCCGCACATCGTGCCGACCAGGGTGAGCGTCTCCTGCGCCATGGTTGCCGGATGGGGAGGGGATGGTCTGGGGCTGCGGGTGGCGGAGGCGGCGGCGGCGCGGACGAGATAGTAGAGTGGAAGGAAGGAGGTGGAGGATTTTATAGTCGTGGGGGCTTGGGCTAGGGTTTTGCGGGACGGCTGATTTGACGCTGGAATGTTTAATGGAAGATCGCTACCGTTGGTGAGGATCGCACGGCCTGGCTGGACGTCTTACTTTGATCTGTGAAACATCTACTCCCTTCATTCCAATATATTACCCCGTTCTAAAATAAATGGCATTTAAAATAGCTAATTTAATGAACTAAATTTTTTATCATAAACATTATTTATTTTAGAACGGAGAGAGTATAAAGTATTTTAACATTTTAAAAAATAGTGATGAAGATAAAAGATTAATATATCTCTTATTTTATCTCAACCCATCCATGGTTCACCTAATGAACAAAAAAAAACAACCGCTCACGCCCGCTCGTTGCTTTCGCGCCGCTCCTTCATGCCCCTACGCATACGCGCTCTATGTCTGTTCGCCCCACAACTGGGTGCCTCTTCCCTTCTATTTAAACAATCGAAGACCCCCCCCCAAAAAAAAATTTTCCCTCATTGATCGCGCCTTGTATTCCTCTGTGAGTGTCGCCGCTGATCTTCATCGTCCCGACGTAATTCTTGCTCTCTTCTCCCCGTGATCGTCTATTCGGCTTTGGTTCATCATAGGGAAACTCTACGGCAAGAAACCATCGAAGATCCTTTGTTCTAGCGCTCTAGCGATGAAGCCCGACGATCACCGCTGTCCGTCGCCAACACATTTCTGGGCTGTTACGATTAAAGATACCGCGTTAGTCATCACCACCGCCGAGCGACACCGCGTGCCTTTGTCAGTCATGGGCGGGACGATGTGGCGCTCTCAAAATCATCGGATTAAGAACCAACCCCAAAAGTCAGTTGTCAATTTTCAAGAGCAAGTTTATAAGAATTCTGAGCAGCAATTCAAAGGTAAGTGTCCCTTGATCACTTTGCTCCTATTCTAGAGTGACTAGTTAAAATGTTTGCATGATGTCTTCAATATTAAACACAGTCTAGGATGTTTCCCTAGTTTTATTCCTTTATCATTCCTTGCAAAACCATGGAGTGATTTAGTTAGGGTATGTCAGTTGCCATTTTATATGCTTAGTCATGCTTGGGATATAGAAAATGAATGAAACATATTTGATACTTATCTTGTGGAATATATGAGAGACACAAGAGTGTGTCATAGTGATAGGAATCTAGACAGGCTGGTCGTTTTGGATGGTGCTTCGTGCACAAGACTTGGGTTAGTGATAGTGTTTGTCTTAGATTTTAAGGACTGGTTCATGGAACAATTAACCCGATTTTACAGTGCCACCAGAAGACTGAGATGGGGCAGCTTGGTCAATTAATTAGGAGTTTGCCACTATAGTATGAGTGTTTGGATGGTGCAGGGAACGGGAGTCGAATTTTTGGACTACCCTGGGAACTGCAAGGCTCAAGAGAGGGCTTCTGCAGGGGATGATTTACTCCCAGGAACTGCAGCGGTGAAGGCTCAATGGGCTTGTACTTGCCGGTAGACCCTTTGTAAAGGTCATGTAGTGATCTCCTGATCGCACACTAAAGGAAGTGTGTAATGTGGCTTGCAACCACATATATCAGGAAGGTTCTTAGTTGAAGCGTCCCGACCCATAAGATCAGAACTAAACATGTAATATTATGCTAGAAACAAAGTTCGGTACATAATATTATAACACAAGTGGAACCACAAGCATACAGAGCTTTGTTACAACGACATACACTTTAGTACAATAATAATAAGGACTAACATAAGGATGCCTAACGTTATAAAAACATGGACGACTAGCTCCTCCTCGTACATGGTTCCACGGTAACACCGTGGGTGTGTATGCGACCCTACTCGAAAAGAAGATGAAGAAGTTCTTCGTCTCATGGCACCCCTCAAAAAGAAGAAGGAGGAAGCTAAGAAGAAATAGCTCAGAGGAAGATGAAGAAGTTCTTCGTCTCATGGCACCCCTCAAAAAGAAGAAGGAGGAAGCTAAGAAGAAAAAAGAAGGAGAAGTTGGAGAGGAAGCTCAAGAGTAGTCAACAAGACTACTCGCGATATCCTTTTAAGTATGAACGTCTAAATTCTCACTCTAGTTATTTATCAATTCCTCTAGACAAACCACCTCACTTTGATGGAACTAACTACACAATGTGGAAACATAACATGAAGTTGCATCTAATTTCCTTGAACCCAAGTCTTTGGCATGTGGTGTGTACAGGTATAGATATCCCCGAAGACGAGGATGAACTCACCCAAGAACAAGAACAACAAATCCATCGCAATGCACAAGCGGCGGCCGTGCTCAACTCATCTCTAAGCATTGAAGAATTCAACAGGGTAGATGGGTTGGAGCTCGCCAAAGATATTTGGGACACCCTCAAGATCGCACATGAAGAAAACTGATCCGTGAGGGAAGGCAAGATTGAGATGATAGAAGGAGAGCTTGGAAGGTTCGCCATGAAAAAAGGCGAAACACCTCAAGAAATGTACAACCGACTCAAAACTCTTATCAATAAGAGTCGAGCGTACGGATGCAAGAAATGGAATGACCATGAGGTGGTCAAGAGAATGATAAGAGCATTTATGCCTCGCAATGTGACCCTAAGCACCTTAATCCGAAAAAGTACAAACTTTCACTTGATAACTCCGGATGAAGTGCTAGGGAAGATCATTAACCACGAGATGATGGAGAAGGAAGCCCAACACGTCAACGACCTGGCAAAGATCACTTCATCCAAGAAGAAGGGCATTGCTCTCAAAGCCACATCCAAGTCCAAGGCAAAAGAAACACAACTCACAAGTGAAGATGAAGAAAGTGATGATGAGAGCACGGACATGGATGATGAAGAAATATCATTCTTCATCAAAAGATTCAAAAGGTTGATGAGGAGAAGGGGAATCCATCACTATGAAAACAAAAAAAAAGACAAGGGCAAGTCAAGAACAAAGAAGACTTGCTATAACTGTGGCGAACATGGGCATTTTATTGTGAACTGCCCCCATAGCAAGGAAGATGACAAGAGAAAGAAGAAGGATGGAAAGGCTAAAGACAAGAAAATCTTCACAAAGAAGAAGGCTTATGGACAAGCTCACATTGGAGAGGAATGGGACTCAAACGAAGAATCCTCCTCCGAAGATGAAGAAAAGGTGGCAACCGTCGCCATCAAGAGGCCAACCATGAAGAAATCACTCTTGCCAAACAAGGGTGATTGGAAGATCCCAAGCCACACATGCGTCATGGCAAAGGAAGGAAAGCGCAAGGTAATGTATAAACCTTCCAAGTTTCATATTGTAGATGATAGTTACTTTGATAGTAGTAGTGAAAATGAATTCATGTTTAAAGGATTAAACAAAAAGGGTATAGCTAAAATGAAAATGTTATCGAACGAAATATTTGAACAAGAAGAGCTTCTCAATCAACAAGAAGAATTGCTTATCCTTGAAAAGGAAAGAAACCTTGAGATTGAGAAGCTCCTTGAACTTGAGAGAGAGAAGAGTAGAGCACTCGAAAGCGAACTTGCCATGAGCAAGTAGACTTGTGTTGAGCTTAAGAGTAAGAATTTAGTACTTCAAGATGAACTTTTGAGTTTAACCAAAACTCACAAGAATCTTGAAACACAACTTAACTTACTTAAGTCAAGTGTCTCAACTAATTCATCCTCCAAAAACTCTCTCTCAACAAATATAGAATCCAACACTAAAACTTGTAAATGTGCTAGCATTGTCTTAAACTTAAAAAATGAGCTCAAAGAGGCACAAAGCAAGAATACACACAAGAGTGGGATATTTGATAAGGAAAAGATCAAATATGAACGTAGTGCATACTCAATCACAAGATCTCCCTTCATCAAAGATGGACTTGGTTATACTAGGGGAGGAAAGCAAAACGCTAGAATCCTTAAAAATAATAACTAATGCGTAGCCTTTATGAAAGAAAACTCAAGTCAAGACAAGAGTGACAACCTTGCATCTACCTCACATGAAATTACCAAAAATATAAAATCTATAGTATTTCATAATTTTGATGCATCTTATGTTCTTATGAAAAGCAAGTATGATATAGTTTATGCAAAATATGTTAGGCCACTCCACAAGAGTCCAAAAACTTATGTGTGGGTGCCCAAATGCCTTGTAACTAACCTCAAAGGACCCAACCAAGTTTGGGTACCTAAGACCAAAGTTTAAATTGTTTTGTAGCCACTCCTCCGGTGGCACTAAATGTGTGCTATATAGTAGGTGCACTAACCATATGACCGGAGAGAGAAAAATATTTGTCGAGTATGAAGAAAATGATGATCCAAGTGAAGGTATCTACTTCGGTGACAACAACCAAGTAAGGATACTCGCTATTGGTAAAATTGCAATCTCTTCTCAACACTTTCTTTCACATGTTCTACATGTTGAATCACTAGATTATAACCTATTGTCCATATCTCAAATATGTGAGAAAGGTTATAATTGCTTGTTTACTAACGAGGGTGTGACCATCTCTAGAAGAAGTGACAAATCAATTGCCTTTAAGGGTGTGTTAAAGGGAAAACTTTACTTAGTGGACTTTTCCACAGATAAAGCTCAACTTGACACATGCTTAATCGCAAAAACCAACATGGGATGGTTGTGGCATAGAAGACTAGCCCATGTTGGAATGAGGAACTTACAAAAACTTCTAAAGGGGATCACATCCGTGGACTAAAAGATGTTGTTTTTGAAAAAGATAGGCCATGTAGGGCGTGCCAAGTAGGAAAACAAATTGGAGTAGCTCATCTTGTCAAGAATGTGATGACGACAACAAGACCATTGTAGATGCTCCACATGGACCTCTTCGGCCCTGTCACCTACATAAGCATTGGCGGTAACAAATATGGTCTAGTAATTGTTGATGACTATTCTCGTTTCACTTGGGTGTTTTTCTTGCATGATAAAAGAGAAACTCAAAGTGTCCTCAAGAAGTTCTTGAGGAGAGCTCAAAACGAGTTTTCCTCAAAAATCAAGAAGATAAGGAGCGACAACGGCTCCGAATTCAAGAACACTCAAGTAGAAGAATATTTGGATGAAGAGGGCATCAAGCATGAGTTTTCGGCCCCCTATTCTCCCGAACAAAATGGGGTGGCTAAAAGGAAGAACCGAACACCCATAGAGATGGCAAGAACCATGCTCGATGAATACAAGACCTCGGATCGATTTTGGGCGGAGGCGGTCAACACTGCTTGTCATGCTACAAATCATATCTACCTCCATCGACTTTTGAAGAAAACCCCATACGAGCTCCTAACCGGTAACAAACCCAACATCTCTTACTTTCGAGTTTTTGGAAGTAAATGCTACATTCTCAACAAGAAGCCTAGGACTTCGAAGTTCGTTTCAAAATCCGATGAAGGTTTCCTACTTGGTTATGACTCAAACACCTACGCTTATCGTGTTTTCAACAAGACCTCCGGGTGTGTTGAAATTGCACGTGACGTGGTGTTTGATGAAACTAATGGCTCCCAAGTGGAGCAGGTTGATCAATGTGTGCTATATGAAGAAGAAGCACCATGTGAAACACTAAGAAGAATGGGGCTTTGAGAAGTCCGTCCCCAAGAAAATGTAGGACAAGATGCTACAAGATCATCACAATTGACACCTCTCATTCAAGATCAAACTCAAGAACCCCAAGATCAAGACGGTCAATTTCAAGAAGGTGAAAATCGAAACCATGATGTTGATCAAGTGGGAGAAGAAGAATACCACTCAAGAAATCAAGTGCCATACCCAAGGGTTCATCAAAGTATTCAACGGAATCACCCCGTTGACAACATCCTTGGAGATATCATAAAAGGGGTAACAACACGTTCTCGAATAGCTAACTTTTATGCACATTACTCTTTTGTGTCGTCCTTAGAACCATTTAGGGTGGAAGATGCACTCAAAGATCCGGACTGGGTGATGGCCATGCAAGAGGAGTTGAACAACTTCACAAGAAACCAAGTATGGGAGCTAGTGAAAAGACCAAATGCAAATATGGTAGACACCAAGTGAGTGTCCCGTAACAAGCAAGATGAACATGGAGTGGTGACAAGAAACAAGGCCTGACTTGTGGCAAAGGGATATGCCTAAGTCGAAGGTTTGGATTTCGATGAAACCTTTGCTCCCGTATCTAGGTTTGAGTCCATTCGAATTCTTTTAGCCTATGCTACTCACCATGATTTTAAACTCTATCAAATGGATGTGGAAAGTTCCTTCCTAAACGGTCCAATCAAGCAGGAGGTGTATGTGGAGCAACCACCCGGCTTTGAAGATCAAGAATATCCTAACTATGTGTTTAAATTGCATAAAGCTCTCTATGGCCTCAAACAAGCTCCTAGAGCTTGGTATGGGTGTGTTAGAGACTTTCTCATTGATAATGGCTTTAAGATAGACAAGGCAGATTATACACTCTTCACAAAGAATGTAGATAATGATCTCTTTATGTGCCAAATATATGTCGATGACATTATATTTGGTTCTACTAACAAATCTTGCAAGGCAGTAAGATAATGACGGATAGGTTTGAGATGTCCATGATGAGAGAGTTGAAGTTTTTCCTAGGATTTCAAGTCAAGCAACTCAAGTAAGGCACGTTCATTAGTCAAACAAAGTACATACAAGACATACTCAAAAAGTTTGACATGGACAAAGCCAAACCATCAAGACGCCAATGGCAACAAACGGGCACCTTGACCTCAATGAAGATGGACCAAGCGTGGATCAAAAGGTATATTGCTCTTTGATTGGTTCATTGCTTTATCTTTGTGCATCTAGGCCCGATATCATGCTTAGTGTATGTTTGTGTGCAAGATTTCAAGCATCACCTAAAGAATGTCATTTAACAGCCGTTAAAAGGATCCTAAGATATCTAGTTCACACACCTAACCTAGGATTATGGTATCCAAAGGGATTTAAGTAATCTCATCAGATACTCCGATGCGGATTATGCCAGATGTAAAATAGATAGAAAAAACATCTCAGGGACTTGTCAATTTTTGGGTAGGTCCCTAGTATCATGGTCATCCAAGAAACAAAACTCCATTGCTCTCTCCACAGCCGAGGCGGAGTATGTTGCAGCCGGAAGTTGTTGTGCTCAACTTCTTTGGATGCGACAAACTCTAAGGGATTATGGTTACAATATGAACCAAATTCCACTCCTATGTGACAATGAGAGTGTCATTAAGATAGCCCATAATCCCGTTAAGCACTCTAGGACCAAACTATAGACATCCGACATCACTTGTTGTGAGATCATTCTATAAAGGGGGACATAGCTATCTCACATGTAAGAACCGAAAACAACTAGCCGATATTTTCACCAAACCACTAGATGAAAAACGATTTTGTGAACTTCGAAATGAGCTGAATATCCTAGACTCTAGGAATGTGAGTTGAAAAGTTATGCATCTGAATGCTAACAATTAGAAGTCCTCAAAATTTTTCACAAATTTCAAAAATGTGCACGATTGTGAAAAGCTTGTTCCCTCTCTAATTCTTCTCTCATATTATTTTTTGCTATATTGTGGTCATCATGTAATTGTGTGTTTTGATATATATATATATATATATATATATATACCTAATAGAAGGTGCAAGTAAATTCACCGCAATCACGGGCAAAATCCTAATATATAAGAATTTCTCGGTCTCTAAGAGTCGAACTAGTCCGCCCTGGAGGACGGACAAGTCCGGGTATCTTGAATAGTCCGGGATGAAGCAGACAAGTCCACAACAGACTAGTCCGGACTGCATCCGGACAAGTCCGGACAACAGACTAGTTCGAACCTAGTCCGATAGACCGGACTAGTCCGGACTGAGTACCGGACTAGTCCGGCCCCTGGAGACTTAACCTCCAAGGGTCTGGCTGACCCCTTCCCTCTCTCTCATTCACCTCCACTCCTCTCCTCCAAAACTCGCCCCCATTGGCGATTTTGGAGTCCTCCCTCAAATCCCTCGAAGGAATCCCTAATTCAAGACTTGTGGAGTGCGGGGAATCTTTCTCCGACCATCTACGCTCCTTCGATCCGCAGATTTCATCAAATTTCTTCACTCTAAGGTATTTTTTGACCTAGCCTTGACTTTTCACGAAATCTTATTTCTAGGTCATTCCTTAGTGCCTTAGGCATTCTGTGTTCCTACGCCATATTGTTGCAATCCCTCATAGTATTGCGACTACTTTACTGATTTAGTGATCAAATCACCTAAGTTAGGGTTTAAAACTGTAGAGTCCGGACTAGTCCGGACTCCAACCGGATAAGTCCGATCGGAGCGGACTAGTCCGCCCCTGGCCTGGACAAGTCCGGCTGATACAGTCTTAGTCCCTAACTTTGGGGCTGTAAACTAGTTCAAACGCAATGCTCTAGCATCTAAATCCTTCTTTTCTCACCAGATCATGTCAGGACCCGGAGACAGTCCTCTTCCAAACCTCGAGGCCGAAGCGGCTCGCCAAGCCGCTTATCGTGCGGCAGCCGAGGCAGAGACAGGAGAGGCTGCAGCAAGGGAGACTCGGACAAAGAAACGGGCTGACAGGGAAGCACAAGCCTCTCAGTCCATTGATACTCCAAGGAGGAAGAGGCTAGTGACCCTGAAAAAAAACAACATGCCGAGTCCCAAAGTTCAACCCAAGACAAAGGAAAAGGCAAAGCAGCTAATCCTCCTAGAAAAAAGGCCTTGGCCAAGAGGGGACTCGTCATTTGTGACAACCCTAGACGGGGAAGGGAGAATCCCCCACAAGGACCTATTGGGCCTATTGAGAGGGCACCTCCTATGCACAATCCAAACCGCCAACCCAATTTGGCGAGTGCAACCTTCAAAGGGAAAGGGGCTGACAAAGCCCGAAGGTTCAGAGAAGAGGAAGTTTACAAGTACGAGAAGTCCACACCAGACCCTCGTTTCTAGTGCGACTTCCATTATGACTACTACCGGCTCGTCTATCTCCCAATGAAGACACCAGTAGTTGATGCTCAGTGGGTGGATTGGTCATACATGGCAAACAAGAGGCATCAAGCTTTTGATGCAATAATTGAAGCAGCAGAACGCCATGGGATCAAAGATCTAATGGCTTTTCAGTATGATTGGAACATCAAGGTGATAGTCCAATTCTACACCACTTGCTACTTCCACACCTATGGAGACAGAAAAATCACTTGGATGACAAATGGTGTGGTCTACTCGGTGTTGTATGATGAATTTGCTAGGATCCTTGGACTTGAGGAGAATTTGAACTATGGGATCATAGTTCACAATGAGAACACCTTGGGAAAGGATGACTTGGATTTCATGTATCCCTCATATCTCACTTATGAGCCATCCTCAACTCACAACATCAAACCCTTCTTTGGAGTGCTAAATAGAATTCTAAGGAAGACTCTAGCTCCAAAAGATGGGGATGCGGGGATGATACAAGAGTACCTCAGGAACTTGTTGAAGCTGCTCAATGAAGAAGAGAGATTCAATGTCTTCGACTACATATAAAATGATATCTTCAACATCTCCCACACTCCGAACAGGTCCTGTGGATATGCACCGTACATCATGTGCATGATCAAAAAAGTCACAGGCCTAGAATTTGCAAAGGATGTGAAGCACAGGAAGCTACGTCCCCAGATGTCGATTCCTCTTCCTCGCCCTCCTGCGTCTTTGGGCAGGATCTCTTCTGCAGCTCCATCCTCCTCAGCTGGACCATCCGTCCCTTCATCATCGAGTGGCTCCTCTAGTGAGATGCTCAAAATATTCAAGGCTATATTCTCCTCGTGCCGGAAAGTGGAATTTCGCACGCAGAACATGAAAAAACGCCAAGAGAAGTGTCTCAAGGCAATGTGCGACAAAATGGAGATACTTATGTCTCCACCGTCATCAGACGATGGCGCAGTGACAGAGTTTCCCACTCTCACCGAGGACGAGCTTGCCTACTTTGGATCCTCCTCATCTGCTCCTCCTACCTCCCACACTCATCAAGAGGATGACAATGAAGACGAAGATGAAGATGAGGATGAGGAGACTCAAAGTGACCAAGATGAAGATCAAGATGGAGATGATAGCGATTAGGTCTTTCTCTCTTTTCTTTCCCTTTTTGGTGCCTTGATGCCAAAGGAGGAGAGGATAAGGGGGAGTAGTCTAGTCGTAGTCTTTAGTCCTTAGTCTTTAGTCCTGCTCTTTAAACACTCATTTTATGTTGGTTTGTAATGACTATGCCACGTTATGACTATGCTATTTTATGTCTTCATATTGTGCCATATTGAAATGTGTTTGTTCGTAAATGTTATATTTTCTTAATGCGGTTAATTCTCACTCAAACATCACACTTAGCCACCCCACCATAACACATGTATGTATGAAATCCCAAAAAAAACTCACTCTTGTGCATAGTTTTTCCTTAACAATCTTTTGTGCACACATTTAGGGGGAGTGAACCATACACGTGTTATGAAAACAATCTATCATATCTATTTATTGAGAATCCTAATGTGTTGTCATCAATCACCAAAAAGGGGGAGATTGAAAGTGCATCTAGGTAATCCCCGTGGATTTTGGATGATTGATGACGACAGTTAAGATACTAATGAATTTTACTGAGTATGAGCACAGGTGCTTATCAAAGGAATGCATGTGGAGTCTCTCAAGAAGCAAAAAGGAAAAGAAGAAGACTTGAAAGAGTAGAAAATAGAATTTTTCTATTGAGATTTACATCTTTGAGTTGTGTAAAGGATCTTCTCTTTTAGAGTGCTTGAGAATCATTAGAGAGCTCAAACTAAAGTTAGAAAGTTAGAATCATGAGATAAAGTAGTCATAGGTATGGCTGAAAAAGGGAAGACCGGACTTGTCCACACTAAGGGCCGGACTAGTCCGTTTTAGACCGAACAAGAAGTCTCTGAGTGAGTTCGGACTTGTCTATTTTAGGCCGGACTAGTCCGTTGTCGAGTGAGTCTGAGCCTTTATGAGACTAAGTCTCAGAAGGCCGGACTAGTCTGCCTAGTTGGACGGACTAGTCCGCTAAGTGGACTAAGCCGTTTGGGTCCGGAGAAGGAGTATCTGAGTGACTTCGGACTAGTCCGCTCCATAGGCCGGACTAGTCCGGTCCCTTCAGACTAGTCCGGTTTAGGATGGAACAAAGGTTCCTGTGTGAGCTCCGACTAGTCCAAAGTTGGCTGGACTAGTCCGTAGCCCCAGATTAGAGAGTTTTTTAGACTATGTCTGGTAAGACCGGACTAGTACGCCCTTGGGGCCGGACTAGTCCGCCCTTACCTGACTAGTCTGTTCTCATACGGAACAAAGGTTCCTAACTGAGATCGGACTAGTCCGCTCTTGGCCGGACTAGTCCGGGGTTTTATGACCGTTTGAATCCAACGATCACTAGACATTAGTTGGTAGCCTTGTGACGTGGGTGGTCCCTTAAGAATGGACTAGTCCGGGGTTTAGACCGGACTAGTCCGGACTTTAGTTGGTAACGGCTAGGTGCCGGGATTTCTATAAAAGGAGACCCTTCGGCTGAGAATTTGAACAACAACAACCCAAGCGCTGAAAACTCATTCCTAGAGCTCTTCTAAGCCTCTTTCCTCACCTTCTAGATCCCTAAGATTGGATCTTAAGGAGTTTGTGGTTTTGTGAGAGGAAAGACGTGGTGATCGACGTTTGAGCTCTCGGTTTGACTCTCTTGCACTCTGATTGATAATTTGAGTTCTTGATTGTTGTATTTTGATTCCTAGAACTGCTAGGTTGTTGAAGGGAGCCTCAAGTTGTGAGTAGCCCCTAAGAGCATTGTATTCACATTTGATTAATAGTGAAAGAGCTCGGGCTTGATATTGGTGATCGCTCGGTGAGGGAAGGGTTGGAAAAGACCAAGTCCTTTGTGGACTCCTCAACGAGGATGTAGATTCCTGTGTGAAATCGAACCTCGGGATAAATCGTGTCTCTTGGTTCCTTTACCTTCTCACTCGCTCACTAAAATTACTTGTTAAGCTTTCATCTTGTTAACACTTGTGAATTGTTCCGTTGTCCTGCAATCTAATCATTCACAACTTATTAGTGAGATTGTTTGACTACTATACATCTTACGCTTAAACAAACTTAAAAGGACAACCTAAAAGCGAAACTTTATACCTAGACCGGACTAGTCCGCCCTCCTTCAAGTTTAATCCGCTGTTTGCTATAGTTTAAAGTTTTATTAGCCTATTCACCCCCTCTAGGTAACTTTCAAAGACCATCCCCTTCCCAAGGCGCGGAGGCGCAGCGCACGCCTGTCAGGAGGCACTGTGACCAGTCACAGTCAAGACAGGCGCACAGTGTTAGAAGCTGCAGACCATCAAAGGCAGCGACAAGACATGGACAAGACGTGCCCTGCAACCCCTGGCATCATCAACGGCTACACCTAGCCTGCGGCATGGGCAGGGTGGCAGGACGACCACCTCGAAGCCAGCGCCAAGACTATGTAGCTGGTAAGAAAACACCCCGGGGCCACCTGTCGGGTCCCGGGGCCCACCTTGTAAGCCGCCTGAGCCTTGGACTATAAAAGGCTCGGGTAGGTAACGTTACAAGGGGTTCGAACTCTGGTGAGTTCAGCTCCCTCTAGGTCATCCACATACTCAAGGAAACCAGTGCTCCGAGCACTCCCGTGGACGTGGGGTTTTACGCTCCGGCGGCCCGAACCACGTAAAATCCCTGTGTCAACCATCTCCTTCCTTCGTCCACTCCGGCGAGACCCTCGCGAGAGGACTAGCCCCTCCGAAAAAGAATCTCCGCGGGCTGCCAAGAGCTGGCCCGGGGGAAGTGTCGACCGCAGACGCTTCGACAATGTGTCTCTACGAAGTGTGATGATATAAAGGAATGCGATGCACCAGAAACAAATAGTACTGAAGCCAAAACTGACTGAACCAAGAACTCACCAAGTAGAACTCGTGATGCTGCATCTGTCTCTTCGGTGTAGACGTGGTTTACTGTGGCCTTTTCAAAGGGGTTTGAGTCCTTGACGGTGCTCCGCGGCTGCCTCCGGCTGGTTGCCTTGGTCCGTTAACTGAGTTGGAGACGACGGATGGTGCTGGCTTAACCTTGTAAGGGCAGTTAACGGTGATATGCCCAAGCTCACAGCAGCTGAAACATATCTCTGGCCAGCAGTCTGATTGACCCCAGACTGTTGAGGATGGAATGAGCCATATGATTTAGCAGGCTGTACCGGTTGCTTGAAGGTGGTGGTTGGTGCCTTGTAGGATACACCACTATGAGCCATCTACTCAGAGTAAATAGGTTGTTGGGTCTTCTACACAAAGTAGGTTGGTTGTTGGGTTCTCTATACTGAATAAACAGGTTGATTAGTCCTCTGAAGTTTCACCTGCTGGAACCCCTTCTTGTCCTCAAATTTCCTTTTCTTCTCCCGTATCTCATCCTCTATGTTCTTTTCTGTAGTGATGGTCTTGTTAACCAGGATACTGAAAGCTAGATAAACAGATGCTTCAAGAAATTTCCTGATTTTAGTGTTCAACCCACGCAGAAAGGCTTCTTGCTTCTTCTCTTCTGTATCCATAGCGTGGGGATCATAGCGGGATAACCCAGTAAACTTGTGCAGATACTCCGTCACCGTTAGACCCTACTGTTTAAGGTTCATAAACTCTCCCCTCTTTAGATTCACAATGCTACTTGGGACGTGTTGCTCTCTAAACAACTTCACAAACTCATCTCATATCATGGTCCTCACATGTGGATGCATCTCTTTGTAGCTGTGCCACCAAGCTAAGGCAGATCCTCTCAGTTGTTGGACTGCAAGCAGAACCTTATCCTGCTCATTTGCATGCACAACCTCGAGTTTCATCTCATTCTCTCTTAGCCAGTCATCTGCCTCAATAGGGTCCTCAAATCCAGAAAACTTGGGTGGGTTCATCCTGTTGAAGTCTGCGATCTGGTGATTATTTTGCGGCGCTGGCTGATGATTGTTGAGACCATTGTTGTTCCGAGCAGCCAGGGTGTTTGCTAGTAGATCAAGGAGTCGAGTCTGGCGGTCCAAAATGGCGGTCAGGTCATAGTTAGGTGCTTGGAGATGTGGCCAGACAGGTGCACTCTCCGCTGTTTCATGCTCGTGAGGTGCAGACGGAATCTCTCGTAGTCCTTGGTCCGCCTCGTGTCCATTAGTGGCTCGGCTCGAGCGGCGAGGCATCTGTGACAAGGCAATCGATGGGTTTAGATTTTCTTCCTATTATTATTACTATGGTGCGTCATAATTAGTTATGCTTACTGTCTTTTGTTATTGTTACTACTACTATTATTATTTTTTCTATTTTACTATGTGTATCTAAATACACATATATAGTTTTATACCACACAATTCACGCAAACATCAAACATTGCAAGCAACACACCAAGCATTCATTCATTCAGGCAAGCGGGTACAAGATACATAGCGCATGTCGTCCTTGGGTCCGTTCCCTTAAGGGTCAGTCGGGACCTCTGCCTGGCTACTGGGTCCTACATCCTGATCTTCAGGGTCTTCGCTGGTCCCGGTAGCTGAGGTCGGAGGGGTAGGTGGCACGGGCTCATAAATCCTCCTACGGGGGTTGGATAGGTGATATGCTAGAGTTCCTTCTAGGATTAGTGGCTCTGTCGCTACACCTGCCTGACGGTCCTTCCACTTGGCTCGGTCTACGAGGTAGACACCCTTAAGCAGCTGTCTGTGGCGGTCGGCCTGCTCCCTAAATTTCTCCTCGGCCAAGGTGACACGACTTTCGGTGCTAGCAACTCGGGATTCAGCCTGCTCTAGTGCTAGCTTAGCCTTTCGCCAGCGGGTCTCCAATGTCTCAGCACACTGGATGGGGGTCTTCACGCGCTGGTTCAGCTGGTCGCACAAGTCGTCCAGGCTCAATAAATAACCGGACATGGCGACAATGGTGGGGTCGTCTTCGGTCGACCCGAGGCCTTCCAAGTTGTGAATCCTCGCCATCCATGCGGGACGACTACGATCCAGTGGTGGGAAGTACTTCATGGGTGTGGAACCCAAATGTCAGTCGAACATGTGGCAGAGGTATTTCAGGGCTTTCCGGGCCGCCAATTGGCATGTATCTTTCATGCGGAATCTAGTGGCAGAGACATTCCATGGCTTCATGTTCAGGAACCTCTCACTGGCGCCAATGTGCATAGTGACCTCGCAGCTTTCGGTGCCATGCTCCACGAACTCATGACCCACGCACTCCGGACGGTCTGGAATACCGAGTCGCGCCGTGGCGGCATAGAGCACCTTGGGGAAGCCATCTTTGTTGGTGCAGAAGGTGGTGATATAGTCATCGGCCATCTGGCTTAAAACAGGGCACAAGGATTAGATGAGAGCAAAATCTATCACCAAGGCTCTACAGTCCAGGTTTCCTATAGACCAACTATTTTACGGTCTCCTACGATCACTCAAGTACTAGGGTACGCATCCTACAACAAGTATGGCTCTGATACCACTTGAAGCGTCCCGACCCATAAGATCGGAACTAAACATGTAATATTATGCCAAAAACAGAGTTTGGTACATAATATTACAACACAAGTGGAACCACAACCATACAAAGCTTTGTTACAACGGCATACACTTTAGTACAACAATAATAAGGACTAACATAAGGATGACTAACGACATAAAAACATGGACGACTAGCTCCTCCTCGTACATGGTTCCACGGTAACACCTTAAGTGTGGATGCGACCCTACTCAAAGTCCTCTGGGTTGAAGTCAGGGTCCTCTGAAGATATCAGCAACAATTGAGTACAAAAGTACTCGACAAGCTCCACCTCGCCCTTTGGGAGGGGAATGAAACAAACATAGATGCAATGCATAATAATAAGAGTGATACAACCTAATGCGACTAAATGCAACCAAATAACCCATCCAGAGACATATCTCACCTCATTCTCACAACAGGTGACTTCCTAGTTGTTAGGACCACACCATAACCTGTCCTCGTCGAGGACACGGTCGTCCAAACAGATTCTACACTCTGCAGAGGTTGTACGCTGTACCCACACGCACGGACCATCAAAGACAGCCTGTCATAACCGACACCCAGTCGAAACATCACCCAGACCAGTTGTCCCCAACCCAGTGTCATGACTTATCTCAATATCATCTCAATTTTCATTCATAAATGCATATCTCTCTCTATCCACCGTGGACGACTGTCGGGCTAGCCACAGGGTTAGGCTAAGCCCCGCCCATACAGGGTCATGTGGTCGTACTGAAGAAAGTTAGATGAGATGTCAAAACAACTCGGTCCTTAAGGCTCACTAGAGCAGCCTCCATACTCAAACCACGATCCTATCATCTTGATAGTACTCGCTGTAAGTCTACCACCACGGTAGCGCTTACACCAACACTAACCCTTCTGTCCCGGTCTCAACTCATGCTCTCCCCAACCGTGCAACATAAACAGGGCAACGTCATCATGCATAATCTCATCATATCAATATGTTGCAAAAGGAGAAACTAGTATGTTTACACTCTATCGCTCGAATAACTCATGCTCAATAATGCAAAGGCCTAATCTACTGGGCACAATGGATGAACCTCACATAGGAGCAATATGATCAAAAAGGGGGTGATGGAACTTGCCTTCGCTACCATCTGCAGCGTCGTGCTCTTGGTCACTTTGCTCCCCTGGGTTCTCTTCCGGCACTGGTTCTACACCGCGCACAAGCAAACATACAAACAAAAGCAAATATACATCATTCAGACTTGCTTGCACTAACTATATTATGATATTAGATGATTTTTATAAGAAGAATCGGATTAAGTGATCTTTGTGTGTGGGCGAGATCTGGTCTAAGTCCAATCAAGGGGTTGCTTAGGGTTAGGCTCAAATCAACGAGAGTAAACGGGGGGAGGCTCGCCAGAGAGTAAGAAATTGAACGCCAAGGCTATGACTTACTCGATTAAGCTGTCGATTTTGGGTAGGGATATAGGAAGTAGAGCAACTTCATGGCAGGGCGGCCGTGTCGCGGAAAGGTCACGGCCAAACCCGAGGAGAGGGAGAAGGGGGGATGACTCAGGAAGAAGAGTGGAGGTTGGGGTGCTCACCTTGGCCGTGGCTTGGCGGGGCTCGGCGGGGAGGGTTCCTCGTGGGAGATCGGTGTTGGGGGAAGACGTGAACGCCAATGCTCAATGGGGCGGGGAAGAAAGTGAGCTCCCGAGCCCCTTTTATAGATGAAGGGGGGGGAGGGATAGGGATGGTGGAAGGAGAGGTAGGTAAGGTGTAATTAATGCATGTTTCTGGAGCTTCTCGTGGAGTGGATAAGGATGGGGGAAGAAAGAGATATGTGAGGGGTGGTTCTGGAAGCTTCTTGTGGAATGGATAAGGATGAAGGAGGAAGGGGTATGTGTGGGGGGTGATTCCGAAAGCTTCTCGTGTAATGGATAAGGAGGAAGGAGGAAGGGGTATGAGGGAGGTGATTCTGGAAGCTTCTCGTGAAATGGATAAGGATGGAGAAAGAAGGAGTATGGGAGAGGTGACTCCGGAAGCTCCTCGTGAAATGGATAAGGATGGGGGAGGAAGAGGAAAAAAAGGTTTGCATTTAGGCAAAGGTAGAGGGGTGGCTGCACCAGTTTCGATGAAATACATATCTGAAATCGGCCAAGAGTTTGCGTAATTTGTCTAGTGGTTATTTCTATAACCCTGATTTTTTAGCTTTACAAAAAAATTGGGCGTTACATTAGTCCACCTGGCAGCAGGGGATGAAATCACTACTTGTGGATAAAGTGGTACAATCTCTGCAGAGAACCAAACTGTCATGATAGTCGTGCTCGCGGTCAAGAGCGTCTTGGACTTGTCAATGATTAGAGAAACACGGATGTGAGTTGAAAAAGGATGTCTAGTGGTGTAACGTGACATTAGTAACTTATTCATAAAGATGGTGGGATTGATCACTTAGTAAAATAGGTTGCTAATGAAAGCTAAGGACTAGGATTAATGCATAGTGCTTAACAGAGTTAGCCTTTCCTTTCTATTGGCCTTCATATCATTCTTTCCTACAATTGCTGAGTACCCTTTGGTACTCAAACATACTTTTGTTGGATTTCATATGCTGCTCAGGTGTAAATGAAGACTTAGACTACAACGAAGAAGACTTTGATCCACAAGAGTTGTTCTAGGCTCGCAAAACCCCGGGGCAACGCCTGTGAACTGGAGCACCTTGCTATAGTCTTCCGCTGTTGTGATATTAGTGTAATTGTACTCTTATTTAGTCTTTTATGGCATATGTTGTAAAGTTATGTTACACATTAAACCTGGCTTATAATCTATTGATATTTCATTCTTGTCGGCACATGTAGGAGTCAACTGATCTTGGTATACATGTGAGAATACGCTCGGTTGTTCTTTATAGAAAACCGGGTGTGACAAAGTGCTCTCTTCCCTTCTACTTAAACAATCAAAAACCCCCCAAATTTCCCTCACTGATCGCGCTCTGATTTCCTCGATGAGTGTCGCCGCTGATCTTCATCGTCCCGACGTAATTCTTGCTCTCTTCTACCCGTGATCGTGATTTTGGTTCATCATAGGGAAACTCTACAGCAAGAAACCATCGACGATACTTGGTTCTAGCGCTCTTGCGATGAAGCCCGACAATTACCGGCGCCCGTCGCCAACGCATTTCTGGGCTGTTACGATTAAAGATACCGCATTAGTCATCGTCGCCGCCGAGCGACACCGCGTGCCTTTATCGGTCATGGCGGGACGATGTGGCGCTCTCAAAATCATCGGATTAAGAACTAGCCCCAAAAGTTAGTTGTCAATTTTCAAGAGCAAGTTTCTAAGAATTCTGAGCAGCAATTCAAAGGCAAGTGTTTCTTGACCACTTTGCTCCTAGTTTAGGTTGATTAATTAGAATGTTTGCATGATGTCTTCAATATGAAACCCGGTCTAGGATGTTTCCCTAGTTTTATTCCTTTATCATTCCTTGCAAAATCGTGGAGGGATTTAGTTAGGATATGTCACTTATCATTTTATGTGCTTAGCCATGCTTAGGATATAGAAAATGAATGAAACATAGTTGATACTTGTCTTGTGGAATATATGAGAGACACAAGAGTGTGATATAGTGATAGGAATCTAGACAGGCTGATTGTTTTGGATGGTGCCTCTTGTACGAGACTTGGGTTAGTGATAGTGCATGTCTTATATTTTAAGGACCGATGAAATTGCCTAGAGGGGGGTGAATAGGCTAAAATACCTGAAATGACTTAATTAAACAAGATTAGACCACAAGGGCCGGACTAGTCTAGCTCAGGGGCGGACTAGTCCGGTCAGCTTGTTGAAAAGCCTAAAAGGGGCTGGACTAGTGTGGCTCAGGGACGGACTAGTCTGGTCAAACTGTTGGAAAGACCTAAAACTTGATTTTTATGGGTTTTCTTTCAGATTTTAGTTTAATGAAGTGTGGATAAACCAACTAGCAATCCTATACGACAAGTGTGATAGAATATTGAAATAGATTGCAAGATTGTAATAATGTATACTCTAATAGCGAAATAATCAAAGTAAACCCTAAGCAATCTTGACGTTCAAAGAAATGTAAATGCAAGAGAGCCGCCAAGAAATTTTTCCCGAGGTTCGATTCCACTCAGGAATCTACATCCCCGTTGAGGAGTCCACAAAGCACCGGGTCGAACAACCCTTTCCTCACCAAGTCACCACTAAGGCCAACCCGGTTCTTCACTATCTGAGGGGTGAACTTACAAAGTTTTGGGGCTGCTCACAATCTGAGGCTCCCACTTGATAACTTCCACAAACTTCACAGATCTCACAAGCCACAGATCACACCAAGTGCACGAGATCACTCCAAGAGCCTAAACGAGAAGTTCTTCCTTCTCCTCTGTAACACCCTACACAAAACTAGGGGGATTTTTAAAATTTTTCCAAACAAAATTAGAGCCAAACTACCTAAATTCAAAATTTAGGTATGACAACCTAACACATATCTGAAAAGGATAAGAAGCTTCACGGGCGAGAAAAATAAATTTTTGAAAAATTTTGATGAAAATTGCCGTTCTTGGTAAAAAGCAAAGGCTAACCCTTTTGGATTCTGTTGTGAAATTTTGTTTTTTTCTGAAATGCTTCAAAATTTAGGTATGACAAGATAACGCGTATCTGACAAAGATAAGAAGCCTCACAGGCGAGAAAAATGAATTTACGGTGAGTTTTGATTCACGATCGAGAAAAATGAATTTACGACGAGTGTTGATGAAAATTGTCATTTTTGGTAGAAAAGCAAAGGCTAATCCCCTTGGATCTTTTATGAATTTTTTATTTTATCCGCAATGCTTCAAAATTTAGGTATGCCAATATAACACGTAACTAACAAACATAAGAAGCATCACGGGTGAGAAAAATGAATTTACGACGAGTTTTGATGAAAATTGCCGCTTTTGGTAAAAAGCAAAAGCTAACCCCTTTGAATTTTGTTATGAAATTTTGATTTTTTTCTAAAATCCTTCAAAATTTAGGTATGACAAGATAACGCGTATCTGACAAAGACAAGAAGCCTCACGGGCGAGAAAATGAATTTACGGCGAGTTTTGATTCACGGGCGAGAAAAATAAATTTATGGCGAGTGTTGATGAAAATTGTCGTTTTTGGTAGAAAAGCAAAGGCCGACCCCTTTGGATTTTTTTGTGAAATTTTGATTTTTTCCTAAATGTTTAAAAATTTAGATATGACAATATAACATGTAACTGACAAAGATAAGTAGCTTCATGGGCGAGAAAAAAAAATTTCGACGAATTTTGATGAAAATTGCCGTTTTTGAGAAAAAGCAAAGGCTAACCCCTTTGGATTTTTTGTGAAATTTTGATTTTTTCTGAAATGCTTAAAAATTTCGGTATGACAATATAACGCGTATCTGACAAAGATAAGAAGCTTCACGGGCGAGAAAAATAAATTTACAACGAGTTTTGACGGAACTAGTCGTTTTTGGTAAAAAAACAAAGGCTAACCCCTTTGGATTTTTTGTGAAATTTTATTTTTTTTCCAAAATGCTTCAAAGTTTAGGTATGAAAATATAACGCGTGTCTAACAAAGATAAGAAGCTTTACAGGCAAGAAAAATGAATTTACAGCGAGTTTTGATTCACGTGCGAGAAAAATGAATTTACGGTGAGTGTTGATGAAAATTGTCGTTTTTGGTAGAAAAGCAAAGGCTAACCCCTTTAAAATTTTTGTGAAATTTTGATTTTCTTCTGAAATGCTTCAAAATTTAGCTATGACAATATAACATGTAACTTACAAAGATAAGAAGCATCACGGGCAAGAAAAATGAATTTACGGTTGAGTTTTGATTCACGGGCGGAAAAAATGAATTTACGGCGAGTGTTGATGAAAGTTGTCGTTTTTGGTAGAAAAGCAAAGGCTAACCCCTTTGAATTTTTTGTGAAATTTTGATTTTTTCCGAAATGCTTCAAAATTTCAGTATGAATATTTAAGCGTATCTGACAAATATAAGAAGCGTCACGGGCAAGAAAATGAATTTATGACGAGTTTTGATGGAACTTGTCGTTTTTGGTAGAAAAACAAAGGCTAACCCCTTTGGATTTTTTGTGAAATTTTGATTTTTTCCGAAATGTTTCAAAATTTAGGTATGAAAGTATAACGCTTATCTTACAAAGATATGGAGCTTCATGGGCAAGAAAATAAATTTACAGCGAGTTTTGATTCAGGGTGAGAAAAATGAATTTATGGCGAGTGTTGATGAAAATTGCCGTTTTTGTGAAAAAGCAAAGACTAACCCCTTTGGATTTTTTGTGAAATTTTGATTTTTTCTGAAATGCTTCAAATTTTAGTTTTGAAAATATAACACATAATTGACAAAGATAAGAACCTTCACGGGAAAGAAAAATGAATTTACGATGAGTTTTGATGGAACTTGTCCTTTTTGATAGAAAAACAAAGGCTAACCTTTTTGGATTTTTTGTGAAATTTTGATTTTTCCAAAATGCTTCAAAATTTAGGTATAAAAGTATAACGCTTATCTGACAAAGATAAGAAGTTTCATGTGCAAGAAAAATGAATTTATAGCAAGTTTTGATTCACGGGTGAGAAAAATGAATTTATGGCGAGTGTTGATGAAAATTGTCATTTTTGGAAGAAAAGCAAAGGCTAACCCCTTTGGATTTTTTTGTGAATTTTTGATTTTTCTCCGAAATGCTTCAAAATTTAGGTATGACAATATAACACGTAACTAACAAAGATAAGAAGCTTTAAGGGCGAGAAAACTGAATTTACGACGAGTTTTGATTCACGGGTGAGAAAAATGAATTTATGACCAATGTTGATGAAAATTTCGTTTTTGGTAGAAAAGCAAAGGCTAACCCTTTGGATTTTTTGTGAAATTTTGATTTTTTTCGAAATACTTCAAAATTTAGGTATGACAATATAACATGTAACTAACAAAGATAAGAAGCTTCACGGGCGAGAAAAATGAATTTATGATGAATTTTGATGAAAATTGCCGTTTTTGAGAAAAATCAAAGGCTAACCCCGTTGGATTTTTTGTGAAATTTTAATTTTTTTTTTCCGAAATGCTTAAAAATTTTGATATGACAATATAACGCGAATCTGACAAAGAAAAGAAGCTTCAAGGGTGGGAAAAATGAATTTACGACGAGTTTTGATGGAACCTGTCATTTTTGGTAAAAAAACAAAGGCTAACCCCTTTGGATTTTTTTGTGAAATTTAGATTTTTCCCGAAATGCTTCAAAATTTAGGTATGACAACATAACACATATCTGAAAAAGATAATAAGTTTCACGGCCGAGAAAAATGAATTTTTGACAAATTTTGATGAAAATTGCCGTTCTTGGTAAAAAGCAAAGGCTAACCCTTTTGTATTCTGTTGTGAAATTTTGATTTTTTTCTGAAATGCTTCAAAATTTAGGTATGACAAGATAATGTTTATCTGACAAAGATAAGAAGCCTCACGGGCGAGAAAAATGAATTTACGGCGAGTTTTGATTCACGGGCGAGAAAAATGAATTTACGACGAGTGTTGATGAAAATTGTCGTTTTTGGTAGAAAAATAAAGGCTAATCCCTTTGGATCTTTTTATGAATTTTTTATTTTATCCGCAATGCTTCAAAATTTAGGTATGCCAATATAACACGTAACTAACAAACATAAGAAGCATCACGGGTAAGAAAAATGAATTTATTATGAGTTTTGATGAAAATTGCCGTTTTTGGTAAAAAGCAAAGGCTAACCCCTTTGAATTTTGTTGTGAAATTTTGATTTTTTTTTCTAAAATCCTTCAAAATTTAGGTATGACAAGATAACGCGTATCTGACAAAGACAAGAAGCCTCACGGGCGAGAAAAATGAATTTACGGCGAGTTTTGATTCACGGGCGAGAAAAATAAATTTATGGCGAGTGTTGATGAAAATTGTCGTCTTTGGTAGAAAAGCAAAGGATAACCGCTTTGGATTTTTTTGTGAAATTTTGATTTTTTTTCCTAAATGTTTAAAAATTTAGGTATGACAATATAACATGTAATTGACAAAGATAAGAAGCTTCATGGTCGAGAAAAATGAATTTTCGATGAATTTTGATGAAAAGTACCGTTTTTGAGAAAAAGCAAAGGCTAACCCCTTTGGATTTTTTGTGAAATTTTGATTTTTCTGAAATGCTTAAAAATTTCGGTATGACAATATAACGCATATCTGACAAAGATAAAAAGCTTCACAGGCGAGAAAAATAAATTTACGACGAGTTTTGACGGAACTTGTCGTTTTTGGTAAAAAAAAGCTAACCCCTTTGGATTTTTTGTGAAATTTTGATTTTTTTCTGAAATGCTTCAAAATTTAGGTATGAAAATATAACGCGTGTCTAACAAAGATAAGAAGCTTCACGGGTAAGAAAAATGAATTTACGGCGAGTTTTGATTCACGGGCGAGAAAAATGAATTTACGACGAGTGTTGATGAAAATTGTCGTATTTGGTAGAAAAGCAAAGGCTAACCCCTTTAAAATTTTTGTGAAATTTTGATTTTCTTCCGAAATACTTCAAAATTTTGGTATGACAATATAACATGTAACTGACAAAGATAAGAAGCTTCACTGGCAAGAAAAATGAATTTACGGTGAGTTTTAATTCACGGGCGGGAAAAATGAATTTACGGCGAGTGTTGATGAAAATTGTCGTTTTTGATAGAAAAGCAAAGGCTAACCCCTTTAGATTTTTTTGTAAAATTTTGATTTTTTTCCGAGATGCTTCAAAATTTCAGTATGAACATATAAGCGTATCTGACAAATATAAGAAGCGTCACGGGCGAGAAAAATGAATTTACGACGAGTTTTGATGGAACTTTTCGTCTTTGGTAGAAAAACAAAGGCTAACCCCTTTGGATTTTTTGTGAAATTTTGATTTTTTCCGAAATGTTTCAAAATTTAGGTATGAAAGTATAAGGCTTATCTTACAAAGATATGGAGTTTCATGGGCAAGAAAAAAAATTTATAGCGAGTTTTGGTTCAGGGTGAGAAAAATAAATTTATGGCGAGTGTTAATGAAAATTGCCGTTTTTGGTAGAAAAGCAAAGGCTAACCCCTTTGGATTTTTTTTTGAAATTTTAATTTTTCTCCGAAATGCTTCAAAATTTAGGTATGACAATATAAAGCGTATCTGACAAAGATAAAAAGCTTCACAGGTGAGAAAAATAAATTTACGGCGAGTTTTGATTCACGGGCGACAAAAATGAATTTATGACGAGTGTTGATGAAAATTGTCGTTTTTGGTAGAAAAGCAAAGGCTAACTCCTTTGGATTTTTTTTGAAATTTTGATTTTTTCCAAAATGGTTCAAATTTTGGTATGAACATATAATTGTATCTGACAAATATAAGAAGTGTCACGGGCGAGAATAATGAATTTACGACGAGTTTTGATTGAACTGGTCGTTTTTGGCAGAAAACAAAGGCTAACCCCTTTGGATTTTTTGTGAAATTTTGATTTTTTCCGAAATGCTTCAAAATTTAGGTATGAAAGTATAACGCTTATCTTACAAAGATAAGAAGCTTCACGGGCAAGAAAAATGAATTTATAACGAGTTTTGATTTCCGAGTGAGAAAAATGAATTTATGGCGAGTGTTCATGAAAATTGTCGTTTTTTAGAAAAAGCAAAGGCTAACCCCTTTGGATTTTTTTGTGAAATTTTGATTTTTTCTAAAATGCTTAAAATTTTTGGTATGATAATATAACGCGTTTCTGACAAAGATAAGAAGCTTCACAGGTGAGAAAAAAAATTTACGACGAGTTTTGATGGAACTTGTCATTTTATGTAAAAAAACAAAGGCTAACCCCTTTCGATCTTTTTATAAATTTTTTATTTTATCCGCGATGCTTCAAAATTTAGGTATGCCAATATAACACGTAACTGACAAAGATAAGAAGCATCACGGGTGAGAAAAATGAATTTACGATGAGTTTTGATGGAACTTGTCGTTTTTGGTAAGAAACAAAGGCTAACCCCTTTGGATTTTTTATGAAGTTTTGATTTTTTTCTGAAATGCTTCAAAATTTAGGTATGCCAATATAACACGTAACTGACAAAGAAAAGAAGCATCACGGGTATGAAAAATGAATTTACGGCGAGTTTTGATTCACAGGCGAGAAAAATGAATTTACGACGAGTGTTGATGAAAATTGTCGTTTTTGGTAGAAAAGCAAAGGCTAACCCCTTTGGATTTTTTGTGAAATCTTGATTTTTCTGAAATGCTTCAAAATTTAGGTATGATAATATCACACGTATCTGACAAAAATAAAAAGCTTCACGGGCTAGAAAAAGGAATTTATGACAAATTTTGATGAAAATTGTCGTTTTTGAGAAAAAGCAAAGGCTAACCCCTTTGGATTTTTTGTGAAATTTTGATTTTTTTCCGAAATGCTTCAAAATTTTGGTATGACAATATAACGCGTATCTAATAAAGATAAGAATTATCACGGGCGAGAAAAATGAATTTACGACGAGTTTTGATGGAACTTGTCGTTTTTGTTAAAAAACAAAGGCTAACCCCCTTTGGATTTTTTGTGAAATTTTGATTTGTTTCGAAATGCTTCAAAATTTTGGTATGAAAATATAATGCGTATCTGACAAATATAAGAAGCTTCACGGGCAAGAAAAATGAATTTACGGTGAGTTTTGATTCACGGGCGAGAAAAATGAATTTACGGCGAGTGCTGACGAAAATTGTCGTTTTTGGTAGAAAAGCAAAGGCTAATCCCTTTGGATCTTTTTATGAATTTTTGATTTTATCCGCAATGCTTCAAAATTTAGGTATGGCAATATAACACGTAACTGACCAAGATAAGAAGCATCACGGGTGAGAAAAATGAATTTACGACGAGTTTTGATGGAACTTGTCGTTTTTGGTAGAAAAACAAAGGCTAACACCTTTGGATTTTTTGTGAAATTTTAATTTTTTTTGAAATGCTTCGAAATTTCAGTATGACAATATAAGCGTATCTGACAAATATAAGAAGCGTCACGGGTGAGAAAAAATGAATTTACGACGAGTTTTGATGGAACTTGTCGTTTTTGGTAGAAAAACAAAGGCTAACCCCTTTGGATTTTTTGTGAAATTTTGATTTTTTCCGAAATGCTTCAAAATTTAGGTATGAAAGTATAACGCTTATCTTACAAAGATAAGGAGCTTCATGGGCAAGAAAAATAAATTTACAGCGAGTTTTGATTCACGGGTGAGAAAAATAAATTTATGGCGAGTGTTCATGAAAATTGCCGTTTTTGAGAAAAAGCAAAGGCTAACCCCTTTGAATTTTTTGTGAAATTTTGATTTTTCTAAAATGCTTAAAAATTTCGGTATGACAATATAACGCATATCTGATAAAGATAAGAAGCTTCACAGGCGAGATAAATAAATTTACGACGAGTTTTGATCGAACTTGTCGTTTTTGGTAAAAAACAAAGGCTAACCCCTTTGGATTTTTTGTGAAATTTTGATTTTTTTCCGAAATGCTTCAAAATTTAGGTATGACAGTATAACACGTAACTGACAAAGATAAGAAGCTTCACTGTCGAGAAAAATGAATTTATGATGAATTTTGATGAAAATTGCCGTTTTTGAGAAAAATAAAAGGCTAACACCTTTGGATTTTTTTTTGAAATTTTGATTTTTTTCCGAAATGCTTAAAATTTTTGGTATGACAATATAACACGTATATGACAAAGATAAGAAGCTTCACGAGCGAGAAAAATGAATTTACGAATAGTTTTGATGGAACTTTTCATTTTTGGTAAAAAACAAAGGCTAACCCCTTTGGATTTTTCGTGAAATTTTGATTTTTTCCGAAATGCTTTAAAATTTAGGCATGACAACATAACACGTATCTGACAAAGATAAGAAGCTTCACGAGCGAGAAAAATGAATTTACGATGGGTTTTGATGAAAATTGCAGTTTTTGGTAAAAGCAAAGGCTAACCCCTTTGGATTTTGTAGTGAAATTTTGATTTTTTCTGAAACGCTTCAAAATTTAGGTATGATAAGATAACGCGTATCTGACAAAGATAAGAAGCGTCGCGGGCAAGAAAAATGAATTTACAGCGAGTTTTGATTCATGGGCGAGAAAAATGAATTTGCGACGAGTGTTTATGAAAATTATCGTTTTTGGTGGAAAAGCAAAGGCTAAGCACTTTGGATCTTTTTATGAATTTTTTATTTTATCCGAAATGCTTTAAAATTTAGGTATGCAAATATAACACGTAACTGACAAAAATAAGAAGCATCACGGGTGAGAAAAATGAATTTACGACGAGTTTTGGTGGAACTTGTCACTTTTGGTAAGAACAAAGGCTAACCCCTTTGCATTTTTTTGTGAAATTTTGATTTTTTTTCCGAAATGCTTCAAAATTTAGGTATGAAAGTATAACGTTTATCTTACAAAGATAAAGAGCTTCATTGGCAAGAAAAATAAATTTACAGCGAGTTTTGATTCACGGGTGAGAAAAATAAATTTATGGCGAGTGTTGATGAAAATTGCCGTTTTTGAGAAAAAGCAAAGACTAACCCCTTTGGATTTTTTGTGAAATTTTGATTTTTTCCGAAATGCTTCAAAATTTAGGTTTGAAAATATAACGCATATCTTACAAATATAAGAAGCTTCATGGGCAAGAAAAATGAATTTACGACGAGTTTTGATTCACGGGCGACAAAAATGAATTTATGACGAGTGTTGATGAAAATTGTTGTTTTTGGTAGAAAAGCAAAGTCTAACCCCTTTGGATTTTTTTGTGAAATTTTGATTCTTCCAAAATGCTTCAAAATTTCGGTATGAACATATAAGCGTATCTGACAAATATAAGAAGCGTCACGGGCGAGAATAATGAATTTACGACGAGTTTTGATGGAACTGGTCGTTTTTGGTAGAAAACAAAGGCTAACCCCTTTGGATTTTTTGTGAAATTTTTATTTTTTCCGAAATGCTTCAAAATTTAGGTATGAAAGTATAACGCTTATCTTGCAAAGATAAGAAGCTTCACGGGCAAGAAAAATGAATTTACAGCGAGTTTTGATTCACGGGTGAGAAAAATGAATTTATGGCGAGTGTTCATGAAAATTGCCGTTTTTGAGAAAAAGCAAAGGCTAACCCCTTTGGATTTTTTTGTGAAATTTTGATTTTTTCTGAAATGCTTCAAAATTTTGGTATGACAATATAACGCGTTTTTGACAAAGATAAAAAGCTTCACAGGTGAGAAAAAAAAATTACGACGAGTTTTGATGGAACTTGTCATTTTATGTAAAAAAACAAAGGCTAACCCCCTTTGGATCTTTTTATGAATTTTTTATTTTATCTGCGATGCTTCAAAATTTAGGTATGCCAATATAACACGTAACTGACAAAGATAAGAAGCATCACGGGTGAGAAAAATGAATTTACGCTGAGTTTTGATGGAACTTGTCGTTTTTGGTAAGAAACAAAGGCTAACCCCTTCGCATTTTTTGTGAAATTTTGAATTTTTTCTAAAATGCTTCAAAGTTTAGGTATGACAATATAACATATAACTGGCAAAGATAAGAAGCTTTACGGACAAGAAAAATGAATTTTTGATGAATTTTGATGAAAATTGCCGTTTTTGGTAAAAAGCAAAGGTTAACACCATTAGATTTTTTTGTGAAATTTTGATTTTTTTCCGAAATGCTTCAAAATTTAGGTATGCCAATATAACACGTAACTGACAAAGATAAGAAGCATCACGGGTGAGAAAAATGAATTTACAACGAGTTTTGATTCATAGGCGATAAAAATGAATTTACGACGAGTGTTGATGAAAATTGTCGTTTTTGGTAGAAAAGCAAATGCTAACCCCTTTGTATTTTTTGTGAAATTTTGATTTTTCTGAAATGCTTCAAAATTTAGGTATGATAATATCACACTATCTGACAAAAATAAAAAGCTTCACGGGCTACAAAAAGGAATTTACGAGAAATTTTGATGAAAATTGCCGTTTTTGAGAAAAAGCAAAGGCTAACCCCTTTGGATTTTTTGTGAAATTTTGATTTTTTTTTCGAAATGCTTCAAAATTTTGGTATGACAATATAACGAGTATCTAACGAAGATAAGAACCATCACGGGCGAGAAGAATGAATTTATGACGAGTTTTGATGGAACTTGTCGTTTTTGGTAAAAAAACAAAGGCTAACCCCTTTAGATTTTTTATGAAATTTTGATTTTTTTCCGAAACGCTTCAAAATTTTGCTATGAAAATATAACGCGTATCTGACAAATATAAGAAGCTTCACGGGCAAGAAAAATAAATTTACGGTGAGTTTTGATTCACGGGCGAGAAAAATGAATTTACCGCGAGTGTTGATGAAAATTGTCATTTTTTGTAGAAAAGCAAAGGCTAATCCCTTTGGATCTTTTTATGAATTTTTTATTTTATCCGCAATGTTTCAAAACTTAGGTATGCCAATATAACACGTAACTGACAAAGATAAGAAGCATCAAGGGTGAGAAAAATGAATTTACGACGAGTTTTGATGCAACTTGTCGTTTTTGGTAGAAAAACAAAGGCTAACCCCTTTGGATTTTTTGTGAAATTTTGATTTTTTCCAAAATGCTTCAAAATTTTGTTATGACTATATAAGCATATCTGACAAATTTAAGAAGCGTCACGGGCGAGAAAAATGAATTTACGACGAGTTTTGATGGAACTTGTCGTTTTTGGTAGAAAAACAAAGGCTAACCCCTTTGAATTTTTTGTGAAATTTTAATTTTTTCCGAAATGCTTTAAAATTTAGGTATGAAAGTATAACGCTTATCTTACAAAGATAAGGAGCTTCATGGGCAAGAAAAATAAATTTACAACGAGTTTTGATTCACGGATGAGAAAAATGAATTTATGGCGAGTGTTCTTGAAAATTGCCGTTTTTGAGAAAAAGCAAAGGCTAACCCCTTTGGATTTTTTGTGAAATTTTGATTTTTTTTTTCGAAATGCTTCAAAATTTTGGTATGACAATATAACGAGTATCTAACGAAGATAAGAACCATCACGGGCGAGAAGAATGAATTTATGACGAGTTTTGATGGAACTTGTCGTTTTTGGTAAAAAAACAAAGGCTAACCCCTTTAGATTTTTTATGAAATTTTGATTTTTTTCCGAAACGCTTCAAAATTTTGCTATGAAAATATAACGCGTATCTGACAAATATAAGAAGCTTCACGGGCAAGAAAAATAAATTTACGGTGAGTTTTGATTCACGGGCGAGAAAAATGAATTTACCGCGAGTGTTGATGAAAATTGTCATTTTTTGTAGAAAAGCAAAGGCTAATCCCTTTGGATCTTTTTATGAATTTTTTATTTTATCCGCAATGTTTCAAAACTTAGGTATGCCAATATAACACGTAACTGACAAAGATAAGAAGCATCAAGGGTGAGAAAAATGAATTTACGACGAGTTTTGATGCAACTTGTCGTTTTTGGTAGAAAAACAAAGGCTAACCCCTTTGGATTTTTTGTGAAATTTTGATTTTTTCCAAAATGCTTCAAAATTTTGTAATGACTATATAAGCGTATCTGACAAATTTAAGAAGCGTCACAGGCGAGAAAAATGAATTTACGACGAGTTTTGATGGAACTTGTCGTTTTTGGTAGAAAAACAAAGGCTAACCCCTTTGAATTTTTTGTGAAATTTTAATTTTTTCCGAAATGCTTTAAAATTTAGGTATGAAAGTATAACGCTTATCTTACAAAGATAAGGAGCTTCATGGGCAAGAAAAATAAATTTACAACGAGTTTTGATTCACGGATGAGAAAAATGAATTTATGGCGAGTGTTCTTGAAAATTGCCGTTTTTGAGAAAAAGCAAAGGCTAACCCCTTTGGATTTTTTGTGAAATTTTGATTTTTTCTGAAATACTTAAAAATTTCGGTATGACAATATAACGTGTATCTGATAAATATAAGAAGCTTCACAGGCGAGAAAAATAAATTTATGACGAGTTTTGATAGAACTTGTCGTTTTTGGTAAAAAAAAAAGGCTAGCCCCTTTGGATTTTTTGTGAAATTTTAATTTTTTCCGAAATGCTTCAAAATTTAGGTATGACAATATAACACGTAACTGACAAAGATAAGAAGCTTCACGGGCGAGAAGAATGAATTTATGATGAATTTTGATGAAAATTGCCGTTTTTGAGAAAATTCAAAGGCTAACCCCTTTGGATTTTTTTTGTAATTTTGATTTTTTTTCTGAAATGCTTAAAAATTTTGGTATGACAATATAACGCATATCTGACAAAGATAAGAAACTTCACGAGCGAGAAAAATGAATTTACGAAGAGTTTTGATGGAACTTGTCATTTTTGGTAAAAACAAAGGCTAACCCCTTTGGATTTTTCGTGAAATTTTGATTTTTTTTCTGAAATCCTTCACAATTTAGGCATGACAACATAACACGTATCTGACAAAGATAAGAAGCTTCACAGACGAGAAAAATGAATTTACGACGGGTTTTGATGAAAATTGCAGTTTTTGGTAAAAAGCAAAGGCTAACCCCTTTGGATTTTGTAGTGAAATTTTGATTTTTTTCTGAAACGCTTCAAAATTTAGTCATGATAAGATAACGCGTATCTGACAAAGATAAGAAGCGTCACGGGCGAGAAAAATGAATTTACAACGAGTTTTGATTCATGGGCGAGAAAAATGAATTTCCAGCGAGTGTTTATGAAAATTATCATTTTTGGTGGAAAAGCAAAGGCTAACCACTTAGGATCTTTTATGATTTTTTTTATTTTATACAAAATGCTTCAAAATTTAGGTATGCCAATATAACACGTAACTGACAAAGATAAGAAGCATCACGGGTAAGAACAAAGGCTAACCCCTTTGCATTTTTTGTGAAATTTTGATTTTTTTTTCCGAAATGCTTCGAAATTTAGGTATGAAAGTATAACGCTTATCTTACAAAGATAAGGAGCTTCATTGGCAAGAAAAATAAATTTACAGCGAGTTTTGATTCACGGGTGAGAAAAATCAATTTATAGCGAGTGTTGATGAAAATTGCCGTTTTTGAGAAAAAGCAAACACTAACCCCTTTGGATTTTTTGTGAAATTTTGATTTTTTCCGAAATTCTTCAAAATTTAGGTTTGAAAATATCACGCATATCTTACAAATATAAGAAGCTTCATGGGCAAGAAAAATAAATTTACGACGAGTTTTGATTCACGGGCGACAAAAATGAATTTATGATGAGTGTTGATGAAAATTGTCGTTTTTGGTAGAAAAGCAAAGGCTAACCCCTTTGGATTTTTGTGAAATTTTGATTTTTTCTAAAATGATTCAAAATTTCGGTATGAATATATAAGCGTATCTGACAAATATAAGAAGCGTCACGGGCGAGAATAATGAATTTACGATGAGTTTTGATGGAACTGGTCGTTTTTGGTAGAAAAACAAAGGCTAACCCCTTTGGATTTTTTGTGAAATTTTGATTTTTTCCGAAATGCTTCAAAATTTAGGTATGAAAGTATAACGCTTATCTTAAAAAGATAAGAAGCTTCACGGGCAAGAAAAATAAATTTACAGAGAGTTTTGATTCACGGGTGAGAAAAATGAATTTATGGCGAGTGTTCCTGAAAATGAATTTTTGATGAATTTTGATGAAAATTGCCGTTTTTGGTAAAAAGCAAAGGCTAATACCTTTGGATTTTTTGTGAAATTTTGATTTTTTCTGAAATGCTTCAAAATTTAGGTATGCCAATATAACACGTAACTGACAAAGATAAGAAGCATCACGGGTGAGAAAAATGAACTTACGACGAGTTTTGATTCACAGGCGAGAAAAATGAATTTACGACGAGTGTTGATGAAAATTGTCGTTTTTGGTAGAAAAGCAAAGGCTAACCCATTTGGATTTTTTGTGAAATTTTGATTTTTCTGAAATGCTTCAAAATTTAGGTATGACAATATCACACGTATCTGAAAAAAATAAAAAGCTTCACGGGCTAGAAAAAGGAATTTACGACAAATTTTGATGAAAATTGCCGTTTTTGAGAAAAAGCAAAGGCTAACCCCTTTGGATTTTTTGTGAAATTTTGATTTTTTTTCCGAAATGCTTCAAAATTTTGGTATGACAATATAACGCGTATCTAACAAAGATAAGAATCATCACGGGCGAGAAAAATAAATTTACGACGAGTTTTGATGGAACTTGTCGTTTTTGGTAAAAAAACAAAGGCTAACCCCCTTTGGATTTTTGTAAAATTTTGATTTTTTCCGAAATGCTTCAAAATTTCGGTATGAAAATATAACGCGTATCTGACAAATATAAGAAGCTTCACGGGCAAGAAAAATGAATTTACGGTGAGTTTTGATTCACTGGCGAGAAAAATGAATTTACGGCGAGTGTTGATGAAAATTGTCGTTTTTGGTAGAAAAAGCAAAGGCTAACCCCTTTGGATCTTTTTATGAATTTTTTATTTTATCCACAATGCTTCAAAATTTAGGTATGCCAATATAACACGTAACTGACCAAGATAAGAAGCATCACGGGTGAGAAATAAATTTACGACGAGTTTTGATGGAACTTATCGTTTTTGGTGGAAAAACAAAGGCTAACCGCTTTGGATTTTTTGTGAAATTTTGATTTTTCCGAGATGCTTCAAAATTTAGGTATGACAATATAACAGGTAACTAACAAAGATAAGAAGCTTCATGGACGAGAAAAATTAATTTACGATGTATTTTGATGAAAATTGCCGTTGGTATGACAATATAACGCGTATATGACAGGCAAGAAAAATGAATTTACGATGAGTTTTGATGGAACTTGTCGTTTTTGGTAAAAAAACAAAGGCTAATCCCTTTGGATTTTTCGTGAAATTTTGATTTTTTCTGAAATGCTTCAAAATTTAGGTACGACAACATAACACGTATCTGACAAAGATAAGAAGCTTCACGGGCGAGAAAAATGAATTTATAAAAGGCCCACCCCGAACCCTAGCGCCCCTGCTCCCTCTACCAGCCGCGGACGGAGCCAAACGGGCTTCCCCCGTCTACCCCGGTAAGCAACGCACCACCGCCCCCTGCTCTCTGCCTCGTTCCAGACCCGCTAACTGGGTTCACGCCCCTGTAGGGAGGCGAGCTACCCCCTCTCCGGCTTCTCCGACGCAGAACGGTGCCGAGAGAACCCATCGACCCATCTCCGGCGATCCCCCCATGGCTACCCCGTTTGTTCTTTTCTCGTTTTTTATTCGGGTTCTCCATGATCTGATGCCGTGGCCGACTTCCCCGGGACCCCAGGGAGCGCCGAGGCCAAGGAAGCTACGAAAAGACCCCACTCTTCACCGATCCCGACGACGGCCAAAACCCTCGCACGTCTATCCCCTCTCCGAGCGTCGACTCGACCTCTTCGAACGACGCACGACCCATAGGTAAGATCCTCGACCCCCTCTCCTTCGATTCCGACGTGTAGCTGGGTCTAGAAGGGCCGAAAATGGACGGACCGCCGAGCTCCGGCCGCGTCCATGGCGCGCCGCCGCGCTCGGGAGTCGCCGGCGGCCGAAATCGGCCGAGGGAGACCCAGGCCGCCCGATCGGGAGCCAACAGCCCCGATTTAATCGGGCGTACCGGTTCGAGATTTTTAAATCTCGCCCGTCCACGCTCGATCCAACGGCCCACGTTGAAGGGATCTTTTCCCGCGGCCCGTTTAGCGCCTAGGTCCCTGAGGATCTCAGTAAAACACGAACTAGCCCCTGTCTATTGCAAGCTACCCCCTGAGCTCTCGGGTAATTAGAGAAAATCGCTGTATTTACTCATTTTAAGCCCTGCACCCCCCTGATTTATCATATTCGCCCCTAACCTGTTAGGGAACTTACCAAGTGACCCCTGGACCTCTTGCACATGTGATTTTAGCCCCTGGAATTTAGTGTAAACCCCCCTGGTTACTCTGTTTATGCTTTTTAGACCCTTACTAGTTCTGTTTTCACCCCTAAGTCCCTGTATAATGTGGCAAGTAGCAAAAGCACCCCTGTAGGTGCTAGGAAACTCATGCACCAGTCCTAATTACTTGCTGTAATTTTATTTGAGACCCCTGCAGCCCCCCTTGTTATCATTTTAAACCCTGTCATATTCTGAAAATTAACCCCTCCACCACTAGAACATGCTGGAAACTTACCAAAACACCCCTGGAATGTTCTGTTTAGACATTTAGGCCCCCAAATAAATCTGTTTTCATCTTTTGGTCCCTGTGTTATTCAGGAAATTTGCAAAATGAACCTCTGCGGGCCCTGTTTTAAAATTCAGACCCTAGAAAATCTGTCTTAAGAATACTAGCCCACAACATATGCTGCCATTTGGCAAACTAGCCCCTGTCTAAACTGTCTTTCACATTTTAAACCTGAATTAAGGCTGAATTCACATAAAACACCCAATGCAAAGAAGTTAGCATATTAACCCATATATATATATATATATATATATATATATATATATATATATATATATATATATATATATATATATATCTATGTGTGTGTGTGTGTGTGTGTGTGTGTGTGTGTGTGTGTGTGTGTGTGTGTGTGTGTGTGTGTGTGTGTGTGTGTGTGTGTGTGTGTGTGTGTGTGTGTGTGTGTGTGTGTGTGTGTGTGTGTGTGTGTGTGTGTGTGTGTGTGTGTGTGTGTGTGTGTGTGTGTGTGTGTGTGTGTGTGAACACCTTATAACATGATAAAGAATTTTGCCTAGACCCTAATAATGGACTTGGGCACAAGACCCTAACATGAACATGCATATGGGGTGTAGAAATTGGGATTTATCTTGTATGCTCGATATATAAGTTGTGAGAGTGCTTGGATATCTTGGTCTTATTTGTTTTCTCATTATTTTCCCTTCCTCCCTCAATGGCATGGACAAATCAGCCCCCGAGCCGACACTGGACCTGCAAGCCCAAGACTTCGACGACCCCGAGTCGCAACACTTTTCGAGAGGCAAGTGCCCTTGACCACTCTGCACCTTTTTAGGATTTTAGTTAGAAATGCATGCTTTAGGTCTTAATTTGAATCCCATGTGTTGGTTGTTTACTAGAATTTCCAAAACTTGCCTTGTAGTCGGGATGGGTAGTATAGGGTTTACATTTATGTCATTATTTTCATGCTTAGCCCTCCTTAGATGTCGGGATGGGAGTTATTACATTTAAATTCAATATATCATTATGATTGTGACGATGTGGTGATGTATGTGGTGTATGAGGAGGGTAGAATAGGGATCTAGCAGGCTGATGGGTTACGGTGGGTGCCGAGTGCACGAGACTCGGGATTGCGGTTAGTTAGCCTACGTAGATCCTAAGTACCGGTTCGTGAGACCTGTCAACTGGCTTATACAGTGCCACCACAAGAACTGTTATGGGGTAGTGTGGCCAATTAAGTTGTTCCTATCTTTCCTTGTGTACACCATAGAGATGTGTGAGTGGCGCAAGAGGGGGCTTCTGCGGCAGAGGTTTCAGAGTGCCGCAGCGGTGAAACCTTAGCGGGTGTGCACGGGTTGGGTAGTGCAATGTAAATGCCTTGTCGTGTACTCCTGGCCACACACCATAGGGAGTGTGAGATGGCGGGAAGGAGTTTCTTGAGTCGCCGACGGGCGATGAAAACACGACTTGTGGGTAAAGGGTACAAACTCTGCAGAGTCCAAAACTGTCTTGACAGCCGTGCTCACGGTCAGGAGCGGGCTTGTAACTCTCTCATGATTAGCGTGGGTTGGTCTGGTGTGGTTTGGGATGGTGGTTGGGATTGAGATTACAGTGATAGTGGAGATCACTTGGAGATATGTTTGGGTTGGGCGGGGATGTCACTAAACAAATAGGACGCTTAATAAAACTAAGGAATAGGTAGCGTAGTGCAAGAGCCGTGTCTAGCCTTCCTTGATTCTTGCCTCATCATGCATAAACTTTCCCACACTTGCTGAGTACACTATGCACTCAGGCGTTTGCCTCTTTTCTTTTTTCGTGCTGTTCAGGACCCGAGGAGGCTACTGAGGATGACGTGGACGACGGCTTTGACCCCGACGCACAGTTCTAGACTGGCGTACCACCAGACGGCGCCTGTGGAGCCCATCTTAGATTTTCCGCTGTCATGATGTACTTTTCTTTTGAGCCCATGAGGCATTTATATACTCGGATGATGTAATCGCCACACTTGCCTTAATATTAATAATGATACATTGCTCTTTATTATCTTGTGTGTGATATGACTCGATCCTAGCACACGCGGGAGCACGCTTGGTGTCTGTTGCAGGTACCGTGCGTGACAGAGTGGTATCAGAGCCAAGGCTGTCCCTAGGACGCGATCCTAGATAGAAACGGACACGAAATAGATTTTATTTCAACTTAAAAACTAATTGCAGCTATAGACATGCGTAAAATTTGCGTGAGTTTCTATGTTTCACACGACTTACCCCTTTTCTCCCAAGCTCGTCTCGTTCAACACATCTATCTTCCTCACTCGTATCTTATTCCAACCTAGTAGGGTCCGTTACCACGGACAATCCGAAGCTCTCTAAGGTTAGGAGATACCCGGCCATAGAAAAGAAGCGTTTAGTTCCGTAGAGATAGGAATCACACGGGTAATGGGTTGATTTGTTGCATACTTGTTTGATGAGTGATGCATGCATATTTACGGTTCTTTATATATAATTATGAGCCTAATAATAGATTTTTCTCTAGATTTTCCAGATTCTAAGATTTTGTTGCTATCTGTAACAGATGGCAGGTAGGGGACAAGGTCGAGGACGAGGTCGAGGGCGTGGAGTGCCCGAGGCCGATGGGCCTCCGGAGTTCCAGGTCCTAGGCTGGAACGGGCGAGCGGCTCGACGAGGAGCTGACTACATGACAGTGCAGGACATGTTGGCCTCTCAAAACCAGCTCCTGCAGGGCCTCACAACAATTATGGCCCACAACCACCAAGCCCCTCCACCTCCACCACTACCGGCACCTGGACCACGATCCAAGCTGAGAGACTTTCAGAGTACTCAGCCCCCGGTCTTCTCGAGCCCGGTGGAGCCGATGGACGTGGATGATTGACTGAAGACGATCAACAGCAAGCTGCGGTTGATCCAGTGCGTGGGAGGAGAGCATGTCTTGCTAGCAGCTCACCAGCTAGCGGGACCCGCGGCAGACTGGTGGACAGCTTACACCGCTGCTCACACCGACCCTGAGGCTATCACTTGGGAGGAGTTCCAGCGCAGCTTTCGCAACCACTTCATGCCAGCTGGTGAGATCAAGATGAAGCGGCAGGAGTTTCTCGGTCTGAGACAAGGCGGCTCGACAGTGCGTGAGTACCTCACACGCTTCACGCAGCTGTCCCGCTACGCACCGGAGGACGTCAGGACTGATGACATGAAGCAGGACTGCTTCGTTCGAGGTCTTGATGAGGAGCTGAAGAGTGCCTTGTCGTCCAGCTACTACGACAACTTTCAGAAGATGGTGAACAAGGCCTTCGTGATGTAGCAACAGATGCTAGAGCTTGAGGCACACAAGAAGCGCAAGATGGGATGGCATGGACAGTCTTCGGGCAGCAGCAGCCGCACTCGCTTTGCACCACCTCCAGCTACGCAGACGGGCCGGTACGTGGGACCGAGTCCGCCTCCGAGGTACCCTTCACCAGCTTACAGGCAGCCGTTTCCACAGCCACAGCGCCAGCAGAGCCAGCAGCTACAGCAGCGACCAACCTTCCCGCCCCGCACAACAGCGCCTACTCAGCAGGGACAGATCGTCAGGGCTCTGGGCCCATGCTACGTATGTGGCGAGATGGGCCACCTTGCCAGCAGATGCCAGAAGAAGAAGCCACCCCAGCAGCAGCAGCAGCCGCAGAGTCTCCCGCGTGGTCGAGTGCACCACGTAGCTGTGGAGGAGGCTCAGTTGGCTCCGGACGTGGTACTTGGTACGTTCACAGTTGACTCGCACCCCGCTACTATTTTATTTGATTCTGGTGCTACTCACTCTTTTATTGCCAAGAATTTTATAAAGAAATATGATATGAGGGCAATAGCTATGTCCCATATGCTAGTGGTCACTTCTCCTGGAGGTGAGATCAAAACAAGTCAGGTGTGCCCAAAAGTGAGCATCAGGATCGTTGGAAGGGAGTTCAAGGCAAATCTTATTGTGTTGGAGTCGCAAGGCCTAGACGTGATCTTGGGGATGGAATGGTTGGCCAAGTACGGAGGTGTGATCCTTTGTGCCACCAGGACTGTCAGGTTGTCACACCCAAACGGTGTTGTGGTGGAGTACACCTCTCTGCACCCGCCAGCCGAGAAGATCCACCTTAACCAGCTTGACACTACCGAGGGGATTCGCGTGGTTGGCGAGTTCCCGAACGTCTTTCCAGAGGAGCTACCAGGTATGCCTCTAGACCGCGATATCGAGTTTGCTATAGAACTAGTGCCTGGCACGACCCCTATATATAAAACGCTGTATAGGATGGATACCAAGCAATTAGCAGAGCTCAAGGACCACCTCCGAGAGCTTTTAGACAAGGGCTATATCCGTCCAAGCTCCTCTCCTTGGGTAGCCCCGATCATATTTGTGCCAAAGAAGGATGGGACCTAGAGGTTGTGTGTAGACTACCGAGCCCTCAACGCCGTCACAATCAAAAACAAGTATCCTCTGCAATGCATCGAGGATCTGTTTGATCAACTCAGAGGGGCGTGTGTGTTCTCAAAGATCGACCTTCGATCGGGCTATCACCAATTGAAGATCCTAGCTTCAGACATTCCGAAGACGGCCTTTGTCACTCGATATGGTCTCTATGAGTGCACGGTCATGTCCTTTGGGTTGACCAATGCTCCTGCTTACTTCATGTACCTTATGAGCAAGGTGTTTATGGAGTACTTGGATAAATTTGTGGTGGTCTTCATTGATGACATCCTCGTATTCTCAAGGGATGAAGAGGAGCATGCAAAATACTTGAGCTTGGTGTTACAAAAGCTTCAGGAACACCAGCTATACGCCAAGCTCAGCAAGTGTGACTTCTGGTTGTGGGAGGTGTCATTCTTGGGACACGTGATTTCCAAAGGTGGCATATCGGTGGATCCGAGCAAGGTGGCGGATGTGATGAGGTGGAAGGTGCCAGAGAACGTGGGCGAGATCAGGAGCTTCTTGGGGTTGGCAGGCTACTACCGACGATTCATTGAAGGATTCTCGAAGATTTCAAAGCCACTCACCAAGTTGCTAGAGAAGGGGAAGACATTCAAGTGGACGCCTGAGTGCGAAGCAAGCTTTCAAGGGTTGAAGGAGAGGTTGACGACGGCGCCCGTGCTAGTGATGCCTGACATGCAAAAGGAGTTCACCGTTTACTGTGATGCCTTCGGGCAGGGACTAGGATGCGTGCTCATGCAAGAGGGACGCGTCGTAGCCTATGCCTCTAGACAGCTTCGAAAGCACGAGAGGAACTATCCGATGCATGACTTGGAGTTAGCCGCCGTGGTTCACGCTTTAAAGCTGTGGAGACACTACCTCATGGGAAAGAGGACGGAGATCTACACAGATCATAAAAGCCTCAAGTACATCTTCACACGGTCGGACCTCAACCTCAGACAGCGCAGGTGGCTAGAGCTCATCAACGACTTCGATGTGGGCATCAACTATCACCCTGGAAAGGCGAACGTCGTTGCCGATGCTCTGAGCCGGAAAGCGCATTGCCACGCCTTGACGCTACAGCCCCAGCTGTGCGAGGAGTTTGCAAAACTCAACCTCAGCCTAGTGACAAGCACAGAAGCAGTGGTAATGGAGGTGGATTCAACCTTGGAGCGTGACATTCGAGAGGGCCAAAAGAATGATGAGAGGATCCTAGAGATCAAGCAAATGATGGAGAAGGGAAAGGCTCCAAACTACAGGATCGATGAGCAAGGAACGTTGTGGCTTGGCAAGAGGATCTGTGTGCCTGACATTTAGGCCATTCACAGACGATCTTGAGGGAAGCACATGACTCAGAGTACTCCATACACCCTGGGAGTACCAAAATGTATCAAGATATCAAAGACCGCTACTGGTGGCACGACATGAAACGTGATGTAGCAGAGTACATAGCCCTGTGTGACACGTGCCAGCTCGTCAAGGCGGAGCATCAAAGGCCTGCCAGATTGCTTCAGCCACTCAAGATACCAGAGTGGAAATGGGAGGAAATCAGCATGGATTTCATTGTGGGATTGCCCAGGACCCAGTCGGGTTACGACTCCATATGGGTGATTGTGGACCGCCTGACCAAGGTGGCTCACTTCATCCCCGTGAAGGAGAAGTACGAGGGGACAAAATTGGCTGAGTTGTACATGTCCCGGATTGTGTGCTACCACGGGGTTCCAAAGAAAATCATTTCAGATCGTGGCACACAATTCACTTCAAGGTTCTGGCAGCAATTGCAAAAATCCTTGGGCACACAACTGAACTTTAGCTCAGCATATCATCCCCAGACAGATGGACAAACTGAGAGGACCAATCAAATTCTGGAGGATATGTTGAGGTCTTGTGCCCTGAAAAACAACTAGAGTTGGGACAAGTACCTACCCTATGCGGAGTTCTCCTACAACAATAGCTACCAGGCAAGCTTGAAGATGTCACCCTTCGAGGCCTTGTATGGTAGGAAGTGTAGGACCCCTATGTTCTGGGATGAGGTAGGTGAAGGACAAGTCTTTGGCCCGGATGTGCTCAGGATTGCCGAAGAAAAAGTGCGCGAGATCCGCAGGAACCTGAACTGCACAATCTAGGCAGAAAAGTTATGCGGATACACGCCGACGAGAGTTGACCTTTGAGGTGGGAGACTACGTGTACCTCAAGGTGTCCCCCATTCGAGGTCTCCGTCGATTCAAAGTGAAGGGAAAGCTAGCACCCCGGTACATAGGACCCTTCAGGGTGGTGAGTAGAAGAGGAGAGGTTGCTTACCAACTTGAGTTGCCTCCTCGCCTGTCGGGCGTGCACGACGTGTTCGACGTCTCACAGTTGAAAAAGTGTCTGAGAGCACCCGAGGAGCAACTACCCCTGGATGATATCAACATGCAAGAAGATCTCTCCTACGCTGAATGCCCCATCAAAATTCTCGAGAGGTCAGAAAGAATTACCATGTACAAGAGGATCCCGATGTGCAAGGTACAATGGAAGCACCACTCCGAGAGAGAAGCTACGTGGGAGCGAGAAGAAGATATCAAAGCAATCTATCCGCATCTCTTCAAGTAAGTCACTTCAAATCTCGGGTCAAGATTTCTTTTGAGGGGGGGAGTGTTGTAACACCCTACACAAAACTAGGGGGATTTTTAAAATTTTTCCAAACAAAATTAGAGCCAAACTACCTAAATTCAAAATTTATAAAAATGAAATGAAACCAAAGGAACTATGAGAATAAAAAGAAAAGAGGACAGAAGACAGAATGGACCAAAAGCCCACTCTCCCGTTTTCTTTTTTTTTTCTTCCCCCGCAGCACATCTCTTTTTTTTTCTTTTCTTCCCCTAGCAGCCCGGCCCAGCCCACACCTCTGTTTTATTCTCTTTCACCCACTGACCAGCGGGACCCGCCTGTCAGGCGTCATCCTCCCGTTACCCTCTCCCTCCCGCGGTCCCCTCCTCCTCCTCCTTTTTCTTCCCTGGTCGCCAACCGAGCGCCAGAGGCTCCAACCGAAAGTGGCTCCTATCCCCCCCCCCCCCGTGATTCCCCTCGGATGCCCCGGTCTCGCGCCCTCGCCGCCCCATAAAAGGCCCTCCTCGAACCCTAGCGCCCCTGCTCCCTCTCCCCGCCGTGGACGGAGCCAAACAAGCTTCCCCCGTCTACCCCGTGAGCAACGCACCACCGCCCCCCCCCCTGCTCTCTGCCTCATTCCAGACCCGCTAATTGGGTTCACGCCCCCGCAGGGAGGCGAGCTACCCCCTCTCCGGCTTCTCTGACGCAGAACGTCGCCGAGAGAACCCATCGACCCATCTCCGGTGAGCCCCCCACGCCTACCCCGTTTGTTCTTTTATCGTTTTTTATTCGGGTTCTCCACGATCTGATGCCATGGCCGACTTCCCCGGGACCCCAGGGAGCGCCGAGGCCAAGGAAGCTACGAAAAGACCCAACTTTTCACTGATCCCGACGACAGCCGAAACCCCCGCACGTCTACCCCCTCTCCGAGCGCCGACTCGACCTCTTCGAACAGCGCATGACCCATAGGTAAGATCCTCGACCCCCTCTCCTTCGATTCCGACGTGTAGCTAGGTCTAGAAGGGCCGGAAACGGACGGACCGCTGAGCTCCGGCTGCGTCCATGGCGCGCCGCCGCGCTCGGGAGTCGCCGACGGCCAGAATCGGCCGAGGGAGAACCGGGCCGCCCGATCAAGAGCCAACGGCCCCGATTCAATCGGGCGTACCGATTCGAGATTTTTAAATCTCGTCCGTCCGCGCTCGATCCAACGGCCCACGTTGAAGGGATATTTTCCCGCGGCCCGTTTAGCGCCTAGGTCCCTGAGGATCTCAGTAAAACGCGAACTAGCCCTTGTCTATTGCAAGCTACCCCGTGAGCTCTCGGGAAAATCGTTGTATTTACTCATTTTAAGCCCTGCACCCCCTGATTTATCATATTCGCCCCTAACCTGACACGACCCCACTGGTCCTGTCGAGCCAGGATCACGCTGAGGGGTGCTGCGTTGCACAACACCGTATAACACACGTCAAAGGTACAAAGCGGAAGCGGAAGCTTTATTACATAAACAAGTTTATTAACATGTTTACATCAAAATAAGTTTAGTCCACACTCGCGGGCGTAGACTAAGCATCAAGTGCACGTTCAGCCCTCGAACGTGTCCTTGCTAGCACACTCGCACACTAACTCTGCGGCGTGCACGACTCCCACTCGACGGGGTTCCCCTCCTGGGGTTCCGTCTCCTCTTCGGGAGTCCCTTCCTCATAGAACCCTGCAAAAGCTTCAAACACAAGCAGTGAGCACGAAGGCTCAGCAAGTCTGACCCGTCTCACCTAAACATGAAACTTCTACATGAGGGTGATGGGTTGCATGAGGTAAAAATCATTTGCAAGGACTCGCCTAATTAGTAGAACCTTACTTTCAAGTTTTAGCAGCAGGTTGTGGAGAACTTTACGCTAAGGCACATGAGAGAGCCGCAATCAAACAAGAAACGCATTTCTCTCATGTACTTTGCCCAAAGTTGAAAAGAACTTTAGTTAGCACTAAACTACAACATATCATTAACAATCAATATCCAACTTTCAATCAGCAACATTTTAACATGTAACTAGCCTGTTCTTTCTACGTCACGGTACAGTGAACAAGTGGTACTCACTGACCGCGAGGGACGGCGATTATAATCGATTTACACCTGCAGGGTTACCCGAACAACCCGTCACGTACGCCCGTACTCGATGTTGCCTACAACAACCATCACGGACGCCGTACGCGACTACCTTTCACCCGTTAGCCAAATATTGAACCGGTCCCATCGTCCCGAGCAAGAGGTCCCTGCACGCGCATCTCTGTGCCGCCAGCTGATTTACACCTCGAGCTCTCAACCTACCCTCTGAACGACGGGCAATGCCTCAACACCCAGCTACCCGAGTTACATCAGTTTCCCGGTTCCCATATAGCCGGTAGGTCTTCGGTACTGTTCTAGCTTGTTCAACAGGCCCGCACACGGCTCGGTCCTCAATCGACACAAGCGGAGCTACAGCACACAGGCCCCAAAGTCCTGCTGCCCTTACTCTCCGCTCAGTCTCATTTTCTTGCCATGTGTTTCATGTGCTATCTCTACCCGAGCAATGTGCCTCTAGCCTATTCTCGCGAGTAGTTCCAACTACTCGACTTGTACCGAATCCTACTCTATCCTAGCAATGCAGTGGCTAACGGGGTTTGCAATCCTAAACCCAACCCGTGGTTTTCTTGGCTATGCAGTTGGATTTCCAAACAAGACTCTAATGCACAGAACAAAGGAAACAAGTATGTGCTCAAAACAATAAAAATTTGTAAAAAGGTTAATGCAAACCGGGGCTTGCCTTGCTGCTCTTGGTCGTAGGCTAGCTGTTCCTCCGGAGTAACGAAGTCTAGGACTTCGGGTTCCTCCTCGACCTTAGCGACTACATGATAAGAGCAATGTATGTATTAATTTAAATGCATTTGTATTAACTTTGAAGTTGTGAAGTCTATAACCCTTGCTAGACAGACCTAATGACTGTGAAACTTTTACTGTGGCTTGGTTACAACCTAAACAAAGAATTGGTCAAGTTTTAGTTGCAGCAAAGCTCATTTGAGCCCTCCACAAATAATTATGTCCTTGACCTTAAATTGGAACTCTTAGGGTGTTCTAGGAATTTTCATGAAACAAACTATGACTTTCTGAAAACTAGATTTTCAGAGGGTTCTAATGGAATTGGTCTCACTTAATTTGGAAGTCTCTAACTAAAGATATGAGCTAAACAATTTCAGAGAAAATTCTGAAAATGTTTCTGAACATTTTCTATTTTCTCTGGAACAGTTTTACTAATCACACCATTAGGTGGACTAAATGAGCTCAAATGGATCTGAAATTTTTATGGTAGTTCAAGGATATTTTGGTGAACATCTCAGCAAAATTTCAGGATTTTCCTCCAAATGATTCTCCAGTTAAAATTCCTAACAGTTTAAACTTTAAGGAATTAATTCTGGAGAATTAAGGAATTTCATGAAGTGACACTTGATTTTCTGGAAAGTACTCAAAGAGCTGAATCCAGCAAAATTTGGTTCACTCAATTTGGAGCTTTCTAGCCAAAGTTATAAGGATTTGAAGTTTGAAGGAAATCTGAAAATCGGAGAAAAGTTTAAACTCGCGCGTGGGCCCAGGGGACACGCGTCGCACGCCGAAGCGACAGCACACCACGGCCCACAAGGCTTTTGCGCGCCAGCACACCCGATCCCGGCCGCAGCCGGATCCCGATTCAAAATATCGGCCGCTGACAGCTGGGGTCCACCCCCTTCTTCAACCTCGCGACACCCGCGCTCCGCCGCCGAGGGACCTCGCCGGAGAGCTCGCCGCTGGCTGCTGTACCGCTCCAAACTTCTTGATTCTGGCCGCCCCTGCCTACTTTTACTTGGGGAACATGATCCGAGGGTCAGCTGCTCATGACAACGGCCGGAGCATGGTCGGCGACGAGCCGCCATATCGGAACGACTTCGGCCATGTCGGCTGATGCTCCTAGTACCTCAGCTACTTGGGAAATCGGTCGGGGAGCATCAGTGGACCTCAGAGAAGGTCGACATGAACTCGGGGTAGCTCGGGGAAGGCCCGATATAGGTCCTCACCGTGCGCCCGATACCCCCCGTGCGTTCCGCCATTAGTAGACCTTGAATTACGCCGGGCACAGAAGTTCTCCGGCCCAGAGTTGTGAAGGCAACTTGTGCGTCACCGTGTCTAGTTCGTGTGGGAGTGGCCTGAGGCCCTCTAATCCTTTCTAGAGCACGAATTAAACAGAATCGTACCCGAAGGTCGTTCTGTACACAGAAAGGGGAAAAGTGGAAATTCGCCGCCGGTGAGCAACCACTCGAGCTGTGGCTCGGGGATGAGCAGCACCGATCACTTGCGCGTCCAAGGGTGCCTTGGCTCGGGCGTGACAACGCCCAGGTTGGGCTGTCCACGAGAGCCCGAGGTGCGGCGGTTTCCAGTTCCGAGTTTGATCTTTCGGCACAGCCGATATCACTCGGTTTCAATCGATTTCTATCAATGGGAAGGATGGAGGATGGTCGCTAGTACCTGGCTGGGACCCTGGAGTGGAAAGAGGAAGCTGCGATCAGCTCGATCCAGCAGGAACTCGAGCGCCGGTGATGGCAGTGGAGAAATGGATCGTGCACGTCGGCAGCTCGGGGAATGGCGACTGAAGCACGCCGGGGAGGGAATAAATAGGCCGGTCGGCCGGTCTCCGGCTTGGGGCACGCAGCAGGAGCTGGCGCCGGCTGCCCCCTTCGGTGGCGCGCGCGCACAACAGCCGGGAACCGACTGAACTGTGGTTCAGTCGGTTTGCTTTGAGGCTGAGGCTGACATGTGGGTCCCACTTCTCTTTTAACCTCTGAAATTTATTCCTAACAGCTGTGGTAAACAGTGAACCCTATTCTACCCTTGGCAATTCAAATTATTCACCCAAGAGCCATTTGAATTGATCAAAGTTCAAATGAGGTTTGGTTTGAATGAATTTCAGCACAAGTGCAGTTTGAAATTCAAATAAAGTTTGAATTTCTCCCCCTTAGCTCATGTCAAGATCAACTCCAAATGGAGTGAAAATTGGTGTGTGAGCTCACAAAAATGTGCTGAGCAAGAATATGCCTTCCACTTTTAAATTCAGTGGGTGAAAACAGTTTGAATTTGAATATGGTTTCAAACTGCCCTCTTCCTAACTATACCCAAAATGACCTCAAAAAGGTTTTGAATTTGGGTGGAACTTGGCATGGACATCCTTAGCAAAGTGTAGGAGTTTTCATATGTCCAGCCCATCTATATCACATGTGGGAAGTACCACTTTTGCAATGTGTGAGTTTGTTCCCTAATGAGCATGTTGATAATTGTTACTTGCTCTTTATTTGTGTTCATCATTTTTCCTCAAATGAGGTGTGTGGTGTGGTGATGAACACTGCAAATGAGTGTCAAAAACTGAGGCCCTTACATTCCTCCCCCCTTAAAAGAATCTCGTCCCGAGATTATAAGGTGAAATGAGAGAGAGGACGGTGGAAAATTACCGAATATGCGACGTGAAAAAGTCGGGGTAGTTAGTGCGAAGGAATTCTTCGCTCTCCCATGTCGCTTCGTCCATGGAGTGATTACTCCATAGAACCTTGTAGAACCACAACGTACGGTTGCGTGTGGTTCGGGCCTTTTCATCAATAATCTGCACCGGTTCCTCCCGATAGGTGAGATCCGGTTGCAGTTCTTCAATGTCTTCCAGCTGAACGGTAGTTGATAGCTTGAGACACTTCCTCAGCTGGGAAATGTGAAAGACGTCGTGCACACCGGAAAGTGCTTCTGGTAATCTTAGCCGGTATGCCACCGATCCACATCTTTCGGTAATCTGGAATGGACCGATGAATCGGGGTGCTAACTTTCCTCTCACCCCAAATCTGTTTACGCCCTTCATTGGAGACACTCGTAGATATACGTGGTCTCCAGCTTCGAATTGTAACGGACGCCTTCTCCGGTCCGCATACTGTTTCTGTCGGGATTGAGCGGCTTTTAGGTTCGCTTGAATTACTCGAACCTTTTCTTCCGCGTTGTTGACAAGATCAATCCCGAAGGTAACCCTCTCGCCAGACTCACACCAATTCAATGGTGTGCGGCATTTTCTCCCGTATAGCGCCTCGTAGGGCGCCATCTTGATGCTGGCTTGGTACCCATTGTTGTACGAGAACTCGGCTAACGGTAAGTGATCATCCCAGTTCTTGCCGTGGTCGATAGCGCAAGCTCGTAGCATGTCTTCTAAGATTTGATTTACCCGCTCCGTTTGCCCATCCGTCTGCGGGTGGTAGGCTGAACTACGGATCAGCTTCGTCCCCAAGGCAGCGTGGAGCTGCTCCCAAAAACGGGACACAAATAAAGTGCCCCGGTCCGATACGATAGTACGGGGTACGCCGTATAAGCATAGGATCCGTGAGATGTACAGTTCAGCGTACTTCTTGGCGTTGTAGTTGGTGTTGACCGGGATGAAATGGGCAACTTTGGTGAGCCGATCGACGATCACCCACACAGAATCATGTTTCTGTAAGGTGGTGGGTAAACCGACGACGAAATCCATGCTCACGTCCTCCCACTTCCAGGCAGGAATGCCCAGTGGTTGCAGCAGTCCCGGTTTCCGCATGTGGTCTGCCTTCACCCTTCGACATGTATCACACTCGGACACGTATTTTGCAGTCTCTCGCTTCATCCGTGTCCACCAAAACTTGCTTCTGAGTTCTTGATACATCTTGTTGCTGCCGGGGTGAATAGAAAACTTTGATAAGTGAGCCTCATCAAAGATTTTCTTCCGTAACTCCGGGTTTCGGGGTACGACGATCCGGTCCTTGAACCATAGGACGCCGTCTCCGTCCTTCCGGAAACATTTCAACTCCCCACTGTCTACACGTCTCCGTAAATGTGACATGCCCTTGTCATTCTTCTGGGCTGCCGCTATCTCTTCAGGGATGGTGGGGATCAAAGCTAGGTTGTAGAGAGCTCCGTGTGGAATCACATGGAGTGGTGGTTCGCTCTCTCCCAACGGTGTGATGGTCAGATTATTGACGTGTGACTTGCGGCTTAGCGCGTCTGCCACAACGTTTGCCTTGCCCGGATGATAATGGATCTCTATCTCGTAATCCTTTATCAGTTCTAACCATCTTCGTTGCCTCATGTTCAGCTCCTTCTGAGTGAATATGTACTTGAGGCTTTTGTGGTCGGTATATAAATGTACGAGGTTACCGAGTAGGTAGTGCCTCCACATTTTCAGTGCAAGTACCACGGCAGCGAGCTCCAAGTCGTGAGTTGGATAATTTTGCTCATGATTCCTAAGCTGCCGTGACCCATACGCGACCACCCTTCGGTCTTGCATCAACACACATCCGAGCCCAATGCCGGATGCATCGCAGTACACATCGAACGGTTTTGTTGTGTCTGGCTGCGCCAAAACCGGTGCTGATGTCAGGTGCTTGACTAAAGCCTTGAATGCTGCTTCACATGCTGGACTCCAAACATATTTGGTAGCCTTCTTCAGCAGCTCTGTCATTGGCTTGGCAATCTTCGAGAAGTTCGGAATGAACCTCCGATAATATCCCGCGAGTCCGAGGAAACTCCGTACCTCATGAACAGTTCTCGGGGATTTCCAATTCAGCACTTGCGTGATTTTGCTCGGGTCCACAGCGATACCCTCCGCTGAGATGATATGCCCGAGGAAAGGCACTTGCGATATCCAAAACTCGCATTTGCTGAACTTTGCGTATAACTTGTGATCCCGCAGCCGTTGCAAGACTATACGCAGATGTTTCTTGTGATCTTCCTCCGACTTGGAATATACCAGGATGTCGTCGATGAAGACCACGACAAACTTGTCCAGCTCCGGCATGAACACCGAGTTCATTAAGTACATGAAGTGAGCTGGAGCATTGGTGAGGCCAAAGGACATGACCAGGTACTCATAAAGTCCGTACCTTGTCGAAAAAGCTGTCTTTGGAATGTCCTCAGCCCTGATCTTAATCTGATGGTACCCGGATCTTAAATCCATCTTGGAAAAGACCTTTGCTTCGACCAACTGATCAAACAACATGTCGATCCGTGGCAACGGGTACTTGTTCTTGATGGTTACGGCATTTAATGGACGGTAGTCCACGCAAAGCCGCAACGTTTCATCCTTCTTTTTGACAAATAATGCCGAACAGCCCCATGGCGAGGAGCTCGGCCTAATAAAACCCTTCTCCAGAAGGTCCGTGAGCTGAATCTTCAGTTCCGCCAACTCCTTGGGCGCCATCTTGTACGGCCTTCGGGATATTGGCATGGTTCCCGGTGCAAGTTCAATCTTGAACTCCACCTCTCTATCGGGTGGCATCCCCGGCAAATCATCCGGGAATACATCAGGGAATTCTCGGACCACTGGAATGTCTTCCAATCTGATGGTTGTGGCTTGATAGACACTTGGAAGTTTTATTTCTGGACTGTCCAGAAATAATGAGTGAGAACCGTGCACTCCTGAGTTTAAGTGCACGACTCGGAGGACGGTGTCTAAAACAGCGCCGTGGCGGGTTAACCACGACATCCCTAGGATGACATCGACCTTCTGTCCCTCTAAGATAATGAGAGACGTGGGGTACACTCTACCCGCTAAGCATAATGGTGCTTTGGAGACCATTACGCTTGCTGAAATCTTCCCACCCGGTGAACAAATTAAATATGGACTATCGGTGGGTAGTATTGGCAAGCTGTGTTTAGCAATGAAAGCTTGGCTAATAAAATTATGCGTGGCGCCTGAATCAAATAGTACTATAGCGGGATGCTGGTGGAGTTGGAACATACCCGCAAGGATTGGCTCGCCCTCCGGCACGTCCTCAATGGCAAGCTGGTGGACAGTGCCGGGCCTAGGGTTTGCCCGCCGCGCATTAGTAGGGTTCCGGGGTTGATTCCTCCCCGGAAACTGTGGTACCACTCCGCCGCCTTGCCTCTCCGGGCAACTGCTCGCGAAGTGTCCTGGACGACCACACTTGTAACATGTGGCCGCTGCTGGTGGAGTACTTGGTGGACGAAAGCCCGGCATGCGTTGCGGAGGTGCAAACGCACGCGGCATCGCCCGCTGCTGCTGTTGTTGTTGCGGTGGTGCTGGCAGTGCCGGCCGGAATGCCGGTGAAGAATACGGCCGACCGCGGAACGGCATCGACCGCTGTGGTGGCTGCCAGCGCGGACCTGATGGTGGGCGATTCACCATTCGAAACTTCTGAGAAGGACCGCCTCCTTCTCCGCTGCTCTGCGGCGCGCTTCGCTTCCGCTCTGCCGCCGCTAACTCCTTGCCGGAGTCTTCCTGAACAATCGCAGCATCAATTATGTCGTTGAGGCTGCCGCGATTGAACATCGCCAGCTTGTCCTTCAGGAGCGGGTTAAGCCCCTGGTAAAAGTGGTCCCGCCGCTTCTCGTCCGTATCTGCGTGATACGACGCGTAGAGTGCGAGATCGTTGAACGCTCTGGAGTACTCCAGCGCGTTCCGGCTCCCTTGTTGCAGGTGTAGGAATTCCTGCGTCTTCCTCTTCATCAAACCGGGCGGTATATGATAGGCCCGGAAGGCCGTCCGGAACTCCGCCCAGGTCATCACTCGGTCGGTGGGTTGTGAAGCACAAAAGTTGGCCCACCACGCGCTCGCGGATCCTTGGAGCTGCTGGACCGCGAACTGAGTCTTGCGCTGCTCGCTGATTTGGAGCAGCCCGAACTTCATCTCTATGGCGCGGAGCCAGTTGTCCGCGTCAAGTGGTTCATCCGCCCTTGAGAATACAGGGGGATGAGTCGCCAGGAAGTCAGAGTAGGAGCTCTGTTGGCGCTCCTCACGATCTTGACGTCTCTCTGGGCGAGACGTATTCGCAATTAATGTTTGCAGCAGCTCTGTATGCTGCTGATGTGAACCCGCCATTGCCGCGACAATGTCGGCCAATGTAACCGTTGGCAGTGGCGGTGGCGGTGTTTGCTGTTGCTGTTGCTGCTGCTGTCCCGAGGAGTCCTCGGGAGGTGGTTGGGAGGTCTCTCCCCCTTGGCTAGTACCTCCAACATCAGGGTTGGCACGAGTACGCGTCATTCTGAAATTCAACACAGCAGCAATTAGCACATGTCTTACTCAAAATTCCATAAACAGGAGTAAGTATTGAAGCGACGCATGATTAACTTGCACAACATTCACATATATTGATAAAGCATAAACTTTATACAAGATACATTATTCTCGGATCTCCGAGAAGTCGTGCTCATGTCGTCACTACCTATACATACGCTACTGTCTACACGACATGTCACCGATTACAAAAGTTGGGTTACGCTACCCTAGCTGCCCTACTTGGCAACCGTAACCCCCTACTCGGAGTAGAACTCGACCTCCTGTGGGTCGTCCTCCTCCGGTACCTCTGCTGGTGGCTCGGGGTCTACCACCTCTTCTCCCATTCCAGGTTCTCCCATGGCTGGAAGACCCAAGACTACCGGTACGCCCAATACCGGGGGCACGAGGTCCTGCAATGCATGCACCTCGTCCATAGCCTGGTTGTAGTCCTCTTCCCAGCCTTGTCCTTCCTCAATAGCGTCGTCCCGCTCTTGAGCAAGGTCCTCATTCTGCTGGGTTAGGGTCTGCACCAGCTCTTGCAACGCCGCAATGTCAACACGGCTCTTCTTCTTTGCCTTCTTCAGACGACGCAACTGATTGTGTTGTTCATTCAGTCGCTTGATCGTCGGAAGGAGCACATTGCGGAGTGCACTGTGAGCACTCTCAAAATGATCTCCACGGCTTGTGCTCTCCTTGAGCTTGGTGGCGAGATGCTCCGTATGAACAGCTTGGCTGTCCATCACAGCGTTTCCCGCCCTCATTTGGAGGCTGAGATTTGCCTCCGCGGGGTTGTACCTTGGGCAACTCGGGTTTGTTGCCTCTAGGTACCTCTCTTCCCACACATGCTGAGCTCGTCCCTCCACCGGAACGAGTGCGTATGGAGTTCCCTCCATAGCCTGTACGTGTAGTTGGCAGAAACGTGACATAGTGTCACGGGCTGCCACTTGCCACATCCCTTCCGGTTGTCTTCCCCTCACCGTGACGGTGAATGGCACCCAACCGGGTGGCGTAGGCCCTGCAGGAACCTCGACATGGATCGTCCACGTCTTGTTCCCCTCTTCGCCTTCTTCCTTGGCGAAGTATTGCGGCATCTGGTTGTACCCGAAATATTGGAGCATTAGCCACAATGCTCCCGGGTAGCCGCTACGGTCAGAGCAGTGGGAAACCACCCACCCGTTCTCCAACCGTTTATCTGCTGCCATCTGTAAAAATATATTTGAGAAATGTCAAATATTTATTTAAACAGTAAACCATTGAGTTATAACATAAGATATGTCATTGAACCCTTAACACTTGGAAACATAGTTCAAATTTTTAAACAAATTTGACTGCTGATCTGCTGTTCCCATGACAGCCCTGACCAGTTTCCATATCAATCTGATTTAGGCCAGGTTAAAAGCAAAACCAGTCCTGGAGCTCAACATCAAAGTTAAAGTTAACTTCAATAGCTTTCCAGAAAGTATTTGGTTGGCCTAAGATCTGCTCTGGTTCAAAAGTTATGAAATGCCAAAGTTAACAGAATTTCTGGGAACAATTGGACAGCACCTCCCTGCCTTAGGTACTGATTTGATCCAACAATCTCAGTTACTTCTGTTCCTAATCTGACAAAACTTTCTGTTACAAATTTGTAACCCATCTCATAAGCTTTCCAGAACTACCTCATTTCCTATTTTTGGATTTTTATGCAGGAAGTTATGCTTAATTTACAGAGAGTCTACAGAGAGTCTTTGCTCCGTCCGGTTTTCTGGACAGTTTCAACTCTACTGCATTTTTCGAGTGGTTAAGGGATGAAACACCTCTGGAACTCAACAGAAAAGTTGTAAAGCTCCTCCAAAGCTTTCCAGAAATGTATCATACGACCCCAACCTCGAAAGAACTCAACCTCTAACCTCTGATTAACTTCAGCCTTGGTTTAGCTGAAAACAGAGTGCTCTGTCCTTAACATCCTATAAGTTGAAAATTTATTAACTTTGAATATCCTGTTCAAGGGAAGGAGTTACATCAAGTTTTACTACTTTGGATCAAAACCTTCAAGTTTTTAAATGAAGTTGTTCATTTAGTTGGGTGTGACGTCGAGGCGTCACCAGATTATGTCGGTACTACGTCCTCACAAAGGAAAAACCTATACCGGATTTAGCCGGCTTCGTTAGTTCAGTGGCACTACTCGTCACTCGCACACGGATGCTACACGTCTACCGTTTCGTGGTAAGGCTACCTGCAGAAACTCAAACAATCATCAGACTCGGCTGCACACCGAGCCCGGAATCCATACAGTTTGTACACCCGGCCGTCATCACTCGCCCGGATGTTCTCAAGCCAAACACGCCTTGAGTTACGTGTTCACGTTTCAGACCACGTGACGGGGTCTCCCATGTTGCACCACGCACGCCAGGGACAGACGTTGCTCGAATACCCCAAACGACATGAAGAGTCGTAGAGGATATCAAAGCGGGTCGGGTTACCTGCCACCCGTGGGGCTCCACCCTTCAGCTTGTGCGCACTGGTGGACAGCGCTTACGTGCACCCCCCAAGACATGAACGTCCCGAGATGCACGATTTTTCCGACATAACAAATAAGTTAATAAGCCACTTTCTATATACTAATAACATCCTTATACGGGCTACTAACTCGTTCCTCACTGGATTTTTGAAAAAGAAGACCTTTGTACTGTGTTAAACCTCAAGCGAGCTCTGATACCACGCTGACACGACCCCACTGGTCCTGTCGAGCCAGGATCACGCTGAGGGGTGCTGCGTTGCACAACACCGTATAACACACGTCAAAGGTACAAAGCGGAAGCGGAAGCTTTATTACATAAACAAGTTTATTAACATGTTTACATCAAAATAAGTTTAGTCCACACTCGCGGGCGTAGACTAAGCATCAAGTGCACGTTCAGCCCTCGAACGTGTCCTTGCTAGCACACTCGCACACTAACTCTGCGGCGTGCACGACTCCCACTCGACGGGGTTCCCCTCCTGGGGTTCCGTCTCCTCTTCGGGAGTCCCTTCCTCATAGAACCCTGCAAAAGCTTCAAACACAAGCAGTGAGCACGAAGGCTCAGCAAGTCTGACCCGTCTCACCTAAACATGAAACTTCTACATGAGGGTGATGGGTTGCATGAGGTAAAAATCATTTGCAAGGACTCGCCTAATTAGTAGAACCTTACTTTCAAGTTTTAGCAGCAGGTTGTGGAGAACTTTACGCTAAGGCACATGAGAGAGCCGCAATCAAACAAGAAACGCATTTCTCTCATGTACTTTGCCCAAAGTTGAAAAGAACTTTAGTTAGCACTAAACTACAACATATCATTAACAATCAATATCCAACTTTCAATCAGCAACATTTTAACATGTAACTAGCCTGTTCTTTCTACGTCACGGTACAGTGAACAAGTGGTACTCACTGACCGCGAGGGACGGCGATTATAATCGATTTACACCTGCAGGGTTACCCGAACAACCCGTCACGTACGCCCGTACTCGATGTTGCCTACAACAACCATCACGGACGCCGTACGCGACTACCTTTCACCCGTTAGCCAAATATTGAACCGGTCCCATCGTCCCGAGCAAGAGGTCCCTGCACGCGCATCTCTGTGCCGCCAGCTGATTTACACCTCGAGCTCTCAACCTACCCTCTGAACGACGGGCAATGCCTCAACACCCAGCTACCCGAGTTACATCAGTTTCCCGGTTCCCATATAGCCGGTAGGTCTTCGGTACTGTTCTAGCTTGTTCAACAGGCCCGCACACGGCTCGGTCCTCAATCGACACAAGCGGAGCTACAGCACACAGGCCCCAAAGTCCTGCTGCCCTTACTCTCCGCTCAGTCTCATTTTCTTGCCATGTGTTTCATGTGCTATCTCTACCCGAGCAATGTGCCTCTAGCCTATTCTCGCGAGTAGTTCCAACTACTCGACTTGTACCGAATCCTACTCTATCCTAGCAATGCAGTGGCTAACGGGGTTTGCAATCCTAAACCCAACCCGTGGTTTTCTTGGCTATGCAGTTGGATTTCCAAACAAGACTCTAATGCACAGAACAAAGGAAACAAGTATGTGCTCAAAACAATAAAAATTTGTAAAAAGGTTAATGCAAACCGGGGCTTGCCTTGCTGCTCTTGGTCGTAGGCTAGCTGTTCCTCCGGAGTAACGAAGTCTAGGACTTCGGGTTCCTCCTCGACCTTAGCGACTACATGATAAGAGCAATGTATGTATTAATTTAAATGCATTTGTATTAACTTTGAAGTTGTGAAGTCTATAACCCTTGCTAGACAGACCTAATGACTGTGAAACTTTTACTGTGGCTTGGTTACAACCTAAACAAAGAATTGGTCAAGTTTTAGTTGCAGCAAAGCTCATTTGAGCCCTCCACAAATAATTATGTCCTTGACCTTAAATTGGAACTCTTAGGGTGTTCTAGGAATTTTCATGAAACAAACTATGACTTTCTGAAAACTAGATTTTCAGAGGGTTCTAATGGAATTGGTCTCACTTAATTTGGAAGTCTCTAACTAAAGATATGAGCTAAACAATTTCAGAGAAAATTCTGAAAATGTTTCTGAACATTTTCTATTTTCTCTGGAACAGTTTTACTAATCACACCATTAGGTGGACTAAATGAGCTCAAATGGATCTGAAATTTTTATGGTAGTTCAAGGATATTTTGGTGAACATCTCAGCAAAATTTCAGGATTTTCCTCCAAATGATTCTCCAGTTAAAATTCCTAACAGTTTAAACTTTAAGGAATTAATTCTGGAGAATTAAGGAATTTCATGAAGTGACACTTGATTTTCTGGAAAGTACTCAAAGAGCTGAATCCAGCAAAATTTGGTTCACTCAATTTGGAGCTTTCTAGCCAAAGTTATAAGGATTTGAAGTTTGAAGGAAATCTGAAAATCGGAGAAAAGTTTAAACTCGCGCGTGGGCCCAGGGGACACGCGTCGCACGCCGAAGCGACAGCACACCACGGCCCACAAGGCTTTTGCGCGCCAGCACACCCGATCCCGGCCGCAGCCGGATCCCGATTCAAAATATCGGCCGCTGACAGCTGGGGTCCACCCCCTTCTTCAACCTCGCGACACCCGCGCTCCGCCGCCGAGGGACCTCGCCGGAGAGCTCGCCGCTGGCTGCTGTACCGCTCCAAACTTCTTGATTCTGGCCGCCCCTGCCTACTTTTACTTGGGGAACATGATCCGAGGGTCAGCTGCTCATGACAACGGCCGGAGCATGGTCGGCGACGAGCCGCCATATCGGAACGACTTCGGCCATGTCGGCTGATGCTCCTAGTACCTCAGCTACTTGGGAAATCGGTCGGGGAGCATCAGTGGACCTCAGAGAAGGTCGACATGAACTCGGGGTAGCTCGGGGAAGGCCCGATATAGGTCCTCACCGTGCGCCCGATACCCCCCGTGCGTTCCGCCATTAGTAGACCTTGAATTACGCCGGGCACAGAAGTTCTCCGGCCCAGAGTTGTGAAGGCAACTTGTGCGTCACCGTGTCTAGTTCGTGTGGGAGTGGCCTGAGGCCCTCTAATCCTTTCTAGAGCACGAATTAAACAGAATCGTACCTGAAGGTCGTTCTGTACACAGAAAGGGGAAAAGTGGAAATTCGCCGCCGGTGAGCAACCACTCGAGCTGTGGCTCGGGGATGAGCAGCACCGATCACTTGCGCGTCCAAGGGTGCCTTGGCTCGGGCGTGACAACGCCCAGGTTGGGCTGTCCACGAGAGCCCGAGGTGCGGCGGTTTCCAGTTCCGAGTTTGATCTTTCGGCACAGCCGATATCACTCGGTTTCAATCGATTTCTATCAATGGGAAGGATGGAGGATGGTCGCTAGTACCTGGCTGGGACCCTGGAGTGGAAAGAGGAAGCTGCGATCAGCTCGATCCAGCAGGAACTCGAGCGCCGGTGATGGCAGTGGAGAAATGGATCGTGCACGTCGGCAGCTCGGGGAATGGCGACTGAAGCACGCCGGGGAGGGAATAAATAGGCCGGTCGGCCGGTCTCCGGCTTGGGGCACGCAGCAGGAGCTGGCGCCGGCTGCCCCCTTCGGTGGCGCGCGCGCACAACAGCCGGGAACCGACTGAACTGTGGTTCAGTCGGTTTGCTTTGAGGCTGAGGCTGACATGTGGGTCCCACTTCTCTTTTAACCTCTGAAATTTATTCCTAACAGCTGTGGTAAACAGTGAACCCTATTCTACCCTTGGCAATTCAAATTATTCACCCAAGAGCCATTTGAATTGATCAAAGTTCAAATGAGGTTTGGTTTGAATGAATTTCAGCACAAGTGCAGTTTGAAATTCAAATAAAGTTTGAATTTCTCCCCCTTAGCTCATGTCAAGATCAACTCCAAATGGAGTGAAAATTGGTGTGTGAGCTCACAAAAATGTGCTGAGCAAGAATATGCCTTCCACTTTTAAATTCAGTGGGTGAAAACAGTTTGAATTTGAATATGGTTTCAAACTGCCCTCTTCCTAACTATACCCAAAATGACCTCAAAAAGGTTTTGAATTTGGGTGGAACTTGGCATGGACATCCTTAGCAAAGTGTAGGAGTTTTCATATGTCCAGCCCATCTATATCACATGTGGGAAGTACCACTTTTGCAATGTGTGAGTTTGTTCCCTAATGAGCATGTTGATAATTGTTACTTGCTCTTTATTTGTGTTCATCATTTTTCCTCAAATGAGGTGTGTGGTGTGGTGATGAACACTGCAAATGAGTGTCAAAAACTGAGGCCCTTACATAACCTGTTAGGAAACTTACCAAATGACCTCTGGACCTCTTGCACATGTGATTTTAGCCCCTGGAATTTAGTGTAAACCCCCCTGGTTACTCTGTTTATGCTTTTTAGACCCTTACTAGTTTTGTTTTCACCCCTAAGTCCCTGTATAATGTGGCAAGTAGCAAAAGCACCCCTGTAGGTGCTAGGAAACTCATGCACCAGTCCTAATTACTTGCTGTAATTTTATTTGAGACCCCTGCAACCCCCCTTGTTATCATTTTAAACCCTGTCATATTCTGAAAATTATCCCCTCCACCACTAGAACATGCTGGAAACTTACCAAAACACCCCTGGAATGTTCTGTTTAGACATTTAGGCCCCCAAATAAACCTGTTTTCATCTTTTGGTCCCTGTGTTATTCAGGAAATTTGCAATATGAACCTCTGCAGGCCCTGTTTTTACAATTTAGACCCTAGAAAATCTGTCTTAAGAATATTAGCCCACAACATATGCTGCCATTTGGCAAACTAGCCCCTGTCTAAACTGTCTTTCACATTTTAAACCTGAATTAAGGCTGAATTCACATAAAACACCCAATGCAAAGAAGTTGGCATATTAACCCATATATATATATATATATATATATATATATATATACATATGTATATATATATATATATATATATATGTGAACACCTTATAACATGATAAAGAATTTTGCCTAGACCCTAATAATGGACTTGGTCATAAGACCCTAACATGAACATGCATATGGGGTGTAGAAATTGGGATTTATCTTGTATGCTCGATATATAAGTTGTGAGGGTGCTTGGATATCTTGGTCTTATTTCTTTTCTCGTTATTTTTCCCTTCCTCCCTCAATGGCATGGACAAATCAGCCCCCGAGCCGACACTGGACCTGCAAGCCCAAGACTTCGACGACCCCGAGCCGCAGCACTTCTCGAGAGGCAAGTGCCCTTGACCACTCTGCACCTTTTTAGGATTTTAGTTACAAATGCATGCTTTAGGTCTTAATTTGAATCCCATGTGTTGGTTGTTTACTAGAATTTCCAAAACTTGCCTTGTAGCTGGGATGGGTAGTATAGGGTTTACATTTATATCATTATTTTCATGCTTAGCCCTGCTTAGATGTCGGGATGGGAGTTATTACATTTAAATTCAATATATCCTGATGATTGTGATGATGTGGTGATGTATGTGGTGTATGAGGAGAGTAGAATAGGGATCTAGCAGGCTGGTGGGTTACGGTTGGTGCCGAGTGCACGAGACTCGGGTTTGCGGTTAGTTAGCCTGCGTAGATCCTAAGGACCGGTTCGTGAGACCTGTCAACTGGCTTATACAGTGCCACTACAAGAACTGTTATGGGGCAGTGTGGCCAATTAAGTTGTTCTACCTTTCCTTGTGTACACCATAGAGATGTGTGAGTGGTGCAAGAAGGGGCTTCTGCGACAGAGGTTTCAGAGTGTCGTAGCGGTGAAACCTTAGCGGGTGTGCACGGGCTGGGTAGTGCAATGTAAAGGCCTTGTCGTGTACTCCTGGCCACACACCATAGGGAGTGTGAGATGGCGGGAAGGAGTTTCTTGAGTCGCCGACGGGCGATAAAAACACGACTTGTGGGTAAAGGGTACAAACTCTGCAGAGTCCAAAACTGTTTAGATAGTCGTGCTCACGGTCAGGAGCGGGCTGATAACTCTCTCATGATTAGCGTGGGTTGGTTTGGTGTGGTTTGGGATGGTGGTTAGGATTGAGATTACAGTGATAGTGGAGATCACTTGGAGATATGATTGGGTTGGGCGGGGATGTCACTAAACAAATAGGACGCTTAATAAAACTAAGGAATAGGTAGCGTAGTGCAAGAGTCGTGTCTAGCCTTCCTTGATTCTTGCCTCATCATGCATAAACTTTCCCACACTTGCTGAGTACACTATGTACTCAGGCGTTTGCCTCTTTTCTTTTTCCGTGCTGCTCAGGACCCGAGGAGGCTACTGAGGATGACGTGGACGACGACTTTGACCCCGACGCACAGTTCTAGGCTGGCGTACCAACGGACGGCGCCTGTGGAGCCCATCTTAGATTTTCCGCTGTCATGATGTACTTTTCTTTTGAGCCCATGAGGCATTTATGTACTCGGATGATGTAATCGCCGCACTTGGCTTAATATTAATAATGATATTGTCGAAGTGTGTAACCGACACTTCTCCCGGGCCTACTCTGGGCAGCCCGCGGAGGTTCTTTTTCGGAGGGGCTAGTCACTCACGGAGAGCTTCAGCGTTAGGGACGGTTGAGGGGGAAGCTTGACATGGGGAGTTTTACGTGGTTCAGTCCGTCGGAGCGTAAAACCCTACGTCCACGGTGAGCAGAGATGCTCGTTGTATTGCTTGTTGCTCAGAACCGGAGTCCTGAGCTTGAGGGTGAGAGATGTCGAATGGCTAGAGTGCGAGGGTGCGTATGAGGCGAACCCTTGCTAACGTTGCCTACCCGAGCCTTTTATAGCCCAAGGCTCGAGCGGCTTACAAGGTGGGCCCGAGACCTGACAGGTGGTCCCGGGGAGATTGTCTGCCATCTACCGTATCTGCCGTTACGCCGGTAGTTGTCTCTGGCGAAGGCTTCCACGTCTTCGTTCTGCCGCCCTGCCTATGCCGCAAGCTAGTCGTAGTGGTTGATGATGGCAGGGGCGGCAGGGGATGTCTTGTCGCTGCGTTTATTGGCGGGCAGGCTCTGACACGACGCGCCAGTCTGTGATGTGACTGGGCACAACGACACCTGACAGAGGCATGATCCGCGTCTCCACGCCTTGGGAAGGCGCGGGTCTTGAATACCTTGTACGGGCAAGGTATGGCGTGTCTTTACTCTTGCTGCCTACCGCGCGGGGCAGGCAGCGCTGCTCCGCCGGCCACGCGGCGGGCCCGGAGCTCTCCTCTGAGGAGAAGGAGGTCCGGCCCCGCGGGACACGTGGAGCCTTCGGAGCTCTCCCCGCGGAGGGGGGGAGGTCCGGCTGCCGCTGGCCACGTGGCGGGCCCGAAGCTCTCCTCTGAGGAGAGGGAGGTCCGGCCTCGCAGGACACGTGGAGCCTCCGGAGCTCTCCCCACGGAGGGGGGAGGTCCGGCTCAGTTGGCCACATGGCGGGTCCGGAGCTCTCCTCTGAGGAGAGGGAGGTCCGGCCCCGCTGGACACATGGCGCCTTCGGACCTCTCCCTGTGGAGAAGGGCGAGGTCCTTAGGCATTTTCCCCTGTGCGCGGGGGTACCCCGTATTGAGGGTACCGACAGATACATTGCTCTTTATTAGCTCGTGTGTGATATGACTCGATCCTGGCACACGCGGGAGCACGCTTGGTGTCTGTTGTAGGTACCGGGCATGACATCCTCTTCTCACACACCCAGATTCACTCAAGATTTGATTCAAGAGGGTGAGTAGGCAATGGAGAAGTCTTGGAGAGGCTCTAGGAAGGCTGTGGCGGCGCTAGGGTTCCAGGGGATTATAAATGAAGTCGGGGCATCTCCTTCTATAGAAATCCCAAAGCCAACCGTTGCCACCTACCGAAAGTCCGGACTAGTCCGTCTTACAACGTACTAGTCCGATCTCACATAGGAACTCTTTGTCCGGGTGAGAACGGACAAGTCTGGAGGACCCGGACTAGTCTGGCCACTCAGGCGGACAAGTCCGGTCCACCAAGACTTAGCCGTGGGAGCTCTCATCTCACAACCATGCGAACTAGTCCGCCTCGGAACGGACTAGCCCGAACTCACTCACGTACTCTTTATCCGGGTAAAACCGGATAAGTCTGGCTAGCCCGGACTAGTCGGCCCCTCAGGCGGACAAGTCCGGTCTATCAGGACTTAGTACCAAAACACTCTTTTCAATAGAGAAACGGACTAATCCGTCCCAAAACGAACAAGTCCGAACTCAGTCAGGAACTCTTAGTCCGCCCCAAAACGGACTAAGCCGTGGGACTTCCGGACTAGTCCGGCCTCTGGCCTGGACAAGTCCGGCCTTCCCAACTTTACCTCTTTATCGCTCTCCACTAAGGATTTGACACTTCTAACGCTTTGAGCTCTCTTCTATGATCTCAATGCACTTTCCACACACACTCTCACTTTTACACGGCTAGCCTACTAAAGACTCAAGTGAAACCCTAATTTCTACTCTTCGAGTCTTCGACGTTGTTCTTTATCTTTTTCCTTTTTGAGAGTTTAGGTGTCCGTATTAGAAATGTCCTGTGCTTATGATCATCTCAGCTCATTAGTCTCTTAATTTGTCGTCATCAATCATCCAAAACCCACGAGGATACCTAGATGCACTTACAACCCGTTCATGAAATTGTTAACCTGGGTTTACAATGCCACCACAAGACTGAGATGGAGCAACTTGGTCAATTAATTAGGGGTTTGCCGGTATAGTATGAATGTTTGGATGGCACGGGAAATGGGAGCCAAATTTTTGGACTACCCTAGGAATTGCAAGGCTCAAGAGGGGGGCTTCTGCAGGGGAGGGTTTACTTCTAGGAAACTGCAGCGGTGAAACCTCAGTGGGCTTGTACTTGCCGGTAGACCCTTTGTAAAGTCCATGTAGTGATCTCCTGATCGCACACTAAAGAAAGTGTGTGATGTGCCTTGCAACCACGTATATCAGGGAGATTCTTAGTCCACCTGGCAACAGGGGATGAAATCACTACTTGTGCGTAAAATGGTACAATCTCTGCAGAGAATCAAACTGTCACGACAGGCGTGCTCACGGTCAAGAGTGGCTTGGACTTATCCATGATTAGAGAAACATGGATGTGAGTTGAAAAAAGTTGTTAGGTGGTGTAACCTGAAATTAATAACTTATTCATAAAGATGGTGGGATTGATCACTTAGTAAAATAGGTTGCTAATGAAAGCTAAGGACTAGGATTAATACATAGTGCTTAACAGAGTTAGCCTTTTCTTTCTATTGGCCTTCATATCATTCTTTCCTACACTTGTTGAATACCCTTTGGTACTCAAATTTACTTTTATTGGATTTCATATGCTGCTCAGGTGTAAATGAAGACTTAGACTACAACGAAGAAGACTTTGATCAAGAAGATTTGTTCTAGCCTGTCAAAACCTCCGGGCAACGCCTGTGAACTGGAGCACCATGCTATAGCCTTCCGCTGTTATGATATTAGTGTAATTGTACTCTTATTTAGTCTTTTGTGACATGTTGTAAAGTTATGTTACACGTTAAACCTGACTTGTAATATATTGGTATTTCACTCTTGTCGGCACATGTATAAGTCAACTGATCATGCATACATGTGATAATATGCTCGGTTATTCTTTATGAAAAAACGGATGTGACACCTAACAAGTTAACTACAGAGATTCTATCTTATGTCTAGAATAAAATTTGAAACCATAGATCTCTTATATTTTGATACGGAGGAGTACATCAGAGGTTCTATCTCTTAATATCAATATATAAATGTCTATAATATTACAAAACCAACTACTTCCTCCGTTTTTAAAATATACACTATTTAGTAACTAACCAGCATCATTTATTTTAAAACAGGGAGAATATTGCTTTTAGAACGGGTCAGCTGGACGCTTAGAGTAATCTGATATAGCAGCTTCAGGACGCAAGGTTTTTTCGTCAGCTATCTTGTGCCCAACTATTGCTTGCTTGAATTCTAGTGGAAAAGAATAGCTTTTTCGAGCCAATAAGCAACAATTTGTTTGCTTTCGAATTTAACTAACTGGTGCCTTTGTTCTCTGTATGCACTAGCAATCAAGCATGTTAGAGTAACATGTTTCAGAAGCAAGCAATGCCCTACCACAAGAAGGCCGCACTTACTCCATCTCTTGCTTCTCTCTACCATTCTCTTGCTGCTTAAGAATTCAGATATCCAAACCCCACAGTGTAAGCCTCCTCCTACGGCTTCCTTCCTCTACTGCTCTGTTCCTATCAATCTTTGCGTCACCTACAGCTTAAAACATTTCGTCTTAGATTCAGGGCAGTTGCAGGTAATGAGCCTTACGCTTGACCCTTTTGTGTCTGCTCGACAGGTTCAGATACCGCATTTGCTTCCTGCCTTACCAAGTACCTCCAATCCTCGTGTCTCAACTGAGCATTTTGATTTTAATCATTCTTATGTTTTCATGGTGGTGTCCAGCTTTCAGGAATGCCATACCATTTCGCGGTGACGGCGGGCCGATTGCTTACCGAGTCGACTCTGCAATCCGCCATTGATGAGGCCTCTGCCGTTCCTTCTCCTGCGATATCTTCATGCGACGAGGCTGTTCCGGATCTCAGGTCGAGAAGCGGTGTCCTGGCAGAATGCAGAATCTGCCAGGACGAGGAGGATGAGGCCTACATGGAGACCCCCTGCTCCTGCAGGGGGAGCTTGAAGGCAAAACTTTGCACCCCCCCCCCCCCCATGTTAATTTCTACATCAGTTTCAACAGTTCTTTCGAGTCGAAGCTTTCTGAAACATGTTGGATTTCACGGTCAACAAAGAGTAATTTGAAACGAACTAAAACTGGATTAAATCGTGTTCTCGTACAGTTTGCTCATCGGGACTGCATCCAGAGGTGGTGTGATGAGAAGGGGGACACCATATGTGAGATATGCTTGCAGGTGAAATCCTCACTGATGGTCATCGTAACCTGATAGACCAGACAAATGATTGATGAATTGCGTTTCAACTGAAGCAGCAATTTACACCGAACTACACCGCGACCTCGAAGTTGTTTCAACATGGGAGAAACACAATCTTCTTCAGGTACCTATTAAAATAGTACTACTCTACCTCTTACCAGAAGGACACGACGCTTGAATCAGATCGATCGTCAGTTACGTATGATCCAATGCTCTTCTCAAATTGCAGCACTCATGGTAACATTCAAGGACGGCCTACTATGCTGACTGCAGATCGAACCCCAACAAGCTACGAATACGATCACCAAACCCCCACTCCTACCAGCGTAATCTGCTGTCGCATAGTTGCTCTAACTGTAAGTGCCGCTGGAACATAGGCTGAGTCATTCTTTCTTTAGTTACCGATTACTGTACCGTAACATTCCTGAACATCCAACTTCAGCTGATGCTTCTCCTGCTGCTCCATGACGCCTTCTCGGTCTTCTTGGGCGACCAAGGTGCCTATACCGTCGCCATGGTCACTGTAAGGCTCAGAGTTCTGAAACACTGACTCCCAAACTCTTTTGTCCTACCCAACATGGACGCATCAGTACACGTCCAAGTCTAGCCTGACTAACCTAGCTCAAACTCAAACCATGGTTCTGAATACGCAGCTGCTGATGATTAGGACTGCGGGAATCGTCGTTCCAGTGTACATCGTACTGGTCGCGGTCACGGAACTGCTTCATCGACGCAGGCAGCGGCAGGTTTGGTCGAAACTCTTCAATAGCGAACACTGCAAAACAAATTCATATGCAGTCTGAAGCAGAAGTGGGGCGTGAAACGATGCAGGCAGTTCGTGACGAGGTTTCAGAACCTGCAGGAGCGGAGCGAACGCAGCCGATGCCACGCCCAAGCCAACAGCTCGTCATCAGCATCCAGTAGTGTTCGTTTAGAGCTTCAGAAGATACAATTTGCCAGCGGAAATGGGAGGGACATGAATGCTTTGGGCGTTCATCAGGTTCAGAACACCTCTGTACATAGACAGTAACAGCGAATTCCTGTAAAAAAAAAGACACTAAAAACGAAGGCCATACATGGCGCACGAGTTACTCTTCAAAAGCAACGAAGATGAAGGTGGCAGCATCCTGTACATGGCAGTGTGTTGTAGGAAACTATGGAAGGCTGCTTGGAATTTCCATGTTTGGCAACTTTGGTCCTGGTTGAACTCGAGAATCAAGCACTCCAAAAAGGAGGGAGACACATGAGATATTTTAAATTTGTTGAATCTTACAGAAAATAAGAAATTTGCTTCCCGGAACAAGTTTGATCACCGCTTCTGTTCTGTGTGGTCGGTGTGGCACTTTCGAACAGGTTTACAAATACGTGAACAACTACAGATTCCATGTGCGCTCAAAGTTTTTTTTTTTGACGAGATTCGCTCAAAAAAAAAGATCCCTTGCTGATATATCAAAAGAAAAGGAGCTCTTGCTGTGAATAAGAGGGCCCATCAGTCAAGGACTAATCCACGACTGAAATTTAAATTAGTTTACAATCATTGAATTGGTAAAATTCCATACATGTCCACAAAAGACTATATGGTAAGAACAGAGGTTAAATGTTTAACCTATGATATGAAATACGGTTCACATCTTTGCACAAACAATTTCGTGACCAAATTTTCATACTTCAGTATATTTTCCCCAATCTGATGATGCCGTATCAACTGTTCTGGTCATTGCCAGGGGGGAACCCCCTCCAGAAAATATACATTCACAGAGGCCCCTTCTGATGCAGACATGTTGCAGGTTGAACTATTTTTCAGTTCCAGTTCTTCCTTTGCCTGTAAAATCAACAAATGAAACAAAACGAAACTAATTACTTCTCCATGATATAAATGCACGTAGCACAAAGTAACAATGGTATCCTACGAACCTAATATGTTTCTAGTCATATTTTCTTTAAGGAACGTAAATGGTAGTACTTTCTGTTCTTCTGTTGTGCCCTCCAGAAGCAAGCAAGCGCTCCAAATGTACAGCTTGCAAGGGCAACACCCAGGGCAGCTCCTATCGGGACTGTTGCAGCACTGGATGCGGAAGAATCATCAGAAATTGACCCTACTTGCTTCTTCTCTTGAAGAAGAGACTCCATGTAGCTGTCCTTGTAGGATGATACGAGCATCTTCCCGTAGTAGTTAACCAAGAACCGAAACACTTCATCCTCAACCCAGTCAACCTGCACAGCTCCATCCATAGACCTATTTGAAGAATGGTAGCACGACGGGCAGAGCTGCTTTGGAGGCCAGATGACCTTAGGAAATGATGGATCAGCAGTCCCTAATTCCTTTTCTTCTTTCATCAACCTCTCATTAACTTTGTTATGTGTGCTCCATAGCCAGAGGGCGAGATCGCGTGTAGATTTGAAGGGTACTGATACTCTACAGGTAAAGCTAACAATTAGACATGCAAAATATATTACTTTTCACAGCAATATAGCCAAGCTACTTTCCATACCTTGAACACATTTCATAGAAGTGCTTGCGGCATTCCTCACAAATGAAGAAATTGTGTATGAAATCACATATTGAGGTAAATGTCGATTGGCTCTCTCCATCCCCAACTCGGACAGTAAGTGAATGCATCAAGACCCATAGACCACAGCTGAAACAGAAAAAGGTTTTAAGCTATTATGTTCACCAACAAAATTTTCAAAACATTCACAATAGTAAAAAAAGGACCATGGAAAACATATTTACATATGTGGAGAACGGTAACTACCTAAATCCTCTTGTTTCACTTCTACTTCCACGGCAGAACATCTGCAATATTGTTACACATATATAAGGTAAACTAAAAAAGATTGGAAGGCTGAAATAACTATATTCCTGGTACCAGTTCAATCAAGATACTTGAAGTAAAAAAGTGCGGGCTATGAACATGGGATCTATAAGATGGGTCACATGTCCAGAGTAAGCTATGCTACAATTTTCAGAATTTTTCGGTCATGAAACTAGAGTTTCTCGGTATAATAATAAAATCTGGACTCGAACATGCAATTGTTGAAATTAAAATCATGTAGGAAAAAAATTTAAAAAGGGTTTGAATAAATATGTCAACTGAAGAAGTTTATGTGCTACTGCAGAAGAAAACCTATATCATTAGAAGGAAACTCAGGCATAAGGCATACCCAATATCCACGTGGCACCTCCTTTCCACAGATCTGATGGTTATCTGCTGCAACACTTTCCAACAATCTAGAACTCTCTTGTGAATTCAGCGAAAGGTTTGTAGGCCAGTGATCATCAAAGTTAATTAGTAGATCAGCAGATCCTCTCCGACACCTAACAACCAACCAAATAATGCATAACAAAAAAGTAACTATGCGTCTGGTAGTGAATTAAAAAAGACCCATCTATTACCTCTTGGATGGATGATGAGCCACCAAAATTTGTAGAAACCGAATAAGTGGGTCAAGAGTCTCTGGTTTAATCATCTAAAGTATGCAGGTAACATTAGCAATAATCCAAAATACGTGAGGAAAATAGCACATAGACTCTGAGTTTTGGTCATTCAACTCGAACCTTGTGCTCCAAGATTATCTGCAATGCATGAGCTGTTGCTTCCTCAACGTCATAAATTGCTCGAACAATCTAAATGAATATTTCAGATTAGTATATGTGGTAATATTGTGTTTGAACTCATGCATTGATTGAACAACAAATTTAGTATGAAACTGCACCTGTTCAGGATCTGAAGCATTTTTGGGGAGCATACTTTCATTCTCATATTTTTTATCATCCAAAGTAAATGAGCTGAAAGTGAGGATAATTGTATAAATAATAAATAAAAACACAAATGATGTTTACATCGAAATAAAAGCATTTGGGTGATCTAACAGTATTAGGCCAAACCCAACCCACCAGCACACTAACACATGTAGTAAACAGAAAGGTACAAACATGTGTATGGATAACTACTGATTCTGTCAATGGAAATTTTAGTTAAAGTAATAACAGCCAGAACAAGAACTTGCCTTCTCATCTTCTTATTTATCCATTTTAGTAAGCTGTCTGCTGTTCTTCCATCACCAATTAATTCTATTTCACTATTTTCTTGCTTAGGTTTCCACTGAGCGGAGACAAATTTTGTTGGCGGACCCCATAATAAGAAAGGATAGTGGTCAACTGAGAATCTACTGCAAAGATCCATGTTCACCTGTGCTGTCAAACATTCGAAAGAAATATGGCATTACTGCATGCAAATGTACACCACAATGAAGTAACTTTAGCTCAGTGATTTTCAGTTAGAACATTGAAATTAAACTAGTTATATGCTCCACAACAGAGAACTTCTTTCTAGGTGATCTCATCACTGCACGCTAATATGTAGAAAAGGTTGACGTATTAACTAATAATTCTCTAAGAGAATCTATTATCCATTTAAAGATTAGACAGGATCACACAAAATCCTTTTTGAAATGTTTACACAGGTACCTAGATGAGCAAATTGTTAAGGATCTCCACCGGTCACTGGAGCACTGTACCTTTGATGCACAATCAACCCTTGTCATCACTATAATCCCTGGATGTGCAGCATCTGGACCATTGAAAAGTTTTGCAACCTTCTCATAGTGGGGCTGCATGTAAGGAAGACAGATCAGCAAAAGTTGCATTTCAAATCATAGTGTAATCTACTGCAAAAGGACGCATACCTTGTAATTTCTGCAAGCCGGACACCTGAGCAGACAAGAGAGACATTTCTGTTAGTACCAATTAAACAATATAAATTCGAATGACAAAGGAAACAGATGGAGTAAAAAAAAGATTGAGAGTTTATGCCTTTATGGGCACAAAAAAGCAACACTCTGAGGCCCATAGTCAGTTGTCAAACTACAATGGTGTTCTTCCAGTCTACTTCAATAGTGAAAAAAAAAGATGCAATACGGCTGTCAGCATTTAACTTGGCCAAATAGTGTGTTAGATTATCATTTAAATATGCTGTGATTGACACCAAGACAAAGCAGATATATCCCAGAACCAGAAGTGATTGCAGCAATCATTGAGGGGGCAGCAGTATGGAGGAACTGGATCTTAATGTTCCTCCCATCCTTCAACAGCCAATTGTACGTTTCACGCCATTTTGACTTGATATTTGCACTTGCAGTTTATACAGGATGTACACACACGCATTCATCCAGCCCACATGGTAAGCCACCAAAACAGCTTTCACGCCCGGCAACTACAAAAATATGTGGAGCTAAACTTATTCAGGCGTTGACGAACTAACCATTTTAATTTTGAGTCAAATGTCGACCATTAGTCATTAACACATCACACTAGCCTAGTATCAACCGATTTCTCTATTCAATGACTGACCCAATGATCGAATCGGAACAAACCCAGCCGCCTCTAGCCCCCGACCGAGAAAAAAACGGATCAACGAAGGGAGGAAGGCAGTGGACCGAAACGGATCTCCGAGCCGCCGAGCATCCCGCCCCGCCTGCGTGACAGATCCGAGCCGACGCGATCGCATGGTCCGCGGCGGCTCGCGCCGCCCGCCCGCGCCCTCGCCGGACGCCGGGCCGCGCCCGAGGGACCGGAGCGCGGCCGCCGCGTGGAGCGAGGCGGCGGCGACGGCGAGGGCGAGGAGGAGGCGCGCCGCCGCGGCCATGGATCGCGTCGGGCTCGGATCTGTCACGCAGGGGGGCGGGATGCTCCGGGGCTCGGTGATCCGTTTCGGTCACCTGCCTCCTCCTTCGGACCTTCTTCTTCCTGGTGGTGGGACTAGCAGGCAGGCTGGGTTTTAGAATGATGTTGCTGGGAAAAAAGAACTTTTGCGTAATTACGTCTTCGTTTATTATGCTATTTCACTATGATGCAAATAACTCTCCTTATCCATAAAATCTTGGTCTTAAAGTCACTGTTTTTTTTCCATTTAAACACTACAGTGTTAATATTTTAATTTCTAGGTACTCTTTTCGTTTTATAATAATTAACGTTGATTAGTTTAAATTTAAACTAATTAACGCTAAATATTATGAAACACATGGAGTAAAATACTAAAGTTAAGATCTTATAACAGAGTAGTTTGCACAATTATATCAAGTATCATTATTTACATTCTATTAGTCCCATTTCCGGGGTGTGGAATGAAAGCTGGCGTGGGCGCACCGCTGCTTCGTGTCAATCATCGACATGTGGGTCCGTCATTACTTTATAAATATATGGCCCACTAGCAGTGATTCGAGATGGGTGGGTGTTTTTCTGGTGTCGGGTTCGGTGCTACGTTTCGCTTTTCGCAGGTCAACGACCGATGCGCGGGCAGGACCTTGTTGTGTTTGTTTGCATCGCTGGATCAGATCCTCCGTTATCGTTACCCTGGTTCTGAGGAGAAAACCGCCTCGTCGTCGTCTTCGACGGCGAGGCCGTGTACGCGCCTGGCGTCGCGAACGCCAGGCGGGGGAGGCGCCGTCCTTGTCCGTGACGCCGTCGTCATGCATGGAGCTCGCCGGAGTTTTCAAGATCACGGCGAACGCGGTGCCCCTCGCCGAGGAGAGGAGAGGATTCCGGGACCCACGGCTACGACCGTCTCGCGCATCTGGGCCTGGCGTTCGAGTTCTACTCCCTCGCCGACGACGTGCACGGCGTGCTGGGACCGACGCACAGGAGCAGCTACGTGGACCGGCTCGACGTGACCGCGAAGATGGTGTGGAGTGCTCCACCGGCCTCAGCGGCGTTGGAGTGGCGTGCAAGAAGAGGAAGACCTCGCGCGCGCTCGTCGTGCGCCTCATTAACAAAGAAACAATCAATGTGCAAGCACTCACATACACAGTGACATATAGGAGTACACGTGGTGTGGTGTTCTAACAACGTCATCCCAAGCTCCGCAAAAGGGAAGATCGGGCTCCTGTTTAGCTAGATTACTAAAGCTCAACCTTACCTTTTCTGGAATGGAACTTCGACCGTATATCTGCAACAAAATCCTCGAGGTTCCGGTCTGATGACCCGCCGTCGGCGATGGCTGCTTTAGCCTCCTCCTTCCACGCCGCCGCAGCCATCCGGAACGCTGCCGCCTCCGGGCCGTCCATCACCTCGTCCACACACGCACGGAGAGCGTCGCTCGTCACCGGCGCGGGCAACCGGACGCCGACCCTATACTCGCCCACCAAGAACCTGGCGTTGGTGAACTGGTCGGACCACCACGGGTACCCCACCACCGGCACGCCCGCGGCGAGCGCCTCGGCGACGGAGTTCCACCCGCAGTGCGTCACGAAGCACCCGACGGCGCCGTGGCCGAGCACGCGCCCCTGCGGGCACCAGGCCACGACCTTGCCCTTGCCCTCGCAGCGGCGGCAGCCCGCGAGCACGTCCCCGGGGAGGAGGCCCCGGCTGTCGTCGTCGCGCACCACCCACAGGAAAGGCCTGCCGGTGCCGAGCAGGCCCTCCGCCACGGCCAGCATCTCGCCGCGGCCGATGTTCACCAGGCTGCCGAACGCCACGTACACCACGGACCGGGGCGGCCGCGCGTCGAGCCACGCCATGCAGCCTTCGTCGTCGTCGTCCTCCGAGAGCCCGCCGACATCGCCGTCGTCGTGGTCCTGGTCCAGGAGCGGACCGACGGGCGCGATCGATGGCACGTGCGCGCGGAGCGACTCAACGGCCGAGCGCTCCAGCCCGTAGAAGGTGTTGACGAGCACCCAGGACGCCGTCGCGTTCATCTGCCCGACTTGCGCCCTGAGCATGTCGCCCCACAGGTTGTCCGCGTGCTCGGGGCGGACCATGAGCGGCAGCTCGTCCGCGGCCACCGTCGGGAGTCCGGGCAGCGCGACGGGCCTGCCGGGGTCGGCGCGGGACGGGTATAAGGCCGCCGCCCCGCCGGGGGAGCAGTCGTAGAAGTGGTAGTAGAGGGACAGCACGGCGCACGACTGGATCCACAGCACCGCGCGGCACGGGACGCCCATCCCGCTGGCCACGTCGAGCGCCCACGGCACGAAGGGGTTGTTCACGACGCACGCCACGGGCCGCCCCGCGACGGCCTGGCGGCGGACGAGGCCGGCGAGCGCCGCGGGCCCGGCGCCCGCGACGCGGCGTAGCATTTCGGTGGGGTCCTCCTCCTCCAGGTTGCAGCAGCGCAGGTACTCGAAGCGGAGGCGGCCACTACCGGCGGCGGGCCGCCCGACGGCGTCGAGGCAGGCGCCGTCGTCGAGGAGGCCGCGGAGGCCGGCGTGGCGGAACGTGGTGAAGGTGACGAGGAGGCCCTTGGCGGCGAGGCGCCGGCCGAGGCGAAGGAGCGGGTTGACGTGGCCCTGGAGCGGGAAGGACACGAGGAGGACGTGCGGCCGCGACGGCATGTCGTCCGCGGCGTGCATGCTGGCAGCTGGCTCCCTCCCGCAGCTACGTTACGTACAGAGACCTTGATTCGCGACGCGGCATCAGCAGCCCCAATGTCATATATAGAAGAAGGAAAGGAGGCAGCAGACGGGAACTGTCCTGTGCGTTTACCGGCGGCGAGAGACGCTGCCCCAGCGCTACTGTCGCTGCGTCTTCTATAATCTGCATACGTGTCCAAAAAAGAAACACGCCTTGGCCCTGCACATTTCCAGCGTCAATCGCGCTCTAAAAAAATCGAAACACGCCGTGCACATTTACAGGGTCAAACACAACACTCAATCGTACTCTAAAAAATGATACGTACTACATCAAGACCTCACTTGAAGAAGAAGAAGAAGAAGAAGAGAAGAAGAAGAGGATCTGGTCGGTGAGTGAAATCGACGTCCGGCCACTCACGAGAGTCACGATGGTGTCCCAGAGTGAAGTCAGTTCAACTGCGCCGACTGCGAAGGCTGGCCACCCCACCTCTGGCACCCGTCTCGTCGTGCTCGGTGACATGGGCCTTATCCAGCGGCTGATGAGCTGCGCTTAGCCACGCCCACGCAGTGGCCAGTGGTCGCATGCAGAGCTGGGCCTGGCCTGGCGCCTGGGAGGACGGTGATTCAGATGGGTCCACGACGGAACAGAAGGCCCACATTTTGACATTTTTTTCTGTTTGCCACCCAGCGTTTCCTGACGTGACCAAGGGCTTCTGGCAGACCGGCACGCCACTGTCCTCTCCTTTTTTTGAAGCATCTCTTTTTTTTTTCGCAAGCGCAGGCACTTTATATTAAGCTGGGAACAGCTTTTATACAGAGGTGTACCTTTTATGAGATTGATTAGAAAAACAACGTCAATAACAAAACAAGATAGGAGGATTACAGCACCGGAGAGCAGTATGCGAGTATCTTTGTTATATTTATGCATCCCGCAAGGCACCACATGTTTAGTTCTTCTCTAAGTCTGGACAGAATGGCATCTATGGTGTCGGTACTCTTATATAGGGTACCCCGCGCATAGGGGAAAATGCTTATAGACCTTGCCCTTCTCCGCAGGGAGAGCTCTGAAGGCGCCACGTGTCCACCGGGGCCGCACCTCCCTCTCCTCAGAGGAGAGCTCTGGACTCGCCACGTGGCCAACTAAGCCGGACCTCCCCCTCCGTGGAGAGAGCTCCGAAGGATCCACGTGTCCCGCGGGGGCGGGCCTCCCTCTCCTCAGATGAGAGCTTTGGGCCCGCCACGTGGCCAGCAGAAGGCGGACCTCCCCCCTCCGCGGAGAGAGCTCCGAGGACTCCACGTGTCCCACAGGGCCGGACCTCCCTCTTCTTAGAGGAGAGCTCCGGGCCCGCCACGTGGCCAGCAGAACAACGTTGTCTGCCCCCGCGCGGTAGGCAGCGGACGTAAAGACGCGCCATACCTTGCCCGTACAAGGTATTTAAGGCCCGCGCCTTCCCAAGACGCGGAGACGCGGAGCACGCTTCTGTCAGGTGCCGTTGCGCCCAATCACATCGCAGACTGGCGCGCCGTGTCAGAGCTTGCCCGTCAATAAACACGGCAACAAGACATCCCCTGCCGTCCCTGCCATCATCAACCACTACGACTAGCTTGCGGCATGAGCAGTGCGGCAGAACGAAGACTCGGAAGCCTTCGCCAGAGAGAACTACCGGCATAACTGCAGATACGGTAGTCGGCAGGCAATCTCCCCGAGACCACCTGTCGGGGCCTGGGCCCACCTTGTAAGCCACTCGAGCTTTGGACTATAAAAGGCTCGGGTAGGCAACGTTAGCAAGGGTTCGAACTCTGTGAACTCGCACTCTAGACATCACTCACCCTCAAGCTCACGACTCCGGTTCTGAGCAACAAGCAATACAGCGAGCACCTCTGCTCACCGTGGACGTAGGGTTTTACGCTCCGGCGGCCCGAACCACGTAAAAACTCACTGTGTCAAGCTTCTCCCTCACTCGTCCCTAACGCTGAAGCTCTCCGCAAGTGTCTAGCCCCTCCGAAAAAGAACCTCCGCGGGCTGCCCAGAGCAGGTCCAGGAGAAGTGTCGACTACACACTTCGACATTTGGCGCGCCAGGAAGGGGGTTTTTCCCTTGTGTGACGAGTTTTTGCCGGCGAAGATGACCAAGCTTCTTTCAGCGGCAAGCTCTCCTCCCCCGCGTTCACGACGGACCGTGACTAGCGAGGACTACGTCTCGACACACTCTAGACGGAGTGTGTCGGCGCAAGCTGGAAGCCAGCAGCCGACTCCGGCAGCCCCGACTCCGGCAATGTAGGCTCCAGCGAGTGTGAGATTCTCTGCGGCGCTGAGTGTCCCCCACGGGGGCGCGCTAGCTGCAGCAAGAGTGCTACTGCGCAATCCGAGGGGAGGGCTCCGAAGGCCCCACGTGTCCAGCGGGGCCGGAGCTCCCGTCTCCTCAAGAGGAGCTCCGGGCCCGCCACGTGGCCGGCAGAAGCCGGACCTCCTCCTCCGAGGGGAGAGCTCCGAAGGCTCCACGTGTCCCGCGGGGCCGGACCTCCCTCTCCTCAGAGGGGAGCTCCGGGCCTGCCACATGGCCGACAGATCCGGACCTCCCCATTCTCATGGGGCGAGCTCCGGAGACCTCCGGGGCCCTTGATACAATAAGGACCCGGGGAAGGTGTCTGTGTAGAGCTTCGAGATTGGTGAAGGACTCTGAGTACCTTGCGGAGCTAAGGGCTTGGCCAGGCAAAACCAAGAAGAAGACAAAAGCATAACAGGCACAAAAGGTCACAAGAGTCTATTTATTCATGGCTCCATGAGCTGGACTATAGACTCAATAAAAAGAAAAAGAGGGAGATAGAAGCTCTAGGGTCCCCCTGCCTCACGCCGGAACCTAGAGGCTACAAGGTCAGCCACATCCCCGACTTCAGCCCTGGCGATCTCCTCCCGCTCCACGGCAGGGCCCAGTATCGCTGGTTCCAGTGAGAAAGAAGGGTCCCGGCTCCTGAAGCATGCCAGCACATGCGTGTCAACCTCCACGGCCGGGCCCCGTCCCTCTGCCTCGAGCTCGCCGGCGACCACCGCATCTAGCCTGCTTAGCTTGGCACCGATTGACTCCAGCGCGGGGATCACTTCAGCCACCTTCGGCGCAGGAGCCGCCACCTTCACTAGGCTGAAGCCAAGGGGGACCAAGGCGGATCCTGCCTGGTCAACGAAGCTCGAGACCGCACGGGTCTCGGAAGACCGCAAGGCCAAGAGCTCCTCTACCTCGCGGCGGGCTGCCCGCACGGCGTCGCGGCATCCCTCGGAGAATTCCTTCTCCTTGGCCGCCAGGGAGCTTTCTCGAAGGCGGAGAGTCTAGGCAAGCCACTCCAACTCTGAAGCCCGGAAGTCGACAGCCAACTCCCAATCCAGGATCGCCTAGCGTTCCCGGGAGACCTGCATTTCCCTCATGGCAAGGTCTGCCTTCCGGGCCTCTAGCTCCCTGGCCCGAGCTCGCAGGTCGCCTTCGCCCACCGCCATCCGCGCAACGACCCTCTCCGCCTCGGCCGCCACGGAGCGCTCCTGATCCTCAACGGAGTGCTTACGGCACGCCAGCCTCTGCCGTACCTCCTCAAGGGTAGAGAAGTTCTCCTCGGGCCGGGCATGCGCCTCAAGGGCCTCCTTATGGAGATGCCGCGTCTCGGAGTCCAGACGGTCGACAGCCCGCTTCTGTTGGTCAAGGAGCGCCTCCATGATGTCAAGCGACTCCCGCCTGGAGTCGAGCTCGCCCTTGACCTTCGCGGTCCGCTCCCGCAAAAGGTTCCCCCAGGTGAGGAGGCGATCCCTCTCAACCACCTGCTCCTCTCTCTCACGACCGAGCGCGGCCAAGACCTGCCGAACGCTCGTCTGGTCGCGAGAGCATCGGCCAGGGGCAGTGGGGCAGCAGAGGCTGGAGCGGCGTCCCCGACTTACTCCATCACGTCGTCTTCAAGAGAAGACGATGCACCGACAACCGGGATGATACGCGGTCAGGAGAAGCTGGCGTCGGGACTTCGACAGCCGGACCCGCCGAACCCTCACCGGCAGCTGGCTCCTGAGCTGGTGGAGAAGGACGAGTGGAGGGGGTCGACGCTGCCACAGAAGTCGGGCCGCCTGGTGCAAGAGGAACCTGAGCTGGCTTGGGGGCCGCAACAACCGTCTCGGCTTCCGAGTGCTGTGGCGCAGACTCCCCATCAGTCAGGGACGGCCGAGAAACGCGAGCACTCCAACGGGCTCTAAACCCCGGCTTCCGAGCCGGGGTAGGACCACTAGAGCCCGCCGTCGCCGCCGATGGCTCCTCCGCAGTCGCCCGGACTGACGGAGCAGGGGATGCTCCTAAAGCTCCCCTCGACACATCAACAGTCTCCTTGGAGACTCCAGCGCCTGAAGCCCTCCTTGGCGCATCAGCAGTTTCCTTGGAGACTCCACCGCCTGAAGCCTTACTCAACGCATCAGCAGTTTCCTTGGAGACTCCTCCGCCTGAGGAGGGAGGACGCGACGCTCGGGAACCATCAGCCTGTCGTCGCTCAAGAGGAGTCATGTCGGGATGATGAGCCCGAGACCTCTTGGGGTCGCCACCGGACGGATCGCCATCTCCAGAAGCAGGCCGTGCAGGCGCCCTGGTTCCCTGACTCGGCACAGACGCTGCCACCGGAGAAGATCGAGCGCGCTTCTTCTCTGGAGGCGGGTTGGAAGCCATGGCAGAAGACAAAGGCGCAAGAACTCACTGAAAGTGCAAAGCGCTGGGAGTGTGAAGGGAAGTCGTAATGCGGGTAAGATCCCCTTTTAAAACTTCACAGATGCGATTCAAAGCGATTCAAAACTCTTCGAATACACCACATGGGCAATTGCTTCGGCTCCAAGACCGAGCGTCGATGACAAATGGAGCCAAGTCGTGCAGCTGAAGCGGTGGGCTAAGAAGTCAGTCTCCCAAGGAGACGAGCCGGCAAGGCGCTTCGGCGGTTCCCGAAAAAAGCGCCGCAACGTGCAGAAGTGGCAGCCTTGGGAACCGCCGCAGTAAAAGCAACCATCAAGTGGGCTCACGATCCCGTGACTGTTCGTGCTCCGGCAACGGTCAATGCGGGACTTAGAGAAGGTGCGCGGAATGGAAGAGACGGAGGCCCCACCTCGGGCTCGCTATCTCCCTCGAGATGGGCCCGGGGGCCACTGTCGGTACCCTCGATATGGGGTACCCCCGCGCACAGGGGAAAATGCCTAAGGACCTCACCCTTCTCCGTAGCGAGAGCTCCGAAGGCGCCACGTGTCCAGCGGGGTCGGACCTCCCTCTCCTCAGAGGAGAGCTCCGGACTCGCCACGTGGCCAACTGAGCCATACCTCCCCCTCCGTGGGGAGAGCTCCGAAGGCTCCACGTGTCCCGCGGGGCCGGGCCTCCCTCTCCTCAGAGGAGAGCTCCGGGCCCACCACGTGGCCAGCAGAAGCCGGACCTCCCCCCTCCACGGGGAGAGCTCCGAGGACTCCACGTGTCCCGCAGGGCCAGACCTCCCTCTTCTCAGAGGAGAGCTCCGGGCCTGCCACATGGCCAGCAGAACAACGCTGCCTGCCCCCGCGCGGTAGGCAGCGGGCGTAAAGACGCGCCATACCTTGCCCGTACAAGGTATTCAAGGCCCGCGCCTTCCCAAGACGCAGAGACGCGGAGCACGCTTCTGTCAGGTGCCGTACGCCCAGTCACATCGCAGACTGGCGCGCCGTGTGAGAGCCTGCCCGCCAATAGACACAGCAACAAGACATCCCCTGCAGCCCCTGCCATCATCAACCACTACGACTAGCTTGCGGCATGGGCAGGGCGGCAGAACGAAGACTCGGAAGACTTCGCCAGAGACAACTACCGGCATAACTGCAGATACGGTAGTCGGCAGACAATCTCCCCGGGACCATCTGTCGGGGCCCGGGCCCACCTTGTAAGCCACTCGAGCCTTGAACTATAAAAGGCTCGGGTAGGCAACGTTAGCAAGGGTTCAAACTCTGTGAACTCGCACTCTAGACATCACTCACCCTCAAGCTCAGGACTCCGGTTCTGAGCAACAAGCAATACAGCGAGCACCGCTGCTCACGGTGGACGTAGGGTTTTACGCTTCGGCGGCCCGAACCACGTAAAAATTCCCTGTGTCAAGCTTCTCCCTCACTCGTCCCTAACGTTGAAGCTCTCCGCAAGTGTCTAGCCCCTCCGAAAAAGAACCTCCACGGGCTTCCCAGAGCAGGTCCGGGGGAAGTGTCGACTACACACTTCGACATATGGGTAGCTCTTCATCTCTAAATATGCGATTGTTCCTTTCCCGCCAGATGGCCCAAAAAACCGCAATAATCAGTGATCGGATACCCTTGCTACGTGAGGTAAGCGATGTGGTGGCCATGTTCCCAAACCATTCCATGAGCGATGGAACTGGTGCCCAATTTTTCGGTTGAAGATGCGTAAAGGTTACCTAATCGCTCACTCGAGCCTAGATCAGTCTTGCCACCGGGCATTCGCATAATAGGTGAAATTATGTCTCAAGATTGCGGTAGCACAATGGACAAAAGTAGTTGCTAGGCCGTCTCTTGAGTCGCAGCCTGTCCTATGTCCAAACCCGATTTTGGAGTAACATCCACAGGAAGGAGTTGTAACGCGGTGGTGCCCAGACCGTCCAAAATGTTAATAGGAAGGATGAACACATACTTCCTTCAAATTGGAGTCGGTATGCTGAACGCGCTGAGTATTCCCCATTTGATGTTAATTTCCATCGGATTTCATCACGCCGTTCTGGGTTGAAGGATGGCTGCACCCTGCCACCAATATCCAGAGTCTTAATAACTGAACTAGTTGACGTAATACCTTCCAACATGGCATGCACCATGTCGGAGTTCCGCATAGCCTGCGCGACTGTTCTCTGTTTAACTCTACTGGTCTTGAATAGCTCTGAAAACATCAATGTCGACGCCTGCCCCTGGATGACCAAAACTTGGCTCGCTTACCATCCCCAACAGTGACGACAGTAGCTACTGCAAACAGGTTGTGGTCTGAGGCATCGACAGGCAGCTCCATGCCCTGTCAGACGCGCTCCGGTCGGCGCCATGCTAACCACAACCATCGGACCCTTAATGCCCTGCTGAATCGTGCAATGTCGGTAACCCCTAAGACTGCTCGCACTCGTGCACCTCTATACCCGATCTCTAAAATAATATTTTTACCCTTTTACAATTAACTCTAAAAGATTCTCAGCTTTACAGTTTAATTCTCTGCACTCGTGGACCTCTAAATCAAAACTCTATATCAACTATCATTTATTTTATATTACATAACACAACTAACTCATATTTATATGATTTCATATAACTACGTTTATATTAATGATATTACTTCTAAAACTTATAAAAAACATATTTTTTCCTTTTTTCTTCTTATTTTTCTCTTTTCTCCTTTTCCCTCTCTTCTTTTTTCCTTTCTCCCTTTTTCCTCCCCCTTTCTTTTTTCCTTTCCATTTTTTCCTTTTCTTCTTTCTTTTTCTTTCCTTTCTTCCTCCTCTTTTTTCTTTTTTTTTTCTCTTATTCGGGTGCTTACCGGCGCTACAATGGCTCTCTTGATTTGTAGGCCGTCTGTAGATGCCTGTATTTTACAGGGCGACTGACGGCCGCTACCGGCACAGTCGCTGTATTTAGCGGCGCTGGCCCGGGTAGCGGTCGCTGCTGCGACCACCCTAAGGCTGAGCGCACCGGGGCGCGCTAAACGGCGCTGGCTGCGGAATGTAGCGGCACAGCCGCTAGCATCCCTCCACAGCGGGATCTGTAAATGAACCGCTAAATTCCAGGCTGCCATGTGTGGAGGGCCTCCATAGCGCCGGGAGAAGAGGAAAAAAGAGAAAAAGAAAGAAAAGGAAGAGGAAGAATGGAAAGAAAAAAAAGGAAAAAAGAAAGAAGAGAAGAAAAAAAGAAAGGAAAAAAGAAAAGAAGGGAGGAAAATAGGAGAAAAGATTAAAAAAGGGAAAAAGAAGAAAGGAGAGAAAAGGGAAGAAAAAATGTGATTTTTATAACTTTTAAATATAATATTATTAACATAAAAAGCAGTTATATGCAATAATATAAAATATAAGATATTTATATTATATAATAAAAAATAGATGATAGTTGATATAGAGGTCTGATTTATAGGTGAACGAGTGCGGAGAAATAAACTGTAAAGATAGTAATCTTTTAAAGTCAACCGTAAAAGGCTAAGAATATTATTTTAGAGGTCCGATATAGGGGTATACGAGTGCGAATAGACTAAGCTACCAAAGTTTAGCGGAGGGCAGACACGCTTTAAGCATCTAAGGTCGCCAATGGAGCTAGACAGCGGCACGCCACAGTCTTCGCCTTCTTGAAACATCTCAGCTCGCCGATGGAGCCCAGACAGCGGCACGCACTGTCTGCTCTTTTTGAAACATCCCAGGTCGCCGATGGAGCCGGACGTGTCTCCCTCCCTAGTTTCAGGTTTACGAGCGCTTCTAGCAAACGCATGAGCTTCGTTGTCGAAACCCATGCTTTCGTTCCAGAGTCCGGCCAGGGCGTCCCGATCCCGGGAAAGAGCGTGAGGTCGTCGATCGCCTTCCGCGTTACCTTGGAATTCAGGGAAGAGGAAACGAATTTCTAACCAAGACACGAGTTAACTGATTCCTCTCCCCCTCGCTCGCTGCCGAGAATGCTTTCTCTTCCGCCTTGTGAACCCCCTGCCTGGCAAATGCCGGTGCCTTGCTTCGCTTCGCTTCGCTTCATCAGTAGCCTTTGTATTACCTGTAAGTTAGGCCAGCTTTCTTTGCTTCCATCCGTCAACCTCCTCTTCAGTCTTCACCCTGTTTTGGGGTCATCATTGTATCTTTCTGCACAAGGGAACCCGCCCCGTCGGCAACGCAACTCGGCAGTGGTTTGTTACATGGGCTCCTCTTTTACAGTACTCTTTATCTGCCCTGTCTGAATTTGAATCTGAATCTGAGTAACGGCGGTTACGTGCTTCCCTTGCTAGGGCTGGCACACCGACTAATAAGTCCTCGAACTAGTTGTTAAGAGTTTTTACATCGTCTTGTGAAATACTCTGTCTGTTCTGAAATAAATATCATTTATGGCAGCTAATTTAGTTTAATTCAAACTAATTCTTTTATCCTAAACGTTCTTATTCTGATGTTTCAAAACGGAGGGAGTACTATCGTTTTATGACTATGCATGAAAGCAAAGACCGCTGGGATTATCATTACAAGATCTTTTGTGCTCTGCCTAATATATCCCTTTGCTGCTAGGAATGAATTATGGTTTAGTCATACTAGCACATGGATTCTGTGCACCTGCACGGGCTAGTAAAAAAAAAGCCATTCCGAAGGTAGTATGGAAAGAACTGGGCGACCTTCCGCGCTAGGAGAAGAACAGGGTATGAACACAGAGACGAGAGATCAAAGCTTAAGGATCGACAAACAAGACCAGACCTAGGTGTATATACATGGTTGTTTCTCAAAAATTTTGCTGTACAACTTACTTGCATTAATATATGTTTTGGAACTTCAGATGATCTGAATGCTCCCAGGAGAAATAAAAAAAATCGTATATGGTCAATTTACAGATCAAATAAGGTTTGAATTTTGATACGCGTATATGGTTTAGGCTGATGATGGTGATAGGTAAGTGTAGTTCTCCTCCTGTATGGTGTCCAGCGTCGGCTTCCTTGACCGCGCATTGCTCAGTCGGTGCTTCAACACGCCGATCTCCGCGGCCGCCGCGTCGTCCACCATCTCCTCCAGCCGCAGCCTCGGCGGCGGCGGCGGCGGCGCCGCGACGCTGGCCACCTTCGCGGACCGCCGCGCCTCGCTGGCGGCGGCGGCCGCGGCCGCCAGGCGCGCCGCGTCCGCCGCCGCGACCGGCGTGCCGAGCCGCTCCATCGGGAACGCGGCGTACGCGCCGCCGGCCTCGAGCTCCTCGTCCGCCGCCAGCGCGGCCAGCCGCGGACCCGCGGCGGCGCGCGCGTCCACGAGGAAGTGCCCCGGCGCGTCCATCATCAGCTCGGCCGCCGTCGCCGGGAGCGTCACCCGCCGCACCCCGCCGTCCGGCGCGATCACCCTCGCGCACCTCCCGGCGCCGGGAGCCTTGGCCAGCGTGCACGACATGTAGTTGCCCATGGCTCGAGAACCGCTCTGACCACCAAGCTCCAAGACCCCAAGACAAAGTCCGCCGGAATCAAAGCTCGCTCGCTCGCTCGGACGCCGCGTAGCCTTATCCGATGGCTATCAAGAAGTACAGCAGCAGCAGCAGCAGCAGCAGCTGGTTGAAGCAGCCTGAGATGAGGCTGTAGTCTGTCTGGGTCTGCGCCCTGGCGGCCCTGGCCGGCGAGGCGGCTGGTTATATAGCGCGCGCACGTGCGCGTTGATTGGCTAGCGCCGGGAGCAAAGGCGTGTGGACGAAGGTGACGGCGATGGGTGGTGTGGCAAGGCGGACGAAAAGAAGCCGCTGGTTTGGTGGGCGGTTGTTGGTGTCGTCCGTCAGCGCCGCGCGCGTTCCCGGCGCCGCCACTTGCGAATTGCGATGACGAGGTCGGGCCGCGTTGGCGCGGTGATCTGATTTGCGCGTGGTGGGGACGCGCGGTGGCGAAGCCGCGGCTGGATGGAAGCGCGTCCGAAGGCTTTCCATATCCAACTTAGGAGGGAGAGGGATAATTCATCTCCCACCATGCCTAACTCAGGTATTCCAAGGAACACCACTGATAAAAAAAAAGAGGCATTCCAATTCCAAAGAATACCTACCACTGATAGAAAAAAAATACTCTCCTAAAATCACATCAGCGCCAGCAAGTCAACTCGTTGCCGGCAGGATTCAGGAAAACAGAAACACATAGACGAATGATGAAAACAACCTTTTAACATAAGCAAGGAGCTAATTATCAATATTAGAAGTAACAGGGGCCAGTGGAGTGCACTGTAATTCGGCCACCAGTGGGTTACACGAACATAAACACACGCTTGCGGTTTGCACCGGCAAAGGCTACCTACTGCCCGGCCTAGACAAAACAACTGCTATGATGAGGTTTCAGAATATTAGCTGTACAATGCATTTCTGACATACCTTTATAATCAAGCGAATAATGGTGCACGGTAGACGGCAAGGCGCCTCTCTTCAAATGAATACTCGACGTCCTGTTGAAAAGCCAGCTCTGGTTTGTCATGGGCAAGGCTGAGGGGAGCGGTTTTTGTGGTTACCAGAGCGGCAGCGGGAGTCGTTGCCATGTGCATAGGAGCGCTCACTGTCACCGGCGTCCTAGGGGTTGGCACTGCGCCTGCCTTGGGCGTCTGGTTCTCGTCTTCGTAACCATCGCGGATGGGATGCACAGGGGTTGATGGAGTGCTATTTCCCAGTGTGATCTGAGCGAAAGGTCTGCGAGGTGTCTCTGTCTCACGAAGGATACTTGTGTTGGGATATAACTTCTTGATTGGAAGACTACCGGTTTCTGAAACTCTACTACCTGAACGTGCCCCTTCTGATTCAGATATTGTCGATTCAGAAGTAGAAAATTTGGAACGCTGTATTTGACGTAGTTAAGGGGAACTTGCCTGGGGATAGAGTGCCGATACCACCAGTTTTCTTGGTTGCACGGACAGACTTAGAGTGAGCAGTCTCCGATTTTCGAGGTTGCATTGAAACTCCACACAGAGACAACTTTCTACTTGCACTGCCCGTGGCGCCGCTCCTGGGCGCCTTCTTTGTGCTGTGAGATTTTGAAGGACTTGGTTTTGATCCATAGAGTAACTCCTGCTCAGCTTTCAGTTGATCCTGAAGCTTCTTTTGATCCTGCAGTTGCTCAAATATAGTAAGATCTAGTCCGCAGAAGAAAAATGTTATATGTCATATGCTCGCGAAAATATTCGCTGTAACAATTAAGTACCCTTTCCCTCTTCCTCTCCTGCTCTTTCTCATGACGAACGATCATGTATTCTTCAAGCATGGTCAGAAGTCGAGCCTAAAAGGTGGCATAATGTGCACTTTGGCAATTACAGAAACAGTTATCGTATTATTATTCATAAAAGAAGACTGTAAAAACTGAAGCATACACCATCATAAGTAAGCTCTGCGCCCCTTTCCTTCTCCCAAGCAATGATTTTCGTTGTTAGGACATCTACCATTCCTTCTCAACAAAAGAGTAGCAAATCAGCAGCCGCAATGATTTAAACTACAAGCCAAAAGGAAAAAAAAAACGTTACTTCACCAGGAATTTTGTTAACTAGAACACGGGCCTTTTCAGCCCTCTTAAGCATGATATGTGCACCTCTCCCAGCACTGTAGCGATTGTCATCCTAGCACAACGTCAAATAGAGCAATTAGCAGCAGTTGCTACAGAAACATCAGAAGGGGCTTTCACAGAAGTAAGACTAAAATAAAATCATATGCAACGATACCTTGTTGTAATCCTCCAGCCAAGCTTCCTCCTCACATGCACTTAGCCACCTTTCTACTCGCTCAATAATATCCTTCCTGCTAAAAGCATCCTCTTTCACTGTTCTGATGTAAGCCTCGATCTGTTCTAGCAATAAAGAGGGATCAATGGCTCCTGCAATGGAAAATCTCATGCTGTTACTTCAGATATCACAACATTCTTTAAACGAATAAAGCCAACATATCCACCTCTTAGTAGAACGCTCCAGCCAAGCAATACAACCAACGAAGATTATTTTTTTTTGACAAATAAAGGCCGGTGTTCTGCCATTTCATTGATCAACGAAGATTATCAGCGAAGGGTTGAGATGGAGCCACGCCAACAGGTTGTGGCGTGGATCTATACTATCCATCCGCTGATGATTTAACAGCTGGCAGGTAGGCTAGGCACTCCCAATGTGCGTAAGCCGTAAGGAGTCGTTGAGACAAAAGAGGGAGAATTAAAAATACAAGTTTAAATTGTGTTATGTCAAGAACTTATCAATATCCTGTGCGTGCTTAAATTGCACTACAATATCTAGGGTTACCATTGAATTGCAGAGGGATTCGAGCTACTATGGAGTAAAATGGAAATGTGATCCCAGAAGACCTTAGAAAGCTACAAAGAGAATTATCTTACCTACTCCAATTGCCTCAATGCTAAACTGAGCTGCATAACCTTCATCGCCGACTAAATGCGCTCGCCGCCGAATCTCTTCTAATTCTGTTTTCTTTTTCAGGACCAGCTCCTTCATTTTGCTTGCTTTCAGCTGTTCAAGTCTCGATACCTCAGCTTCAACCTGCATCAAAGAATACCATGCCATATGACTGTTAAATACTCCCATCTCCCTGAATGAAAGAAAATATGGAAACCACAATATGCCAGAAACAAAATTTCTCCAGATTATCTTGACTCACATAGTTGAGGAAGTCAATGGAAAGGGTGTTTGGCTCATTTAATTCATGTTCTGAAGCAGCAATGTTGCATGTTATACTTTGGAATGCCTGTTGCTCTTCTATGGGTGTATCCATAAGATTCCATAGCACCAGCATAGTAGACGCAAGATCTTGAAGCTGCCAGAGCTAAAAGAGTTGACGTCACGGAAATTTGAGGGATCAAGTTTTCAAAAATATACTCATAAGATGTCGACCTTCTGCATCCTCTGGATTTTCATGTCATGTAGTCTCTGTATTGTTGATTCCAGCCTATGCATTGTGGTGCTGCTTACATTCCTTGGTCCTTCAGCTTCATCCAGACAAGGGTGTACCTCAGATATTGTTTGCTTGAAGTCAATGCTGAGTACTTCACATAAGGAGTGCAAAGTATTGAAATATTCCATTACTTGCTTTATTCTCTCACTCTATCACATTTCGAAACATCAACTGAATCAGCAGACAAGAAAAGTAGCAGAAAGGAAACCAGCCAGTCCATGAACAAAAGGCAAGAATACGGACCTTCTCCTTTTCAAGGGATTGAAGCTCCATTCTTAACTCTTCAAGCTTCATTAAGGATAGATCAGATTGATCCACAGGTACTTTAGAAGACACAGAACCTACAGGTCTTAACTCAGATGATATCTTTTCTATCTGCCCAACAACATCAAGAATTTGGCTCCATCTCTCAATTTTTTTCTTCTTCATCTCCTCCAAGTATGGAATAATTGCACTCATCTCCTCCAGTAAGCCACCTGACTTCTGCTTAGACTGAAAGAAAAAGGATAACATGACTCATTTACTGGTTCAAAATACTAGGAACACAAAATCTAGTGGCCCTATCCGACAACGAACACGACTAGGATTCGATGATACAAGCACGAACACTCACATCCTTGTACAGTTCACAAAATTATTGGAGCGTGCAGCACATTAATTGCATTAACGAAGTCTAATGCTGGTACCTCGAAAACCTGATGGAATAGTAACGGACCTGCTTGACGTGGACCAGCGGCTCGCCCATGGCGGCGCAGATGGCGGCGAGCTGAGCCTCGGACTCCGCGATGGCCTGCCGCAGCTTGGCTCGGCGGCGATTCGCCTGGTCCACCTTCCTCCTGTACACCTCCATGCACTCCTGCTCGAGCTCGAACAACATCCGGTCCCTGGCGCCCTCCGGCTCGCCGACCTCGTCCCAGATGTCCTGATCACACGAACAGCCCCGATCGGTTACGACCGCGCGCCGCGCACCGAACTAAGTCCATCGCGGCAACCGCAGAGGCAGCGAAGCGTACATGGAGCTCGCGCAGGAGGGAGCTGCAGGTCGTCTCCATCCGAAGGAATCGTTGCTCCCGATCGTGGCGTGGTACCACACGGAGAGCCCTAGAACGATCGCGCGCAGAATTATGCTTCTCCTCCGCCAGTTCAAGGAGTGGGATCGCTCACCGCTTGGCCCTGGCTTGGTCGAGCCGGCGGCGTGACAGGAAGGTTTGAGCGGAGCGGGCGGTGGGTCGCGGCGGTGATTCGGGTGGCGACGGAGGCGCGATTAGGGGAGCATGGGTTCGAAAATTGAAACGGCACAAAATGTGGAGGGAGACGATTTTGGCGGCCGACGACGGGATTGGACGAGGAAATGCGGGGCGGGGAGAGAATGGAGTAATACGGTTACTACACGTAGAGGTATTTCGTTTGGAACTGGACGACAAAATGGGATGCGCAGTAAATTCTTTCTGTTTTGGAGGAACTCGACCATTTCTCTTTTCTGGTGCACGAAAAACTGGAGATTTATAAGATAAAAAAGAATAGAACATTTATAAAATTTCATGGACTGAGATTTAAATTTTTAAACGTGCATAGTCATAATACATGTACAACAATACAGTAGATTAATGAAGCTGGGTCTTTGCCTGCGAACCCAAGTTCCAAATAATGCCCGAGGCTCGAGTACAGGTTATTGAGTAGCAAACAAGTACTCCATACGTTTTTATATTATTATTGATAGAATAACAATTTAATTTAAAAATAAAGTAAAATTACTATCCTACCAATAACAATTTAAAATCAGAGGGTAACATGCAACCCAAAATTTGAACAAGCGCCAGAGCAACTAGAAGATAGGACTCGTTCGCTGGGTAAACCCAATCAAATAGGCAAATACGCCACCATCAAACTAATATATTTTTAAATTATTGTTATTAGGACAACAATTCTAGTTTAAAAAATTGGTATCCTAACAACATCAATTTAAAAATAGAGGAAGTATAACGATCTCAGATCCTGAAGATAATACAATGAACCAACCAGATGCCAAACTTATGGTCTGTTGGATCAGTGTTCCAAAGGCACAAGTTTCTGATGTCAAGTAATTTCGGTGTAGCAAAGATCATCGTCACTGCAGGTGCTTATTTTGATGTGAAGTGGATGAAAAAACAAAAACAAAAAACAAGCATCCCTCAGGCAGGAGATGGCGCTCCAGCTCGTACTGCCTAACTGTGAAAAAGCATAAAATCTTGCATCCAAAAATGTAACTTGTACAGGGTTTGACAATCCAGATTCTCCTTATGAAGCAGATTCCTTGGCAATTTTCTCAGCCTTGGCAATGACTTCCTCGATGCCTCCCACCATGTAGAATGATTGCTCGGGAAGGTCATCATACTTCCCATCCAAAACACCCTGCACAATACCAAATCCCTTAGCAGGAAACAAACCAAACTGGTTCAACATTACAATGCAACATTTAAGGAACAAAAACATCATCAGCCAACTCGTAGATGGCTAGCATAATGTAAATGTTGCTCAGTAAACTGAACGAGGATTCAATGCACTGCAATACTGCATAAGTATACTTTATGCTTCAAAGCACTACAATAGGAGCCTAAGCATACTCTCTAAGTGTCATATTATGTGTCAACAGTATATAAACAGGACAAGGGCTCAAGTAAGCACACATAGAATCATGTGTTATCTACCAAGTGCATACATAAAATCCAGATAACATAGTGATCATACTTAAATGTTTACCTGGAAACTCGTAACGCTCTCTTTGAGCTCCACATACTTCCCTGGGGCACCCGTGAAAACTTCAGCAACATGGAAAGGCTGGCTCAGGAAACGCTGAATCTTCCTTGCGCGTGCGACTGTCAATTTGTCATCCTCACTGAGCTCGTCCATACCCAAAATGGCAATAATATCCTGAAGATTTTTGTAGTTCTGAAGAACCTTCTGGACACCACGAGCAGTATTGTAGTGATCCTCACCCAGCACATGGGGAGAAAGCATTCTGGATGTGGAATCCAGTGGATCGACAGCAGGATAAATACCAAGCTCAGAAATCTGCACAGGAAACACATTCAAGTCACAATGAGCAGAGCATGCAATGTACATAACACACTAAGTCAACTAGGCCCGGTAAGTGGACTAACCTGTCGTGACAACACAGTCGTAGCATCAAGATGGGCAAAGGTAGTAGCAGGGGCAGGATCTGTCAAGTCATCAGCAGGCACATAGATAGCCTGGACAGATGTAATAGAACCCTTCTTTGTTGTTGTAATCCGCTCTTGCAGTCCTCCAAGATCAGTTGCAAGGGTTGGCTGGTACCCCACGGCAGAGGGAATACGTCCAAGAAGAGCAGACACCTCAGAGTTTGCCTAATATCATGAAACAACAATAAAGCCACCAGATTAATCAATGCAATATAGAAAACAAAGAGTTGGAGCGAAGATTGCTAAAATAAGTGGTATGTTGTTAGCCAATTCCTTTCATGCAACAACATACAATAGTTAAAATTCCAAAGTCAGAGAAAAGAAATCTGCTATGTAAATTACCTGGGTGAAACGGAAAATGTTGTCAATAAACAGAAGCACATCTTGTCCTTCGGCATCACGGAAATGTTCAGCAACAGTCAAACCAGTCAACCCAACACGAGCACGAGCACCCGGGGGCTCGTTCATTTGGCCGTAGACAAGAGCGCACTTGCTTTCGCTCTGCCACAAAACTCAATGTCATAGAACAGTCACTTTGATATACAAAGCTGAAAAGGAAAAAAATAGAACAAAAAAATCACCTGCTTGTCACCTAGCTTAATGACACCACTTTCAATCATTTCCCTGTAGAGGTCATTACCTTCACGGGTACGTTCACCAACACCAGCAAACACAGAGAAACCACCTATACAAGAATGAACCAGATATCAGAGTCAAGTAATTGCCCAAACAAAATAACTAACATTGCAAAATTGCCATTCAGTTTAATACCAACCATGGGCCTTAGCAACATTGTTGATCAGCTCCATAATAAGGACAGTTTTACCTACTCCTGCACCACCGAAAAGACCAATCTTACCACCTCTCTGGTAGGGTGCAAGAAGATCCACGACCTGTGAGAAAAGGAACAATCATACTACAATTGTTATTCAGGACGTGGAAACAGATGTCACTACTGCAATGATCTGAGGACGCATAAACAATTCAAAAGGAGCATAAAATAACTACCTTAATTCCAGTAACAAGGATTTGCTGCTCAGTGGCTTGCTCAACAAAAGCAGGGGCTTCACGATGAATGGGGAGGAAGTGGTTTGTCTCTATAAATAAATAAAAACACAGCATGATTAGAGAAACTCTTCAGAACGATTTTAGAATCAAAAGCCCAAGATACTTACTTATGTCACCCCTCTCATCAATTGGCTCACCAATAACATTCATAATGCGTCCAAGTGTAGCCCTGCCAACAGGAACCTACGAAAGAGGATAGCTCTGAAAACAGAAAACAATGTGCAAGAGATGATAACGTACTGTGGTTTCAAATTCCCTGACAGTGCTACAAATGTAAAATACCGAAATTGTAAACAGCACTAGTACACAACTAATGTTCTCTATAGCACACAGCAACAACAAAGCCTTAAACCCCAACCAAGTTGGAGTAGGCTTCTATAGCACACTGTTAACTAGGATCTTTTGCATTACGCAGATACCACAATAAACAACCACATAATAACAACATTATTTGGACAAAACAAAAATCTTAGCAATGCATATGTGCAGATAAACCTAAATATAGACACGCTGCGGCTGAAAATCTAAAATCCCATTTCCCACCACGATTCACGAGCCACTCAGATCCACATGCACGAAACAAATCTAAAGCTATCAGATCCACATTTGATTGCATCGAGCTGAGCATTAAGAAATGGGAATGTACGATCGAATACAATGAAGAAATGGCGGGTGTCATTACAGTGATGGGGGAGCCGGTGTTGAGGACGCGCTGGCCGCGGACGAGCCCCTCGGTTCCGTCCATAGCGATGGTGCGCACCATGTTCTCTCCCAAGTGCTGCGCCACCTCAAGCACGAGGCGGATGTTGTTGTCGAGCACCTCCAGCGCGGTGAGGATGGGCGGCAGCCCCTCGTCGAAGCGCACGTCGACGACGGCACCGATGACCTGGCACACCTGCCCGACGGCGCCGGCGCCGGTGAACTCGTCGGTGATCTTGCCTCCACCGGTCTTCCCGGTCGACGGCGGCGGCGGGGCGGGCGGCGCCTGCTGGGCCGCGGCGGACGCGGCGTAGGTGGCGGCCCGGTTGAAGAGGTGCCCGGCCGGGGACGGTCGGTGCGAAGGCGGCGCGCGCGGTCGCGGCGCGGCGGGCGACGCTCCGCGGATGCGCGAGGCGGTGCGGAGGAGGGAGGAGACGGCCCGGCGGGACGCCATGGCCGGAGATCGCCGGCGACGCGTGGGGATCTAGGGTTAGACTTTCTGCTGGCTCGTTGCTTGCGGCGGCTCCGGGAGAGAGGACAGTTGGAGGACAAGTGAGGCCGGGGGGGGGGTGCGGGGGAATAAGTGGGTGGAGATATCGAGGATGGATGGGCGGGTGGGCCTCGTCTACGGGGCGCCGCGAAGCGCGGAGGAGCGGCAGCGGGGGGCGCCCCCGCGTGCCGCGCTCCAGGGTGCATGTGGAGCCGGTCCAGCGAGCGAGAGCGTGCGCTTTTCGAGAATGGATTTGCTGCTTAGTTTTGCAGCTGGAAAATATTCTTTTTTCTTTGCTCGGCCCGGCTGACTGGACGTTTGATTGCTGGGACGCGGAATTTGTTAATGCCTTGATGGCGTTTGATTTGTTGCAACTTGCACCGCGAACCATAAGGTGCATCTTCGTTGCAAGTTTGTTAGGAATTTAGGAATACTTTGCTCGGCTGCATATTCGAAAACAGTAATACTCCCTCCTGTAGAGAGTGTTACCTCCGTTTCGAATGAATCATTTGACGTTGATAGTTTAACTATAAATTAACCAACGTTAAATAATTTGAAAGGGTTGGAGTAGTATAGAGCTACAGCACATCTACAGCTGCAGCAGAGTATTTCCTCCTTTTGCCAACAAGACCCAACAGGTGTGAAACAGTTGTACTAGTGAATGGCGGCCCGTTGAAGCAGTTGTATGATTGCAGCAGGTAAGCAGTACGCCGGCCCAGAATTGGCCCGCCAGACAACTCGGCCTGTGAGGCTGTACGCGCCCGCCACACGAGAGAGAGAGAGAGAGAGAGAGAGAGAGAGATTCAGTGGTATTCCACCATTTCATCCTAAAATCGAATTCAGTGCTGACCTCCAATCCAAGTTTAAACATAGGAGCCCGTCTCGATCTTCAGTTTGCTCCTTGACCTGGTCGTTTTTGCACGCGGTTTGCGGAACTCGCTCGTCATTTTCCACCTTCCGTTTTGGTTCAGGGCTGAACCCACCGCTTCGACAAGAGCTGCCGGCTCCGGTGGCTCAACTACCTGAGGCCGGACATCAATCACGTACGGGGGCTACACTTCCGCTCGCTGCTGCTTTCCAGGTGGTTCGATCATCGCGTCCAAGCTCCCCGGCCGGACTGACAACGACGTCAAGAAGTACTGGAACACCAAGCTCAAGAAGAAGGCCATGCATGGTGGCGTCCGCGTGCTCCGGCGGCGCCCTCGTAGCGCGCCCGCCGGCACGCGCCACCGTCGACGGCGCTCTCGCCCGCCGCGTCTGCCTCCCCGTCCGTGACCAGCAGCTCGATCGAGCGGCGACGGGTTCTTCGCCACGTTCCCACGATACAGCCCCAGGGGCTCATACGCTTCGACGCGCCGCCGGCCGCGCAGGCCAGTCGCCCACCGAGCTCGCGCGCGCGCCCGTGCGGCCGGCATGGCATCCCGCCGCGCTGGACGACGACGTGTGGATTAGCGTTGTGTAGCTGGTATTCTGCTGTGTACTACATGTATAAAATATGATATAGATATGGGTTACTATATCCTTACAGCTCGTTTTCTCTCACGGATGATATGCACTTCGTTCTGCGTGCGTACCCCGTAGGAGTCGCCGTGAAAAGCGACATGCATGGCCCTGTCCCGCCGAGGTGAGACTCACAGTCTTGCCGGCGTCTGCATCAGCCTGTCCACAGTTTACAGTGTGACTGTGGATGTATTAGAGTGTGCAAAGGAGAAGGCCACGTACGATTACTGGCCATTAGAGTTCTGTCGCAACTCGCGTGGATAATGTTTTGCAAGCCTTCCTACATTTTTTAATCGCGTTTCGTCTCTTTGTGAAGTGATTGGGGGACTTCGTCACGAACACGACGAGAAATAAGGACTTTGAAGCCCAGCTGTCGTCGATCCGAGGAGCCCCTGCATGCAGAGACGTGCCCTACAAAAAAGACAAGACGTTGATGATGAATATCCCAGCTGCACAACAACGAAAGGTCGACGCGAGCTCCAAACCCAGCAAAATGCAGAGTAGGAATTCTCATCACTAGTTCGTGTTGAGGATTCCCTCCGTACTTGATGCAAGGAAACGATGAGACGAGAAGCGACGTGTGCATGTTCGGGGAAGCCTCCGTCGCGGCCGGCGCATCGTCACCGTACCTCCCTCCTCGCCGCGCGCGCCCGCAGACGGGCGGAGCGGGAGCGCCTGCATGGCCATGGACGACGGCGGGTGGCGCCGCCTATCCTTCTCCTTCCACGATCGACGCCGCGGCGGACCTATGACCTGCAGCAGATCTGCAGGTATCCACGACGTGTAGCTAAGCTCGCCACCATCTGTCTCTGAACCTTAACGTAATCGTAAGGTTTATGCACGGTCAAATGTTTCCGTTTCGATCTCATGTAGAAGAAAAAAACTACTCTCTCCGTTCTGAAATAAATGATGTTTAGGACATCTAATTTAGTTTAAAATGAACTAATTTTCATGTTCTAAACATCATTTATTTCAGAACGGAGGGAGTATCTCTGTTTCATTCATGGACGATAGACGCGGCGGCGTTCGCACCAGCCAACCAGTTCTACGACTAGAATTTTCACCGTCTCCCCTCGCGCTTTCTCCCTCCCAGAACCAAACGTTCTTGCCTTCCTGACACATAGGACATCAAGCCTACTAATGGACTCGATTTTGATCCAGCAAACGAGTTCACACAACGATCCAAATTACAAGCCCCAAAAACCGCTTCACCTCGGCCCAGTCAGTCCACCAACCTAAAGTCAACCCGACGCGTGGGGCCCGCACCCGGTCGGTGGGGCCCGGCTGACAGCGTCGCCCACCGGCCGTCCAGGTCCAGGCTGTGCCCAGCGCTCCTGACTCGTGCAGGCGCCGCCGTCTCGTCGCATTTCCCCCCTCCCCGCTCACGCTCAGTCGCGCTTCGGTTGGCTCGCTGGTGCTTGAGAAGTTTGTTCCTCGCTTCCTCCGCCCGCGATCCTCGTCTCGAGCTCGGTCCCGCAGGCGCGAGGATGACGGTGATCGACCTCCTGACGCGCGTCGACGCCATCTGCCAGAAGTACGACAGGTACGACGTCGACAGGCTCAACGGCGGCGCCAACGTCGCAGGCGACGACCCCTTCGCCCGGCTCTACGCCTCCGTCGACGCCGACGTCAGCCAGTGCGTCGAGGTGAGGGCCCGTCGCCCCCCCCTCCCCCTCTCCGCGCCCGCGCGGCCCGAAACCCTCGGCCTGGATCTGACGCCCGCGCCGCGGTCTTTTGCTCTGTTTCGAGACAGAAAGCGGAGTCGGCGAAGCAGGAGAAGAACCGGGCCGCGGTGGTGGCGCTCAACGCCGAGATCCGGCGCACCAAGGCCAAGCTGCTCGAGGAGGACCTGCCCAAGCTGCAGCGCCTCGCGCTCAAGAAGGTCGCCGCCCTGCCTGCGTTGAGGAGCCTCCTCTTGCATTTTTTGTTCTGAACCGTGCCAGATCTGCGAGCAGAGTGACCCGAGGGCCTGCTTCCTGCTGCTTCCGCGTTCACCAATCGCTAAACTCCATTGACTCTGGCCGCCTAAAATTAGGGATGTGCTGCTGTAAGATATTGGGAGCCTATATGTTTTCGGGGACTGATTTCTTAGGCCATTTCGTGATTGTTTTAGCATTTATGAGACTAGCTTCTTTGCGAAATCGGGGTAAATTCGGTGGTTTGGACTAGTAGTCTGTGGCTTTGCTTGATTTGGCCTGAGCCATCATGGAGAACATCCGCCGGGTAACCACCTGGCTGGTTTTGCTTGTCGTCCATTTCTATTCCATGTTTAGTTTCTTTCAGCAGTTTTGTTTATGTATATGTTTCCATCTGCTGGTATGTTAATGTAATGTAATACTTAATATTTTTAAGTATTAGTTATGAAGTCTAACTTTCAACAGGTGAAAGGGCTCACAAAAGAAGAAATTGCCACCCGTAGTGATCTGGTGGCTGCCTTACCTGATAGAATACAATCAATACCAGATGGCAGCTCAACTGCAAAGAAAAATGGAACTTGGGGAGCCTCAGGATCCCGCACCGGAGGAGCCATTAAATTTGACTCTACTGCTGGTCAGTGACCTTCTTCTGTTTTCTCATCGATATCTGCTCTGTAACAATCCACGCTATTTTTTAGCTTGTAGATGGAAAATTTTGGCCATATTGATTTTGACTCGGATTTGAAAATTGTGATCCTTCATAGTTCTGGAAAAGCCACATAATCAATCCTCATAACTTTTGAACATGTTCTTTCATGTTCAACTGAGCCTGAATGCAAAGTTTTTTGGGCAATAAATGTTGGACCTGGTTTTGTCATGGCATTAGTTGTGAGACCATGTTTCTGCTCTTCCTTTTGAACTGATTTTTACCCCTTTGTTTTAATCACTGGCTGACCATTCTGCCTCATATCTATCACTTAAAACATACAGATGGTAACTTCGACAATGAGTATTTTAAGGGGACAGAAGAGTCAAATCAGTTTTGTCAGGAATATGAGATGCGCAAAATGAAACAGGTAGATTCACTAAGCCATTTTTCTTCTTTACTCCTGTTTCTTTTCTGCCTATTCAGCCTTTGGAGATGAATTTTCTCAGGATGAAGGTTTGGATGTCATTGGTGAAGGGCTTGAAACTCTGAAGAACATGGCATCTGATATGAATGAGGTTCCCTGCTGTGCTTCATTTCTTGTTATAGATTATGATAGGTTTCAGATAATTGACTTAAAAGTTTTGATCACCAGGAACTGGACAGGCAAGTTCCGTTGATGGACGAAATGGATGACAAGGTCCGTTATCTGGCAGCTATTTTTTTTTTGCAAATTCATCTGGACAATGTCTGGAAAAACTTATTTTGTGATATACAATGTTGAACTCAGGTGGATAGAGCCAATGCGGATTTGAAGAACACCAACGTTAGACTAAAGGAGACTGTTCTTCAGGTAATATCCATCGCAAAATTCTTTGCATTGCTAACTAATCTATGCTATTAGGTAACTTCAGATTTCTTATTTCTCCATTGACTTGCTACCAGATGAGGTCCAGTCGCAATTTCTGCATCGATATCATCCTTCTCTGTGTCATCCTCGGTATTGCAGCATACCTTTACAAGTAAGTAATTCTCATTTCTAACGAAATTCAATTTCGTTACCATCATGATCAAATGATGGTAGGTCCTGAACAATTTCTTACACACTAGTGATTATCACCTTGGGGATTGACTGACCACTGAATGGAGACATAACATTGTTGTTATCACCATGCTGACACTCTTAGTTCGATTCTATTGCAGTGCAGGATTCTTTATATCGTGATCGTGTATTGAACATCTTGCTTTCTCTACTTGTGATGCAGCGTGCTAAAAAAGTGAGGGGGAGTCCTGTCTTTTCCATGGACTAGCCCATTTCGTGGTCCTGTCCGATGATTCTACATATTAGTTCTCCAGAGTCAAGATTTTAAGATGTGTGCTTGAGCCATTAGTGTTGTTTATCTCCGTATTCTTGTTATATGGTGCTCTGTGCAGAACTTGATCCTTGCCTAGCAACGCTTGAAGAATGAATACTGCACGTGGTGAGCACGGAAAATGCTTCATCTGCTGTATATTTGGGAGTAAAATTTCGTAAGAAGAGTACAATGTCATTATTTGCGAACCATGTAAACATGCTTATGTATATTCCATCAGGTTTTCTCTCGATCTCTCCACCTTTAGGTTGAATAAGTCTTGGTCTGAAGAGCAATGCTGTTAGAGTACATTTCACGTGATCAGAGTATGTTGAATAAGTCTCGTTCCATCACTGTCTCCCTACAGATACAACAGCTGTCAGGTGGGATTCAGCCAACGAATTTGTGCACGTTGTGTCCAGTACCCAACACAAACACTGGCCCTTTTTCGAAGTAAGAATTCTACATAGACCTCTGCATAACTCAGCGCTAACTTTGAAATTCTACATAAACCTCCCTTCGAAATAAAAGCACGTGCAACCGTGACACCATACAGTAAATTTGGTTTTGAATTATTTGATGCTATTTTAAATTATTTGGCGCTTATTAGTTTAAATTTAAACTAATACATGTCAAATATTTTAAAACGGTGGGAGTACTTATTCAGTTTCAGCATAAGTTCAGGGTCGCCACGGCGGCCACAGGTCGTCTCTCCCTGCCCATCCCTCGTGTCCTCGGCTGCCCGCCCGCTCGCTCCTCTCCGAACCTCGGGGCCAAGGCATTTCCCGCCAACCCAATTCCGCTTCCCGCCGCGAACCCTCCCACCTCCCGCATCCGACCGCATTAAACACGCCCCAAAGGCCGCGCGCGCTTCGGCAGTTCGCGACCCCTCGGCCCGAGACCCCGGCCGCCTTCGTCCTTCATCTTTCTCCGCTCGAGTCGGCACGGCTGCCGGTGGCGGCGATGAGCGCGGTGAACATCACAAACGTGGCGGTGCTGGACAACCCCACCGCCTTCGTCAACCCCTTCCAGTTCGAGATCTCCTACGAGTGCCTCGTGCCCCTCGACGACGGTAGGTGCCGTGCCTCGACTCCCCAGCTCGGCCCCTCTTTGACGCGTGGGCGGCGGGCTAGGGTTTCGTTAGGTCGTTTCGGATTGGGGGAACCGGCCGGCCGAGGGCGCTTTGTATTTCGCTGCCTCTACAGTCCGGGATAGGGGGGGAATGCGTGGGAGTCGACAGCCGCAGCATCGGTTGCATATCCTATCCGCAGCCGCATAGGTTGTCTTCTCTGAACGGTAGTGTGTCCACGCACGCTTTGTTCGTGTGATGAAGGAACGCTGTGAACTCTGGTATGGCGTGCTTGTATAGGCCAGTTTGACGAATCAGAGGAACACCTCTCTTGTGGTACTAATCTTAGGATCAGCTTAACTGCTTAATGATACAAAATAAGTTCCACAATTCTAATGTAGTCTTATACTAGATGCTTTATCCTGCTTTGGGGTGCCAGGATATCGGTACACCATTATGTTCTGTGGATAAACCTATCTGTGTATCGAACTGTGGAATAATTTCTTCAGCGTCTCATGCTACACCATAACCTGCTTTTAAGACAAATTAATGCCTTCCATATGTGGAGCTTGCCTACAATGGTCATCTATTTCTAGCTAGTTGTAATTGAATGAATGGTGAATAAATATCAGTTTATCGATACCAATGATGAACCAAGACTTGTTACAGTTGTTTTTGATTGACCTTGGTGCAAAAAGCATCAAATCTTGTGCCATCAGAATTTCTAGTTTCGGAGTTTTCCTCTGAAGTTGTCTTTACTTCTTCTTGCCAGTAAGCTTATACAGTGTTCTACTTGTGCTGATAATTCTTTTTCCGAGGAGCAAAATTTGCTGATCTCCTTATGAAACAGCCGTATCCCTTGGGATACTTCTAGCTTGAAAAGCCATTTTAGTGATGTGGGTCATTATCAAGAAAAGTGTGATTCAGGAACTGGTACTTTGCTTACTCCTCTTTTGGTTCCAGATTGTTGATGATGGTACAAAGTAGCAATGCCGTGGTAGGTATTCCTTAAAATTTTAGAAATGGCCTGCTCCGACTAAGTTTGAGGTCCTTAGATTCATGGCTTTATGCAATGAAAATTGTTTAATCTGCCCCAGTTTGATCATCGTTCAGTGCTTATATTATCGGCTATTGAAACGCATTTATAGATATACATGATAATCCGCAGAAGGCTATGGCAAATGTTACAATTTGTTCTACTTGTTTATTGTTTTGTTCATGTGTTTTGAATTCATCATTTTTTTGTGGCTATTCCTGAGCAATAAGTAAAGACACACAAAACAACAATGAGTAAAGAGTTTCTTCTTTTACATTTCAGATCTGGAGTGGAAGCTTATCTACGTTGGATCAGCTGAAGATGAAAACTATGATCAGCAACTTGAGAGTGTGCTAGTTGGCCCTGTCAATGTTGGGACCTACCGTTTTGTGCTTCAGGTAATCTATGTTTCATTACTGCTAAAACTAACCAACTTATATTCTGAAATGTTGATGATGCATGCCAATTCCTGAAACTAAAAACACATTTGTTTGCCTTGTGAATTTCTTTTATCCTGTGTTAATTCTTGTCTTGCTTCTGCCAACTGGAAAATGATGTGTCATTTTAATGCAGGCTGACCCACCAGATCCTTCAAAGATAGGCGAGGAAGACATAATTGGTGTGACAGTGCTGCTGCTGACATGCTCCTACATGGGGCAAGAGTTCATGAGGGTAGGTTACTACGTGAACAATGACTACGATGATGAGCAGCTGAGAGAAGAGCCTCCAGCAAAGGTACTAGTCGACAGGGTGCAGAGAAATATTTTGGCAGACAAGCCCCGCGTCACCAAGTTTCCTATCAACTTCCATCCTGAACCCAGCACAAGCGCAGGACAGCAGCAGCAGCAGCAAGAACTACAGACGGCTTCGCCAGAAAACCACACCGTGGAGGGAAACAAGCCTGAGGCTGACCAATGATCAGAGTTGGCGTGCTAATATTTTGATGCGCATGCCTCTTTCACGATGCACTGTAATATGACAGCACGACTTAATGGTTCTGCATTATCCTAGGTACCTCTGGTTCTAGCATCCGTTTAAAACTGTTTGTTCTGTAACTTGCAAATGCTGGGTACTTGAGTATTTCAGCCTATTGTGTTTCAATTTCTGTATGGATCCTTAGAGTAGTGTTTCACCCTGAACTACTTACTGGTTGGTCCAACTTTTTGCCTTTTTAGTATAGCTTCTAACTGGAATCCTTTTGTCACTTTGTGCAAGTATGGTGTAGTGATTTGTGATTGTAAGTAGGGGTGGTAATTTGTGATTGTAAGTTACGGTTTATAACTTTCCATGGATCCTATTCTATGAATCTGATCATAGAAAAGGCATTCCGGATTGCATTGCTAATTTACCTTCACTTGCTTCATTTGGATGCAAGGCAAAGCTGGCTGCCTGCAAGATCCAGAAAGTGAGCAGCCTGTTTGATTGAATGCAGCCGAGCCGAGCTAAGTAAGGAGGTAAACCAGCACAAACTGAAACTTTTTGCCTTTTGGAACTCGTGTTTACCTGACTAGCTAGATATCACTTCTCTGAAGCTTGAGGAAACCGGTCGGCATTCGTTTGGACTGGCATGCTCGAATGCCCTCTGTGACAACTGAGGATGCCGAGTGCAGACGACGAGCGGCCAGTTTTCGAGGGAGTCGTCCCGATGGCGAATGCCGGTGGTTGAAGACATCCTATGGTACGCCAGAGACAAAACACACCCCATCCTCTTATTATCAGTGCATCAAAACGTTGGGCCCTTTTTTTTTTACTTCTACAAAACTCAAGCCGTTGTCTCTTCCAAACTTTTATCTGTCTCACGATGTTTTAAAATCCTCTGTTTTTTGTAAGAGTAAAAAGTCTCTGTTTGAAGTGGTGGAAAGCCGAAAGCCGAGCCGAGCCGAGCCGTCCTGAGAGGTTTGGAGCTTCTGCAACTTCCGTCACCCTAGGATGTGCATGCAACCATGAGCTTCTGCCACCCTAGTATTCTCTCCGTTCTAGGTGCAGTGCAGGCGGGCACACGGATCCCCAGCCCGTCGTCTGCTCTGCGGCACACGGATTGGCGAGTTGACGTGACGCGAAAAAAAAGGAGAAGGAGGAGGAGGAAGAAAGAGGTGCGCAGAAAAAAAAAAGGGCGCGGAATCATCCTAGCAACTGCCTTGCTGACGAGAAGCGTACAACATCCCGCGGCAGCGTTCCTGCCCTGCCCGCGCCTCGACGACGTGCTTCGTGGGTCTCGCCTTTTCGAGCCCCCGGCCCGGATCACGCGGGCAGGTGCGGCTCCAGCGCGGAAAAGCTTTGGTTGTCTGGAACTTTTTTTTTCGCTTTTGCCCGAAAACAGCTACTCTATCCTCTTCTTCTGTAAAGCCACGCATCTCTGAGGCTGGTCGCAGCCGGTAAAGCGCCGGCCACCTAAATATAGCGTCCAGACTGACTCAGTCGAATGGGCTGTAGCGGGAGACGGCAAAACGCCCGCTAAACTAGAGGCCCTACGGTAACAGGCGCTCAGTCTTCGACAGCATCCTTCCCGAGGTCACGGCAGTTACCTCCCGCGCCACTTGTCGTTGGTGGAGGTCTTGCAGCAGACATGGAAGAAGTACAAAGGAAGCAGCTAGCTAGACGTGCTAGACCAACGGGAAGAACGGGAAAAGTGAAAAAGCTAGAGGAAAAGTTGTAAGAAAATAAAATAAATGAAATGAAATGTATTTGGTGATTTTTTGTAAATTGTAAATGTGATATTAGTGAAATACAAATAGGTGTCTGATATAATATAAATTGTAAAGTAATTGTATGATGTAATATAAAATATGAGGTAGTTGATATAGAGGTTCGATTTAGAGGCTCACGAGTGTAGAGAAGTAAACTGTAAAGCTGAGAATCACTGTAAAACGCTTTGAATATTCTTTTAGAGATCTCATATAAAGTTGCATGAGTGCGATCAGTCAACATCGGCTGGTGTAGTACGAATTGCTGCATGTGATCATGAGGCATTGGTCGCATGGGTGCAGCATGTTTTCACGAGGCATGGTAGCACGTAGTAAAAAATGCATGCAGGAGCAGCAGCCGGGTAGCGTTGTACGAGTGAGTCGAGCACATGTCTTGCTGTATCAACACGGGGATTGGCAAGTCCCGGAGCGGCGCGGCCTCTCCGGCGAGACTTGGCGCGCCGTCCTGTCCTGTCCTGTTCAGTTCAGAATGGCGCACGGCCTGACCGTGACCGATGCTCCGGGCTCGCGAGTCCCGGCGTCCTTGGCCGTTCGTCTTGGCCCTGTCCGTCCGCTGTCCAGCACTCGGATCGGAGCAAACCGGCACCAGAACGGATGAGGTGAATGGGAGCGTACCGCCACCGAAGCGCGCACCCCCAGATGTTCTTTTTTTTTTCTTTTTTCTTTTCAAGGGAACAGCATGACTGGTCTTGCATGATACACGGGGGCGAATTCCAAGACCAGCGAGCCCGGTTAGTATATTGAAGAGACGCGTCAGTCTTAATTACAGACATGAACGATGTTTTCCCTGGCGAGGGAGATTTGCAGACTAATATGAATGAATCCCAGGTGGTTAGTTCCTCCCTCCCCTCCTCCTGCACGCGGCAACAGACAGATTAAGCTCCGGGCATGCCGACAGAGACACCACGTATGCATGTGATGCAATTAAAGAAAGAGCTGTGCAAAAATCTAATATCTACTCTCTCCGTTTCGAGATATTTGATGTCAGATAGTTTAAAATTAAACTAACTAATACTAAATATTTTGAAACGGGATGAGTATTTCGATCATCAGGTGGAGTACACATCAGAATATGGAACTATGTTTGATATACTACTTCCTCTGTTTTTAGATATTAAACGTTAGTACAGACTGTTTAATTTAAAATTAAACTAAGAACCTTGTCGTAACGTTAAATAAAACTTTATCCTAACATCAAATAAAATAGAACAGAATCACTATACTGTTTAATCCATGCCGGATGGGAAACAAAATCCGTATCGTTTTCATATGGAACCCCGTTTGCTGACAGCGCGAGCCCGTCCTCGTTAAAAAGCCCGCCGACGCCGCCGTTCGCGCGGCGCCCAAACACGCGCGAGTCGCATACACCAACACGACTCCTTGAGAGAGAAGAAGACGAGTTGGAAAGAGAGAGAGGGAGAGAGAGAGAGACGAGTCGACGACGCCGGCGGCCGCCGCCATGGAGGACAGCGAGCCGCTACTGCCGCGGCGAGTCGTAGCGGCACGGGACGGCCGGGGGGCAGAGGACAACAAGCACCGCGGCGCCGGCGCGAGGGGGTGGTGGAGGGAGCTGGCGCGTGAGGGCGGCAAGGTCGGGCGCGTGGCGCTGCCGATGGCCGCGGTGAGCCTGTCGCAGTGCGCGGTGCAGGTGACGTCCAACATGATGGTCGGCCACCTCCCCGGCGTGCTCCCGCTCTCCGCCTCCGCCATCGCCACCTCCCTCGCCACCGTCTCGGGCTTCAGCCTCCTCGTACGTTCCTGCTTAGGTTTCACGTTGCGCGGTCGTGTTTGCTACGGACAACTGGTATAATTTCAAGTAAGAATTTGTTAGAAAAGTCCATTCCCTTTAAGTTGATCACCATTCAGTGTATTAAGTCAAATTGAATTTGACTACTATTGAGCGTGTACGTACGTACAAATTCATATTCCTTTTTCTTTTTGGAACCGTAGTATTCCTCAAGTAACTGAAGTATTGTACTTGTAAAACAGATTGGAATGGCAAGTGGATTGGAAACTCTATGCGGCCAAGCTTATGGGGCGAAACAGTATGACAAGTTGGGGCTGCAAACCTATAGAGCCATAGTCACGCTCATAGTTGTGAGCATCCCAATCTCACTACTGTGGTTATTCATAGGCAGGCTACTGATCCTCATAGGACAAGATCCCTTGATATCAAGGGAGGCGGGGAGGTACATAGCCTGGTTGATTCCAGGGCTCTTGGCGTATGCAGTTAGCCAGCCTCTCACAAAGTTTCTGCAGTCTCAGAGTCTGATAATTCCTATGCTTTTGTCCTCCATAGCGACATTGCTGTTGCACGTTCCTGTCTGTTGGTTGTTGGTGTTCAAGACAAGCCTGGGGTTTATTGGAGCTTCTTTAGCAATAAGCTTATCGTATTGGCTGAACGTGATCATGCTTTCTGCGTATATCCGATACTCGAGTGCTTGTAAGGGGACACGCTCGCCTCCTACAGTTGAGGCCTTCAAAGGAGTCGGTGTTTTCTTGCGCCTGGCTCTGCCATCTGCACTAATGTTATGGTAAGTATAGTCATGTGCTTCGGAGTCTCCATATCTTGTGCGTTATTTTCCATATTGGGCTAATGAATTCTCTTATAAAACCTTCTAGTTTCGAATGGTGGTCCTTTGAGATTCTTATTCTTGTCTCTGGACTTTTGCCCAACCCAGAGCTGCAAACCTCAGTTCTCTCAATTTGGTAAGAATTTTCACATGTACAGTTACATCACTAGCAACATATTACACTTTCTCTAAGAGTATTTGCATACTTTATCTTGACCAGCCTCACGAATATCACGTTAATGTATACTATACCTTATGGCTTTGGAGCGGCAGCAAGGTATGAACAAGATTATGTACTTCTTGATGCTACTCTCTTTTTCGTGCAGGATAATTATTTTATGGTAGCTTTGCGTTTGATTTGCGATGAACAGCACTCGAGTAGCTAATGAATTGGGCGCTGGCAACCCTGAAGGAGCTCGATCAGCTGTTAGAGTTGTCATGACTATTGCAGCGCTGGAGGCAGGTATCGTTACATGTTCATTATTAGCATCACAACACATCGTGGGCTATGCATATAGCAGCAATAAGGAGGTGGTCGATTATGTCAATGCGATGGTCCCCTTTGTGTGCGTCTCGGTTGCTGCTGATAGCCTTCAAGGTGTTCTTTCAGGTTACATTCTCTTGGCCTTATTATTAAGCTGTTAATCTACCTCTCCTTTCAAAATGGTGAAGCAAGAAATTTAGATTCTTTTAAATGGAAATCGAAGGACATCTTTTGATTATACTCATGAAATTAACATATGAATTGTATGTTCTATAAGTGTCACCGGTCATTACACAAAGAACAATGTCTTTCACCTCTTAGTAATACCAAATAATACTTAGTTTGATTGGGAAAATTCAATCTGTTTGTTCTTCTGGATACTGGTAACAAGCTGTCAGGTGGCAAGTGGCTATAGTTTTGTCAGTCACGCCAATGTCGTAGGGACATATCAGGTAACACGATTCTCCTTGTTTATCCTCTCTTCCACGATACTAATGCCACTTTGTGTTGTGGAAGCAAATTTTGTTACTTCGGGGTTTTGTTCGTTCAAATGTGCTCTTACGTGAACATGGATGCTGGTGTTTACATCAACAGACATCTAGCAGAGATGTTACTGTAAGCAGGCTCCAGATCACTAAGTATGCAAATTACACCTTTCTTTTAGCTAGTGATATTCCTGTTTGCTGCTACATATCTTCTGAAGAGTTTTAGGGCAAGCTAATAATGGCATGAACTTAAACAAAATGCATGTGTCTCTCTGACTTTTCTACCGCTGTATGATTGATAACTCTGAATTGCTATTAAGAAGTATCCTGTCTTCTCATGTTATCTTTCTCTTCCTGTGTGCTAAATGCTAACACACTTTTTTTTTCTCTGATCAGGTATTGCCCGAGGATGTGGGTGGCAGCACTTTGGCGCCTATGTGAACCTCTGTTCCTTCTATCTGGTAGGGATCCCAGTGGCACTCTTCCTCGGATTTGTTCTGAAGATGGAAGGAAAAGGGCTGTGGATGGGCATTTCCTGCGGTTCCATAGTGCAGTTCTTACTCCTCGCCATGATAACATTCTTCAGCAACTGGCAAAAGATGGTTCGTTCCCTCCCCAATTCTGTAAAAATTTTCAAACCGATGTTGGTCACGCAAAGAATCGAGTTGTAGCCCACACTGACACTGATCTGTTGCTTCCTCTGCAGTCTGATAAAGCGAGGGAAAGAGTTTTCAGCGAAGAGCTGTCAGACAAGGAAGCTTTGGAAACGGATGGATTGGATTTAGTCTAGTTCTGGCATGCATCTACTAATCTCTTGGCCTGAATACGAAGAAGCAGTTGTTTGTATATTATAGTACAGATTAATCCTTTCGATGTCGAGCACATGAACTGTGGCTGGGTTCGCAAGGATCACGGGTCACGGATCACCTTTCTCTGGTGTGTATGTGGGAAGTGCATGTGAGTATGCGCGTTGTAATTTTTAGTTTGCAAAACAGCAGGAAGAAAAAAAATAAACCTCAGTACGTGTGTTTTCCCATACTTTTTTTGAATCAAAATTAATTCTGGGCGTGACTATCAAGTGCTGGAAACCAATTTTTAAGCAAAAAACTAAGTTATTTTGAACAACATTCTATTCTTTTTTGTTTATCGAGTAAAATGAATAGTGACTGGGAAATAAGTTGCTTTACATGAAAAGTAACTAATCAATTTCTTTTCTATTCATAAAAAATGTCGACCTATCTTTTTGCTAATTTTAACTTTTAGCTGCATCAGTGTCGAACTTGCAAGTTTGACAAAGGGTATTCTGAGGGGCAAACTAAAAATAACGGTGGCAGTACTGTCTTTAGTTAGCGTCGAATGTCGAATGCATATAATGTAACGAGTTTTCAATTAGATCATACAAAAAATCTAGGGATTCCAAGCATAGGTAAACAAAAGGCATGGTTTGGTACATTCGGCTACACTGAAGGCTCGCGCTGTCACGTGCGGCGGGTGAAGAAGAAGGGTAGAGGAGGCGCGCGACGAGTCGACATATATGGAGGAGAGCGTGCGGCTTTTCTGCCGCGGCAAGTGATACCGTCTCCCGCTTCAGTCTTCTAGTGAGCGTCACGTTGCCCATTCGTGTCCGCTCCCAGCCAAGGAGCACTTCCCATCCTCCTCCCGTCCTCCGTGTTTAGAAACTGGGCATTTACATGTTCACATACCGTCCAGTCCAGATCTGCATCAGCTTCCATGATTTTTGTAAGAAAGTTCAAAGTTTGTCTCATTCAGCCTCTCAACATACCGCTGTTGAATGGTGATTATCAAGGCTGAAATAATTCATATCCAGCCGATAAATTGGTATACGATACAGGCTTGCTGAAATAAAATCATCTAAAAATCATCCATGCCACTATTCAAGGAAAGAGTTGCAGTACTACGAGCTTTGCTAAAATACAGGCACGTTGAAATGATTCGTAACCAACAGATCGGCATGCACGCTGAAGGTCACTAAAGTCCATTAATTACTTGTAGAAAATTGAGTACAGTATAGACACAGGTACGTGCGACATCAGGAAGAAAAATCAACAGCTACTTTTGTCTCCGGGCTGTAGCTCCACGTCCATCAGAAGATGTGCACAATGTCATAAGCAAACCTGTTTCTCGTCAAGGATGAACTCAAAGCAGAAAATGGACTCACATTGCACCGGTTCAAAACGGAAGGGGAGCAACAAACACGGCTTGCAAGTAGGGAATGCAAGCTTTGCTTTTTATGACTGTCTAAAAGGGGCATTACCCAGTGCTGAACGCTCCCACACGTTGTGGGGTCTGGGGAAGGAAATTTCTAGGCAGCCTTCCACTTGCTTATTGTGCAAGGAGGCTGATTCGAACCCAGGACCTCCAGGACACAAGTGGAGAGACTCTACCACTGCGCCAGGCTTGCCCTTCTTTTTATGACTGTCTCAATTTTTTTTTCTTTCATTTTTTTTCCAGTTAGACGATGTCTAAGAGAAGAAAAAGGCACAACACGGAACATACTATTTAGCATGGCATAAAAAAAAGAGAAGAAACATGGATGCAATAAGCCACAAGAACACGCTTCCCCGTTAGGTTTTAGTGGAAAACAGATAAATGAGTTTGCAGCAATAAACATCATTTTAAAAAAGGAAACACAAACATAAAAAATATTCCTTGGTGTGATGCATTTTCATCCAAGAAATTTAAAATATTTCAGCCAGCCTAATAAGAACATAAAGAAGAAGAATTGTGTTTGAAAAAGGTATGGCACTAATTATGAAAGGATACGTCCAGAACAGCACGAAGGACTGCAAAAAAAAAACAGCACTTTATTGAACAAGTCGAACTCAGCAACAATCAATTTTTTGATTGGATAATGCATGTAACGACAAGGTAGAGAATAGATCTTATGCAGCAATATCATGCATACTAATTTCTAGCTTCAGGACATTCAACGAATACTAATTCTGTAGATAAGTGTTCTTACAATAACAATTCACATATGACACCAAATAAAATTCTTGTTTCCTCAGAACGTGAATTAGAGTGTTATGTTTCAATGTATAAACAGCAAATGAAGGACAATGTTAGCTATCTGACATGACTGAAGGTTGCAAATTATAGTCCAGAAAATATAGACAACAGCAAGGCAGAAAAAAAAACGTTCTTACCATAAGGCCACCGAAAACTCCTTCAACTGAAATCCTGCTCCAACTATCAAAGTACGTTTGGACTGAAAACTTTGACTTGGCCAATAGCCCAATAGACGCAGCCATCATTATAACAAAGTAGAAGACAAATCCCATAAGGCCTGTGAATCCCCAGATTCCAGCAACAACTCCCCCAATAATCGACAAGAAGGTTCGACTGTGAAGTGAAAAGAAAAAGTCAGGCAAACCATCTAGGCTTGAATAGGACTCCATTATCTTGAATTGGAAGGTCTTATCCAAAGAATTTAAACAAGAGATTATTGAGCATATTATCACACACAAAACAATCTTAGTAACTTTGACTCGGTGCCTGAAGCCTGTTGCCACAATATAGCGCGGGCTCCACGATTCATCCTACTCCTACTTAATTGCAAAATGTATCTGCACAACCATGTAACTACACATACAGCAGTACGTTGTCGTAAAGAATTCCTTAGCATATTCGAAGAAACCTCGAGTAGATCAAGAACCACTGTTTGTGGAATGATAAGCCTCAAATCTTATTATCATTAGGCATCGTGGAAATTCAGTGTGATCTATGGGTAACGCTGAACCTAAAGAAAGTCTCCTCTCTGGTCAAAACATAAAGAGATGTCGCTATTAATCCAGATCAAACAAAGATCAAGGCTACGGGAAGGGGACCGGGCAGGAGTAGAAGAGAAGACGGAGACCTGTAGTGGACGGACTTGACGTTGCTGGTGAGGTTCTCCGCCTGGAGGACCGGGACGTCGTCGCCGCCGGCCGTCGCCATCGCCTGGTGACGGCGCGAGATCTGCGGCCGCGATTCGGTTCAGGCGGCTCGACTCTCCGCGGGGATGTTTGTTGATGCGTATCTTGCACGCCCACCCTCCCTCGCCCGTATCTCTGGCGGCCAGATCTTAGCGACTTAGCCAGTAAATCATGAGGTGCAAATTGCAATTCTTGCAGCAGTAAAGAAAAACAGTCGTGGCTGCCCGGATCGGATTGATTCTTCAGTGGCCACTGGCCATGCATCCCTCGAATTCGTTGGAGTGGTGACGTTGATGTCGCTGCTGCTGATGCTGCTGACAGCTTCTGGTGCTGAGAAACCACACGAATTCAAGATCGATTAGTTACGGTTAATTCACCACACAAGAGGACCAAGACCCAGTATCCTGCGATCGAACTGAACCTCTCGAGCAGCCACGATACATCGGGTGGTGGCACCGAAACGGGTGCGTCACAAGCCACACGGTACACGAAGATGACTTGCTCGATCGAGGTAGAAGAAGCACACGGGCACGGAGGAACAGATCTGACGGTGACGAGTCCGTGTGAGTGTGAGTTCACGTGCACGAATCTTGATGCCACTCGCACGGCTCACGCATTTCGAAACCAAGAGGCCCGAGCCCTAACCAAATACACTCTTCCACCGCCGGCGGCGCCGCCTCCTGTCCCCGTCGCCCACCCCGCGGCCGCGGCGCTCTGTTCTTCTTCTTCCTCTTCCTCTTCCCAGCCCCGACGCGCCGCGCCGCCATGCCGAAGAGAGCAGGAGGAGCGAAGAAGAAAGCGGCAGGAGGCGGCGAGCTGTCCCGCCTCCTGGAGACGCATCTCCTGACCATCGACGACACCTTCCAGGTCAGGCCCAACAGACCAGCGTCTCGTCACGGCTCCTCCGATCCCACTTCGGAAACCTCTCTGCGGCAGCTGGACGTTTGTTTTCTCCGTGATTTTCTCAGATGATGGCGGAGGCGGCTCCGGGGGATGGCTTGGAGCGGACGGACTGGTCTGAGGTCGTTAAGCTCGGTGACCAGGTCTCCAGGCAGGCCACTGTTGGTAAGCGTAGAATGAAACGATTCCTGGACTTTCATGTGATTAGGGGTTTGAGCCATGTATATATAGCTGAACCATGTAATGCATGAAGCAGAGTTATGTCATCTGGATATTACAATTTGTTCGTGCTGGTATTCGTAATAATATATCCACTATCCAGTCTCTGCGGTTGTGATAGTCGTAGTTGTTTCACCGATGATGTGATTTTGCTTTGGTGGCTGATGGTATTTTGCCACAGCTGGGATGCTATGGAGCGGAGACTTGCCTGATGTAGCAACGCTGAAGGAGAACATTGATGCATACTTCAACATCCTACAAGGTTTCCTTTTGGTTTGCCACGGGAACATGGTTGGTGCTGGGCCTACTCTTCGCAAGTCTATATCTAGCTCTGCAAAGAACGTGGTGGAGTCTAGCTTCTCATTGTTCAAGCAAGCTGTTTCTTCTTACGGTATGTAGAAGTCCTACCAAATCTTATCATAAAATGTTGACATTTGTATAGAGCAATACCTCCCTATAGTCTCTACTGTTTTTTAGATGTAAAGAAGTTTGTTAGAATTTAATAGAGCAATGTTGATGACAAAGAAATCGGATGACCAGAACTGCTCATTTAAATTCCATATATATAATTTAGTTGAAGCAATGTTGAAAGCAATGATAAACAAATAGACCGAATTAGACAGTATACATTAAAAAAAACTGTGAAAGAACAATGAGCATGTAGTCTAGCACAATCACAAGCCTTTGAGCCTTACAATTCGATTTTCTATTTTTCTAGCCCCTTTGGATATTCGAAGCTGGTCTAATACTTCTTTTTTTTCTTGATTTGGTGCAGAATCTCGCAGCCCTGACCGGAAGACAATTATACCTCAGGTCACAGGAACTGTCTTGGAAGCATGTGTTGCTCTCAAGAAGGTGCCTACAACCAACTGTACCGCCATAGGACGTGCCATGACCCAGGTAGGCGTGTATCTAAAGGATGTCCTCCGAGAGATGAATGAACTCCCTATTGGCGATTCAAGTGATAGCAGAGCTGGAACGTCCTCCTCCAACGGTATCACTGATGCTGCGAGTTGTTCTGATAGAGATGAGGTCTCATTTGATCTTGACCTGGACGATGATTTCAGTGAAGAGGAGATTGCTGTTGCCAAGATGGTTATCACTGTTGTTTCCGACTCACTCGTTGTAGTGAAAGAGACAATTCGTTTCATTACTAGTTTGCTCAAGAGCTCAGGAAACCAAACCGGGGTGATTGAGGATAAGGTCGATACAATGGAAAAGTTGCTGGTCTGTTGCAGGGAGATTGCCGACCAGGTTAACGACCTCGGGGCTGCCGTGTATCCACCACAAGACACATCTGACATGAAGCTCGCTGTGAAGAGACTGTATGATGGCGTCAATGGGATGCGCAAGGAAATAGGGCACCTTGGTGGGTCACCTGCAGGTGCCTCTGCTGCCCTTGAAGGACTCGAGAATCGCCTCGGGTCTCTGGAGGCCGAGTTAGCGGATGACGTGGTGAATGAGGTGGAGAATCTTACTGTTAGCTCGTCCTGATTGTTAGAAAAAAAAATGTTCAGAACTGTCGTAGCAATGTTACAATCTCTGTTCTGATTTAGGCGAAGGGGAGAACCCCGTGTTGTTTAAGTCAGCATGCATTATTTGTGCCCTTACGTCTTTTGTCTGTTGATAATGCCAATAGTACGATTGCCCTCTGTTAAGTTTCACCGAGCGTACAAAGTCACTTGGGAGTCCAACCAATAATCTACCATACGGGAAATACACCTCAGTGAACGGTTGTTGAAAAATTCTTCATAACTTAACTTTCGAATATTTGGAACGGATTTATTAGGGGGGGGCTGTTATAAAGGAGGGCACCCTAATCTTAGATTAGCATGTGCTGCCAATCGTGGCGAGCACACGGTATTCTTTAGTGAAATGCGAAAGAATAGTTCGCTCCGTGCTCACTCACCACCCTCCTTCTCATTTAGTGCTCCGCGACGCGGTAATAATATTAACCACTTAAGCCCGTTTTCTGTTGCCGGTGGGCTCTGTTTTCACCACCCGTAACTGGGCCGCTCCAGCGATGGATGCATCTGGCAGAGTCCGGCCCATGAAACGACGACTCGTCTCGGCGAAGCGTGCAAGCGCCGGCTGCCTGCCGTTGGTTTCCTCTCCTGGCGATTCGCGAGCCACCGGCATTGGCTTCGGGCGGGCCGGCGGGCGGGCAGCTACGGTACGGGGCTCTGCTTTGCCCTCCCGGCGCGGGCAAAGAGAGAGAGAGAGAGAGAGGGGACGTGCGCTCTGGTCCATTTCTCCCTGCACCGAGGTCAAGCTAGAGCACACATGCTGCATTGTACGTCCAGCATGCAGTTCAGTAATCAGCATGCTGCTGCATTGCTGCTCCATATACGTAAAAGCTAATAAATAATATATATAAAACAACACACACAGTCCATCCAGTTCGGTTTTACCATCTCGTTTACCGCCACCAACATGTCTCGAAAAGCCGAGCAAGTGCGTTCTGCGTTCCCCACACATACATGTTTCCCATTCTCTACGCTCCCATAAGGTCACGGCCAGCATTGTTAAACCCATTCATTTCCTCCTCCTCCTCCATCCTTGCAGTTGCAGCCACACGAGTCGCAGTGTGAGAGGCTTTGTATATGTGCACCGCTCTTTCTTCAGCGTCCTGCTTCCTCCGCTGTCTGTGTGTCTGTCTGTCTCTCTCTCTCTCTCTCTCACTCTCGCTTAAGCTTCCCTCGCACTAGGCTCGCGCGCGCCTTGGAGGGAGAGGCAGCTAGCTTAAGCTTAATTAGCCTTCTTCTTGCTGTCCGAATGGCGGAGTTCAGGAGAGGAGCTCGAGAGGTAGTAGTGCATGCCTTGCCGACGCGTGGTGGCGGAGGACGATGAGAGCGGGCGTGAAAGGAATGGCCGGCCGCCGCGCGCGCAGGCGCAGGTAGGATCGGAGGAGCGCACGTACGCGTTTGGCTAGCTCCCAGTACTGCCGGCCGGCTAGACCACCTCTCTCTCCGTTTTGCTCCATGCATGCATATGAGCGGAGCAGGAGGAGGAGGACGACGCGGGTGGTGTGTGTGAGCTAAAAGCGGGGAATCGATCGAGGCTTCATGGTCCGAGATATATAGATACACATATCTTAATTAGGTATCTTAAACTGCCAGGTACTTACTATAGTAAGTACCTGGCAGTTTAAGATACCTAATTAAGATATGTTAAACTGCCGACGCTGGGTGGTTGGCTGGGTGGTGGGGGTGGTACACCTGGATAAAACCACATTGCCCATGGCGAGGAATGGAGCTTCCTGTAGATGACAACCACAGAGCGCTATTTGCTTCAGCTACAAAGGTTATAGTCAACAATGGGCAATTGGCAAGTTTTTGGTGGTCTAGTTGGCTGGATGGTCTTGCACCGGTCACCATGTACCCCGAACTTTACCGACATAGCAGGGGGAAGGCGGTCTCTATCGCGGAGGGACTACTCAATGGCCGCTGGATTAGAGACTTGCAACCAATGCTGACCACACACCTCATAATGCAATATGTCTATCTCTGGTCTATCATCGACGCCTTGGATCCACACATCACATCCTCGACTCCAGATGAAATCAGATGGCTTCACTCTGCTTCGGGTCAGTACACTTCAAAGTCTGCTTATAGTCTTCAATTCGAGGGCACAATTAGGTCACCACTACCTACCCTGGTCTGGAAGGTTTGGGCCCCTCCGAAATGCAAGTTATTTGTCTGGCTCATCTCACAAAATCGTGTTTGGACCTCCGATCGCCTTCAGCGCCGAGGATGGATGAACAACTATTTCTATCCGCTATGCCTTCGAAATTTAGAAACTGCACTACATCTATTTGTTGAATGTCCGGTCACTCGACAAGTGTGGGAAGCGATCAGCGCCTGGATCAATGACCCGCGCTTGCAGCCGGTACAATGGAAGGACACAACCTCTATGGAAGATTGGCTCTACAACTTGCTCGATCTCTCGAGCAATCCCAGAGCCCAAGGCCTCCGTTCACTTATCATTGTTGTTCTCTGGGTTGTCTGGAAGGAGCGGAATAACAGGATTTTTCATAATCTGGAGAACTCGACACAAGCCATTATTATCACAATCAAGGATGAAGTCACCTTTTGGTGTGCTGCAGGGGCCAAGAAACTGGCAACATTGACCTCTGCTGGAAACTAACTCAGTACCTGTTATATTGCACTAGTTTTTCTTCCGTTGGTTCTACTACATTGCTGTACCACTTGTGCATGTACCTAAACTTTCTTTTCGCCTTATAATATAATCCGGCCATGCCGTGTTTCGAAAAAAATTTCTGCTTCTTCCTGCTATTTCGAGAGGGTTGCTGCGAGTGGGGTGCTCTTTGGCTAGCTAGAGGTGCTGTTGCAGCTGTGTCAAGAGGATCTCTGAAGTCTTCTCCTGAGTGATGTAGTCTTCTCCTGACTGCTGTTGCAGCTGTGTCAAGAGGATCTCTGAAGTCTTCAAGATCAGAACTGGATCTCGAAACAGGGCTCTTGGGTCGCCTCGCTTCCGCTGCGCGTGGTGTGATGGTGGCGGCCTTGGGTCGAAGACGGATAGATGGCGGCGGCAGCAGCAGCAGCAGCATGGACTTGGGCACTTGGCTAGGGCCCTGCCGTCTCCGCTGCACCACTGCACGAGTAAAAAACATAAGTAAGTAAAGACACGGAGCAGCGGCGGCTCGGATGGGACGCGGGGCGTCGGAGTAGTGACCAGCGTAGGGCAGCGCGGACAAGACATCGGTGAGATCCGGGAGATGGCATGATGCTGCCTGCCTGTCCCCGTCCGGCTGTCCCCCATCGCCCGTCCGCGCGACGGGACGGGGACGAGAGAGAGAGAGAGAGAGAGAGACTGCGCTGCGATGAGGCCACCGCGCGAGCTCTGTCATTGCCGGCACGGCGCGGATGGCCTCGCCGCCTCGGCCTCAAACGTGCAGTTTACTGGTGACACGGAGTTGTATGACGTAAACAATACCAAGCAAACAGGCTAGAAATAGGAATTATTTGTTAATTTTTTTGTCACAACCAAGCAAGTCGTTGTAGTATAGTGGTGAGTATTCCCGCCTGTCATGTCACGCGGGTGACCCGGGTTCGATCCCCGGCAACGGCGTAGACATTTTTTAATCGCCGTTTGGCTCGATGGTCCGAATAGGATACTAAATAAATGGGCTGGGCCGTCTCCCCTTCTCCTCTCCAAGCAATCGCACTAGGTCCAACGATACAACGCGCACCCCCCCCCCCGCCGTATTTTCCCTTTGTTTTGGCAAATGCACCCGCTACAAAAGTGATTGAAATTCGAAGTGCCTATAAGAGTGGCCTAATTGAACAACAACAACAACGTGGACCTTCACACCCATGCCTGAACATGCTCCGGACGCCCGACCCCGCCGCCTGCTCTCCGGCACCGGCACGACAGCCACCCCCCTGCCCTGCCATCCGACGGCCGCGATCTCTCCGCCCGTGACCGACCACGCCTTTCCAATTAAAAGCGGCCGCTTGCTTCTCGTCGGCCGGTCCCGTGCCCAAGGACAGGAAAGGGGTGCCCGCTTCAATCAAAGACCCTGCGTTTTCAGACATTCGCGTCCGCTGGCCGTGCCATACTCCACCTTAGGCTGCTCGCAGCGGACCACGCTACCAGCGCGGTAGCGGGCGGCTGCAGCTGAGGTTTTACGGGGAGCTTTAAATTGAAGATTTGCACAGTATTCCTCCAAATGAGGAGATGACTGTAGCTCTGGTAAAACTGAGAAAAAAAAAGAGAAAGAAAAAGAGGGGAAAAAGAGAAGGAAAAGAGAAAAAAAAAACTAAGAAGAGGAAAAGGGAGAAAAGAAAGGAAAAAAAGAGAGGGAAATGGAAAAATAAGAAGAAAAGACAGAAAAAAGGGAGTGAAAAATAAATTTGATGATTTTTATAACTTGTAATTATAGTGTTATTAATATAAAAATAATTATACAAAAAATTTAAAATATGATATGGTGTGTTATTTAATATAAATTAGGTGATAGTTGATATAAAGGGCTAATTTAGAGGTGAACGAGTGCGGATAAATAAACTGTAAAGATAGAAATCTTTTAGAGTCAACTGTAAAAAGCTAAGAATATTACTTTAGAGTTCTGATATAGAGGTTCACGAGTGCGAGCAGTCTTAGGCTGGTCGCAGCGGCGACCGCTACTCAGGTCGCGCTGCTAAACACAGCGGCTGTGCCGGTAGCGGCGGCACCGCCAGCCCGTCCTATAAAATACAGGCGTCTATAGACGGCCTGCAAATTAACAGAGCCACTGTAGCGCCGGTAAGCACCCGAAGAAGAGAAAAAAAAAGGAAAAGAGGAGGAAGAAAGGAAAGAAAAAGAAAGAAGAGAGGAAAAAAGGAAAAAAAATAGAAAGGAAAAAAGAAAGAGGAAGAAAAAAGGGTTAAAGGAAAGAAGAAGAAGAAAGAAGGAAACAAAAAAATGATGTTTTTATAAGTTTTAAAAGTAATATTAAGAATATAAATATAGTTATATGAAATAATATAAATATGAGTTAGTTGTGTTATGTAATATAAAATAGATGATAGTTAATATAGAGTTTTGATTTAGAGGTCCACGAGTGCAACGAATTGAACTGTAAAGCTGAGAATCTTTTAGAGTTAACTGTAAATGAGTAAGAATATTCCTTTAGAGATCGGATATAGAGGTGAATGAGTGCGAGCAGTCTTAATTTGTGCCGATTTGCTAATCCTTCCGCTTCATGGTATTTATCATTTTACAATTCAAAAACTTTTGTACGAGTGATCCACATGACAACATGGGCGCCCTGAGCCGTACGCCACGATGGTTGCGTAATGATCTCGTCCGTACGATGCTCCTCGTGGCAAAGAAACACAATTTTCCGCAAGAAACAACAACAGGCCCCTCTCCCCTTCCGCACCCCCCCCCCACTTCTCATCTCATCCCCCTTCTCATCACTGTCCCCTCTCTTCTCCGGTTCCCCCTCTTCCCGAGAAGCGGACGAAGCGGCGGCGCCGCGGATTTCGATCCGGTTCCCGATGCGTCGCAGGGCCGTCCCGTAGCCTCCCTACCCGGTGCTCGATCCGTCCCGCGGCGGCCACGGGCGCGGCGCCTGGGTCCGGGCGTCGAACGCGTGGCTGGAACTCCAAAATCCGAGCAGTTCGTGGTGACCTCTTTGCTTTAGCCCCAGATTGGCTGTATCCCATTCCCCACCTTCTCATCTTGGCTGAGATTTCAAGGCTACTTCGTCAAGATCTGGGTGGTCTCCTCCGATTCGGTTTTGCATACGTATGCTTGGACCGGATTCAGCTGCATTTGCCCGGATTGGGCTCACCTGTGACTGTGACGAGAATCTAATCTTGTTCGCGAATTAATCTACCGGCTGCGTGAGGACCGTTTTTTTTTCCGCTGCATTATCTCTAGCTAGAAGTTTCGTTCAGTTGCAAATCTTGGTATGATGGCGGTGAACTTTACTGTGGCCACGGTACTGGTGTGAGCAACTTTGTTGAAGATGTGGAAGCAGTTCCTCAGCAAGCTGCCCCGGAAGCCCTCGGGGGGCTCCGGGGAGTCAGGTCAGTGCACCAATGGCGACGGGATACAGCGCACGAGCAGCTGCGGAAGCACGCCCCCTGCGCCCCGGCCGGTTTCCCTCATCAGGCGTATGTCATCCGCCGTCTTCCCCTCAAGCGTCGTGGCTGGCATCGAGCCGCTGGTCTCGTTCAAGGATGTCCCGAACTCAGAGAAGCAGAGTCTGTTTGTGAGTAAGTTGAGCCTGTGCTGTGTGGTCTTTGATTTCTCGGACCCGGATAAGAGCGCAGTGGAAAAAGATATCAAGAGGCAAACGTTGCTGGATCTTATAGAGTATGTCGAATCCACCAGTTCCCGTTTCTCGGAGGCTGTGATTGCTGCATGTTCTAGGATGTGTGCCATCAACCTGTTCCGGGCGTTCCCTCCGAATTGCAGGTCTGGTTCTTCTGGTGGTGGCGAAGGTGACGAGGATGAACCGATGTTTGACCCCGCGTGGTGCCATCTGCAGCTTGTGTATGAGCTCCTACTGAAGTTTATCGGATCCTCATCCTTGGATGCAAAGGTAGGGAAGAAGCACTTTGACCACTCGTTCATTGTGAAGCTTCTCAATCTTCTTGATTCCGAGGATCCAAGAGAAAGGGATTGTTTGAAAACTATTCTGCACAGGGTTTATGGGAAGTTCATGGTACACCGTCCTTTCATCCGCAAAGCAGTGAGCAATATATTCTACCAGTTTGTGTTTGAGACTGACCGCCATAACGGGATTGCTGAGCTGCTGGAAGTGTTTGGCAGTGTCATTACTGGCTTTGCATTGCCTCTGAAGGAAGAACACAAAATGTTTCTTTGGAGGGTTCTGATTCCTTTACACAAACCAAAATCAGTTGGTCTGTATCTCCAGCAGCTGACATACTGTGTGACACAGTTTCTAGAAAAAGACCCAAAGCTTGCAAGCTCAGTGGTACTTGGTTTGTTAAGATATTGGCCAATAACAAATAGTCAGAAGGAAGTGATGTTTCTTAGTGAGATAGAAGAGATCTTGGAGTCTACCAGCCAGACAGAATTCCAGAAATGTATGGTTCCATTATTTCGGCGGATTGCTCATTGCATCACTAGTTCACACTTCCAGGTAAATATTTCAGTTTATTGTTGCAGTATGCATCTCAACAAGGGAAACCCAACTGCAGATGAAATTATTCTAGAGTATTCTATTTAGTATTGATGTATTAACTACTAGCACATCAACTAGAAAGAAAATATTAAGTGTGCTTGTAATTCGTGTGCCTGGGACATGCCAAATGAATGATAAACGGCTAACAGTCTGGAATAATCAGAACAACAACAGTAGGCCATCATGTCATCACCCTAACTGTGCTCATTGGAGACCTATATGCTGTTTAATCTGGCAAATATCAGACATGGACCAGCCCGAGTAAAGGAGGAGGGTTGTGATAGGATTGGCGAGCCAGCATCAAAACCAGCTATTACTATGGATATGGAACCCAGTTTGGGTTTCATATCTAGCCTACCTCAACATGCTTGAGACAAAGGCTTTGTAGAAGAAAGAAGAAGAAGACCAGCATTAAACATCAAAATTAGTTCGATATAAGAAACATCTTGCTGCATATTCTTAATCCCAATTTTTCATTAGTAGATCGTGTTAACAGGTTGAGTTGTTTCAGGTTGCTGAAAGAGCACTCTTCGTGTGGAACAACAATCACATTATCAGCTTGTTCGCGCAGAACCGCCAAGCAATCATGCCTATTGTTGTTCCAGCACTAGAACGGAACAGTCAGAACCACTGGAACCAAGCAGTCCTGAATCTGACTGCTAATGTGAAAAAGATGCTTTCTGAGATGGACCAGGATCTCTTCTCGACATGCCTGGCCAAGTGCAAGGAGGATGAAGAAAAACGAGCGCAATCAGAAGCAGAGCGGAAGTTGACCTGGGAGAAGCTGGAGTCGGCTGCAGCTTTTCAGCCAGTGACCGGCCATGCAGCCATCCTAATAGGTCGTCAGCCGCTGCAAATCTGATTGCCACCCTTACTTAGCAGATGCAAATGGTTTGGCAAAGTCTGGTAGGGTTGGCATGCGCTATTTTGTCCCCTTTTTTTCTTTTCTTGTTGCTATTTTGTCCCTTTTTTTTCTTTTCTTGTTGGTATGAGTAATCAGTGTTCTCAATCTGTAACTATTTATGTAGTTTAATGCTCTGAAGCGCCTGACTGCTGAGCCCTTACCAGTATCTTCGCCTGTTTATTGATTAGCAAACATACTGCAGTTAAATTCCACCTTTCTTCTGTTTGGTTCCAATATGGCTTGAAGGTTTTGTTTCTGTTTGACTATTTTGTTGATGTGATCTAATTTTTTGTCATCCTTAAGGTTGGACCAATTAACTCTGTCACCGTACAAGTTGTTTGTTCTACTGTCTGTGTGTAATATAATCAATGTACTCACACACAACCGTTTAAACCTATGTACATGTGAAACAACCTGGCAAACTCATGTTACAGCTTAAATAATACCGTGAGCTGATAGGCGTCCAACTTGCAAGTTCTACAAAACAACTGCTCACAAACGATTAGGTCATTGCACGCGGCATGCAGGGTGGCCATGATACAGGTTGACGATCACAAGCGTTAGTGCGTCCACAAGTGTGTTGCGCAATCACTTCTTCCACTGGGGCAGCCGTTGGACTACAACCTAATAACAGATATAACAATATACAGGAATCAGTACTTCACTGAGAAATGGATATAAATCTTTCTGATAAGACTGTTCCACTTGAGGCCCTGTTAGGTTAATCTCTTTATCACATGGATTAGAAGGGGATTGAGCTGGATTGAATCAGTTGCAAGCCAGGTTAGGATTTAATCCTGGTCGTTCCTCTCTAACCCCCTTCAAACCCACCCTAACTGAACAAGCCCTGATGGCTTTTGACTGAATAAGATAGTTATAGGTTCAGCACCCTATTCACAATCAGTTTTGGCTTTCGTTTGGATACACATTCAGTTTTGGTTTTCGTTTGGACACACATTCAGAAGTAAACTACTCCCAGTTCACCCTGAAAAAGAGAGTGCCGAGTTGGCCGCACATACCTTGCCCGAATTTTCTTTGTTTCCCACAATCGTCTGGCAAGCTAGCCTCCATGACTCCGGTTTCTGCCAAGAGACAACGAAACAGAATGAATGCCTAACACACGACTCTTTCACGTGCAGTAAATCACAAAGGAGATGATAGTATAAGCTTCATCAGAAGCAGCATTGCCGATCGTGTGAAGTGAAGTTGTGAATACCGCCTACCTTCTTCAGATACCGGTTCTCGGCGTTTGTCCTTTCGTTCAGGAGCTCCTTTCCATGGAGTATCTGTAGAATTAGAACACCCACTCGCCGATTACAGTCTAGTCCAGTCAAGATCTAGTTTGATTTCAAAATGGCCATCTCGAACAAGAGGCTGCCATTTTTAAGCGGCAAGCGTTTCGGATTTGCCTCCGAAACATGGAAGCGGGGAAGCAGCCAAACGTGACGTGGTTCGGGCAGGAGAGGTCAAAGTACCTCGACGATGCACGTGCCGCAGCTTCCCCCGCCGCCGCAGTTCATCACCTTACCCTGCCAAGCACAGCCGCAGGAAACAACTCTTCCGTTAGTTACCACCTACCCCTGTTCTACGCCGCGACAAATCAGTGAGCTGAGGGGGGCGCTCACATATGCCGCGTAGAGCTCGATCCTGTTCTCGTTCATGACGTCCCGGAGGAGCTTCTCGCCGCTGGCCGCCGCCGCCCGGTCCGCCGGGTAGGACCCGTCCGCGCCGGGGCTCGGCTGCGGACCACGGCAGCACGCACACCCGAGTCAGTCAACGACACGGCTAGTAGAGTGGACGAGGAAAGTTACGCCTCGGCTGGTGGGGGGGGGGGGGGAGGGATTCGTACGGCCAGTCTCTTACCCCGAGGAACTCGAGCTCGACTCGTGGCTTCGGTGGCTTCGGCGGCGGAACGCCCGCCGACAGGTCCGGCGACGCGCTGGAGCAGGTGACGGTGGTGGAGACCCTGCGGGACGACCGAGGAGTGCGGTGCCTTCGCGCGGAGACACGGGAGGAGGCGAAGGTGGTGGCGGGGGAGGGGACGGAGGCGAGCGGCAGCGTCGCCGAGGAGGGGGAGGAGCTCGTGGCCGCCATGTGCCTCGCTTTCGCTTGGTGGGGACGTGGCCGCGTGGGCGCTGGGTCGGGTTTTTTTTTTCTTCCTATGGGTATCCGTGCCCACGCGGGTGGCTGGGGAAGGGGGACGCCCGCGCGCACCCGGTCCCGGCCGAAAGGCCTCGTGGAACCGTCTCGTTTGCTCCACCGCGTGTTCGTTTCCCGTTCCGCCCGCGGGCTGGGCGAGAACTGAGAAGGCCTTCCCGCGCGAGGGCCGGCCGGCCGGCCGGTGTCCACACTGGACGCAACACGCTATAATTCTTGGCCCGTGCAGTGTGTTTCACCAGTGCACGGACCTAACAGGTGTCGCAGGGATGAGATGGCACCGGACAACCGATTCCAGTCCTTGGACGAGCGAGCCAACTAGAGCTAGTAGTAATTAACTGCAAACCAACAACGGACTGCATCATCGACACCACAGACACGACTTGCATCGACGGACCCAAAACTATGGGATTTAACCGCGTGCAAATATCCAAAACTATTTACTATCCAACAAGAAAGACGACGATGCATGCCGTCGGCCGTTGATATATGGCCCTATCTACGTTAATCGGCGTAACGCGGATATGCATGTCTGAGAAACTGATATCTATCGGGCGGTACGCGACGCGGCCGCCGCCGCCGCCGCCTCCCTCGTGGAGTTCCCGCACGGCGAGGCCACGGATGGAAGGTTGTTTGATTGGCCGGTAGCGACAAGGGTCGAAGAAGATCTACATGCATGAGACGGCGCGGCGGGGCCCGCAGAAGACGTCATATAAACCCGCGTGTCCTGTCCGCGCAGCTCGCAGACTGCAGAGCAGTGTGATCCTTGCGAGGTGAGGTGGAGGTGTGGAGCGCCGCCGAGCTACACTACAAGACACGCTGCGGGCGCGTCGTCCCCATCCATCCATCCATCCATCCGGCCGAGCCGTCCCCTGCCCACTCCGTCCTCCGGAACAAGAGTTTCCCCAGCGTCTTCGGGCGAGGAAGACGAGACGAGACGAGCGCGAGTGAGAAGTGAGGCGCCGCCTTCTCCGGTCGCCGCCATGAAACAGCACGCCGAACTTGCTCGCCAGTTTCGATTGTTCGGCGTGGTGCAGTAGGCTGGCCTGTCTCTGCTTTCGCTCCGTCTTGTTCGTCGTCTAGTAACTGGTGTGTTCTCTCTCTCTCTCTGACTGCTCGTTTGCATTCAAAACGCCGCTCCGATTTCTTTCCCTCCCTTTTTTTACGAGAGATTCTCGTTGGTTTTGTCCATGCAGTGTTAGGAACTTAGGATACTCTCTTGTGCAGCTGTGATCTCCAGCGCTGTCTGTTTGCACGCGGAGAAGTAACCGCCCTCCGTGCGGAGGCGGGGCGCCTTCTCTCCTCCTCCTCCTCCTCCTCCTCCTCCAGTCCTCCCAAAGAAGCCTGGGAAATGTCCGGGGCGCAGGGCCTCACTCTGAAGCTCCGCGCGGCCCCGCCCGCGAGCGGCCGCCGCATGGCTCCTCGTGCGCGGCCGACGGTGACGGCGGCGTGTGGCGGAGCGCCGCAGCGCCGCGGCGCGTCGCTGGCCGGCGGGCGGCTCCTCCGCGGCGCGGCGCTCCCCACGGCCCCGGAGGGCGCCCGGGCCGCGCCGCGGGCCCCGTGTCCGGCGCGGCGCCGTGACGGGGTGCCGGCGGCGGCGGCGGAGGTCAAGGTCAGGTCCATGTCGAAGGTCCCTGAGGGCGGCATTGGGCTCTACGACCCGTCGTTCGAGCGCGACTCCTGCGGCGTCGGCTTCATCGCCGAGCTCTCCGCCGAGCCCAGCCGCAGAACCGTGAGCTCTTTAATTATCCGCAACTGAAGTTCGTGCCATGTACGGTTCATTCTTCCGTACCGAACGCTTCGGAAACTCATTGCCTCACCTGCATGGTGCGAGTTGGTTTGTGACGGCCTGTGTTTCAACTGTAGGTCGACGATGCCATCGAGATGATCGTGAGAATGTCTCACCGTGGTGCTTGTGGCTGCGAGAAGAACACCGGTGATGGTGCAGGCATCCTTGTCGCGCTGCCACACGCCTTCTTTAGAGAGGCAAGATCAGTTAAAAGTACAAACGAGAGGAAGATGAACTTGTTATGGTTGAGGCCGGTTTTCATTTCGTGAATTTTGTTAATGGCAGGTTACCAAGGACTCCGGTTTTCATCTTCTGCCACCGGGTGAGTACGCTGTAGGGATGTTCTTCATGCCCACTGATGAGGGGCGCCGTGAGAAGAGTAGGATCGTGTTCCATAAGGTTAGTCTAGTGGAAAAGCAGAAAAAGCCACAGTATGCTCAAACAAAAGAGCAACAAAAAAGCTGACAGACACAGAGGCCATGCTCATTTTTGTTTTGAATATTGCCTTGCAGATAGCGGAATTGCTGGGGCACGTAGTTCTCGGGTGGCGTCGAGTTCCGACAGACAACTCAGACTTGGGTCGATCGGCGGTTGAGACTGAACCGGTGATTGAACAAGTGTTTGTGTCCAAGAGCTCACGTTCCAGTGCTGATTTTGAGCAACAGGTCATTTGATGAGCAATCAAATTTGATATTCCCATGGGTTCAAGTGCAATAGACATTTTTCCTTGATTTATTTTTTAAACTGCAACTGCAGATGTACATCCTACGCAGGCTCTCAATCAAGTCTATACGCGAGGCTTTGGGTCTCCAGCATGGAGGGCCAAAGGATTTCTATATGTGCTCTCTGTCGTCTAGGTGCTCCTTTTATTTCTCTATTAAGTAATTTTCTCTATCTTTTATGTGTAAAAGCTGAAGTTGTGGTTTTTATTTGCAACTTATACATTTCATATCTTATCACAAAAAGACCTACTTTTGTGTTGAGCAGTAATAGGCTCTGTTACGAGTTGAAACACACATACGTCAGTTTTGCACTTTTAAATTTAGGAACAGAAGAGAAATGATTTCTTTGTGACTTGAAGTCCTTGCAAGTCTTCTTATTTTACATGTTCCATTTCTAATATTTGTTTTTGTCGCTCTTTTTCAGGACAATTGTTTACAAGGGTCAGCTTAAGCCAACTCAACTGAAAGGCTACTTCTTTGCAGACTTAGGTGATGAAAGCTTCACAAGTTACATGGCTCTGGTAATTACATAATCTCATCGATTTTATTTGAATAATTCATGAGCATGTCAGGAGATGGAACCGCCAGGAGCAATACGTTTTAAGGTCAAGAATGCATACAATGGATTATCTTTCGTACCAGTTCACGATGTTGCCGAACAATGAGAAACCGCTTTCGTGATCCAATAACGTGGTGTAAGGAAATTGTGTTCGATTTCAAGTGGTTTAAGTCTCTTCAACCTTTTAGGAACTAACATTTTCATCGAGGATAGCTCTGAGGATCCATTTGAAATCATATTTTACACTGTATAGACGAAGCAATATGAACAACGTATGGTTTACAAGTCAGTCATGCATGTAAACAGGTCCACTCAAGGTTCTCCACCAACACTTTTCCTAGCTGGGATCGTGCACAGCCAATGCGTGTTGTGGGTCATAATGGTGAAATCAATACTCTTCGGGGAAACAAAAACTGGTAAGTTTGCAAAGCATGTCTCTTGCTTACCGTATTCTCTTTTAATGATCCCCATATGGCTATGGGGCATTGGGGCATCAATTTCACTATTTGTAATTATTGTATGGTTTACTTCCATGTTTGATAGGATGAAAGCACGTGAAGGACTGTTAAAGTGCAAGGCACTCGGTCTATCACGCGATGAAATGGCGAAACTTCTGCCTGTAGTGGATGCCACTTCTTCAGATTCAGGTTACCTTTTCATCTTCACAAGCAGAAAAGAAACTTGGATGCCCTGAACCAAACTGTGTATATGTTTGGCACTATACATGCATTTTCAGTTGACAAAAGAAAGTATATGGAATGATCCTTATGGATTCAGGTGCATTTGATAACGTTCTTGAACTGCTCATTCAATCTGGAAGAAGCATACCAGAAGCTGTGATGATGATGATCCCCGAGGCATGGCAGAATGATGTAAACATGGACCCTGAGAGAAAAGCTTTATATGAGTATTTTTCGGCCCTTATGGAGCCTTGGGATGGACCGGCTTTAGTATCATGTAAATATATGAAACCATTAAGCTCTTACCTTAATATTTCTTCATGCAATCTGAATGATGACTTCATTTGTGTTGATCTGGTTTTCACGCACAGTTACTGATGGTCGTTATCTTGGTGCTACTCTGGATCGCAATGGCTTGAGGCCTGGCCGTTTCTATGTGACATACAGTAAGCGCGTGATCATGGCTAGTGAAGTTGGTGTGATTGATGTCCCTAATGAAGATGTGATGAGAAAGGGTAGGCTAAACCCTGGCATGATGCTTTTAGTTGATTTTGAGAACCACTGTATTGTGGATGATGATGCATTGAAGAATCAGTATTTCAAAGCTCACCCGTATGGGGAGTGGCTAGAGAGACAAAAGATACAACTTGCTGATATTATAGAATCTGTACCTGAAACCGAGGGAGCTGCCTCACTGATTTCTGGTGTGCTTCCAGTAAGTTGATCTGTTGCTGGCTTTCCACATGTTCTGTATGGCTAGGAGTTTGTCATTGAAAGCACTTAGATGAGCAATTTTGTACACTTTGTTGCAGCAAAAGACTAAGGAATCTATGGCTATCCATGAAATTTTGGCTCCACTAAAGGCTTTTGGGTAAGCAACAGCTCAACATTGTTAATTTCGTTGTGCCTTTTTCTTTATTGATTATCCAATGATGGGCTTCAGGTACACAACAGAAGCCTTGGAAATGCTATTGCTCCCAATGGCCAAAAATGGTGTAGAAGCTCTAGGATCGATGGGAAATGACACCCCCCTTGCTGTGATGTCAACCAGAGAGAAGTTGACATTTGAATACTTCAAGCAGATGTTTGCTCAGGTTACAAATCCACCAATTGACCCAATCAGGGAAAAAATTGTTACATCCATGAAGTGTATGATTGGTCCAGAAGGCGACTTATCTGAAACAACAGAACAGCAGTGTCATCGCCTTGAACTTAAAGATCCTTTACTGGATATCAACGAAATGGAGGCCATTAAAACCATGAATTTCCGTGGATGGCGCAGCAAAGTGCTTGACATAACTTATCCTAAAATGCGTGGCAGAAAGGGTTTAGAACAGACTTTGGATAAAGTTTGTGCTCAAGCATGTGAAGCTATTCATGAGGGATATAAAATTTTAGTTCTCTCTGATAGAGGTTAGTTAGGAATTGCTCCATGAATTATTCTTATATAGATATAGCTTTATGTGCATCAACATTATTATGAATTTTATACTGTTAGTGCATGTCAATAGCAACCAAAATTTGGAAAATTATTCTTATCTAGATATAGCTCTATCTGCATCAACACTGTTCAGATATCTGTTTTTCATTATCAATGACACATATAGTATCATCGGTAAGTGATTATTCTTTGGAGAAAAAATATGAATAGATTAGTCTTCTCGTGTTACATTCATCACAACATAAAAAAAACTGGACCTGCAGGGGGTAAGACAGCCCCCAGGCATTTTTAAGAAGAAGACCTTCCCACACAGGTCTAGAAAACACCCAAACCCCTGCCCCACCCTTACACAGCGGCCCGTAGCCTATGTGAGATCGACCAACGATCTGGGCCGGTCTTTAGACCTGTGCTTTGGTTATGGGACAGACGAGGGGATCTTTTTAACCTCTGCCTGAAATTCGCTCCCACGGGGAGTCGAACCCAGGACCTGAGGAGTGCTACTCAGGTTAGTACTTGAATACTTGACTAAGCCCCCTTTCACTTCATCACAACATAGACGTTAAAATTTTAAATTTGTGCATTACATTAAGTTAATCTTAGTTCCACTATCTTTTTTTCTATTTGTGATCAAGGACCAGTCACAGGCTCTGTATTCTTGTATGAGACTAGGTTGTCTCTTTGACAGTCTGCTTTTATTTTTTCTCAGCTCGATATTCAGAAAAAAAAGAGTGTTATTCATAATTTTTCAGTGCTTAATCCTGTAGAAACGGGTCCCATACTCTACAGTATTTGGAGATTTATAATGCTAGTTTTCATCTAAAAATCTTCCATACAGGTTTCTCTCCTGGTCATGTACCTGTCAGCTCCTTATTGGCAGTTGGAGCTGTTCATCAGCATCTTGTCTCAATTCTTCAGAGGACCCGTATAGCATTGCTAGTTGACTCTGCTGAACCTCGTGAAGTACACCATTTTTGTGCCCTCATAGGATTTGGTGCGGATGCTATATGCCCTTATTTGGCAATAGAAGCCATATGGAGGTTGCAGATTGATGCGAAGATACCTCCTAAATATGATGGGCAACCATATCCACAAGAACTTATCAATAAATATTTCAGTGCTTCTAATTATGGAATAATGAAAGTTCTAGCAAAGATGGGAATATCCACCCTGGCATCTTACAAAGGTGCCCAAATTTTTGAGGCCCTTGGACTTGCTTCAGAAGTGGTCAGCAAGTGTTTTGAAGGTACTCCAAGTAGAGTGGAGGGCGCAACGTTTGAGATGCTCGCAGAAGATGCTCTTCGCCTGCATGAATCGGCATTCCCATCAAGAACTTTACCACTTGGAAGTGCAGATGCAAATGCTATTCCGAATCCTGGGGATTACCACTGGAGGAAAAATGGAGAGGTACACCTTAATGATCCTGTTGCTATTGCAAAATTACAAGAAGCAGCTAGAATTAACAGCAGGGAAGCATACAAAGAATATTCTAGAAGTATTCAGGAGTTGAACAAGGCCTGCACCCTGCGTGGTATGCTGAAGTTTAGAGAAATTCCGGTTAAAATTCCTTTGGATGAAATTGAACCTGCAAGTGAGATAGTGAAGCGATTTTGTACTGGAGCAATGAGTTATGGGTCCATTTCCTTGGAAGCCCATACCTCCCTTGCCGAGGCTATGAACAAAATGGGAGCAAAATCTAATACAGGTAAGTTCCACCGTAGATGACATGATCAACATTACCATTCTGACCATTCTATCAGATTCATATACTTTGAAGGGGGGAGGGGGTTAACTATGTTTTGTGACTACTTCCATCTTATTTATTATTGTTTATATATATATATATATATATGTATGTATGTATGTATGTATATGTATACACATGAAGGTGAGGGAGGGGAACAACCATCTCGCATGGAGCCTCGTTCTGATGGTTCGAAAAATCCAAGAATAAGTGCAATCAAGCAAGTTGCAAGTGGAAGATTTGGAGTTTCGATCTATTACTTGACCAATGCTGTTGAGCTACAGATAAAAATGGCTCAGGTAATCAAGCAAATTAGTTCATTGTACAAATATTACGATATCTTTCTGCATGGATATGTGTACAACGTTTGACTCAATGTACCTGATCATGCAATAATTCTTCATCATGTTGGAGAAATTTATATCTCCTATCTCTAATTATACAGGGCGCTAAACCTGGCGAAGGCGGCGAGCTCCCAGGTCACAAGGTTATCGGTGACATTGCAGTTACAAGACATTCTACAGCTGGTGTAGGACTCATCAGCCCTCCTCCCCACCACGATATATATTCCATTGAGGATCTTGCACAACTTATCCATGACCTAAAGGTATGCTCTCATGATAATTTTCAATAGTCGTCCAACCGATTGTGCGGGAGGTGGAAGCGAGGCATCTCAGTGGTGCACAGCAGCTGCACCCATTGTGGCGTGATGTCGCTTTCTTAAGGTCATTAGTCATGCTGTGGCGTGAATTTAAACTTTGTAATCAGGGGGTGGGTGTCGCTTCTGTACTAGCATGTTTTTCATTCTCTTGATACAAGGATACATTTTTCATTCTCTTAATACTGTGTTTGAGAAATTGTTTTTCCAGTAATCGTGCTATACTTTCCTATTGCTATTTTTCATTCTCTCAATGTCTTGAGGAATCGTTTTTCTGGTAGTCGTGCTATCTGTTCCTATTAACTAGAATATGATTAAGACTGCTTAGTGCAAACTCTAATCTTCTACCTCCACAGTTGTTTTTCATTGGTTTCCATTTGTAGTTGAAGCTGTGGTTGCCAGCATATAAATGTTGTTTGCTTATGCTCTGGTTCTTCTTCTGCAGAATTCAAACCCAGGGGCCAGAATAAGTGTCAAACTAGTCTCTGAAGCTGGTGTAGGAGTTGTCGCTAGTGGTGTCGTGAAAGGACATGCAGATCATGTTCTCATATCTGGGCACGATGGGGGAACAGGGGCTTCTAGATGGACAGGAATTAAGAATGCTGGACTTCCTTGGGAGCTTGGGTTAGCTGAGACACATCAGACTCTAGTGGCCAATGGCCTCCGGGGTCGAGCTGTTCTTCAGACAGATGGACAGTTGAAAATTGGTAGAGATGTTGTCATTGCTTGTTTACTTGGGGCGGAGGAATTTGGATTCAGTACAGCCCCACTAATTGCACTTGGTTGCATTATGATGAGGAAATGCCATACCAACACTTGTCCTGTTGGTATTGCTACACAAGATCCAGTGTTGCGTGAAAAGTTTGCTGGAAAGCCAGAGCATGTCATAAACTTCTTCTTTATGCTTGCTGAGGAGGTGCGAGAAATCATGTCTCAGCTTGGCTTCTGTACCATTGATGAAATGGTTGGGCGGTCCGAGATGCTTGAAGTTGATCCGGATGTTCTGAGAGGTAACGAGAAACTTGAGAACATTGATCTCTCATTGATTCTGAAACCAGCTGCTGAAATTAGCACAGGGGCCATTCAATACTGTGTTGAGAAACAAGACCATGGCCTTGATATGGCATTAGATAATAAACTCATAGCCTTCTCAAGAGCTGCTCTTGAAAAAGGCTTTCGTATTTTCACTGAGACACCAGTCCAGAATACTAATCGAGCTGTCGGCACTATGCTCAGCCATGAAGTAACAAAACGTTATCATATGCATGGACTGCCTTCCGATACCATCCATGTTAAACTCAATGGAAGTGCTGGTCAAAGTTTTGGTGCTTTTCTCTGTCCTGGAATCACTCTTGAGCTTGAAGGAGACAGCAATGATTATGTCGGTAAAGGGTTATCTGGAGGGAAGATTGTTGTGTACCCACCAAGAAACAGCCGATTTGTTCCGCATGACAATATTGTTATCGGTAATGTGGCTCTATATGGTTCTACTAAGGGGGAGGCATATTTTAATGGTATGGCAGCAGAAAGGTTTTGCGTCCGCAATTCAGGTGCTCAAGCAGTAGTGGAAGGGATTGGCGATCATGGATGTGAGTACATGACAGGAGGTACTGTTGTTATACTGGGAAAAACTGGTAAGAATTTTGCAGCTGGCATGAGTGGAGGTATTGCTTATGTCTACGATGTGGATGGGGAGTTCAACACCCGTTGCAACCATGAACTGGTTGACCTGTATAGTGTAGTTGAAGAGGATGACATTATAACACTGAGGATGCTGATAGAACAGCATCGGCGTTACACAGAAAGTAATATGGCCAAAGATATATTGTGTAATTTTATTGATCTCCTTCCAAAATTTGTAAAAGTTTTTCCCAGAGATTACAAGAGGGTTTTTGATAATGTAAAGGCGCAAAAGGCTGCCAAAGAAGCAGAGGAAAAGGAGAGAAAAGTAGGGGTGGATAATATGGCAATTCAAGTGATTAACTCTCTAAATGATATTTCAGCAATTATAAAGGTAAACATGATTTGAAGGATTTCTTTCATTCTTTGCATTATAATGCCACACGATTATTTTTTATGACAGTAAGTCCTTTTCTAGGAAATGCCTATGAATTAGTCAGATGTAGGGGTTCCCCCTGGTTGAAGAAAAATTGCGTTATCGTAATTTATGTAATAGAACTAGGTTTGACCTCTAAATTTCTGATCATTTTGTTATGGGAAAACTGAAGGATGAAAGGACATCAAGCCGACCAACACATGTTGCCAATGCTAGAAATGATCGAGGTTTTGTGATGTATGAGAGAGAGGGAATTTCTTACAGAGATCCAAATGAGCGCATTAAAGATTGGAATGAAGTTCCAATTGAATTGGTTCCTGGGCCACTACTAAATACACAATCCGCTCGGTGCATGGGCTGTGGCACTCCTTTCTGTCATCAGGTGATACAGAAAGTTCTGTTACTTTCTATTTAAGATTGCTAAATTTGTTGTATGAACGTGATAATAATTCTTGCATAGAAAATTTTCAGGAAAGTTCTGGTGCTGGTTGTCCACTTGGAAATAAGATCCCTGAGTTTAATGAATTAGTTCATCAGAACAGATGGCGTGAAGCCCTGGACCGTTTGCTTGAGACAAACAATTTCCCGGAGTTCACCGGACGTGTTTGTCCTGCTCCTTGTGAGGATTCATGTGTACTTGGAATTATAGATAATCCAGTATCTATAAAAAGCATAGAGTGTGCTATCATAGACAAAGGCTTCCAAGAAGGGTGGATGGTACAACATCCTCCACTCCAGAGAACAGGGTATGCTTTTGTTGTCATGTTTTGACTTATTTATTACTGCATAGTGGAAATATGCCTTTGCAGTTAAATCTGAGTTCTTTTTTGCAGAAAGAATGTCGCTATTGTTGGTAGTGGTCCGTCTGGCTTAGCTGCTGCAGATCAACTGAACAAAATGGGCCATCATATTACTGTATTTGAACGTGACGACCGTATTGGAGGCCTGATGATGTATGGAGTACCAAATATGAATGCAGAAAAAGCTGGAGTTGTTCAGCGCCGTGTTGATTTAATGGCTGACGAGGGCATTTCATTTGTTGTCAATGCCCATGTTGGAACTGATACTTTGTACTCCATCGAGCACCTTCGATCTGAGCATGATGCAGTCATTTTGACTTGTGGAGCTACGAAACCAAGGTGCATTAATAAATAGTTCAAATTGTTAATTCAATTGATCGGATACACAGCATTGTTAGTACTATAATTTTGTGGCTGTCTCTGTCAGACAAGTATGTAAAATTTTCCTTTAAGAAATTTCATGGCTTCAGAAGTTTGCTGATATATAGAGTGTTGTTATGGAGCAGAGATCTCCCAATTCCTGGGCGTGAATTGTCAGGCATCCATTTTGCCATGGATTTTCTTCGTGCCAACACTAAAAGTTTACTTGATACTAACTTGGAGGATGGAAACTACATATCTGCCCAAGGGAAAAAGGTTGTTGTAATTGGTGGTGGAGACACAGGTACAGATTGCATTGCAACATCCATCAGGCATGGCTGCAGCAATCTTGTAAATCTTGAGCTTCTACCGGAACCACCAAGAGGGAGGACACCTGATAACCCATGGCCACAGGTTAGTACTCATTGTGAAAACTGAGACATATGCATTATCTTGCCCATATGGATTAGTTTTACAAATGTATGTATTATATAAGCATTGTGTTATTACTTATGCCGTCACCTGCAGTCCCATTAGCAATACTAGTACATCAATCCCGTGCAGGCGCACAAGCTAGTACACATGAAAACTATTTCTTAACATATACAAATCTAGGAACTTGTGTAATTAATTTCTAATCTAAGTTATAGTTTGTATTTTATATAGATTATATTTTATATGAATTTTAATTATTAATGGATTATAATTGTTATGGACTCCTTTATATAGATATTTTGCCTCAAAGTTTAAAGGAATATTATTTTTTATATATTTGTTGCTCCGAATTACACATATCTATGTTTGAGTTTGATGCGGACTCCTACAGTTTCATATTTTTACTCCGAATTTTGGTATTTTTGTATTGTGTTTGGCATGGACTTTTTTGTAATGGCATGGTGGCTAGGTTAGAAATAGATATTAGAGGTGTTTTGGTCTATTTTTTTACTACGGTAGACATGAGTAATTTAGATCATATTAAACCCAATGGCTATTGTTTGTCTAGGATCCAATACGACAGACTGATGTCTTTGCTTTTTCTGTGAGAATTTCTGAGATTTTCCTTTGATTAACGTGGAGACCTCAAAAGGAGCTTCTAGTTAGTAAATATAAGATTGTGCTATGATGCATTCTCATTGTGGTGCTTCTATGATTGCATTTAGGGGCTGAGGATCTTCCGTATTGACTATGGACACCAGGAAGCACTTAGCAAGTTTGGAAAAGATCCAAGAACTTACCAAATCCTCACAAAACGTTTCGTCGGAGATGAAAATGGAAAAGTGAAGGCTGTTGAGGTAGTACGTGTTGAATGGGAAAAGGTGGATGGAAGGTTTCGATCCAAGGAGGTTGAAGGGTCACAAGAAACTATCAAGGCGGATCTTGTCCTCTTAGCCATGGGATTTCTGGGGCCTGAAGCGGTTAGCCTTTGGCTTTTTATCTTAAAAACATTAGCACGATGTTCTAGAGTAGACATCTGTCGTTGGATCAAGTAAAATATAGCGTCTATCCTTCTGCAGGTCATCGCTGAGAAGCTGGGTTTAGAGCGAGACAACGGATCAAACTTCAAAGCTGAGTTTGGAAAGTTTGAAACTAATGTGGAAGGTGTGTTTGCTGCTGGAGACTGCAGGCGTGGCCAATCACTAGTTGTTTGGGCGATCTCAGAGGGGCGGGAAGCTGCAGCCGCTGTAGACAAGTACCTGTCAAGAGATAAAATGATCAAGGACATCGCTGCTCCAAGTGTGCCAGTGATGGTCTGGTTCAAGCCGTAGCTGCATAATTATATATATATCATTTCTAAAACTTTTTGATAGGTGTGTTTCTCTTTTTTGGGGGGCCTTGGCGCAGCGGTAAAGCTGTTGCCTTGTGACTATGAGGTCACGGGTTCGAGTCTTGGAAACAGCCTCTTGCAGAAATGTAGGGAAAGGCTGCGTACAAAAGACCCAAATAGGTCGGACCCTTCCCCAGACCCTGCGCAAGCGGGAGCTACATGCACCGGGCTGCCCTTTCTTTTTTTTTTTGTTTCCCTTTTTGCACCGAGAAAAGAAAACGAGATTAATTTTAGCTGTAAAATGATAAAAGAAAGGGCTTGGTTAGTAGAAAGAAAAATGAGCCCGTGTGCTATATGTTAGGTTGACAGTAGCAAAAAGAAAAAAAAACGGTGCATATTTGTTATTTGTTTCCCATAAAATACCAGTTTAGATATAGGAAAGCTGTATATATATAGCTTGTAGTTAGCAAATTTGTTTACAATTGTTTATAAAAGTACGTACTGTTTTTTTAATCCGCCTCGGCTGCATGTACAAATCTGCTTCTATGCATGAACAGCGGTCTGTTTGAATTATCAATAAGGAGAGGCGTGTGAATCTGTTCGATGATCCTCTCTCTATTCCTTATGCTGTGCAACCCAGTCCTGTAATTTTTTCTCACGGTTTTCTAAAAAAAGTATAGCATCTTTGTATGACATGGTCAGGCGTAACTGTTTTGTGCTTTGTATGATTGGATGGAAGTGATGCATCATCAATCCAGAAGACGTCAGTGTCATCTGAAATCAGCTGATAATAATGCCAGCTCTGGCGTCTAATTCTCAATCTGACGACAGATAATTTGACAAGAGAGAGCTAGCAGTGTTCTTGCTCTAAACTAACGATACCGTTGTATGGACAGTACCACCGTTCAGTCTTGAATGAGTTTACACACTCTTTGCTTGACCAGTCTTTTATTCCTCAAAAGTGTTGTTCTTCATTGTAGGGCAAATGTTGAAGCTAGGGGATATACAAACAAACAAAAAAAGCAGATTGACCTTTGAACGGTGAAGAGTATCAGCCCCTTTTAATTTTCACGCTAGATTATAAAGAGAAATTCACACGAAGCTGCCCGACGTGCCACGGGTCATGCCTGAACCGGGATTCTTGCACTTCAGGCCACCCGGCCCGACACAAATAGACCCACCGTGCTTTGGGACCACGGGCCAGAATGGCCCAAAGCATGATCAGGTCGGGCCGGGTCGGCACGGCCCAATTCCCAGCACTACCGCCCCCCTCCTCGCTATATAGTTGCCCAATTCCCAGCACTACCGCCCCCCTCCTCGCTATATACTTCCGAACACAGAGAATGCCAATCTATCAGACACGATCGAACACATTTACCTCCTCGCTCTAGCAGTCTAGCTGTAGGACACACATACACACATCTTACGAAACGACATGGGCAACAGCCTGCCGCTGCCACGCGTGTGCTGCGGCGCCAACCACGACGACGACGGAGCCATGAGGAGCAGGAAGAAGAGGAAGACGGCCTGCTGCAGGAACGGCAGGGCGGCGGCGAGGCACGTGGTTCCGGTGGACTTGCCGGAGGAATTAGGCGACGGCGAGGAGGAGGGCCACGGCAAGGAGGCGGCGGCGTGGCCCGCCTGGTGCCGCGTGGAGCCCGCCGCCGTCGCAGGCGACGATGACGACGGCGGGGTCGTCGTCAGAGTGAAGTTCGTGATGAGGAGGAAGGAAGTGGAGGAGCTCGTGGCCAGGCTGGAGCAGCGGGACGCCGCGGAGAGGAAGGCCGGGATGGAGGAGCTCGGCGGCGGCGGCGGCGACGACGACGACGAGCCCGTGCCGGCGGGACGCGTGGCGGCCGCGGCTCCCGAGCATACCGGAGAACGAGCTAGCTAGCGATGCACGCATACCTTGCAGCCTTGGCTAGCTAGCTTTCGGTTGGCATCTGTTGAATCCCTGGTCCTCCTCGTCAACATGTCTCGTACGTTTCCGATCGACGGTGCTAGCTATCCAGACCATCGATCACCATGACCGGCCCCTTCAACGCTGAACACTACTGTATACCATGCATGCATGAACCTGCAGCCAAATTGTGACAATCTGTCCGATAATCTCGGTGTATGTATGTAACTCAACCGGTGCAGAGAGTGCACGATACATGGACACACACCATATACCAGAGCAAATAAAACGCAACAAGTCAGACGACAGTACCGACCGAACACTGTGAAAACGGCTTCTCGCAGCTAGTAGTGTCTGTTTGCGCTGTCTGAATTTTCTTTTTTATTGGAACTAGCTGCGCTGTCTGAATTTCACAAGCATATTCCTCCGTTCACACACACACATTAACACTCGCTATTCTATTCTACATGGCGACATCGGAGAGATTCGGAATTGAGAACAAATTTACCTGTGGTGCATGGCTGGGGCATCAAGGCTAGAGGCGGTCATCCCCGCTTCGGTGACATAACATACTCTCCTATTGTATAATCTCATCTAGTGTGTCCTCCTTATCCCCCTAATGTAACTAATCTCATGTACTGCTTATTTTCTCCCCTACTATAATATATCCGGCCACGGCCGACGTTTAAAAAAAAAAGAATTAGTAGAAAAGTCATCTTCCAGCTCCAAGATCAACCCCTGCCCAAGTCATCATCATCAGCTGAAGGAGAGCTGAATTCCACGTCGATGACTTACCGGCCGGTGGATTTGATTTAACATCATATATCCTCCTCCCAAGTCAGATTTGTCATGGTGCTGGACATCACACGCCATAGGAAAACCAAACGTCTCGATCGCAGCCGTGGCTTGCCACCTGTTAAGTTCGTGGACACTTGGCAGAGCTCGAGAGGAAGCATTTTGCACCCCCCCCCTCCCCCCAAAAAAAGAGAAGAAGATTACGGGAGCATCAGGTGTTTGAACTCCAACACGGCCTGGGAGAACCCGTGGGCCGGACTGGGCCTAAACCATACGACTCTTCCATAATTTTGAAGAGTTTTACCGGCGATTTGAAGAGCTGTGCTCATAATTTTAATGGAAAAAGACTTCGTTGATCATGGCGTGTATGTCATTGTGTGGAAATGAAATTGCTTGTAGTATCCATGTATGGCGTTTGCTGGTGTGTTTTTTTATCATAGAAACGTCTCAAAAGGTTGATGACTTGTTTAATCAGAAATGTTGTATGCATCTATTTGAAAATATTTTCTCTGAAATATTTGATGTCAGTTAGTTTAATTTTATATTAATCATAATTAAATATTTATAAATAGAGAAAGTATCATGTATGGTCTTGTAATTATAATGACGAATGAAGATCATTCTACGAAAAGCAAAAAAAAAAGAGAATGAAGATCCCGTCTCAGAAAAAAAAAAGACTCGATCAATCTCCATCCGCATCAGCGCGAGCGCCGCGGGCCCAACTGCTCACTCCGCGGCGGCATCACAGGCGAGAGGGACGCCGCGCCACCGCAGGTGACGCTGGGGCTGAACCGTTCTCTCCCAAGTCCCCATCATCTCCGCCGGTGCCGCCAAAAGCAAAAAAAAAAAATATAACGCGGCACGAGCCCACCAGTACGCGAGACGACGACGTCGACGAGGTACGAGATGGGCGGTGCCGTGCGGGCACGACGCAGCTGGTGGGCGTCAGCGGCGCCAGGCGGAAGGAGGCCCCCGTACCAAGCCGTCCGGGTCCGGTGCCGCGCGATGGAGCGGCCGCCGTCCGTCCGCGCCGTCGTCGCCATCCCCTTCGCCGATCTCAAGGTGACACCCGTGGCCCTCCGCGCCCGCACGGAGTTGTTACCTCGGCCCGGCGCCTCTTGACCCCGACGCCGTGTGCAGGAGAGGGACAAGGACCTCGGCGCCAGGATCGAGGAAGGGCTCGGCCCCCGCGGCCTCGGGATCATCTCCGTTGCGGATGTGAGTAGCGCTAGCGTGGGCTTGCGGCTGATTGTTTCGCGTCATGCCGCTCCTCGCGGGGTAAAAAATTTCGACCCCGTGGTTGGCGTTCCGTTCCTCCACCGAGTTAGTGAGTGCGGTCGCTCTATGCACATAGGTACCGGATCTTCCCGAGCTAAGGAAACGGCTGCTTCGCTTGGCACCGAGGCATGTTTGCCCTTGCCCTGTCGATGTCGTATACAGCCTCTTCACAAGTTTCAGTTCAACCGATTGTACTGAAAGACTCCTTGTTCTGTTTGTGTTTCGCCTCCTTGCTTATTGGCCAGAATCGCAAAGCTTCCTGAAGATTTGAAGGACGAACTTGAGGACCCTGAAAGCAGGTGGTGTCAAGAATTTCGTAACGACTGCCCGAACTTTAACAGTCATAGGTGGGCTTCATATTTGTGCTTACTGCTGGTTTATACCGCAGGTATAACTTTGGGTGGAGCCATGGCAAGGAGAAACTTGAGTCTGGGAAACTTGGTAAATGTTTTATCGTTCTACTAATCATTCATCCTGTAGTATGTGGGTACCGTGCACTACACACCCTTGAACGAATATAGCAAAAGGATCCTAAAAGTTTGAGGACATTGAATTTCATTCCTATGTTCAGTTTGCACCTCTCCAGACTATGTGTTTGCACCGTGCTCCTTAAGTTTCATGCTTATGACATAGCTTTGCTCCTGACATGACTTGATCATTTCGTGCAGACACGTTCAAAGGTTCCTTTTATGCAAACCCAGTGTTGGATGTTCCTACCACTGATGAGGTGCTTGTAAGTAGGTAAAATATCTTTAACTGAAAACAAAACAAAAAAGTCATTTTAATTTACTGTTAGGTTCTAGTAGTTCAACGCGTTTCATACAGTTCCAACTTTCTATGCTGTATCACCTGATATCTGACATGTTCCCTGTCTAAGGAAGTCGTTGTTGCATCACGAAGAAGAAACTAATATAATGTTTTAATAAAAGCTTGATGCTTCTTGAGTTGCACTATTAAATATTCACAACTGTCCTGATTTCTTTTTGCTTTCTCCTGGACACTGGTGATATTTACCTGCAGATATCCATCGTACTGCCGACCAAATATATGGCCAAATGATCATCTTCCTGAGCTTGAGACAGGTATGAATGAAACCATCAAATATTTAGTCTTCACCGTCCGCCTTGTAATTTGTCTCGTAAATTTGGAAACTCTGATGCAAATTGTGGCTAATTGATTTAAACTCAATATATGCAAACTGTTGAAATATAAGTGAATTGCCCATCCTTCCCATCAGCTTAAGCTTTTGGGGTCAACTGGTCAGCGCATAGTAGTTTAACATGGTATCAGGGCCAGAGGTCTCAAGTTTGAATCCTGGCGGGCGCAATTTATTAAAATAAATTGCAACCAACTTCTATTCCAAGTTTGCGGCCCAAGAGAGCCTGCACGTGAGGGGGAGTGTTGAAATATAAGTGAATTGCCCACCCTTCCCATCAGGTTAAGCTTTTGGGGTCAACTGGTCGGTGCATAGTAGCTTAACACAAACTTTTTGAAATTTGTTCCTTCATGTTTTCATAACTATAGTCTGGCCTGAGTTTATGCCATTTTTTCTTTTTTTTTCCTGTAGCATTTAAAGCTCTTGGAAAGCTGATATTGGAAGTTGGTTTGATGTTGGCTCATCACTGTGATCGCTATGGTATGTATTACGAAACCAGAAAGAATTTAACTCATTACACAGCTTATAATTACCCATTAAATTTCTCATTGCCTTGTTTTAATTGTTTAATTATCAGTTTTATCTTGTCAGCACGGATGCAATTGATCTTTAAATATCTATTATCCAATAAATTTTGCTTACAGCTATTACCTTGCGCTGAAGACGCAAAAAGCACAGTAATGATACAAAATAGCACTTGCAAAACACAAACTGCAGCTAAAGGTCATCCTATATATGCTGTCAAACTATGTGATCCAGAATGTCACTATGAATAGATCAGCTATGTGGAAATGGTATGCATAGATTTGTCTTTGAAATATGGTCGTGATGGAACATTTTTATTATGGTGCCTTTTATTATATGTTCCAAACATATTATAACCAGAACTATTGTCAAATTTGTGTTTTAGAACTTGTGTTAAGATCAATAACAACACTTCTTTTTTCTGATTGGAGAGAGTATGAACTGTTAATTACAGATATGGTGTTCATTCTCCAGGTGAAAGATGACCCCTCTACTTAATTTGGATTCATCATGCATATAAATTTATACTTCCATCTTGATGTTCTGTTTACCAATCAGTCAAATGGATGAACATGGCTACTTTTCAGTAAAGCAGCAAGGAGTGGGAGCATACGATGGTGACAGTCTTGAGCAGATAATCACCCGTTCAAGGTGTCACAAGGGCCGTCTGTTATACTACTTCCCCCAACAATTTAGGTAGGTTTATAGTTTTTTTTTTAAAAAAAAAAAGCAGGTGAGTTTATAGCCTTGATTGTATAACCATGTGTCAACAACAACAACGGCAAAGCCTTTTTTCTCAAGCTAGTTAGGGTAGGCTAGAGATGAAACATCAATCTCTTCAATTTTTGTTTTGAAACTTCACATTTTTTTATTTTCTGGCAGCAAACAGAATGAGGTTGGGTCTGTTTCATCCTGGTGTGGATGGCACACAGACCATGGGTCTTTGACAGGTAATTCATCTCATCCTTATGATTAAAAAGTTCAGTTAAACAGTAAATGTGAGTTATCACCAAACAAGTAGGTCGTAGCATTTACTGTTTTTAATAGTTTGACAGCAAATGCAGGACTCACGTGTGGCTTGTTTACAAAAAATTCTGTGGAGATCCCGTGTCCTGATAGTGCGGCTGGTCTATACATTCGGACTCGTGATAACCAAGTCGTTAAAGTAAGCTTTACATAAACTGAATTCTCGTCTGGTATAGTGGTGTAGATGATTTGTTATGGACAGGAGTTGCAGGGGCTGCTACGTTAATACATCAGTCAGGATTGATGTTGACACGGATTGCTGCACTGGAAATATTGGCACCCGTGATACACTATTGTTGATTGCCAATCAAATAATTTGATGGAAACCATATATTCTATTCAGGGCCTTTTTTGTTGAATGTTTTAGGTTGTGTTTGAGGAGGATGAGTTGGCTTACCAAATTGGGGAAACTACTGAAATACTATCACGAGGTCATCTATGTGCAACCCCACATTGTGTGCAGGTGTTATCTAATGAACATGTCTTACAAATCGAGCACCTAATTGGCATACTTTTTTTAGTTTACACATTAGAACAGTTAACTTACTTATATTATTAATAATATGTTTGCAACTGTTGCTTCAAGGCACCCAACAGTGAAAATGCGTCTGGTGTTGAACGATCTACCTTCGCAGTGTTCATGCAACCAGATTGGTATGTTTTGGTTATTATCTTCATATCATATTTTATCAACATATTAGCTCATTCATAAAAAAATGTATTACTTCACGTTCTTTGTATCTAATTGTCGGTACCCTCAATACCGGGTACCCCGCGCACAGGAGAAAACCGCCTAACGACCTCGTCGCCTTCGCAGGGGCGAGCTCTGAAGGCGTCACGTGTCCAGCGGGACCGAGCCTCCCCTCTCCTCAGAGGCGAGCCCCCGGCCTGCCACGTGGCCAGCAGAGTCGGGCCTCGCCGCATTCGCAGGGGCGAGCTCTGAAGGCGTCACATGTCTAGCGGGGTCGGGTCTTCCCTCTCCTCAGAGGCGAGCTCCGAAGTCGCCACGTGTCCAACGAGGCCGGGCCTCCCCTCTCCTCAGAGGCGAGCCCCGGGACTGCCACATGGCCAACAGAGCCGGGCCTAGCCGCCTTCGCAGGGGCGAGCTTCGAAGGCGTCACGTGTCCAGCGGGGGCCGGACCTTCCCTCTCCTCAGAGGCGAGCCCTGGGCCTGCCACGTGCCCAACAGAGCTGGGCCTCGCCGCCTTCGCAGGGGCGAGCTCCGGAGGCACCACGTGTCCAGCGGGGCCGGGCCTCCCCTCTGCTCAGAGGCGAGCCCCGGGCCTGCCACGTGGCCAGTAGAGTCGGGCCTCGCCGTCTTCGCAGGGGCGAGCTCCGGAGGCGCCACGTGTCCAGCGGGGCTGGGCCTTCCCTCTCCTCAGAGGCGAGCCCCGGGCCAGCAACGTGGCTAGCAGTGTCGGACCTCACGTCCTCCGCAAGGGTGAGCTCCGAATGCGCCACATGTCGTGCTGCCCACCCCGGCTCGGTAGGCAGCAAGAGTAAAGGCACACCATGCCCTGTCCGATCAAGGCATTCAAGACCCGCGTCTTCCCAAGACGCGGAGACGTGGCGCCCGCCCCTGTCAGGTGGCACAGTGATCAGTCGCGTCACAGTGAAGACAAGCACATCATGTCAGAAGTTGTTGACCAATAAATACAACGACAAGACATATGCCCTGCCGTCCCTGCCATCATCAACCACTACGCCTAGCTTGCGGCACGGGCAGAACGACGACTAAGAAGCCATTGCCAGAGACAACTACCAGCATTCACTGCAAGATATGGTAGATAGCAGAAAATCTTCCCGGGGCCACCTGTCGGGCCCTGGGGCCCACCTTGTAAGCCGTGCAAGCCTTGAAGTATAAAAGACTCGGGTTGACAACGTTGCGAGGGGTTCGCGACCCAGCCAACTCATCCTCATACGCGAGCAAGCAATGCACCAAGCAATCCCGTGGACGTAGGTTTTACGCTCCGGCGGCTCGAACCACGTAAAAATCTTTGTGTCAATCCTCTCACAACCAACGCGACCTCCCGAGAGAACTAGCCCCTCTGAAAAAGAACCTCCGCGGGTTGCTCCTGAAGCAGGCCTAGGAAAGTGTCGACGGCATACTTCGACATTTGGCGCGCCAGGTAGGGGGGCTTTCTTCTCTCGAGACGGTCAAGAGCCAAGCACTGGCTGACTTCGTGGTCGAGTGGACGCCATCACCAAGCAACCCGGGGGGCCTTGAATGTGGAAAACCGGAGTCCCGGGCACTGGTCTTCACCGAGCCTCACTGTACGCTCTACTTCGACGGCTCCTCGCGGAAGCAGGGGCTCGGAGCCGGCGTACTGCTCCTCACGCCGACGGGGGAGCAGTTCAAGTACATGGTGCGACTCAACTTCAAGGCAACCAACAACATGGCCTTAGACTTGTGCCATGTACCACGCGCCGACAACACCGTCGCCAACAACCTGTCAACGAAGGCCTCCACCGGAGCCCCAGTGCCCGAAGGAGCCTTCGAAAGGACGTTGCCGCAACCCACAGCCCGGCCTGCCGAACCGGGCGAGACCAGCACCTCGAAGCTGGCGGTCTCGGCGACCCTGCAGCCATGGTGCCCGCCAAGGATCGTATGCGCCAATAGGGACTCCGTGCTACTCAGCGCCCAAGATCCACAAGCTCAAGTAAGCCCCGGTGCATTGACCACGGAGGTCCGGGACTACTTGAAAGACAACATCCTTCCTGATGAACATGCATTCGCTGAACGGATTGCGTGGATGGCTAAGAGATACAAGTTGGTATCTCTACCGGCGTGGCGCCAACGGCATCCTATTGCGGTGCATAACCCAGAAGGAAGGTTGCGACCTGCTCGCAGTAATCCACGGAGGCGAGTGCGGGAAACGTGCATCTTCCCGCATGCTGGTCGGTAAAGCCTTCCGGCATGGCTTCTACTGGGCGACAACCTCCTGGGTGCCATCAAGCCGGTTAAGAGATGCAAGGCGTGCCAGTTTCATGCCAAACAGATCCACACACCGGTGCAGACGTTGCACATCCTAGGGTCCTTCCCCAGAGCCATCGGGGGATACCGATTCCTCTACGTCGGGGTCAGCCGGACATCCCAGAGTCGGGCCACGGGAAACACACTTCTCCATGGTATGCGGGGCCGAAGTCGTGCTTCCCCCAGAGATCACCATGTGCCCCCCCCCCCCCCCCCCCCCCCGTGTCCGAGCGTACGACCAAGCCACGCAGGACCAACTCCTGCGTGAGGACATCAACCTCGTCGACGAGGCAAGATGGCATGCAACGCTCCGAAACGCACGGCAGGCGCTCCGGCGCTACCACCAGAGGTTCGTGCATGGGAGCTCAAGCAAGGCGACCTGGTGTTGTGGCTCATACTTTCTCGAGAAGGGGCCAACAAACTCCTCCCCAGCTAGGATGGTCCCTTCCGAGTCACGAAAGTTTGCCGCCCTGGGTGCGTGCGCCTTGCTACAGAGGACAGAGACCTGTTCCCCAACCTCTAAACACCTTTGTAAGTTCTACCCTTAGAGCAGTGGTAGGACAGGTTTTTTCCTTCTATAACAGATCCCATAGCGCCCAGGAGCAGCGCTCGGAGCAACTAAGCCCCAGGGGGTGGTCCACGACTATGTCCGGCTTAGCTTGGTCCTGTACCCTAAGCGCGTAGGCCCTGCCCCCTTTCACAATGGGCGGGTCGTTGCCTCCATGTACGGCTTGTTTTCCTCCTACGGACTTACATGAATGAAAAGAACCATGTCCTACCACGCTTACTTATGTGTTCATTTAAATTACGCATTAATTTTTATGATCATCTTCCCATGCTCAAGACAGTGTACGCTCATCGTATACTCGGCTCTCCTTTCCCACTCTCATTCCTAGTCGGCATTTGCCATCCTGCCGAAGGCGGTTATGCTTGGGGTACCTGCCAAAGGCCCGGGGGCCTCTCGGACCTCCCCCTGTTAGGGTACTGTGACGCCAGTTGGTCTCCTCCAGGAAAGGCTTACGCTAGAGCGGGAGGTTTAGGGTGTGCAACCTGCTTTGTTTGGTCCTGTACCCAAAGCGTGCGCACTCTGTCTCCCCAGCGCTACGGTCTAGTACTAGGGGCCGGACGGTTACACCGTGACCAAGGAGGGAGTCGGACCTCCGGTACCGAGTGCACTGAATCAGCCAAGCCCCGTATATCGGCCCAGGACTGTAAGCCAAATAATACTAAGAGACAGGTAAGGGAAGACCTCTGAGCAGAATTACCGTTTCCCTACTTGTGTGCAGGAAAGGAGTTTCCAAGCCAGACCTCACCCCCTCCGCAGGGGTGAGCTCCAATGCCGGACCTCATCCCCTCAGTAGGGGTAAGCTTCGATGCCGGACCTCACCCCCTCCGCAAGTGTGAGCTCCGATGTCGGACACCACCCCCTCCGCAGTAGTAAGCTCCGATGCCGGACCTCACCCCCTCCGCAGGGGTGAGCTCCGATGCCGGCCATCACCCCCTCAACAGGGGTAAGCTCCGATGTCGGACCTCACCCCCTCCGCAGGTGTGAGCTCCGATGCCGGCCATAACCCCCTCAGCAGGGGTAAGCTCCGATGCCGGACCTCACCCCCTCCGCAGGGGTGAGCTCCGATGCCGGACCTCACCCCCTCCGCAGGGGTAAGCTCCGATGCCGGACCTCACCCTCTCCGCAGGGGTAAGCTTCGATGCCGGACCTCATCCCCTCAGCAGGGGTAAGCTCTGAAGCCGGACCTCACCCCCTCCGTAGGGGTAAGCTCCGATGCCGGACGTCACCCCCTCCACAGGGATGAACTCCGATGCCGGACCTCACCCCCTCCGCAGGTGTGAGCTCCGATGTCGGACACCACCCCCTCCGCAGGTGTGAGCTCCGAATCACCCCCTCCGCAGGGGTAAGCTCCGATGCCGGACCTCACCCCCTCCGCAGGGGTAAGCTCCGATGCCGGACCTCACCCCCTCCGCAGGGGTGAGCTCCGATGCCGGCCATCACCCCCTCCGCAGGGGTAAGCTCCGATGTCGGACCTCACCCTCTCCGCAGGTGTGAGCTCCGATGCCGGCCATAACCCCCTCAGCAGGGGTAAGCTCCGATGCCGGACCTCACCCGCTTCGCAGGTGTGAGCTCCGATGCCGGACCTCACCCCCTCCGCAGGGGTGAGCTCCGATGCCGGACATCACCCCCTCCGCAGGAGTGAGCTCTGAAGACGCCACGTGTCGAGCGGGGTCGAGCCTCCCCTCTCCTCAGAGGCGAGCCCCGGGCCTGCCACGTGAGGGCTGCTACCAGCCGAAGTTGGCAGAGGGACAGGCGCGTCACCATCAGCCGACTAGACCCTACAAGCATAGGGAACGCTCGAGACAAGAAAGTGCGCGGAGTAGAAAAGGTGAAGGCCCCACCCCGGGATCGTTATCTCTCCCGAGGTGGGCCCGAGGGCCACTGTCGGTACCCTCAATACCGGGTACCCCCGCGCACAGGAGAAAACCGCTTAAGGACCTCGTCGCCTTCGCAAGGGCGAGCTCCGAAGGCGCCACGTGTCCAGCAGGGTCGGGCCTCCCCTCTCCTCAAAGGCGAGCCTCGGGCCTGCCACGTGGCCAGCAGAGTCGGGCCTCGCCGCCTTCGCACGGGCGAGCTCCGAAGGCGCCACGTGTCAAGTGGGGTCGGGCCTCCCCTCCTCACAGGCGAGCCCTGGGCCTACCACGTGGCAGCAGGGGCGAGCTCCGGAGGCGCCACGTGTCCAGCGGGGTCGGGCCTCCCCTCTCCTTAGAGGCGAGCCCCGGGCCTGCCACATGTCCAGCGGGGCCGGGCCTCCCCTCTCGTCAGAGGCGAGCCCCGGGTCTGCCATGTGGCCAGCAGAGTCGGGCCTCGCCGCCTTCGCAGGGGCGAGCTCCGGAGGCGCCACGTGTCCAGCGGGGTCGGGCCTTCCCTCTCCTCAGAGGTGAGCCCCGGGCCAGCCACGTGGCTAGCAGTGTCGGACCTCACGCCCTCCGTAGGGGTGAGCTCCGAAGGTGCCACGTGCCGTGCTGCCCACTCCGGCTCGGTAGGCAGCAGGAGTAAAGACACACCATGCCCTGTCCGATTAAGGCATTCAAGACCCGCGCCTTCCCAAGACGCTGAGACGCGGCGCACGCCCCTGTCAGATGGCACAGTGACCAGTCGCGTCACAGTGAAGACAAGCACACCATGTCAGAAGCTATTGTCTAATAAATACAGCGACAAGACATGTCCTACCGTCCCTGCCATCATCAACCACTACGCCTAGCTTGCGGCACGGGCAGGACGACAGGACGACGACTAAGAAGCTATTGCCAGAGACAACTACCAGCATTCACTGTAAGATATGGTAGATGGCAGGAAATCTCCCCGGGGCCACCTGTCGGGCCCTAGGGCCCACCTTGTAAGCCGCCCGAGCCTTGAAGTATAAAAGGCTCGGGTTGGCAACGTTGTGAGGGGTTCACGATCCAGCCAACTCATCCTCATACGCGAGCAAGCAATACACCAAGCACTCCCGTGGACGTAGGGTTTTACGCTCCGGCGGCCCGAACCACGTAAAAATCCTTGTGTCAATCCTCTCACAACCAACGCGACCTCGCGAGAGAACTAGCCCCTCCAAAAAAGAACCTCCGCGGGTTGCTCTGAAGCAGGCCCGGAGAAGTGTCGACGGCACACTTCGACACTAATTATTCTGTTGGCCTTACTGTTTTGACTATGTTATTCCATCTAAGAATTGGTGTGTCTGTTATTCTCGATTCCGCACATGCTTCCAAATTAGTCATTTATTTCATAATATTTGGCAGGGAAGAAAAGCTCCAATTTCCAAGCGAAATCCCTTATCACCAAGAGGTTTGTCTGACCTCTGGAAGAATACTCCATACAGCATACGCAGCTCCCCTTTTTCTCCAAATGATCAATTTACGTTTTAAATCCTGCCAGCTAATTCCACCAAATGAAGCACTTACATTCGGAGAGTATTCAGAAAGACTAGTTAACAAGTATTACCAGGCAAGGGCGTGAAGGAAAAGCTCCAGTACGTGCATATGTTCCGGCAAGCGTGATATTTACGTATTCCCTTTTAGCTTTCGTGCGCTCTGTACAGCTATAGCAAATCAGCAAATACAAAACAAACTGGAGGGAGATTTGATGTAGATGGCATTGTATGCATTGCAAAACTGTTGTTTGCTACTTTTCCAGATTCTCCCCTTTGCACTTTAAGCTCCCGTATATGCGTACACTCCAGCGCTTGTTCATTTACGGCATCGTAGACGTGCAATATAGCACTGCCGACGTTGGTTGGACGGCAACAGTATTCTAGTGTACGGTATACCCGTCTGTAAACAGGCTCCAGCCGCCATCGCCAAACTGTCATCCCGTCGACTCGAAATGTGAACAGCAATATCAAATTACAGATACTTGCAGCTGTTTTTTCACTGTGATAGATTTCTACTACACATAAAAAATTGAATAGCAGCAGGACTGAAAAACTTGCTCCTATGTATATGCACACAGATGGAATAAAAGAATGCATGGCAACAAAAAGCACAAATATATGAACTTGGTTCGTCATACAAGAGCACAGCAGCCTGGCGTCCCCTATATCCTCAAGGACGAGGAACAAAAGCACGACCAAATGACACCATAAAGCTGCAGCGATCTAGTAGACCTACGACAGGAAAAATCAGCTATATATGCCCCAGAACAGGGGAGACAATCGCCAAAACAAGGAGAAAGCAGAACATGTATGAGCTGGGTAAGTTGGTCATCAAGACTATTTAGACCATGCAACTGCGTCGATTTCTGCTTGGGCGCTCCGATAAAGCTCCAGCCTCTTTGCTAGGTTAGTTCTCCGTTCCATGACTGCTGGATCTTCATCAAGAAGTTTGGAAAGTTGCTTCATCTGCAACCAAATGGTAGAATTATTAGATATGTAGTTCCACTAGACCTTAAAGGCTTTCCACCAGGGGTGGGAATGTCACACAACCAGCTACAGGAAATGAAGCAAACGCGCTATTGTAAACGCTATAACATGATGGAAGCATCAGCTCAGACATTCATGAAAATGACCAAAAAATCCTTTGATGAAAAGAACCTCACCTCCCTTGCTCCCAATTCAGTAAAGAAGTGATCGAGCAGCGATCGCTTTGCCTCCCGGACTTGACAATGAACAATAGATTTCGGGATGGAGTTCCTCAAGGTTGAACAGACCATATTAACATAAGAAAGAACAGTTTGACCTGTTGATCATTTTAGTACAGTGAGAAGTTTAGTGGAAAATAACAATCTATCAATCAAGCCAAAATGTCAGCAGGCCTTACCAATCCGTCTAAGATAAGAGTCGTTATATCTATCAAAAATAGAGTGGCTTGGATTTCCACCCGTCTCAACATCCTGAGGAAGCTTCCTGAAGAAATCTACAGTCAAGTAGCTGCATTCCATATCAACAAGCTTTAAAGTATTCTTCTTGCTTTCATCCCTCATTCTATTCAAAGACTCAAAAGCCGCATTGCCCACTTCAACGCGAAGAGTAGGGAACTGCTTCAGCTCCTGCAGAAAAGGTTATTTAGCAGTTTAGATGACCTATTTACATATTTGGTGCTGAAATTTCAAAATAAGCTCACTAATTGTGCAAGTTTAGAGAAAGCTGTTTGCTCTAGTGTAATGGTATTGCTAGTCCAGATCCCACTTTTATAACATAAATAAGTCATGGCTTGTTTTCAATTGAATAACTCAATCTCTCTAAAATGGCCGGCTCATAACAGATCACCAGAGTGCAAATTTTGCTCTATAGTGTATTGATCAAGATACTAATATGACAGGAATGGTAAAAAAACTTACATGTGTTTCATTGATAGCCTTGCGGACAAGGTCCTTGAGGATTCCATGGACCTGGCAATGTGACAAAATCAACACGAATTCTGAAACTACAAGGGAAGTATGACTGAAGAATGAAATAAAAGAATGAGGGGAAATACAGTTCAGTCCATGGCAACTGGCCAAGGGTGCATACCACGGCACTTTGATCCAATATTTCATCCATGAATGTGACTTGCGAGTGTGACAGTAGCTAATTGAGCTTCTAGCACATAATTACAGAGAAGTAAGGTTCAAAGACCAGCATCCACAAAATGGTAGCTTGGTGCAAGTGTGTTAACTAGCTGGAATTAATGTTTTGAATTTTTGATAATGTGTTTTAGCCTAATAACCTAACACAACCAAGATGGAATATATAAACTAAGATCTTCATTTCTTATTCTCATATATATCTTGTCAAAGAAAGTACAAAATACTACTGCCTGCAGTCAGCAAAGGAACAAATCCACCGTTTAAGAAAAATACAAAGTTCAAAATACAACGAGTAACAACAACGACAAAGTACAAAGCACATTGGGTAGGCAAAATACAAGCAAAATCAAACAAAATGTTTAAAATGATGGGGGAAACTAAACGGCAAAACTATCAAGCCTACAATGAATTCAGCAGTGCGGCAATGAAAAAAGTTTCTCGCGCAGTGCCAAGTAACAAGCTTTAATGCACTCTAGAAGCCACTAATACAGGAAAATTAAAGCAGACACAAAGATACAATTAGCATACCGCTTCAACAGCTGCCTCCGCAGGACCTCTGATACTAATAAGACAAGATTCTATAAGGCGCCGATATCCCTGCTCTGGAGCTATCAAGTGAGGCTGGTATCCATCAGCTTCTGTTATGAGCTTTTTCACATTTTCCATCGAGAGTTGTTTATCAAACTGCAACCGTTTAATAGCCACAGGAAACTGATTGTCGAAGACATGGTAAATTTTCTCACCCCCAGGGCGACTGTAAACAAGAATATTTGTTTGAGAAACATGAGTGCAAAGATAAAATGAGGAAAAGAAAAGGAGCAAGGAAAACATTGTTTGAAACATACATTCCATCCAGATGCTCTTTGTAAATACCGTCAAACATACGGCATATTTCCATAATTGTGTACAACTTTCCCTGCATGTTGTCAGAAGTTTGATCAATTGAGATATATATTAAGATTATCTCACTACATACAAAGTTAGTGATACACAAATAGAACTAGCAAATAAACAATGATGAGGATTAAATAAAATATATAAAAAATATGGACTTGCATTTAGCCTATTAAGAGCAAATATTGGCCTCTCGTACCCCAGCATCATTAGCAATGGGCTTTCCAAGTCGATTAAGTTCGGTTTCCAGCTCTGCGATTGTCTTTGTTATGAGAGACTGAATCCCCGGGATCCTTGATTTAATCACTTGCTCTAAATGCTGGACATACAAAGAAAGGTTATGAAGTATAAGAGTCAGCTCCCGCTGCATGAATGTACATCGAAAAGAAAAGACATACCTTTGAGAGCATCTTTCCTAAATATTCTGATCCCATTCTTGAGGTAAGATGTTTGTATTCTGGTGTATTTGCAAAGTACTCACGCTCTCTACGTCTAGCTGCAATCATGTCCACATTCTTGTTGATATCTTGCTGGGATCGATTAACAACACCAACCCATGGCTGTTGGAGCCGGTAAGATCTTCCTTCCAGTATCTGCAGGTGAGAAATCAATAAGACTCAAAGTCAAACCACTATTAGAATAGCTACATATTAGCGATTTGATGCTCCACAATCCCTATTAAAAAAACCTTAAGCAACATCAAGGGATAAAAAATGAATAAGTATTTAAGTAAACTTCAAAATCATACAAGCTTACATCAACAGCATCGGTGCCCTTGTCCATCAAATCAATTTTTGTGAGCACACCGAAGGTCCTTTCACCTGGACAACACTAAAGCGATTAACTTCCATAAACCCAGGGCAAGATAAATAAGAACTATATACTGAAATTGCCCTTTTTATCTATGGAGTCAACTCAATGAAGGATCACAAAATGATAGTCTAGTCTCTAAATGATATAATTAATTTTCAACAAAGATGGACAGTGTTACTGCCAAAAAAACAAAGATGGACACCAAGATTTTGGTTTACAGAAATGAGATAATTGGCATTCCATGTCACCCCTTTGTCTATAAAATCGATTGTTAGTAATAAATCAACGTGAAGCTTCTGAATACGCCAAAGGCCCAAAAGTAAAGCACATGGAATCATAGGCTTCAAAATGTGTATGATCTTTATACTTTATACATAATAACTAGTTAGACAGATCCATAGGATCAGTGGCACAGGTCAAATATATCTAAGGGCTGAAATGTGAACTTGATTCCCATCCTAAAACAACTAGATAGTACTTGCTACATTAACTCATCATGATTTATTAACTGATCTTAACTAAAGAAGGCGATTAAAGTGAGTTCAAGTGTACATTGACTAGTACAAAGTATATGCAAATAACCACTTTATAAATAGCATGTTTCTTTGAACTGGATGCAATAAAGGCGTACCTTTGGGATCAACTTCCCGTGAAATTTTGATAGCATCAGAAGTTGCAAGATCCTGGTTCGCTGGGGAAACAGCCAAAATGATACTATTTGGCTGAAAGGGCCCAAAATTACATCTGTATCAGTTTTTGCAACATGACATGGAACAGAAGCCAATAGCTCGAAGATGCTATAACATGGATGGGAACAAAAACATTTAAAAGTAAATGTGTACTAAATTATTGTGATTTTGTGCATACAACGACTATATTATCCGGTTAAAGCAATTATAACCGGTTGTGATGCAGACATGCAGAATGCAGGGCAGATTGCAGTTAAGAATACCTTTTCAATGTACGAGCGAACCATGTTTTCAATGTCCTGAACAATACTGTCTGGTTGACCCTCTGTAAAGTGTAAAGCCAATAGGGGATTAAGAAACTAACCTGTAAAAGAGGAACATAAGGAAAACAGTATCTGATAATTGATAAATACTCACCAACAGCTACTTTTGTAAGTCCGGGAAGGTCGATAAGAGTCAAATTCACAACTGCAATGATACAAAAATTATTAGGCACAACAAACAAAATTAGCTGCCAGTGAACTATATCAGGTAAGTCAAATGATAAGATTTAAATTCGGAACGTCTGTATAACTTCTTTTGAGTGGAAAACTTACAATAACGTTGAAAAGTTTAAGGTAATGAATGTGAACAACTTAATCCAAACAAACAACAATAAATCCTTTTTGTCACAAGCTAGTTGGGGTAGGCTAGAGATGAAACTCACAACAAAAAAGAAAATAAAGAAAAGAGGAAACAGAAAAAGAGGAAAACGAAGGCAAAAAAAAAGAGAAAAGGCAGGGGAAGAAAAAGCAAAGACCCTTTTCCCATCCAAACAAACAGGCAACACCAAATGTTTGCAAATCTAGAAGTATTGGTATCTATCTTACCATGCGGAGAATATATGCTTAAATGGATAGGGACAGGTGATATTTGCTTTGAACGACCAGTTTCTCTGTCAGTTTCATCAGCAATCTCCTGCCTCACAGCGGCTGCAAGAAATTAATTGTCATGTACCAAGTATCATTTATATAAAGTAAGTTTATAGATAAAAGAGCGGAAGCCCTGGTTTAGTACTGAAGACCATCCATTCTACTGCAATCACCTTTCATGCCCAAAATCATTCAGCTACAAAGATAAAAGGAACAGAAGAATTACCAAAGTCGGTAAACCTCTTCCTGGGAAGGTGCATAAACTCAGCATATTCCCTTTCTCCATCGATCCTATGGAGCTGCAGCACCAGCGGTCTCCGGGTGACGATGCCTACAGATGACCACCCAAACAAAATAGACATTTAGGGACACGTAGAAGATACCCGAAGACTTCAGCGGCAGCTATTTCGTAATGCAAGAAAAAAAAAAGCGTACCTGAACCCCTCGGTAGGAAATCCTTCCCGACCACGCTCTCCAACACTGAGGATTTACCAGAACTCTGTTGATCATGTCAGCAAAGTCCAAATGTCATGCCGCGGCATTGTCTCAGCAAAGGGTATGGAAACGGGAACGGGAATGGGAATGAGCTAAAAATGAGCACGAAAGAACGAGTCGAGTTGACGAAATAGCAAGGAAAGGAACACTGGTTTTTTTCTTCCATCACGGTAACAGCGTACGAGCATATAGCCTATCCCTTACTTGATCCCACTCATAACTAGCTCTCCCACAAATGGAAGGTTGATAACTCAGCAATTAAGCGACGACACGGGCGGCCAGATGCTTTAGAAACCATTCCAGATTTCTTCAGATCCAAATCTAGCGGCCTGCGCCTGCAGTAATCGCAGATCCACGCAGAGCGGGAGCCAGGCCGCCGTCCACAAGTAACCCGCGCGGTTCCACAACTCACGAGATCCGCACCGCCAGCAGATCCGATCGGCACCGACCCAAAACACGGGGCAAGGAATAAGAAGAAGAAGAATGAATGAATGAAGACGGGCACCTGGCCTCCGACGACGGCGATGGCCGGGAGCGAGTCCCAGAGCGTGGGGAGGGCGCTCTCCTCGCCGTGGTCGCCGAGCGCCGTGCAGGCCCGCTGCAGCTTGTTGACGAGCGAGATCAGGTTCTCCATGGCCGGTGGCGCGAGATCTGGCGGGGCGGCGCCGGGCGTCGAGATCGGGGAGGCGCGGGTGAGGGGGAGGGGGAGGGTGAGCGCCGCCGCCGACCGCCCAGCCGCGTCCGGGCGTCGGTCCGAGCTGGAGATGGAGCTGGGGCCTGGACGGGTCGGCGTCTGCGTCTGCGTCTGCGCGGAGTCGATTCGGATTTTCGGAAGGAGGGGCTTCTTCGCGGAGAAGGAACGGTCGCGGTCGTGCTGCCTCGGCTCGGCCCGGCTCGGCCCGGCTCGGCTCGGCTCGGCTCGGCGACCCGCTACTTCGTGCTCGGACGACGTGGTGGAGTAATCTTTTATTAACGGGCCTCGCGGTTAAAACCAAGCAGATAATAAACTTCCCTAGTTATTCCTCTGGCTCTTTCCACGTGCGCAGCGCAGCGCAGCGCAGGCAGACCATTTTACCGGGCAGCAAGTGGCGTTCCGATCATCGCGAGGTCTGGTCAGTGTTGTCGCAGTTGCAGGCAGCGAGTGAGAGGTTTGGGCTTTCCGTGGGAAAGCAGACCGGCCCGCGACCGGCCCGACCCGCCCTGCCCGGCCCGGACCGGCCTGGTCCAACATCCTGAATCAGGCCCAACACTCGGCATCCTCAACCAGGCCCAAACGCACGTGGCCGGGGCGGCGCTGTGCAACAAGACCCGGGCGGACGTCCCGGCGGCGCACCGAGGCCTCGGCGTCTTCGTCCAATCTCCTCGCCATCCGATCCTCCAGCTGGTCCTGGCCTTCTTCCTGAGGCCGGTCACGGATCGACTCCAAGTACCGCGCGCAGGTGCTGGAGCTGGTACCACCGCTGGGCGGAGCGGGCAGGCGGCTCGCGCTCCTCTTCGCGTCCGTCAACGTCGCGCTCGGGATCCACGTCGCCTGCGGGGGCGTGTCGTGGAAGATCGGATACGGCTTCGACCTGGCCGTCGACGTCCTCGTCGCCGTCGTCGTCGCGCTGGAGTTCATGCTGTGGACGAGGTGGTCCAAGAACAGCGCTCCCACCCCGACGTACTAGAGAGAGAGAGAGAGAGAGAGAGAGAGAGAGAGAGAGAGATCGAAGGGGGCTGGTGATGCGGTAACTGAAACGTGAGCGGCTAGTGTGATAGTTCAGCGTCTCTGAACATGATCGTCGATGCACGGGTGAATGGATGATCAGCAGACGGATTCTGTCGGCCCTTCTCGTGTTGCTGTGCGTCCGTTTGGAGCAGGCCGGACGGCCCAGATAAGCCCACGGTGGCCTTTGTACTCGACCGTCCGTCCGGCAGTTGCAAGCTTGTCAGACTGAAACAAACAGCAAACTGAATGCAAGGACAAAGATTAAGTATCAATAGGAAGTCGAAATTTTGTTCGTAGAATTACATCTCCATGAGTTAGTCTTGTTGCGTCCCACAAGAGAATTGTTGCTTCCAAGCCTACTATACCCAAAAAGAATTGTTGATGCCGAAAAGGAGAAGAAAAAAAAAAGGAAAATCAAAAGCTTCAATAGAAGCTGTGGATGTTACTAATAAACCAGAGGATGAAGCACAATAGGATTGCAAAGGGTTACATGCATGCTCTATCCCACCCCGCCGTCCATGCTACACTAATTAAACCCCTGAACCAACACGCTAACGTCATTAGTAGCTACCAGCGGCTGCAATTCTTGCTTCTTATTAATTCAGACGGTTTCGCGGACTCCGTCGTCGTCGTCGTCGCCGCCGCCGCCAGGTGTGAGCCTCCTGCGGCCGTCGTCGCCGGAGCCGGGAGAGGACGGGTCATCAGCAGCGGCGTCGTCATCCTTCTTCTTCTTGTTGAACTCGCCGTAGAGGTAGGAGGCCAGGCCCCAGGCGCAGAGCGCGGTGGCAATGCCCTTCTCGGCGTCGAACGGGTCGCCGAACACGAAGACGCCGCCCAGCACGTTCGCGGTGAGCACGGCGGACATGCACACGCCGCTGTGGAACGACGACGTCAGGTAGACCACCCCGGCCGTGCCCATGAAGCACGCCTGCCACGTCAGCACGAGCGCCGCCACCACGGTCCAGTACAGGGCCGCCGAGCCCTTCCAGCGTGCCACGTCGTCGTTCGTGGCGCGGGTCGCCAGGAACCCGACCGCGGCCACCACCGAGGCCATGGTCTGCATCACGGCCTGCACCTCCACGGCCAGGATGAACCCGCCCGACACCGCCTTGCGGTACAGGAGCTCCATCACGGGCAGGTACGTGGCGAAGAGCCCCGCGGCGCCCAGCGTGATAACGTAGCCGACGAGGTAGCGCGCCTGCTTGCTGCCGCCCTCCGAGCTCTCGCCGGAGCCGCCGTCGTCCCCGCCGGAGCGCAGCGCGAGGAGCACCGAGCAGATCGTCAGGAGCACGACGGCGTTGAGGTTCACGAAAGTGAGCGGGTGGCGGACGATGACGGCGGACAGGACGAGCGTGAACGCGAGCTGCGTGCACATGAGCAGCGACGTGGTGGAGACCGGCAGGAACGACGTGCTGTACGAGAAGAGCAGGTTGTTGACGCCCATGAGGGCGCCGATGACCAGGCACACGACGAGGAAGCGCCACGAGAACCACACGAACGGGCGCGGCGCGGCGGCCGGGCGGCGGGCGACGACGAGCACGGCGACCACCAGCAGCGGGAACCCCGCCGACTGCACCAGCGTGACCACCCACCTGTTCCGCCCGCCGCGCACGAAGTAGAGCCTCGACAGCAGGCTCGACGCGACGGACCCCACGAGCAGCGACGCGTAGTTGGCGATCAGGAGCAGCAGCCGACGACCGCGCGCCGACGACGACGAAGCCGCCGTGGCGCCAGTTCTGTCGACGACGACAGGCATTGCACAGACGACTCGTTCGGGAGATTGGAATGGCGGCGGCGGCGGCGATGTGGGTCGTGGGGTTCCGCGGCACGAACCGTATTATAATATAAGCGCGTGGGGGGGGGGGGATTTGCAGGATAGCGCGAGAGGTGTGTGACACGGTGTGGTCGATGAAAGCGGGACGGGCCTGCCTGCACGTACGACGTGTACGTACGGCGTGAGTTCACATGTAGGTGTGATCCGTTTCATCTTGACTATTGAGCATGCATGCATGCATGCATGCATGCATGGGTGTCTCGGAACTGGAAAGAATTCGATGCATTGTTGAGCTGACGCCCGATCGATTCATTGTAGCGACTCATGCATGGTAGCCATTTATCATAGTGATTTATGGTATTGGTGGAAGATAGCTAGCTAGCTGTTAATTCATTTACACAGGCAGGCCACAACCGGATCGTCGATGTGGCCACATTACTTGAATCGTCCAAATCTCAATGATACGAACAAATTTATACAAGCACAAAGCTAGCTAGCTGTTAATTCACAGAGCATATTAAGAAAGACGATGTATCTACTACCCCACCGTTTCGAAATATTTGACGATTTAACAAACCGCAACCGCCTGTCACCTAGCTGTTGATTTTATATCAGGTTATAACCTGTGTCAAGTTGGTAAAACGACCCAGCTGTTGATTTACAGCTAGCTAGCCACGACCTGGCAAATTTCGGTGCTAGCTGGTACTTCAAACATATATTGGGGAAGAAATAATGGGAGCAACTGAAGTAGCTAGATTTGCATTCGTCGTACTGAGCGCCAAAGCATTGCAGAACAGTATTACTTCTGTTTTTAAATTGTTGTCGCTATAATTTAAAAACGAATGAAAAACACGTATTTTATTAAGGTAAAACATAATTTAAATCTCAAAACTCTGCACAGGCGTATCGCTAGAGGAAGCGCCGGGTGACATATTAGCATCATAGACTGAATATGTGTCGTGTGTGGAGGGACATTGAAGCTTCCACTTGTTTAGAGAGGAGCCGCGGGTAGCGTACGTAGCCCGCTGTAGCACCGGTAACGCCATGCGTGGCGTAGCACTTGAAACGGTTGCTGCGGACAGTCTGAAAAATCCGGTTCATTGTACTGATTTATGGTACTGGTGGGAGATAGAAGTTAATTTGCAACAGGCCAAACACAGCTTGGCTGTTCATTTACAGTAGGCGACCACTTGCGTCACCGTCGAAGCCTCTGCGGTCGACACTTCTCCCGGGTCTGCTCAGGGCAGCCCGCGGAGGTTCTTTTTCGGAGGGGCTAGTCCTCTCGGAGGGTCGCGCGTTGGATGAAGGTGGATTGACACTAGGGATTTTACGTGGTTCGGGCCGCCGGAGCGTAAAACCCTACGTCCACGGGAGTGCTTGGAGCACTGTTTCCTTGAGTATGAGGATGGGTGGCGAACTGTCGAACCCTTTTCAACGTTGCCTACCCGAGCCTTTTATATTTTAAGGCTCGGACGGCTTGCATGGTGGCCCCCGGGGCCCGACAGGTGGCCCCGAGGTGATTTTCCTGCCATCTACCATATCTTTGCCTTGATTGCTGGTAGCTGTCTTTTGGCGATGGCTTTTGGGTCTTTGTCCCGCCGCCCTGCCCATGTCGCAAGCTATGCGTAGTGGTTGATGATGGCAGAGGCGGCAGGACATGTCTTGTCGCTGCATTTACTGGTCTACAACTTCTGACATGGTGCGTTTGTCATGACTGGTCACAGCGCCTCCTGACATGCGTGCGCCACGTGCGGGTCTTGAATGCCTTGTACGGACAAGGCATGGCATGCCTTTACTCCTGCTGCCTACCGCACCGGGGCGGACAGCACTGCACGTGGCCACGTGGCAGGCCCGGAGCTCTCCTCTGAGGAGAGGGAAGCCCTGGTCCTACTGGACACGTGGCGTCATCGGAGCTCGCCCCTGCGGAGGGGGTGAGGTCCGGCCTTCAGGCCACGTGGCAGCCCGGAGCTCTCCTCTGGGAGAGGGGAGCTCCGGCCCTACTGGACACGTGGCGCCTTCGGAGCTCGCACCTGCGGAGGGGGCGAGGTCCTTAGGCGGTTTTGTCCTGTACGCGAGGCTACCCGGTATTGAGGGTACCGACAGTAACCGGTAAAAAAACAAAATACTTCAAAAAATTCACGTATTTTTATTTTTATTTTTTATCAACCAATATATATATATAAATTATGATAAGTTCTATATGTACTAACCTTTTAAAATAACTTATATATGTAACTTTGTCAAAAGTTATATGGATAACCTTTTCTTATGACTTATGTTAATAACTTTCTAAAAAACTTATACATATATTCTCTCCATTTTGAATTGTTTTACACTGTTTAGTTCAATTTTAAATTAAAAATTCGAAGCAGAGTAACTTCTTTTTTTAATGATAAACCCGGCCACGGGGACAACGGAAACTTGGCAACACGCAGGGTCTTGTGTAGAAGGAAGGGAAAACTTCTTTTATGCCCTGCCTGCCTGGTGTCAAGACTCGAGCGAGACGATGCACGGATTCGAAGTTCAGAGCAGGACTGGCCCACGTCGCAGCTGCTGTCCTCAAAGGGGCGTGTGTACGCCGCCGGCGCCGTCGGGAGCAGATTGATCGTGGGATCTGCTAGTACTTCAAAAACATCGGGGAACAAACAAACGGGAGGGGGCAGGAGGGTACAGATGATTGTCAGGGCTCCTTTCCTTTCCTCGTTGGTTTCATGTTTAAAGAGATGGAGGCGTAACGTAATGCGCAGGAGACGAGACAAGGACTGGACTGGACCCAGTTGCGGGCCGACGGCCTCCACACGCTCCCGCGTTGCGTTTCCTTGGTGCTGACAAGTACTCCCTACGTAGTATAGGCAAGGGGGAAGAAACCGACCTCGTCCGGTACGGTGGTCTCAGGTGAGGCAGGCAACCAACTGGATTCAGATATTCAGTCGTGGTACTTACTGAACGCCAAAGCATTCCAGATGAACAGTACAACCTGCGTTTTCAAATTATCGTTGTCAAGTGTTGTCCTAACAACAAAACAGTTTAAAATTTTAAATTACGAAAACGCCGCATAGGCATATCACTAGTGAATCGTAAAAAAAATATCCACCATAACATTGGATTGGAGTGAAGCCAAGCTAGCCCGTGGTCTCTGCTTCGGTTCAACTTCATCCTCTGTCAATCGTCTGTTGCATATAGCTAGCCCGTAGTGTCTGCTTCGGTTCAACTTCATCCTTGTCAATCGTCTGTTGCATATAGCCGGTGTCTCGAGTTCATCTGTTCCCTATTATAAGAATGGTATGCATTTCATTTGCACCGAAACGTTAACAGCAGTCTTTGAATTACAAAAGCCTCTTTGCAGATAGCAGAATCCTTCTTGCATCGTCTGCATCAGATCAAATGGATGATCAGTATCAAATGGTATGAGCCTTAAAGTTGGTAAACCCAAGAGGTTACAGTTGCATAAAAAAAAGGGCATACCCAGTGCCGAAAGCTCTTACACATTGTGGGGTGGAAGGGAATTTCTAGGCAGCCTTCCCCTTGCTTATTTTGCAAGGAGGCTGATTCGAACCCAGGACCTCCAGGACACAAGTGGAGAGACTCTACCACTTGCTTACAGTTGCATAACTAAGGCATTAAACATATGGGAGAAAAATTTACAAAGCACTTCACCTACATGATGAACAAACGTGCCACTTTAGAGGCAAACGTGCTATACTTTAATAAGTCAGAGGCAAACGTGCCAAGTTGAAAAAACAAGGGCAAATGTGCAATTAGAGATCAAAACTGGGATAACCATACAAATCACCCAAGAAAACATCCTCATCGCATTCCCCATGCTGCTAAATTTTGATTGCACGGATAGTTCTGAAGATAAGACAAGAATTATTTTTATGAAGGAGCGAAAGAAACTGGTTTCTGCAGCGTACCTGCAACACTTGCCGCAGAAATGTTATCAGGTATGTTGGCTTCGGACTCCACAGATGCCTTTGCTATAGCAACCCCGACTGCAACACTTGGCATAAAATCCAAGCCTCCACATAGAGCTGAAAGGACACCACCAACCAAGCAATCACCTGCACCTACGAGGCTGACCACTGAGGCAGATATTGCGGGTAGATGAAAAACATATGTTTCGGAAGAGCTTTCTCTGTATAAGTTAACAGGTGTGCTGGATGAAAAACGATCATCCAATTTTTCAAGTATCTGTGTGGAGAAAGGCGTTTGTTTGCAATTGCACTGATCCTTCATGAAGTTAGTGTGATTTTTGCAACAAATAAAAACACCATTCGAGCCGAGTGTCACAATAAGCAACTTGATGCCCTTTTCAAGAAGAAAAAACATTGACGGGCTAAGCATTTCAAACAAATATTCCACATCCATCGCTTTGTCCTCGCACTGCTCCGTTTTCTGAAAAGTATATTTTACCGATGGGGATAATGCATTTGCCATGGCAACAAGCTCAATCTCGTTTGGAGTAGTGCAAGTTATCTGAACCAGAAGAAAATTTTCATAAAGTGCAAGACTTCAGATATGGTGTATACCACAAAAAGCTGCAAAATCCATCACACTCACGTATTTCGCCACTGGTGCAATTCTTTGACCCTTCACCACTGAGACTGGCTCAAAAAACACAGGCACCCCTGATTCATATGCCACTGAGAAAAATAAACCAACGTAGTGTTACCATAGACCTTTTGGCCTAATCAACATGATTAAGATAAGCGATATATTGTAGTAGAGTATTCGTTAAGTTCCCCCTTTAAAATTATTTTAAGACACGGCCAGAGGAGACATGGGAGCGTCGTAGCATACTGAATGGTTCACAGAAATGTAATAATAATGCTTCCAATGAAACACACAGATTAGGGGCACACATAATTAAAGTTGCATAGATAACATGGCAGGGCTCCCTCAACAACATTCACATGAATTACATCTAGCTATGCAAACTAAAAAAAATACAATGGCAGGTTTTATGATGCTTGCACCACATAATCACTTGCAGTTAATAGCCCCGATGCACTGTGCACCTTATCCTTACCCCCCCCTCTCTCTCTCTCTCTCTCTCTCTCTCTTCTGCTCGGCCCTCCCGCCCCAGCTGAAGCCGCCGAGAATAGCCGTGCCCCCCCAAGCTAGTGCTGCCCCACCCCGGCTTCGATGTGTCGCCCTACCTTGCCCCACCTCGGTACGCCGCTCTGGCTCTGACGTCATCCCGAGCTGGCCCTGGCTCGACTATCGTCTCTGGGTTCACGGTGCTAACCAAGAGAGCAGCGACGTAAGCGGCATGGTCGTTATGAGGGCTAGAATCTCAATCTGACTGCCCTCATACATGGAGCACGAGACCCATGAGATCCCAAATCCACTCTCTAAACTAAATTAGCTTAGGGGATGAAAGATATATAGGATTACAAAAGAAGAGCAATACTATAGAAGATAAAAAAAAAAGACCACTGGTATCATCAGTAAACCATCTGTAAAAAAACGATGTGCATCTTTATCCTAAAATGTCACTGTAGAATAACTTACTTATGCAAGCCGCTTCAATTGACTCAGACGGTAAATTTGCATCAAGCATTAGAAGAGGCGCACTGGAGATTTGAGAACGGAAGCGATATATCCAGCTAGGAGTGAGAAAATGTTCCTGGCCATAGGAAAATATAGCCGAAAAAGCAGTAATACATGAATGACACTGCTTTTTTTTCAGGTAACATGACACATAGTGTGGTAGAAATCTTACAACTGCTGCAACACTTGCAACTCCAGCAATTAATTCTCCACTCCTGTCAAATGTATTAGATACTACTGGAGTAGCAACATCATTAACCTGCAGTATGCCTATGTAACTATTATCAAGCAAGTAAGAACATATAAGACAACAGAGTATTATACGAAAATAGAACTCATCTTGAGAAAAGATGATAACATTTCATGCAAGGCAAGTGAAATAATATTTTTCTCAAACAATACAAAAGTAACCACTATGCTAATTTCTTTAAAGGTAAGGTGCATGCGCAAAATGTTTTGGGTCGTTAATTGCAGCGGGTCTACAAACAGAAAGGTCATACAGTAAGTTATATCCTCTTTATTCCATATTAGAAGGATCCCAACTTGATTCTGTTGTTTTCACCAAATGAACACTAACCAAACAAACTGATTTTACATGCTCACTAGAGTAGGCTACTTGCTAAATTAGTAGTTTCAAGAACAAAATTGGCACATGATGGCTTACCACGAGGAATAATGAGATCTGCTATTGCCTGTTATCGTAGCTTTTGTTTGTTATACCAAATTATAGGTCTATGACCTCACACCACAAGTTCACAACTACAATATCAGTAACCAAAAACAATACAAACTACAATATCAGCAACTCAAGATTTTTTTAAAAAAAAAAGTAGATTATCAGCACAAAGAAGAGATGTAGCTTTTTAAGGATAACAAGGGTACACCCGAGTATTGTAAGAGATGTAGCTTTTTAAGGATAACAAGGGTACACCCGAATATTGTAATATCATAGATCAAATTGGAAGGTGTCTATCTACAAACTTACCGTCTGTACATAATCCAGACGACCTCCAGTGGTTTAATAGGAAGTCTCCTTCAGCAGAAAAACAAAAGAGCATTAGAGTATACAGACGTGAGCAAAAAAAGTAGAATAAAAACTGTTTTTCAGGTTTCCAATACTTGCATGGTTTTCACCTGATATGCGCCCGAGTATGATATATCATTCCTCAAAAGAAACCTAAATGGTACCTGCCATATCATTTCCAACGACGCTAATCATGAAAGGTCTTGTCCCAAGCTTTGACATGCATTCAGCAATATTTCTTGCCACACCCCCCTTGATGTACTTAACCTAAAAATTATGTAGTCATAATTAAAAGATATTCTAGCTACATCTGTAGTATTCCATGGTTTTCATATAAAATTAGTACAAGGTCACAAGCTGCATAGCCATAAGTCGGTAATCAAGTTCTATTCCAGGAAAAATTTAAGAGCATTATCCTAAATTATGCCACTATGAGATAAGCATTAGGTTAAGTGAAGATGTGGCAATAAAGCTTGTTGTGAAGCTGAAACACCAGAAATGGTGCCATATACAGCAATGACCTTACTCGTACAGATTCAAATTTCTCGTTGTTATGCACCATAAACGCTTAAGGATAGTTACCACATCAGGAGCTTCAGAAAAATTGAAAGGGGCGTCTGAACTCAGGACATGACATTATCATCGCAGGAATGCTATGTGTGGGCTCAAGTACCAGCAATGAGGCCGGACCTGAAGTGGCATGAAAGAAACTCTCAACCTTACCCACCGGCCTGCGCAAGTCGTGTCCACGTAGTTGACTCAAAATTCAAGGTTACATTCCACGGAAACTATTCTATTGCTCGTGACAGACCACGCAACCCAGCAAAGCAGCATCGCAACAATCATCAGTCGATCAGGTGGTAAAAAGAGGACTGCGTCGCTGGAAGAGAAGAGTGTCACCATCCCAGGGACGGTCGTGCCAGGGTGGGTCGGCACGGAGGGCGTGGCGTGGACGTCCAGCACCATCCCGCCGATGATCACCGGGCAAGGCTCCAGAACCGCGAGGTTGCTTGACGGATTCTGCGCACGAGGGAAATACATCAAAATAAAAAAAAGAGGCACTCCATCTCCATCTCCATCTCCACCTGGCATCTAATAAGGCAAGGGGAGGAGAATTCGATAAGGGGGGTGAGAGGTACCGGGCGAAGCGCGGGCGGCGGTGGCGCGTGTGGGAGGAGGTGGCGGCGAAGGGCCCCCATCCTCCGGCCAGCGGGCTCGGCCATCCGACGACCCCCGACGTGTGATGACTGATGAGAGAAGATCCCCGGCTGCAGGCGGCGGGGACGGTCCGTCGGAGATTCAGCGACGTGTGCTGGCCGCTGAGAGGAGAATCAGCGAGTGTTTATTTTTTAGTGGATTTTTTCCAGCTACTTGATTTCTTTTCTGAGTGGATTTTCCGGCGAGCGTATGCAGGCCGGGATATGCTTGGTAGCCCGAAACGGATTCTGTCGGCCCTTCTCGTGTTGTTGCGTGGCCCTTTGGAGCAGGCCGGCCCATATTAGCCCACGGTGGCCTTTGTACCTCACCATCCCATAGTTTTTTTTAAAAACGTCTCTACTGCGTACAACTGCAGTAGTATTAAAGTGTACATATTCATTCACACCATCCATATACACATATACACTCTGTCAACACCTCCACTTCTACACGGGTTATCGGGTCTCGTCGAGGAGCCCGGCCCAGGAAGCCGAATACCTGCTGGTCCGGGTCGTGTTGGTCCCGAGCGTGAGTGTTATGTAAGCGATGGAAAACGCTAGTTGAGTTGGGTTGTAACTAAGTGGAACTCGGCTCCTACCTAATCTATCTCGAGGTCGATTAGGTTCTTCCCCGAACCCTACTCCTCCTCGCTCTTTCTTCCGATCGGGAAAACCTCTAAAATTGGTATCAGCTTGCCTTCCGATCCACCCAGGAACACCACCACTATACCCGTCGCCAGAAATCACGCGGAGCAATGGAGCCTAACACGAATATTCTTCTCGAGGAGATGATGTTGCATATCCGAGCTGAAATCACGAAGGGATTCGCTGACCACACGGAATCCATGGATCGTCGCTTCGCCGAGCTCGCCTCCGCCGACCAGCTAAACCTAGAGCGGGTCGCCGCTCTGGAATCTTCTGCAACAGAGTTCGACAAGAGCTTCGACACATGAAAGTCAGAGATCGAATCGGCAATCACCGATTTCAAGCTGGAGATCTCAAAGTTGAACAAGTACTTTGAGCGCGAAGCACGCGAGCACCAGGCATCACAACCCAGAGTCCTGGGCATGGAGTCTGCGTTCGAGCATCCGGTCGGCGGAATCTCCACCGATGACCCAAGTGGGCACCGCTTCGACACTTCTCACCGGGATAGTGGGTACAGGTCGGTCTTCGACCACACCCACATCCCGGTCAAGGGTACGTTCAACCCCGATATCCCTCGCGTTCTTCGTTTCGTCAGCCCCCCTCATGACCGTATTTCTCCAACTGTGATGCACCGGGGAAATTTGCCTAAGCTTCCATTCCAAATGTTCGATGGTGATAACCCTAAATTGTGGAAATCCCGCTATGAGAGCTACTTTGAGATGTAGTCTGTCGATCCCAACCTCTGGGTCAACATTTCTACCCTTTATTTTGAGGGCACAACGGCTAGGTGGCTGCAATCAATCGATAGACAACTCTCACACACATCTTGGGATCTATTTTGCTCATTGGTTTTAGACCGTTTTGGGAAAAACAAACACCAGTTACTTATATGACAACTCTTTCACATCAGACAACATGACTCAGTAGCTGACTACATCACTAAATTCTCTGACTTAGTAGATCAGTTACTTGCTTATGACACAACCACAGATCTCTTATACTTTGTTACACGCTTTGTTGATGGGTTGAGAGCTGACATACGATCTGTTGTTTTAATACAAAGACCACTGGACCTCGATACTTCTTGTGTTTTAGCCTCATTGCAGGAAGAAGCCGCTGAATTAACCAAGGGAAGAGATTTCAGATGATCTGAAATCTCATCATCAAACAATGTGGAATTTCCCAATACCACAAGATCTTCATTCCAAGGGCTTTTCCCCTTCAATCGCCCCCTACCAGAGCTGCTCAAGTCAAGACCTCTACAGCCTCTGACTCCATACATCTTTCAGATAACATTAGGACCCAACCCAACCAAGAAAAGCTAGAGGCATTAAAGGCTTATAGGATGGCAAAGGGGCTCTGCAAAATCTACGCTGAAAAATGGCACAAGGGGCATAGATACTGCAACGGAGGCAGGTAGTTCAAGGGAGCTCTTCTACGCCGCAAGTATTGGTGAAGTGGTCTCACATGCCAGAGGAGCTATCTACTTGGGAGAATATTGACCAGCTTTGCCAGTCCTTTCCACATGCCCCTGCTTGGGGTAAGCAGGTTCTGAAGAGGGGGGGGGGGGGAGATGTCAACACCTCCATTCTACAGAGGTTATCGGCCCTCGTCGAGGAGCCCGACCCAGGAAGCCGAATACCCGCTGGTCCGGGTCGTGTTGGTCCCGAGCGTGAATGTTATGTAAGCGCTGGAAATAGTTGAGTTGGGTTGTAACTAAGTGGAACTCGACTTTTACCTAATCTATCCCGAGGCAGACTCGGTTCTTCCCCAAATCGTACTCCTCCTCGCTCTTCCTTCTAATCAGGGAAACCTCTAACACACTCGTTACAACTAACCACGTCTTTTAAAAGATCAACAAAATCCAACGAAATCTGATATGTCGTACTCTCATTGTGGCTCTACGTACGGGTTTATTTAGGTACAAGAAATAGGAGTGGATTGAAGTGGAAAATAAACTATTTTTACTTCAATCTCTCACAATCCTTTCCGAATGGAGAGTTTTCTCCTCTATTCGAACAAAACCTACAAGATATACTTGAAATCTATTAGGGAACTCAGACTCTACGCGAGATCAGAGTTGATCCGAGAGATCTAACTCGGGTGGATAGACCGGCAAACAGCAAACTGAAACAAACAGCAACATGAATATTATGCAAGGATAAGTGCAACCGCCACAAGGGCATGTTCGGTTGCAATCAACTGATTGTTTCCGTTATGACATTTGGCAACAGAACTTAACACGACCTTCATGTAGATTAGCTACGAACATGAACTAAATCTGGCCGATATATAGTAATTGAAAGCCTAAATACAACCCTTGTTGACCATGATAGCGACCATCAGTTGCTAGTTGCGTACTGCTTTCGTCCCTTGCGCGAAGAACTTTGCCTAATCGATGAAGAAACATGGCTGAACTACCGATGCCACATTGTGTTCTGGGACACTGCATTTCGCGGTTGCAGTTCTTGCTTCTTCTCTGATCTGCTTTCTTCAGACGGTTTCGAGGAGGCCTCCGTTGTCGCCGCCGGCTATGAGGCTCCTACGGACGTCGACGTCGGCGTCGGAAGAGGGCGGGTCATCCGCAGTGGCGACATCCTCCTCCTCTTTGGTGTACTCGCCGTAGAGGTAGGAGGTCAGTCCCCATGCGCAGAGCACGGTGGCGATGCCCTTCTCGGCGCCGAACGGGTCGCCGAACACGAAGACGCCGCCCAGCACGTTCGCGGTGAGCACGGCGGACAAGCACACGCCGCTGTGGAACGACGACGTCAGGTAGATCACCCCGGCCGTGCCCATGAAGTACGCCTGCCACGTCAGCACCAGCGCCGCCACCACGGCCCAGTACAGGGTCGCCGAGCCCTCCCAGCGCTCCGCTTCGCCGTTCATGGCCCCGGTCGCCACGAACCCGATCGCGGCCACCACCGAGGCATTGGTCTGCATCACCGCCTGCACCTCCACGGCCAGGATGAACCCGCCCGACACCGCCTTGCGGTACAGGAGCTCCATCACGGGCAGGTACGCCGCGAAGAGCGCGGCGGCGCCCAGCGTGGTAACGTAGCCGACGAAGTAGCGCGTCTTGCTGCCGCCCTCCGGGCTCTCGCCGGAGTCGTCCCCGGATCGCAGCGCGAGGAGCACCGAGCAGATCGTCAGGAGCACGACGGCGTTGAGGTTCACGAAAGTGAGCGGGTGGCGGACGACGACGGCCGACATGACGAGCGTGAACGCGAGCTGCGTCGACATCAGCAGCGACAAGGTCGACACCGGCAGGAACGACGTGCCGTACGAGAACAGCAGGTTGTTGGCGCACATGAGGGCGCCGATGACCAGGCACAGGACGAGGAACCGCCGCGAGAACCACGCGAACGGGCGCGGCGCGGCGGCCGGGCGGCGGGTGACGACGAGCGCGGCGGCGACCAGCAGCGGGAACCCCGCCGACTGCACCAGCGTGACCACCCACCTGTTCCGCCCGCCGCGCACGAAGTAGAACCTCGACAGCAGGCTCGACGCGACGAACCCCACGAGCAGCGCCGCGTAGTTGGCGGCCAGAAGCAGCGTCCGACCGCGCCTCGACGAAGCCGCCATGGCGCCGGTGCTGGTGCCGGCCATCGCAGACGACTCGTCGAGGAGACGGGGATGGTGGGGGCGGCAGCGACGGTATGGATCGTTGTTTCTACGCTTCTACTACCATATACCGTGTGAGTTGTACGTGTGGTTCATTCGTGGTAGTGATTCATTTCATCTTGAGCTGGTTGAAATCATGCTTGCGTTGGAACCGGAAAGAATTCGATGCGATGGACTGAAACCCGATTAATGATAGTGATTCATTGTACTGATTTATTGCAGTGATTTATTATAGTTATTTATGGTACTGACCAAGATAGCTGTTAATTTACAGCAGATCACAACCTGTCAAAATTGCAGCACTCCTAAAACAACCTATCCGTTAATTTACAGCAAGAAACAACGAGCCAAGTTGCGACACTTGTAAAACAACCAATTAACTTTTTGTTTACAGAAAAAAATCATGCATTTTTTTAAAAAAAACTTTATAAAATTGGTACGATGTAATCGTAAAAATACAGTAATCATAGGATAAATATTATATGGTCTAATAAGGAATTTTGTATGAATGGTACAGAGGAGGGCTGTTTGCATTATAACTAATCTAGGCAACTGCAAATTAGCATGAAAACTCTCTGCAGAAAATAAAGACTACTGTTTCCCCTTGTCTACATATTTTTGTTGTTAAATTTTTCATAAATCATTTATTCTAAGGCTATTACCAATCAAAGGAGTCCCCAAGCACTAGATTTTACTTGTTGCAGCTCGACCGCATGAACCCGACCCATCGATTCTTGAGGTCGAACTCCCAAAGGTGCTCCTGCTGAAGAATGTTGCCGAAGACGGACACCCCGGGCCACTGCGCCTCCTGCACGCCTATGCACTTCACATCCGGTGCCGCGTCGATGAGGTAGCTCTTCGCCGGCGGCTCAAACATGGCCGACGGAGCGAACTGCACCGTCAGCTTTGGGATCTCCGGCGCACCTGGACTTCGTGCAGTCCAGTTGTAGCAGTACTCGAACGGGTCCAAGCTGACCCTTGGAACCCCGGCGAGGCGCTTGCTCAGCGCCGCGACCACGGCCCTGTACGCCGGGCTGGTGAGCACGGTCAGCGTCGTGCCGGAGTCGAGTATCACGCCGCCGTTCCTCTTGACGTCCCACACCTCGCCGGGGATGTCGAGCGCGACGCCCGCCACTTGGATGCGCATGACCGTCACGGCGTAGAACGGCGTCGCGGGATCGAGCAGCAGCGGCGTTCGGGACCGCGGGGTCTCGCGCCCGGCGGGGCCGAAGGCGAGGTAGCCGGTGACGTCGCGCGGGGCGAGGTGGTCGACGAGGCAGTAGGAGAAGCGGCCGCCGAAGCGCGCGGCGGCGCGGGTGGCGAACGAGACCCTGCTGTTCCCGAGGCTGAGCACGCCGTCCGCTGCCGCGAAGCTCTGGCCGGCGTCGGAGGTGGTGCAACCCAGGACCACGTCGTCTACCGTCGTGCTCCCCCTGGTGCCGCCGGACACCGCGACGGTCGCCGAGTCGGTGCCCACCACGCCGCGCGCCGACGCCGAGCTTTCCTCGTACCTGCCACGACGTACGTACGGCCGGTTCTGTAACGCCACAGTTTGTTCCGTACATCGACGTGTGTGGCGAGGATAGAGGCCCTTAGTTACCTGTAGTCGTAGGCGCAGGGGCTGGCAGGGGTGGAGCAGTTGGCGAGGGAGAAAGGCACGTCCAGCTTGCACGTGTCCGAGGAACACGGGATGGGCGCCCACGACTTGGAGTCCGCGGGCCGGAACACGTTCCCTGACGGCGAGCCGCCGCGGCACTTGACCCAGGTGAGGTCGCTGCCGGTGTCCGCCACCAGCAAGAACTGCTGCGCCGGCGTGCCCACGAGGAACCGCGCGAAGAACTGCCCCGTACCGGTGTACGCGCCTGACGACAGCGGCATGGAGGCCGGCGACGGCCCCACCTCCGCCGTGCGGCGGCGCCGCCGCCGGCAAGCCTCCGCGCGACACGGGCTCGGTGACGGTCGCGCGCGGCCTACCACCCCGCGCGACGCCAGCACGGAGGTGATGTACGCGTGCCGGTGCCGATCGTCCCTCGCCCGGTCGGCCAGCGACGCGCCGGGCGCGACGGGGACCAGGTCGATTGGCGCCGACGTACCATGGTGCCGGTCCCGTCGTCCATCGCTCGCGACGGCGGCAGCGGCGACGAGCGCGACCAGCACGAGCAACGCCAGCAGGTGCCTGTGCAACGCCATGTGTTTGTCCTTACTCCTCGTTCCGATCAAGTCGTCCACGATGGCGATGCAACAACGGCACGAAGAAACTTGGTTTACGTTTATCTCTCTATATATATGCATACTCTTTCGATATATATAGAAATTTATAATTCAAACTTAATTATACTAAATTTAATTCCGATATATATGACAGTATATAATAAAAATATATAGTACCAAATATTGTAACATTAATTAGAGACACATACATCAACCATAATTAATTCAAGATTATGGTATTAGCAAGGGAAGCAGAAAACATCTTGTAAATTCTATATAATAAAAAAAAGATCTAGCTCCGAGAGGCCTGTCTACAATACACAAGGATTTCCTCCTGTTTAACGATGATTTTTTTCGTGAAACACCTTCCGAACTGCTTTGTCCAAAAAAGCTCCCAATGTGTCAGAAACTAATTTGTTATAATCTTTTCGATTCTCCTGGTTCAAATTTTTGGAGTATATACGTATTCACGCATGCAGTGTGAAGCTGTGAACCACGAGCAGGATCGCAATTTCAGCTGAACGTTTTTTTTTTCTTCCAATTGCATTTGAAACAAATATTTCCGAGGCCCTTACAAGTTTCAGCAAGAACACCCAGCAAGCAAGGTGATCACTGGGCGCAGCGCGTGTGCTTGAACCTGAGCAACCGGTCCCTGAGGTCGAACTCCTCCCACAGGTGCTCCTGCTGCAGGATGTTGCCGATGACGGACACCCCGGGCCACGCGCCCTCCTGCACGCCGATGCACTTCACCCCCGGCGCCGCGTCGATCACGTAGCTCTTGGCCGGCGGCTGCAGCCGCGCCGACCCGGCGAACTCCACCTCCAGCTTCGGGACGTCCGGCGCGCCAGCGGTCCAGTTGTAGCAGTACTCGAACGGGTCCATGCTCACCCTCGGCACGCCGGCCAGGTGCCTGCTCAGCGCCGCGACGAAGACCCTGTACGCCGGCGTGGCGAGGACCGTCAGGCTCGTCCCGGAGTCGAGGATCGCGCCGCCGTTCCTCTCGACGTCCCACACGTCGCTGGGGATGTCGAGCTGCTCGCCGGCCAGGCGGACCCCGTCGACCGTCACGCCGTAGAACGGGCTCCTCCGCCGGTCGAGCAGCAGCGGCGTCTGGTGGAACGGGCCCGCCGGGGCCGAAGGTGAGGTAGCTGGTGGCGCTGCGCGGAGCGAGGTGGTCCACGAGGCAGTAGGAGAAGCGGCCCCCGAAGCGCGCGGCGGCGCGGGACGCGAAGGAGATGTCGCTGTTGCCCAGGCTGAGGACGCCGTCCGAGGACCGGAAGCTCTGGCCGTCGTACGCCGCGGTGCAGCCCAGCACCACGCCCTGCAGCTTCGCCCGCCTGCTGCTGCCGGCGCCGCGGCCGTCGGACAGCGCGATCGTCGCCGAGTCGGTGCCCACCACGCCGCGCGCCGCCGAGCCGTCCTTGTACCTGTGCACGACACGGCGTGGTAACGTTAGCTCGTGCTCGTGCTCGTGCGTCGTCGGCCACATCAGCCTGCCTGAGCAGTCTGGCACGTGGAAAGGTTCGGCTATAACACGCTGAATGAGTGCCAAAGTTGTAGAAAGGTGCCAACTCATCTCACACGTCGGTTACGGGAGTGTCGTTCTGTATGATAACTACAGAACACACACACGTATTCCTCAACGTTTTCAATCCGGCAGAAGAAAACGAAGGACAGCCACGACTCACGAGGCGGCCGCCGGGAGCGCACATGGCCGCCGGAACCGCACGAAGTACTGCCCCGTGCCGGTGTACGCCCCCGACGTCAGCGGCATGGCGAACGCCGACGCCGCGCGGCCGCGCCGCCGGAGCTTGGCGGAGATGTACGCGTGCCGGCGCCTGTCGTCTGTCGCCCGGTCCGCGAGGGACGCGCCCGGCGCGGCGGGGACCAGCTCGAGCCGCGCCGCCTTCCCGCGGTGCCGACGCCGCCCGTTGCCGCCCGCCACGGCCGCCGCGGCGAGCGCGAGCAGCATCAGAGCGACGAGCAGGCGCCCGCGTACCGCCATTCGTCGATCCCACTTGCTTGCTTGTTCCCTCGCTCGGGCGACCTCCCCTCGACCTTCTCTTCTTGCATCATGGCGTGGATATATGCGCGCAGGCGTGGGGGAGTCGACATCATACGTGCGCCGGCCGGCCGGTACTCATCGAAGCGAGTCTCGGGCGTGCATGTGCTGCATGCGGAGGTCGGGTCGTCGTCACCACGCATGAGCCTGCATCTGCATCTGCATGTGGTTCTTTCTCCATGTGTTGTCCGCTGCGCTGCCGCGTAAATCTTTAAGTCCAATTCCCGGACAGAAACGTCAGGGTCACGAGTTGGAGGAGGGTACACTAGTATCACCGTCCCTAACCGCGCGCTCTGATCATGGGGTGTGTATTGGGACCGCGCGGCCGATCCACATGCCCATCCCAAATATTCTGTCAAGCACATGGCCAGCAGCTGGTAGTACTGGTACCGTGTTTGGTAAATTTTCCATGTTTCACCGTGCTGATCACGTGTCGGTGCACACTGAAGACAAGTGTCGACTCCAATTGGTTCTGCCCAAACAGACGTGCATAATAAATAAGAAAATAAGATTATACTCCCTCCGTTTCAAATAAAATGAAACCGAGAGAGTAATTTATATATAATCGGCCAGACTCCCCCCGACCTAAAAAGAGTAAGCACACATGACAGCCTGATGTATTCCGCACAAACCAAGGACGGACGCAGTTGTTACATCAGGTTGCAAATCAAACAAAAAAAAAATAATACTGATTGCACATCTGATATCCCCAAAACGAATACGGCAAGACCCTGTGACATAGAAGAGACACCCAACATGTATGGACATAAGCAGCGGGAAGAGGATTTTGCTTGTACGTGCATAAATATAGATATAGATATAATTATAGATATAGATATAGATATAAATATATATAATTGTACAATAATATCCCTTAAATGCATGAATATATCAATCACGTTTTACCAGAGGAGCTAGACTATTTACATAGACTACCTACACGAAACAGTTAGATTATCAAACAAAAGATAGGAGTGTTAGCTCAAATAGCTTGAATGGCTCAAAATTATTACTCTCACACGCCAGTTCAGCCTTATAACCTCAATTTGATGTCTGCTGACGCTGTACAAGATCCAGCAATCGCCATCTGTGTAAGGAACTCGTCGCAATCTGCACCCTTCCCAGTTAATTCCACCAGAAGTTCCTCAAATAGCCTCTTCAGTGATTGCTTAAACCTCACTGAGCAGCTCTTGTCACCCTCGTCGACATCCTGGATTCCATTTCCAACAAGACATCCAACTTGGGCACCCTCCAGGTAGGCACGGCAAGCTACAAGAATGTTACGCCCATATTTGCGGAAATGACCAGCAACAAAATCCTCAAAGTTCTGCGGAAAATGCACCCCCGTTAAACTTGCAGGCATCAAGGTTCTATATGAAAGCTTAGATGGCTGAACAGTATCATCAGAAGTTGTTTCATCATGTTATACATTTTGAGACTCAAACTTTGGTGGTTCTCAAAAAGGTTCAATATTATAACACATACAAGTAAAGCTTGAATAAAGCATAGCCATACCTTAGGTGGGTTTCGAAGTGAATACAGCATTGTCCTGCAGGATAGAAGGAAAGTATCTTCATTATATGTCAGGGATTTCTTCTCCCCATGAGGTGTGTTAGCATGCATAGCATAACCAGGCTCATTGAAATAAGGTTTGGCATTCAAAACCAAAGCCTGAATGGAGACAAGGACTTGCAGCATGGTTGAGTTGGATGGATTCCACTTCTCACATCCACTTCCAGACCAGGTGTTTAAGAGGCTAAGGCACACCTTCCCACAAGCATACAAGTTTGGATTAAGCCGCAGCCCACCAGCACGATAGTTCACCAGCTGTAGAATTAACTAATCAGAACATGGTCCTCAAAGATGCCATAAAAATCATTGAGAAACTGTGAAAATCAAGTGTCTCACCGGAGGTACACTTGGATACTGAGGGGGGAAGTAAATGTCAAAGAAGAAGAGCCCATCATGGTAAGGAGTGCCAGCTGGACCCATAATGACAGCTCTAAGCAGGTCCATTCTATCCTCGTATGCCCTCACAAATATAGTGTCTACTCAAATTGGAGAAAAAACCAAAATATAATCACTAGTGTTTTTTTTCTCTAAGTGCAAAACAGTAAGAATTAGTGTCAAGAAAACCAAGGTAAAAGGCATTCAAACTCATGAAGGCATAATAAACATCACAAACGCGAAACGTCTAATAAAAAACTGCCCTGATGTTCATAAACAAAGTTTATAAGAAGAGCCGCCCACCTGGCAAATCTTTCTTCAGGACTTTCCACTCATGTTGAATGCGTTTCGCCCAATCTTTTGATGGCTGTCGAAAGGACATCTTTAAGATTTGGGCTATGCTAAGGCAATACAGGATCAAAAGTTTTTTTTAATAAAATCACAGTAATGATCACTATGCTAAGGTAATGAACTCTTACCTTTTTCACTATCTTAACCTTTCTTAACTCTGGCTTTGAATAGTAATGATCACTATGATCATCGACAGTGTCAAATTGCTGAAATGCCTTGTATTTTTCATCAGTTTTTTCATTCATGATCTTTGTAGGTTTGGCCTTACTTGCATTCTCAATAGAAGTCTTCTGGAGACATGGTAAAGAAGCGTCCGCACCAGGTGTATCCAGGCCATCAAATTTCACAGTGAAACTATAGTTATACTCGCTTTCGATAAGTGAAGCATCGTAATCCTCATCTTCATATAAATCTTCATCATGAGCATAGTCATCTTCATATCCCATATATAAGTCATCATAGTCATAAACCGATTCGTCATGTACTAGTTTGTGACTAAACCATGAATCTGTTTTGTTTGAAGTGCCAAGCAATAGCTTGGTTTTGTTTAAAGGGCAAAACAACGGATCGGTTTTTTTAAAAGTACACGAGCTTGGGCCAGCGACATCATGAAGCATACTACTCTGGATTTGTTGCCACAGAAAAGAATCTGTCAGAGGTTGACAAGGTAATATGGTGTACAAGCAATTAACACGAAAAGAGAAAGACACAAGGAAATTCACCTTGGAATGCTTTGGCCAACCAATAGGATGTACAACAGCTTTCTTATTCTTTTGAACTGACGCTTCATCACTAATAATCACAACCCCTTCAGGCTCATCATCAGCATCAATTTCAACCACGTCTTGAGGAACAACCTATTGGTTAAGCAGGTACATAATTCAAATAATCGTATAAAGTGGAACATGTAAATAATAAATACAATGTTCAGATATAAAATATTGTAAAAAAATCAGGAAAAGAATGCAACAAAGATAATGGCTCCAGAACTTCAGTTACCATCTCCAATTACACTCTTACGATACAACATAAACGTAGTATGCAAGGTGTTTAGAAACTGTATAGCTGCCATCCCAATACGCTCAAGGTGTTTAGAAACGATAGATTGGCATGAACCCCTGAAAGGTAAAACTACATTCTACAACAATTGAATCCTAAGGAAAGTGTAGCTTTACCACGCGAGTAACTACAATTCCGCAATTATCAATCATCGGAACTCATGGAAACCAACTGGAACTGGCTCTCTAGCAGAATCGCAGTTCATCAACCAGATTAGTCACCGACCACCAAAAGGTTCTTTAAAAAACTTTCAATTCTGCAGCCTGAGATGGGCCATCTTCAGTTAGTTCGTGATGATCAGACAGCGCAACCTTTTGTCTACACAACTACGATTTGGTGGCGGTCCCCAAACCACACCGAACATCTACAACCCCCGACCCCAAACACAACAACGATAAGATGAAAAAAAAACATGTACAGTGAACAAAGGGGGGGAACCGTTTCTGACATCACCTGACTCCTCTTCCTCTTATGGTGGCCGGAGGCCCACCCTCCGGCCGCGGCGACCGACGGCGCCACCTCAACCACATCGGGATCATCGAACGATGAGCTGCCCGGGCACAGGTAACACCTGCCGACCGAAAACCGGATCAGAATTGGGCGCGACGGGACGAAGAAGGCGATCGGACAGATAGGGGGGCGAGGGGAGACTCACTGGGAGTCGTGCTTCGCCATCGAACGCGCAGCAATGCGATCGCCGGAGACCGGCGGTCGCCTCTAGGGTTCCAGCGAGATGGATGTGGGGAGAGGGGGGGGGGGTTCGGCGGAAGACTGATGAATCGAGAAATTTATAGGGCAACAAGTTTTCTACGGGGACCAAAACAAAAAAAAAGTTTTCTATGGGGAGATTCGGAAAAGGTAGTCTGGATTTTGGAATTCATGAACGGCTCGGTGAGCCGTGGGCCCTCTTTCCTAGGGTTGACTTCTGCTCGCACGCGGGGGCGGGGCCTTTGTTTCATCGTCTGCGGACCTGGGGCTCATGCTAAAATGGTTCTGAAATTTATCATGAATTTTATTTTACTTCCTAACACATGCTCGATTTCAACTTGGGATTGAAACGGAATCCTAGAGTAAATCACGAATTTTATGGAATCTTTCACGTCGTTTTCAAATCCAAACCAAAATTCTACACGATTTCACGTTGACAATGTACTTTTTTTTTTCTCTTAAATTGTGTAGTACGAAGTCGAGGTATATATATACAACCGGTCTGTCAACTATACAGACAGACAGACACAAACCATTTCATAAAGACATTTACATATTTTCAGCACTCAAGATGCAGCATAACCCAAACCCAGCCACTCCAGCTGCCTTTAGCTAAGCAGCCACACACCAGGTAGGCAGCATTTTATTAGGGATATGCAATTATGCAAGCATTTTTACACACACACGATCATTGCAGATGCAGGGTCCCAGATTCATGGCAATACCGGTATCACAAACTACATGCTACTGATGTAGTTAGGAGCAGGGGTGTTGCTCTGGTTCACTGGCCGCCAATGACCCCGGCCTCCGTGAACGTCGAGGCAAGCTTCGGCACAAGCTTCCCGAGCATGATCTTGAAGCCGGTGGAGCAGTTCCTGCTGCCGTCCTCTGGTGTGTACGCGCTGTCACGCGCGTGTCCGACAAGGTCACCGCCAAGATAGGCCTCGCAGGCATCCAGAATGCGTGGCGCGCGGTAAGTGAAGTGCTCCTTGACAAACTTCTCGAAATGCTGAGTTCAGACAAGTAAACAGATACATCAATACATATCTTCTTAAGATTGAATGATACGGTACTCGAGTAAATCAGTACAGAAAAAATTATACCCATAACTAAGAAGTTTTCAGAAATCAGTCTGTCAGATAGCTGATAACATACCTTAGGTGGCTTGTGTAGAACATACATCATGGACTTGCATGACAGCAGGAAAGCGTTCTCATTATAAGTGATGGAGTTCTTCTCTCCATCAGCTTTCCCCACAAATTTGTCGTAGCCCGCCTCATTAAAGTAAGGTTTTTCATTGAGAACAAGGGCTTGGAGGGATAACAACAGTTGAAGAACAGTCGAGCTGGGATTCCACACTTCATTCCCAGTTCCCGTCCATGTCTTGAGAAGGCTGAGACATACTTTTCCCGACTCGTACAAGTTTGGGTTCAGGCGTAGGCCACCTGAGTGATAATGAACAGACTGAAAAAGAGATTTTAGAGAATTACTACATTGTGGACTGGAATAATTTTTGCAAGAACAATGGATATGAGGACCAAGTAACTTACAGGAGGTTCCTGAGGATAATCACAAGGAAAGAAGATATCAAAGAAAAAGAGATTGTCATGATACGGTGTTCCCTCTGCCCCAATAATGCAAGCCCTGAGAAGATCCATCCTTTCCTCATAAACTCTCACATGAATACCATCTGCATAGTAGACAGCGACAGAGCATACAATATAGTATTAAAATTAGAAAACATATCCCATCGGATAAAGAAGTTTCAGATATACACCATCATAGTGTTTGATTAAGTGAACTGTAAAACAACAGAAAGCATACCTGGTAAATCATTCTGCAGGATTGCCCATTCTTGTTGGACCTTCTTCACCCAAGCTCTTGTAACCTAAAACAATACAAATAGTCATCATTACACGGAGTGATGTATACATGTTAGTAGCAATTGTTTGAAGAGAAAACAAAAAGGAAATGAAATCCTAAGAAGCTGAAGCATTACATCCTTGTGGCCATTTTCCTTCAGAAAGTGGTGATCGGAATAGTCAGTCACTATGTCAAATCTTTTGGGAATGTCATCTTCTGAAGAAAGATCTGGCTTCTCATCCTGTGCCACCAACTCCAGTATCTGTTTTTCTTCCACCAATTCTTCAGCAGATGGCTGCAGTTCTGCCATCTTCACTATTTCATATCGAGGATCTACCACAGCCTGAAAAGAACTCCACTTTAGAATTCTGAAAAGTGAACATGGTTTATTTAGTGACAAACTGAACTTACCGATCTCGAAGGTGGACCATGAGTACCAAATAGACTAACAGCAACAGTTATCAGAAAGTCAAAAGCTGTCTTGTGAAAGTGGAGAGCAGTGGCTTTGCACAAGGATCTGATGCAGTCTTCAGTAGAGTACTCCTGAGCATTCTGATTTTTTGTAAAAAAAAATTGTTCATCACTTAGTACATTTTACAAATGTAAAGCTGATAACCAATACAGTGAGGGTATAACGGGAAACTGACATTTGTGTTGTCATGATGCATTTCCTCCCGTTCAGACGTATCTACCGAATCACCAGCAGTATGCTCCTCATTCAATGGTTCTAATGAACTATCCAGAAGCCTATCTAATCCAATTATTTCGAAAGGTTGCACCTGACATCGAACAACAGAAAAAGGTATGTTATCAATAGTTTGTCCACAGCCGTATGCCCATCTCTCTCCCAAACGTAAGAAGATTGAAAAAGAAAAATGACAGAATTAAGAATGAAATGCAACTTATGAAAGTCAGAGGTTAGCTGCAGAGTCAAACCTAAGCCTACCTTGGATATCACGCCACTAGCCCACTGAACTTCAATTGCATCATCCTTGTACCCAAGGACATTTCCAATACATGATAAGAAGTCAGAGGAAGTCACCAATGATTCCCTGCTCGCTATTAACCCATTTGTAACACCTGCCTCAGCCTCGATTATGTTCACAGCTGACCTGATAACGACCTCACCAGTGCAGAAGGAGAAATCTGGGTGCTCTACAAGCTCATAAGCACTGACAGTCTCCACAGTGGGGCCGCTTTCGTACCTGACAGTGTAAGTATCTGCTGGAACAGTCCATTTTACATTTACAGTTCGCTCAAGAGCATCCACGTCTCTCACAATCCCAGTTCGCTGGTCTCGAGCAGCATCCTCTACTGCCAATTTTTCTAGGACAAATTGCCCTGGCCAAAAATCATGATCACCAAGGGTACTAACAGGAACCAGTGTCTGGGGTTCCAAGCCAAGAGATATACTTCCATCTTGCCATAGAACATCAATGGTGCTCTTTGTCTTGGAAACCACATATGTTTGTGAATATCCTGAACCATGAGTCTCAAAATCCATGTGTATGAGATATTCACACTTTTGGGCTTCAGTATGAAAATAGGACTCGCTAGAATTCATCCATAGGCATCCATCGACATCATCTGTAAGAGCACACCAGTCACCCAATTGCCAGTTGGCGTAAGGGAAGCATGATAGCAAAGTGAGGTTCTTTGGGTCCTGATAGTTTGTAGGATTTGATGATCTATCTCCCCAAACATTTGCCACAGAGGTTATCCAGTTTACATGCACCAGCCCAACATCTACATGAGAGACGACACCTTCATCTGTACTGGGCCTCCATGATCCACACAACCATGTTGCTGACTCGAAAACTGAGGGATGAATAATCCTTACACATTGTCCGGGATAGTAAAAATATGGTGCATCTTCAAAAAGGATAGGAGGGATGGGCTTCAGTACCTCAGAATCCCTCAACAGCAGTTCACACTTTGCCCCATCATTGAACACAACGGTAACCAGGTCAAATGCTCTGATCACCCGTCCAATCCATGGTCCCATAACCACGCAATCACCAGAAACAAAAGACCTCACTCTTGAAAGTTTCTTGCTGTTTACATCTTTAATTATGTCACCAGAGCTTGTCTCCAAGTCGACAAACATAGTAGCACCAACAACACGGCCAAGTTGACCTGAAGGATCAGAAACAGGGCAAACTATGTCCCCATGCAGAAACCCCCTTTCAAAAGTCAGAAAGTTATCAATCTTGCCAATGCTCTCATCTAGGCTTGACAAGATGTTCTTGGCATGGTCACTGTACGTAAATTTACATTCTTCTTGATCCTCGCTGTCACTGGTCCCACTGTATGACTCGCAATCTGAGTCAATTGCAAATAAATCCATGATTCCAAGCCCTGGAACACCACATTTGGTCATTTTAGTATGGCATCTGATAACCTTGTTAAGAAATATTTGATTAATTCATTTTCACCTTCTTAGAATAAGAAGTACACTAGGATAATGTGGTTGATACTATGAGCTTTTTTTGAAATAAGGAGGCAGGTACCCTAGGATTCCTGCAGAAAATAAAGGCAAGATAGAAAGATATAAGATCATAACGAGTGAAAAACATATTGAAGGACAGAATTTTTACAGTGCTTGCAGGATGTTGGGAAGTACCACCACCTAAAAATGCCAACCCTTAAACTCGAGGGCAATTTAGATATCTTTGAAATTAACAATCCCTCAATTCTAATTTTTAAGTTGTTACCGGTCTCATGATTCAAGTATTTTGGTGATTGCAATAAGGAACAGTTATAACCAAGCTCGATTAACGGTGTGGATCTTTTGCGGAAAAAGGTGTGGACCACCCAAGTTCGAGTCCTTTTCAACGTGAATCCGGGTGCTGATTTCCTATTAATTAAAAACCACCCAGCTCCAACTAGATTGATCTAGTTTATTTAGACTACAATTAATAAATGGTCATTGCTGGGTACTATAAAAGTCTAATTGAAAGAAACTAACAAATTACCTTCCAAAGTATTTCTTGAATCCTGTCTTTCACTGAAAATACTGCCACAGAAAGAGTGATATTTTGGTAGAACTTATACGTTATTCAGTTTCTACTACTCACTGACAAAAGAGGTTCGCCCAAAATAGTAAATAGAAAACTTTAGTATTTAGTGCCAAAGGAGATTTGCCCAAAAAGCAACCTGAAACTAAAGCTAGTGCCAAAGGAGATTTGCCCACGGAACAATTTGAAACTAAAGCTAGTGCCAAAGGAGATTTGCCCAGAGAGAGATCTGAAGCAAAAGATACTGCCAAAGGAGATTTGCCCAAAAGAGCTATAGGTAGGTTATTGCCAAAGGAGATTTGCCCAGCAAATCAGCTGATATACACCATGGAGGAAAATTGACTAGAGACGACACATTCTGAAGCTTCCATCAAACTGTTGACAATTTTTGAGGAGAAAATTTTGGAAGTCTCATCACTGGAGATAGTTCATCTAATGAGGGAATATGGTCCAGAAAGTCGATTAACAGGATGATGAACTCTAATATGTTTGCCAAAGGAGATTTGCCCTAAAACAAGGATGGAGGTAATCCTAGAAGAGGAAAACCAACTGACAGATGGGATGATTTGGAGAATTGGAGGACCAGTTCTCATAAAAAAGTGACCGATATAACAACTTATTCTAAGAGACGGAACAGGATGGTCCTTTCATCCCAAGATCAGCAAACCCTGCAAGCATAGAAGTAACAAATTAGTTCAATTGTTCATGTTACTACAAACAACAACAACAAAGCCTTTGTCTCAAGCACGTTGAGGTAGGCTAGATATGAAACCCAAACTGGGTTTTCATATCCATAGAAATGGCTGGTTCAATTGTTCATATTACTATGGAAATAAAAAAATCCACCCAAGCACAAAAATTGCTACTCAAGAAAGGTGATACTTTTTAAAAGACAATATGGCAGATGGTGTCCATTACTATACTAGGCTATTTCCTGGAAGGGATCATTCTTGTTTACGGAAATTGAATGAAGATTACCAGGAATAGGCACGGTTAAATATTAGACTAGTTTCTCAAGTAAATGTTACGGAGAATTTCATTTTGCAGATTAGACTTAGCTACCTTTTTCAGATATGACATGCAATTCAAATAAAATATTTTTCCTAATTTTCACCGGTGAAGGGGAGCCCTAGCGCATCAGTAAAGATGTTGTCTTGTGACTATGAGGTCATGGGTTCAAGTCCTGAAAACAGCCTCTTGCAGAAACACAGGGAAATACTACGTACAAAATGCCCAAATAGGTCGGACTCTTTTGCGGACCCTGTGCAAGCGGGAGCTACATGCACCGGGTTGCCCTTTTCGGCACACCACATCCCTACTCAGTTATTAAGGAAAATAATAATACATTATCAAATACAGGTCCATAGTAGAAACGAGAGTAAGCAGCTTAGCTATCGATCACATATAATTCTACAAACCCGAAAAGAACGGAACACGATGCCACTGCCTAACAGTGAAGGTATAAAAAAGTCAATGTGACTAAATCATCAGCACTAATGCAATATCAATCTTTGTAAGAAAATACAAAAAAACTAGTACTATAGTCCAAAACACCAACAGATATAAATAAGCCACTTTAATCTGACACAAAAGCTTTTGAGATAAATAGAAGGGGTAAATAGACTGAATGGCATGTAAGTAAATGATACAGAAAAAAATTACTCAAAATGCCAAAATAAATAATATGATGAGAGCTTCAAGTGCTAAGAACACATGTACACATAAGCATGTAAAACATTCTTCAATAGATAAATAACATGCCATTCTAGACAAAACAAATGGCAAACTCCAATCAGAACTGGTCAATGGAACATCTGAAACTTCACACTCTAATGTAACAAAAGTCAATTTGTTAGCTTGGATAGGAAAATTGGATCCTTCCTAGTTAAATGAAAATGATGACCAACACAAATAGCATGCACCACCTTTTTAATCGGGCCTACCCGTTCCCAATAACTGAAAAACCAAAACATCAGTTTCTCACAGATTGAATGTACTTGAACATCATAGTCACTCATAAGCAGTTAAATGACAAAACGCCATCCTCTGAACAAGCCTGACCAACAATTCAATCAATTATCACTCCCTGCTAGTTACGTCCTCCTAAGAATAACCAAATAAAGGAGACAAACAAACTCCTAGTAGGCTACTAATCTTATCCCACGACTCATAAGACAACGAAGAATCCAGATGTTTCGTTTTTCATGGACCACGAAAAGCTAAAGACATACTCCCTCTGTTTCGAAATAAATGACATTTAGGACAAGAAATCTAGTTCAATTTGAACGAAATTAGCTGTTCTAAACGTCATTTATTTCAGAACAGGGGATAACATATTCACGCCAAAATTTCACCATGGAGAAATGACAGAACTTCCTCTATAGAATAACTAATATGGGCATAGTAGCACAGAGGATTCACAACTGAGATGTCAGGAGCTCCCAGAAACGATCAAATGGTTGCAGCAACTGGTTGTCGCCGGGGCAGGGCGCGGAGCCGCAGCGGCAAGAAGGCGGTGCGGCGGCGCCATTAACAAAGCAAATTTGAGGCCGGCTAAAATGGCATACATACCTGTGACAGTTCCAGCACGCCGCCACGCTTGCTTCCACGATCCCTACGAACCCAATCCCGATCACCGAAGAAGAGGAAGCTACCCTCCTCTTCCCCCACGCCTCAATCCATCCCCCAACACTTCGACCATGGCCAGCAAGCCCTCCAACAGCTCCAAATCCTCCGCAATGAATGAAGGACCAAGAAGCGCACCACCACCAAGTCGCACCGAATCACAGCCCGGAGCAGTCGAACCAGGAGTGCTCTTGTGGGCCGATATATCAAGTGGCAGTGAGAACGCGCGCGAGAGAGGAGGCAGGGCCAAGAGGGAGGTTTCTTGCTGGTCGCCCGGCGGCTGCTCGAGTGGTGGTGGCCGTGGTGGTGGTGGTGGTGGCGCCTGTAATTTCTACGGTGCGCAAAGGCCTCGCCTTTCCGATTCTGCGCCCAATTATTTTGGCTTCTTTAATTGGGATCGTGCCTAATTGTGGTGCGCTAATGGGATTCCATCCTGCCACTTTACCATCTCGCCTTTCTCCATTCCATTTTTTTTCTTTCTTCCGAGTGCTGTGTGCGCTGCGAACTGGAGCTTTGATTGGGCTCTGGAAATTTCTTTTTCTTCTGCCGTGCTCGTAGTCTACTCGGGTAAAATGATGCGTACCTAACAGTGACTGTAATCTGCCAGGATGGTTGATGGAGCTGAAAGAAAGCGGTTGCCGATTGAGTTCTTCTCCCCCGTGCCCGTCAAATCGCGGTTTTTTTTAACTTTTGGCGGCATGGTTACTCGGAATTCACACTTGTTGCTGCTAAAACAATTCCTCTTTGATCTCTCTCGATCCACCACGGATTTCTTGCCCGTTCCTTGGCTCCACACCTCAGAATACTATCGAAATTCCTGACAAATTCCTTATGAATACCTGTTTCAGGAAAAAAAATCCTTATGCATCAGAAGGCAAATATAATCGACCGTTCTGCTGTTTGTTCAGATTTAGGACATGTTCTAGGTATGTATACCAATTTTGTTCCACGTTTTTTCTTTTTGCATTCGGAAACCTTCTTCAAAACTGGAACAAATTCACGACAATGAAAGAAAAGTATCTTTTACCGATAGCTGTAAATTCGATTCCGAGAGTTACATTTGAAACACGGAAATTCTTCTAAGCCCTCAAATGGAGCTTTACTTGAATGTTAAACGAACCAAGCTAAAAATAAAAGAAAGTGCTCCACCCAGAAACGGTGAAACTGAAACTCCAACTCTAACCCTGTCTCCACTTGTAAAGCTCCATGCCATGCACTCCCCTGCTGCCCCTGAAAGTGCACCCATCCCTTTACAGGATCCCGGAATCGTTTGCAGAATATCCATCCACATGGCCGTTGCACACGCCGCTGGAAGTGCAGGCGGCGCAACAACACGGGCCTCTGCACGCCATTGCCCTGCCTTTTTTGCTCGGTGAGGGCAACTTCTTTTCAGGTCACTGGAAGTCTGACGAATACTGGCTGGGTTTTCAGGTCACAAACAGATTAAAAAAAATAGCCACCAGATGGCTGTCATTTGTGTTTGGAATTGGCACTGGTTAAGTGGCGATTTTGATTGGGGTGCAGGAGCTGCGAGGTGCGAGGGCTCCTTTTTTTCAACTTCAATTTCGCAAAAAAAAAAGAAATTCGATTGCATTCCTTGCTCAGCTTTACTATCAGTCTGAATGGTAGGTGATGACAGTGTGAAGAGCTCTGGCGTGTTGAGCTCAAGGGACATTGTGATGCCTCCACTTTTTAAGGTATCTGAACTGCATATTCTACAGAACATGGCGAGGAAGTAAATGCTGAAAACGAAACGACTCGGATGATCTGCAGAATATGCTTCCGTCTGATCCCTGATTGTTATCCCCAAAGAGGGGTGGTGGGTTCAATACCAACCACGTACGCTTTACATGGGACAAATCGGTCGATTCTAGTGGAGTCATCTGGTCCTGCCTAATAAGATCTCACAGGGCAAGAAATCAACCTGGCTTGTCTGAACTTCTGTAAAGTCCGAGTAGTTGTCATCACCATGCAACATATTGATATCATGTGTGCTTCCTATGTTTATTTGAAGCTTGTCGACATAGTCCATTATAGTTTTGGTACTAATATTTGTCTGAATGTTAATGTATTGGGCTATTGGCATACCTCATGTATAATTTCTCATCTTGTTTACACTGACAGTTTTCATAACCCATGCACACTCACCTCCAAAAACGAAAATTCAGACACATCATTTAACTTCATGGCCGAGTGGCTCTAGTTAAATTATATCTCGACCGATCTAAGCATGTTGGGCAAGATGGCAAACCTTTCCAGGCCATCTTTGCATGGAGCACGCATTATCCTAAGCAATCATATTAAGAACAAACGACATTAGTGCTGTGGTGGGTGGAGAGGGCGGTACTTTAATGACCCATTTGGCATATATGATATCCATATTCCCCTTGCATCATTAGCATGGCAACTCCAAACAAACAAGAAGGGGAAAGGGGAAGAGAGCAAGATACCTATGTAACCTACCGACGTGGCACCATAAATGAAGTGGTAATACGTTCAGCTACTGACACATCTCCAGCTCCGAGTTGTGTAGCCTTGTTTGGGTCGTTTTAGCAGATATGCTCCTACTTTATTTGTCATGTGCATTACATGTCTTAGTGGATCTATGAGATCATCCGTCATATTTTTTGGGTAAAACTTGAACAGTAGGCCAACACTCTCAGTTTAAAGTCACTGGATTGCCGGTTCTCATATATTTGGACTCCCTGATCATTCAATTGATGGTGCATATGGTTACGCAAAGAACGCCCCCGGCATACTGTTTCGTCAGGAACAATTTACGCCATAAATTCAAGCGCAATTGTCACCGTACAAAATTGCGACAAATCTAAGACAGAAGCCATCAACTTCCCAAAGAAGTCACAAAAGATTAGTGTCTTGTGAATCGAAGCTTACTAGAAAAGTTTCAGGGTCTTATTGGGACCAATTTTGCAAGGAAAAGAGTTTAATTTAGAAAACTTTAAAAGGAGAAAAGCACAGGCCACAATAGCAGCATATTCTGTCGTACCCTTTTAAGTCCTACACCTTCCACGCTAAACAGCGCTGCAAATTGCATTGAGTTTTTTCTGAATGTGACCTTACAGGAAAAAACGCTCAAACCACTCTTGCAGCATATGCTTTAACCCCTTTAGCCTTTACCACAAAATTTGCTGCAAAACACAAGTGACAGCATCAAAAATTGAAATGTAATTTTCAGATATGCATATCTTTTAGAGTCAAAAGAATGGATCAACAGGAATCTGATGGCCTTTTTCTTGTCATAAGAGAGGCCTGTGATAGAGATTGCAATAAGTTTCAACGGGTGCAAGCCAAGGAATTGGATAAGCTCCATATCTACTCCATTCATTCCATGATAGAAAGTGGGGTGGAAGGCACCTAAAAGGGAAGACGCAGAGCAGGACGCTAAAATCAGATCCGTAAACCAAAACCAGACGCCTGAAGAGGATATGCTCCAATCCTGAATGCTCCTCAGTACAGTTCCTTCCATTACGGGTCCTAGCTCGATGTGAGACTTGCAATGACACCCACCAATGGTGGCGCTGCTCCGCCTTCGGCAAAGCGCCTTTGCGCGTCGCTGCATGCACCTGCCTTTTGGTGTGGCGACTTTGGATTGGTGGAGGCTGTGTGGACGAACATGGCTTCCGATTAGCTCCGGGTTCCTTATGCCTGATCCTGTGTGATGGTGCTGCAGTGTCAGTTTGGGAGACAGAATTTCAGTGCAAGATCTGGAAAGATCATGAAGGGTAGGTCTGGCGCAGTGGTAGAGTCTCTCCACTTGTGTATTGCAGGTACTGGATTCGAATCAGCCTCCTTATAAAATAAGCAAGGGGAAGACTGTGTAAAAATTCCTTTCTCTAGACCCCACAACGTGTACGAGCTACGACAGTTGCATGTTAGTTTGGCGGTTTCAGTGTTTCGGTGCCCAGGCTGTGTTTCCGATGGATACTTGTTGATCTGCTTGTACTCGTACGTCATAGTAGCCATGTTATTTTAGTTCATCCAAACCGAAGGTGTATATATGCAACGCCACGCCATGCATGCATATCCTTGGGCCTGCGTTTTTGTTGTCGTCTGAAAATGACAGTCCTCCCTGATCCGTGGATGCATCGTTTGATTTTCTTCAGTCTCACATACACGATTTGGGCATCACATACACGATTTGTTTTATAAAATCGCACGAATCAATTTCAGGAGAAGTACCTCCGTTTCATTAGAAATGGAAATGGAAGTGGAATTTCCGACTAAAAGAATTTCAGGAGAAGCTCTTTGACACCCACCCACACAGCCTAGATTGCTACAATATATTCAAAAAAAATTGTGGCCAGAGAGTTGTGAAAAGGTTGAATTAAACTCGTGAGATAGCTGATAAGTTAATTTGTGCATGCAGATCATGCTGGGGCGCGCTCGCCAAAGAGTAAACTTTTTTTTCTGGAACTCAGAGCAAACTTTTTTTCTGAAACTCAGAGCAAACCTTTTTTTTTTTGAAACTCAGAGCAAACTTAAAGATAGCACAGCAGGAGAGCAGGGACACACGATTCTACATGATTGCTTGCTTGTAAGGCCAAACAAGATACCCCAGCAAGAGAGAGAGAGAGAGAGAGAGAGAAAGAGAGAGAGAGTTACATGCAAACACAATACTTTGTAGTACTAATGTAAAATTGGTGAAGCTAATTGCAAGTTTGCAACCACAACTACACAAAATGTTCCAACAATTACACACAATGACTCTAGTGTAACTGAATGGGTGCTTAGTGCTAGTTGCATCACGTGTCGCCTTGCAATTTGCAGAGTGGATGCCGGCAGGGAAGGAAAGGAAAAATATCTGAACAACGAATCAAACACGGCTTGGGTCTACTACGTTGACCCGAGAGGACACGAAAGGGCAAGCGGGATTATAATTTTATTTTGCAGGCATCTGACGATACATTTTATGGTTTATTGCATGGGCTTGTTTGTCTCACAATCTAGATTGTGTAATCCGCACTCAGATTATGCCAAAATTCACAATCCACCTAAGAGATGCTTTTGTTGGAACGTGCGGAGCCGGGAACCATGCCCCTATGTTGGTTGTTATTTACATAAATTTTTTCCATCCTTGCAATCATCCTTTGTTATTTACACTAAAGTGTCCTTTAAGTATCACTAACATAGCATATACTATTCTGTTTTTCATTTTAAGTTTGCGAGAATAAAAAACATAGGTTTATATGGATTAATGTAAGGGCAGTCCGGTGCATGGAACTTCCACTTGCGCAAGGTCCGAGAAAGAGTCTGATCCGCTTGCGTCTTTTGTATGCCATTTTTACCTGCATTTCTACAAGAGGCTATTTTCAATACTTGAACCCGTGACCTCATGATCACAAGGCAACAGATTTATCGCTGCGCCAGAGCCCCCTTTATTTATATGGATTAATGTACTTTTCTATAATTTTGAATGGTATGTGAAGAGGCACAAGTCTTTTGACATGAAAACAACGATCAGTTCTTCTAGAATCCAGATTTACGAAACAGCACCAGTTTTTACAATCCACCTTATACACAATTCAGCTTATGGATTCTGAATCTACAATCTCGATTTTATACAATCTAAAAGCAAACAAAGAGACCTATAAATAAAAAGGAGATCTATTCTGCGCCAACTGAGTGCCAGTTTAACCTATTCTAGTTACCGTTTTCTAAGCTAGTGCGACAACGCATCTGCAACCTGGATCGACACGGATCTAATACGACTGATGCAGCAGCCTGATGATATCCACAACAAACCGATAGCTCTGATAAGCGTGCGTGTGCAGATCAGTATCAGAGCAAAAAACATGGCAGTTTTTTTTTCTTCAGATTTATAGCTACACTTGCGTGAGCGCTTACAGCTTAGCTATCAGATAACGAAGCAGTCAGAAACAAAATGTAGCAGTTTCTTTATTTCATGGTCGGAATGGTAGAAACTACAATGATGTATCAGAAGTTCAGAACACATTAAAGAATGCACGCAGAACAGGCGACCAAAAGGATGAAAAATCAGTGTCGCTGGAAACTACAACAACTGATCCACATCAGAGCGTCTAGGCTGCTCAAAGACATTGGCATAGTGTAAGATGTGGAACGCAGGTATTGTGCCCTACAGAATATGTTGTGACAAGGTTTTATCTTTCATTTTCATTTTAACCATTGAATTAAAGAGAAGAGAAGCGACATTACAGTGACATCAACTATCAATATCTCATTGACTTTCTAAGTCCAGACTGATACATTGCCCGAGAATTGCTGATGTGAAACAGAAGGCACTATTCCTTCATTCCACCTGAATTTAGGCAGCAACAGCAACAGTCTCAGGCTTATCTATTCCTTCAATGTTGGTTATTCTCAGTTTTGTCAATTCCTGGAGATGGTTACAGCATACAGTAAGAACTACTGAATATTGATGGACAGAGCAAACAAAAAAAAAAGACATAATGCTTCTTTTGAGAACAGACTGGCAAAAACTAGAACAGCAAAGAATTTACCTGGCGGTGGCCTTTTGTTCGACGGTAATTTTTTCTTCGTTTCTTCTTGAATATGATCACTTTTGCATCTAGGGCCTGATATAATTATTAATAGAAAATGAATTCAAATCTATCCAACTGTGTATAAGTGTACTATAATTATCAAACGGATCAAAATAAGCTCTGGCAAATAAAAGCCAATAAGATATGTCTACTCACATGTTTGACAACCAAAAAACAATGTCTATAGATGTCTGCACACACGATGAAGCAAATTCTAGAACTAGTACAAAGCAAGCTGAACATCAGATGCATTTCAATGTACGAGCATATGAATGATGCAGCCCAATGTTGCCGAATACACTTAAAAGGTGTCATCAGCACATGCTCAGAAGAACACAGAATGCCGTGCACATTTTTATGTTGCAAATTACGATCATCATATCATGGTGCCATAATTTTGAAGAAATTAGGTGTATAATTAAAGATAAAAAGGGGTGATTAAGTTACAGTACAGGTAAGAAAATCCTGTTTCTCTGGCACTGCCAATGTAACCATACTATCAGCAGCCACTTGAAATGCATCAATCAGCTCATGTAACTTGGCACTCATTATTGTAAAAAATATATCGTATAAATATGAAATTTGCATAGATATACTAGTTCACATATAGCAGTTCACTAGTCGAGTGGATATACTTCTGAACTAAAAAAAGAGATTTAATGACTATGTCATAAAATTCACCTTAGTGATCAACGTTGTAGCAACAAAGGAATGAAGTTCAAGAAATGAATGTCCTTACATGCTCTTCTACAACAGCATGAACAGCAGCATCAGGAAGAGTTGGCCTCCCAATAACTGTTTGAGCTTGTGAACCAAGCATGAGAACCTGGTTTAAGACCAACTGCAGAAAAGTCATACAGACACAACACCAACATAAGCAACTCATCAATATAATGAAACATAGAGGATAACGACAGAGACCTATGCTTACTGCGGGATTATAGATGGAACACATTAAGCTACCCAGTGGATTGGGTCTCTTGATTTGTAAAATGTGGTAATGAAGATGAACATTATCACGAAAATCAAGTAGAGACGTACTATAAGGGCTACACAAGGCTGGAACAATAACCCTTTCTTAATCCAGCAACAATAACAACTCAAGAGGCTAAAAAAATCAATCTTGAGATCTATAGGAACTAAAAAAGAAAAGGTGAGCTTAAAAAGAGTTCCACAGACAGAATAAGCCGTGTGAACCTACAAGCCAAGGTTCCCAAGTTCTCTGCCTAAGTTAGACCGAAATCTCAATGGCTCAAAGCACTACCAGATAGAATAGAAGTAGCATTGCAATTCCAAATATCATCATATCAAGTATTGCAACATCAGTTTTTTTTTAAAAAAAAGTACAGAAACACTTATAAGCTCAACATTTGACTATTGGAATAGCAAAGAAAACATTTAGCGTACGCTCCAAAATCTTAACTACTGTCTGATGTGCCCGCACATTGCTGCAGCTTTTGTATTTATCTTAACTATTCAGTCACACTTAAAATCTAAATATGTACTCTAAGAATTGTGTTGCCCTCGAAGTGCGACTCATACCTTGTCATTCACATCACAGAACTTCAACCTCTCCGTAAAGATGGAGTCGCCATTGCTCACCTTAAACTGATGCGAACCAATCTGCAGGAAGATATAAGCACACGCAACCAAACATGAGATCCAACCGAGAAATCGCAAATCTGAAGACCGAACCAAACGGGGGGCAGACCTGAACGATGGCGAAGACGGGCTCGTAAGGCTTGAAGGGTTCCTCGTCGGAACCGAGGGGGCCCACCACCTTGTACCCGATCTGGGCCGCCTCCGCTACCTTCTCCTCGTCCGTCTTCCCGCTCGGTCTCTTCGCCGCCACCGCCTCCTCCTCGTCTCCCCACTCGTCCTCGCTCCCCTCGTCTTCGTAGTGCTCCTCCTCGTCCCCTTCGTCGCCGGAGGAGCGGGTCGCCAAGTGGCGCCGCGAGGGGTAGAGCCGGAGGGAGGTGAGGGCGCGAGAGGTGAAGGGAGCGAGGGGCTGGGGCGAAGAGGTCAGGGTTCGGGTCGCGATCGACGCCGGCGCGAGAGGCTGGGGTCTGTGCGGGACAAGGCCGCTCGAGAGGAGGCGGAGGAGGCAGCGCCGCGTCGCCATGGGTGCGGCGGCGGCGGGCGGGCGGGCGGGCGGGTGGAGCAGAGCGAGGGTAGAAATGGAAATATCGTTCAAGCAGCGGGTTTGATGAGGGTTTAAGAGGGTCGCATTGAGAAGACGAGTGAGTGACACTGACGCTGGGCCCCTTTCACTATCGCGGGAACCGATGCTCGTGTGCTGTGCTGCGGTTACGACGTGACCTTCTTGTGAAAGCGGAAGAAGGTAGGGTGTCCAGAATACGTATTCTCTGACCGCAACGCTCTGGTGGATTAGCCTTTTAACTGACTGACTCAAACGAAATAATCCGTCCTGTGAGAACAGAGTTACTAAATTATACTCCCTCCATTCTGAATTAATCGATATTTAGGACAACTAATTACTTTGAAGGAAACATAATATTGCGCGTCACAAAGAATCCCCCGACGCGCTGATGTCGCCCTGCATTTGTTCACTTGTCATGAATTTCACCTTTTTCATAGTTATGAAGAATCGTCAGTGCCTGAAAACGGAGCTGCCCTGGTAGCTTAAATACAGTGAAAATGCCTAAGCATCTAAAAACAGAAAAATGGAGCTGAACTTGTCGCCATAAAAAATTAAATTGTCCAGGGTCATGAAACTTAACTCCTGCGTATAGATGTAACCCCATGGAAGTGTGGATATTCATAATTTATCAGGATATTGCAAACTCCCATGATTCCAGTCAAACCGGATAATGGTTCAGCAAAAATGTTTCATTGTGTCAAAATTGAGTAAAAATGGCAAGGTACGAGTCATGCATAAAAGTCAGGCAATGCATATAATTCAAAACAATGTACCAGACAAGGTTGGACAACAACCATAGAAAGCAAAATTGAAGCGATCTGAGTGAATTACACAGAATTCATCATAGTTTTATAACCCAAAGGTTTGAAGTACTAAGTTAACAAAACCTGAAGAAACTTCAGAGGGCTAATATAGTTGATGGATGACATTATCAAGTAAAGACTAACGATACAACAGAGACCCTTAACACTGATATGGTTCTTCCGGCCCACTAGAGTTGTATAACCCAGTTTCTAACGCTTTGAATATCCAGCTGGCCTCAATGCACATTGTAGATCTTCAGAGTTTCAACAGGCATCTCCAGCAGGAATTGACTGTAACATTTATACCTTTACCTTGGTCCTTGCCTTCTTGATCTTATCACCATCCAATTTCTTCCCCTTGCTCTTCTTAGCTTCCAAGCTTTCCACGAAATCATCTCCTTTAACCTTGATGCTCTTCTTTTTCTTCCCCTCCTCACTCTTCCCCCTCTTAGTCTTGATATTGGCCACATCCACTACATTAGACTCTACTTCATGCTTGGTTTCTTCCTTCTTACCCTTCTTTTTAGTGCTGCTGACTTTTTCCAAAGCAGGCTCACTCTTACTACCCTTCTTATTGTCCTTACTAGCTTCTGCCTCCTTCTCCAATGCACGTTTGCTCTTCTTGCCAACCTTCGGCCCCTTGTCAACATTACTCTTACTCTTCTTCTTCTTAGGTTCTGCCTGAATTTCTTCTTGCATCACAACATCCTCAGTCTGCCTTTTCTTATTCCGCTTCCTCTTGCCACTCTTCTCCTTGGCAACCTCCTCTCCATCAGCATCCGTCAACACTTTCTCCGTTTTGTTGGACGTCTTAGGCGCTTCTGCAGCATCGATGACCTCCACAGTACCAACTTCTCCCTCCAACAGTGCAACGGGCGGCACCTCAATCTTCATTCCCAACTCGGGCACAACCTGGTAAATTGGTAGGGAGACCGAATCCACTGCCTTCAGATGCAGCGCCCTGACGTTCGCCCACTTCTTTGGCACCTTCTCCACGGCTGCATCTATCGCCGCAATCACATTCTCCACGATCTCCTCTTCCTCCATATCCAGCCTCCCCACCTTGATACCGGAGCAGGTACCCGTCCGCAGGTACAGGAACGACGAGCCGAGCACCTTCCGGATCTGCTCCGGCCACCCGACGCGGGTGAAGTCGACTCCGATCGGAGCCTTCTTGGTGGAGTAAAAGGCCTTGCCGAGGACGCGCGGCAGCAGCGGGAGGATGGCGCGGTCGGCGATGAAGAGGTCGTGGGAGCCCGCGAGGCGGCGCCGCGACTCGTACGGTATGTAGTCGGTGCGGAGCGTGGAGAGCGGGATGACCTCGGAGACGGGGAGGTGCAGCGACTTGGACCTGTCGAGGAGGTCGGATGCCGGTGGGGACCGCGTGTTGGGGCGGTCGTCGGAGACGACACAGACGGAGGCGCCGGCGTGCCCGATGACGGTGTGCGGGAGCGGGAGCAGACGCGGCCTGGTCGTGGGCGAGGCCGGGACGCGGCGGAGCGAGAGCTGGAGGATCACGAAGTCGTCGCGCTCGTCGGTGAGGAGGCTCGGGGGCGCCTCTTCGGAGCGCTTCCTCATCCACTTGGTCAGGGCGCCGACGGCGGAGGCCACCGTCGCTCGGGGCACCGGCTGCGGCTGCTGCGGCGACATGGCGGCGGCGCGAGAGGAGAGCAGAGGGGTTTAGGGTTCGGTGCGCGAGAGGGAAGGAATGCAATCTGCAACTTATAGGGAGGCGGCACCTCTACATCGCCACGGTCACCAGCTTCCTATGGCATGTGGGTCCATGTGGTCATCTCAAGTCAACACGAAAATGTTCAGCACTGCAGCCCGTGTAGAGAAACCATTCAGCCCAATACGACTCCAGGCCCTCCACTGAAGTCGGCCTCCCCCCCAAGTCCGTCCCAACCCTACCTGGTTCTCGGTAGGAGGCAGCGAGCACGAGCGGCGACGGCCGCCGGCTACAGGGGCGTGCGTCGTGTTCCGATAGGGGCGGCCGGCGAGGGTATCAAGTAGCAGGACCTCTCACATAATTGCGTAGCTGCGGCCTCACCTTAGTTCAACCGGGAGGTACTGTTATGCTCTCTCTTTGTAGACCAGTCGTTGAATTAGCTTTTCCAATTCGTGATCAATCCCATGCCGGTTCTTTATAAAATTCGTGACCAATTCGAAATGAAAGCTTTCTTGTTGATGTAGGAATGTTAAGACCAACACCATCAGAAGCTTTGAACTAGTTACATTGTATTTGAACTTGTGTGACTGGTTTCGAATTTAGGTCTGAGTGGTCAGTGCTATGCCTTTCATTCCTATGTTTCATCATGCGAGGCTAGTTTTTTTTATATCTACTGCTGAATGCACCTTAAGTACATTAGCTGCTCCTTGTTTGGAGTTGGCCTCTAACCACCATGATTTGGTATCTTGTTGTGAGCTCAATTCATTTGGCGGTGGCATACATCCTGTTGTGATTTGCACGCTGGAGTGCTTTCGTACGAATGCCTGTATAGTCTACTATATCATTTGGCTTTGAGACACTTGCTCATATTTCGATAGCACAGGGAAAGGTTGTCATATCATCTCACCATTTGAGTTACTTTCTTTAGTGTTGCATTTACTGTTAATACGGCGAAATGTCAACGGGTAAAATTTGCATACTGTCTATACCGAAATGTACCTTATGAAATTCTCTGCATACTACTAGAATGGTTGACCTGTGTCTTCCTTGTGTTGCAGTGCCAAGCATTGGCTGCAAGATTGCAAGAGATACAGCTTTATTTTTGGAAGCATTTATTCCTAATTATTCCCAATCAAAATCTGAACATATTGGCAGATGAGTGCTGGTAAGGGGGCATACTGGTCCAGGGCTGACCTTCTTAAGCTAAATGGATTACTATTTAGTGTTTATATTGCTGTTGGCTTTAAGCATCTGTAACAATTACGGAGAGCCTAAAATTTTCCTTCTTTATATAATAGCAATGCCATCCTTAAGTCATGGAATTTATACTATAATATGAGGTTTTGAACAACTTCGACTTGTCATAGGTGGTGCTTTTGGAGGAAATAGAGGGGTGAGGCCTGTACCTCCTGAAAAAGGTGTATTCCCATTGGATCACTTGCATGAGTGCGACTTGGTAAGGCTGTAGACCTTCACCATATACCACTGTCATTATGTACTGCTTTGTGAGCTATGACTGTTCAAACAGGAGAAGAAAGACTATCTTGCCTGCCTAAAATCTACCGGATTTCAGTCTGAAAAATGTCGGATGTTCTCAAAGAAGTATCTGGAATGTCGGATGGAGAGGTTAGTATGCTTAGGTCGAACCGCCTATGTACTAATTTCAAAGTTGTAGAACTTACCATAAGGTAGGTAGAATAACCTCTTTCCTTTTGACATATCAACACTTTGCCACACCTGGTGACATTTGAAGTGTATGCTTAGCATGCTATGCAACAGAACTTGATGTTCCTAAAAACCATGAAAGCATATTGAAATGTATCAGCTATTCAGCTGGAGCCAGATTATGGACATATGGTTACTGTCAGTTTTTCTGGATGATTTGCCTTTTGGTTGAAATTAAATCTCTTTCCTCTGCTCATTAACGGTCTCAGTTTTTTTTTCAAATATATTTTTCAATAAGATTGATGAATGTATTGTAATATTGTATGAAATCATTGTTATTTAATTATCTTTCAACGCATAACAGTTTGTTGCACATGCTTTGTGTGCCACAATGTCTGATCCTTTTTTAGCTGTTGAGTGATGTACCCTTTTTATTTATTTATTTGATGACGTGTTCTTTTGTCTTTTTACTAATTTTCTTGTCCTAAGGTCATCAATAGAAAACCTGGAGGATCTGCTATTCGCTGCATTAGCTATTTAGGCTACAGCAACCTAAAGTTTAACTATTGTTCATGTTCAGTTGTTTGCTTGCTCTGGTGCAGCACACGTGCAATATGCTGTATCACGGTCTGTGTTTGGTGGTTGAGTGAAGCAATCAATTTGCCAACCATAATTGGGCAGCTACTAGTTTTAGTTCACGTTCTGGTGGTTTTGCTAACCTATTTTAAAATGGAACGTTTGGTTATTTTCTGTTGGAAATTCTCTACTCCCACTTGCGGGATCCGACCATCCATGATCTCTGAAATTCACTATCAGTTCATAACAAAATGCAATTTGCATTCAGAACGATTGCTTGTTTACAACAAGATGCATATTACTTTTAATTTGTTTGGTTTACTGCTGCTCTATGTTAATATTCCAAATCAAATTTGTCCTTGTATGCTAAATAATTTATTTTTCACGTCAGAAATTTGATGGCAAAACAAGATATATCTGAGCTTGGATTCAGAAATGCGGACGAAGTGGATACACCGCCTGAAAAGAATGGCAAACTGGAGACCGCTCCTAGTGAACCAAAGGAGAAAACATAACTGTTTGATTTTGTCTTAGCTTTTGTTGTCCACTATGCAAGTTTTTCATCCAGGAAGACTTTCCGAGTAACATAAAGGGGTTAATAAAAAAGGAATGTAATAGAAACCATGGTGTAACCTAACTATTGGTTGTTTTGACTTCGTATGAAGTTTATCTGTCTTCGAGTAAGGGATGCAGTAGGTTACATGTTCTTACCCAGTCTTCTTGGAAGATCATTGCCGAATTTGAATGCATGTGTTCTGAATTCGTGGTGACTTCACTGTTACACAATTTAGCTCGGAATACTCGGAAAAAAACAGGAGCACAGGGGACGGAAAACGTGTTTAAATTCGATTGTGCCAAACTTGTTACTCCCTCCGTTCTGTAATAATTGACGTTTAGTATAAAAAATCTAGTTTAATTTTAATTAAATTAGCTGTCCTAAACATCATTTAATTAAGAATAGAGGGGGTAATTTTTAAATAATTGTTAAAAGAAACTTTAACCCAACCAGACATGCCCCGCTTGGACTTCTAGGATTTACATCGATTGGACGGATTGTTTTGCTGGATTTCTCTTTACTTTGCTGTGATGGTGGCGGTCTAATAGCTCTTACTCTATCCGTTGTTAAATGATTATTGTCATAACAATATATTTGCTTTATGTTTAAATAAAATTAATGACCTAACAACAATAATTTGTTAATTTTATAAAAACTCTCAAACTAGTTTACTATGTTAAAAAAACTATTAGAAGTAAAAGAGGTCATGTTCTTCAGTAATTCTTAATATATTGTTTTCAAATATTCTGCAGAAGGTAGAATAGGTAAGTGTAAGCTCTACAATATGGAAAGATTTTAGGATTGAGAGCACTTACTTACGATGTAAATCTTGAAATTGAGATAAATATTTTATGTCTTGGTAATTTTAGAAATTGTATATTAATATTTTTTGAAAAAGATAGTTTTATATTTTGTTCCTGAAATTTGGTTTTTACAAGTGTGAATCATTGAAGATGCTTTAATCCCTATGATTTTCGAGAAACTAGTCTTTAAAAGCTACAAAGAATTCAAACATGTCATTGTTTTATCCAGATTCTAAAAAACCAGAAAGCTTGTCCAACCCAACTAAAATCAGTTTCTAGTGGATTATAGCTTTTACAACAAGTAAAAAGTTAGATTATAACTTTTAAAAAACCACGATTCAAACGGTCCCATCTAGTTTTTATACAAAACCAGTTTTTAGAAAAAAACCATATCTGGAGGCCAACTTTTTATAAAAATTAGAAAAGAAAAATAAACATGGCTTAGATTTATTTTCCGAACTTGTTGGTGGTAAGTTGGCTGTAGCCTCCAAGCTCCATCTGAAGGCCGCCCCCTGGTTCACGGTGGATCAAGAATAAAGCTCTCCTCACCTTTATTCTCTCTCTCTCTCTCTCTCTCTCTCTCATCGAGGTAAATCCGACTGGTTCTTCTCTATCTCCGGCCAGATCCAAACAGAGCTCCGGCGAACTTCATCCCCGACGAGCTCCGGCCAGGGCGACAGGTCAGCGTTTCGGAGTTCGGGTTTTCATTAGGTTTCACCGGGCTTAAAGCGAGGTTCCGGAGAGGAAGCCTGGCCCGGCCGTAGTGGCGGAGGTGACGGCGTTTGAGCGGGATCGAGTGGGGTCGATGGTGACGACGGCGGCGGAGGAAGGCTGCCTCGTCCGGGGCTAGGGTATCGCCGCGCCGAAGGATAAAAAGTTTACTGAAAAGCATTTTTTGGCTTAGAATATCCAAAACCATGATTTACTGTGGAAATTGAATCGCACGATCTGTTAGAACGCATACTGAATGTAGCTTTCTGGCCTCTATACTTTTGATGGTCGCCCCGTTTAATGGTTTCAGTGGATTAATGTCTCCATTCCATCTACCAGCTGCATGGTTTAGATACCATTAAACATGTTTGCTGTTCTCTTACCAAAGGTGCTTATTGCAGGGATGGTGGCTTGAGCGGCAAGAACTGTACCAGGATGTGGTCTGTGGTGTGCGCGTTACGCTTAAAAAAATAGTCTGCATCTACTCATACATATTACAACAATCATCAGAAAATAAAAATGGATGATGAGAATGGCCTTGAGCTTAGTTTGGGCCTTTCTTTGGGTGGGTCAGCAGGGAAGTCTAAGGCTAGAGATGCTCCCCTAGAACCCAAAGCTGAACCTCAAGTGGAAGAAATCAGTAGCAAAGGTGGTTCGCAAACTCCTGATGCTCCGATTGGAAAATACTATCAAACGAGCACAGATAATCAGGAACAAAGTAGTGAACAGCAGCACGGTTCTGTCGCACCGTCGTTTGGGAACTTCTGGGGACAACCAGGTGGTTCGTCTACTCCGGTGGTAGATGGATCCATTAAATCGGCAAGCCATCAATCTCAGGAACAGAAGAAAGTTATGAGTAACCGCAAGTTGCTTTCTGAAGAGATAAGTTTTCAGAAGAAGCATCACACAGCTGCTGATCAGCCTGATGCATTCAGTAAGAGCTCTGATGGAGGTGTGAAAAATGCACCTATCTCAATTAGTACCGATGATGGTTCAACTGGTGAAAATGAGGATGTTGCAGAGTCAGAAGCAGAAGGCTCAAATTCTTGGTTGGTTGCACAACGTGAAGACAGTGCTAAGGGCTCTGTTGTTAACAAAGGGACAGATAGAAAAAGATCTGCTGACGATGCTGCAGTTGGTTTTCAAGGGAAGAGGCAGCCAAGTTTCTCAGGAAATGAATCCAGCTCAGGAAAGTTGCCACCTGGAAATCCTATGTCCATGCAAACACCAAATGTAGCGGCTGTGCCATATCAAGTCTCAGCTCAGGTTTCTGGTCTTCCTACAATAACTAACACACAAAATTTTCATCCAGTATGTACAGTGCAGTTGAGGCCACCCACAAATGGTGGACTAGCTGTCCACACAACTAGTGGTGCCTCTCAGGTCGCTTTTGGTTACCCGTCAGTCCAGCTACCAACACTTGAAACAGGATCTTCATGGTCTTTTGGTGCTCCACCTCAGGTTGTGTCTTCTTTTACTGCAAGAGACGAAGCTGAACAAGCAGGAACCAAACAAGCTGATGATGGCAAGAAAACCCAAGGTTAGTTTGATCAGCGGGCACTTATCTTTTATGATGCTTTATGGTAGTTGTATAAAAAGGATATCCTTATTGATGTCTCCATCACGAAAAATAGAAGTTTTTTCAAACAAAACTAGGGCTAAAACCTTATATTTGAATGTAAATGTAACCGGTGCCTATTAGATAATTTGTTTTAGAGAAGATTTAGCTTATGGTTCCGTCCAAGGTCCTTGTCCTTCTTTGTCGTTAAGGGAATTTAAAATTTCACAATATTTCTGATGACTGCTTTTGGGAGGGGCATTGCTGCCTTTTTTATACGCATTGACTGCTAGCAATCCGGTTATGCCAAGAGAAGAAAAACTTAATGGAGGGCCATACCAAGATTTTTTGTGTCGTAACTGTTGAGTACTAATTTTTTTGTATCGGTTTTCACGGACTGCAGAGGGTGGTAGTTCCTCATCTGCTCAGACAGAAGATGAGAAGAAGACTGATAGGGCATTCCCTCTTATGGGTTTTGCCATAAGACCAGGCATCGCACCAAATGTCAAGTTTGGAGGGTCTGGATCGTATCCGGATCTTCCCTGGGTTTCTACCACGGGGGCTGGACCCAACGGCAGAACCATATCAGGTGTGACCTACAAGTTTGGTAGAAATGAGGTGAAAATAGTTTGTGCCTGCCATGGCACTCACATGTCTCCGGAGGAGTTCATGAGGCACGCGAGTGCAGATGCTGCTCCAGGGCAAGAAAACAATGCGGCTCTATCGGCATTCCCTGTCGGTAACCCAGCAGCGTCTGCTGAGAACTAAATTTTTTTTTTCTTCTGGCTTTAAAGAAAGTTCTTGACTGATAAGTATTGCCGCCCCGTTTTGTGTCTATACGCCCCCCCACTTGTTGTGTTACGGCTTTGTTCGTTGCATGTTGATATGTTATCATGTACGTAACTTTAGACGAGTGGTTTGTTGAGGTTTGTTTGAGGACAAACGCCAGTGTAATGTTTAGCTCCACTCCCTTCAGCCTCAAGCAGAGGTTCATGTGATTTGGAGCTCCGATCTTAATTTTATTTTTAGCCATTTGGGATACTTTGACAATCAAAATCGATCATGCAGAATACTCGGATATTATTTGCAGAGTTCTTTGGAAGTTTTGGTTCGATTTTGTAAGGAGCGTTCGAGTCGCAGGAAACAGGTTCACCATTTCGCCAAGAGCAGTGGCAAGGATGGAAACCGTAATTGGCCAATGGCATAGATCTAAATTACCTATTCCTATATATTTCAGGAGATCGTGTTGTTGTTCTGGCGTTCCAGTTTGGCCTCACGGGCTTCCTTGCACCAGTATCAAAAAACCATGCTGTATCCAGAAAATTATTTTTTTCGGCAAAATATGTTGAACCGACCACAGTGATAACCAAAACAACCACACATACTTAAAACAAAATAACACATCCAAGTTATGCAGCTTCCAGTATATTGTCAATGGGAATAATCTCATTAGTTGCAAGCCAATTACTGCAATGATGATTCATAACTTAAAATCCGGATTCGTAGCACCAATTTAACATGGGAAATGTTTTTTTTTAAAAAAATCTCTAACATGGGAAATGTCACACTGAGTAGTTTGGTACAAGCAGAGCTCAGGCATTTCCAACGCTCCATATCAAAGCCACTCATCCTAAACCAGCAAGACTTTTAGGTAGTACGTAATGTCCATTGACAGTCCAGCGGTCTTCAGCATGTTCAGGCCACTAATCTGGATACTACTTTAAGTACAGATAAATCAACAGTCACAGACAGTTTAGGTTACAAATGTTACACAAGCTGGATAAATGGCCTTGACGCACCAGGTTTGATTAACCACGATGGCACTCCAGCCGTTTCGTGTTCTCCGATAGCACCTGTTTTCAATACACAAGTCACAGATCAACAAGCATGTATTATAATAGGGACTTCGTGAGGTGTTAAGTTCCGATGGGTCAATTTATAGGTGGATCGTGGATGTGTTAATAGAAAATAATAAAAGGTTATTTACCTCCCGGATGTAATTTGCAATTGCTTTGCACCCTTCTATTGCAAGTTCCATTACACTTTCAAATGTATCCATCGGTAGTTTTGCATCCATCTGAAAATCAATAATTCAGCACTAGCCTTTCTTTTGGTGACTAAAGGGCTTATGAAGTACAAAACTATGCAGCAGACAAGTGCATTAAAAACATTGATAGTAAATATTAAGCGTATGACAAATATTAGGATAGATGGAGAGAACTTGGGAACTAAAAATTTGGAACGGTTGGATATAATTGGTGATCTTTTGGTACCTGCAGGAGAGTCACTTTGTCCATCTTTGCAAGAATACCAACAGTGACATCTGCCCCTCCAGCACTGTCTTCTACGTAATTTAGATCTGGAATAATGATATTTGATTATTTATTTTATTTGCGGCATATATTTCTTAGCTAGTCCTTGGATATGTCTTAGGTGTCTTACCTAGCAAAGGAGTAGAACACAAATAGCCAGCGCTACAAGAGGTGACAATGTCTCGCATTGGAATCCCAGCATCTGCAAGAGCTAATGTTGCAGCATTGATGCATGCTGACCTTGTTCCTGTTACACACATTGTCATGTTAAGATATGTCATTATTTTCCCTTTTTTGCAGGGACATCATTATTTCAGAAAAAGTTGACATGTCGATCATTGAAAGTACTTGAATCAGGCAACATGAAACATACGGGCATGTGTCATCCTAAATAACATAGCAGACGGCAAAAAACACAAATAGGAATTGATTTTATTGCAACTCTGCTGATTTATTTAGTCGTCTCTCAAAGATAAAACAGCCTTGCTTGGATTTAGTCGTCTCTCTAGAAAAAAAATGTGTTCTAGAATAAATGATAGAGTTATTCTAGGATTGAATAAAAGCTTGGAGATTTTGAAATTTGACAATCTCAAAGAAGTGTCAGAATGCTCACCACCATCAGCTTGAAGAACTTGTACAAATATATCAATCTGCATACAAGCATAATAAGAAATGGAAATTGTCCCTGAAGTCGCTCAAGATTAAAGTATCTTAAGGTCAGGTTAGTAAATAGAACTAACCTGTGAACGTGGCATCAAATGTGTCAGTATACTTGCTTCCATTGTTTGTCTAATAACAAGTGAAATTTCTGTTGACCGCCTACAGGATGATAGTAGCTTTAGTTCACTATGAAATGAAAACCATGTGCACCAGCAGCCATACTACCCAGTTCACTTTTTGCACTGGGACTTCACGTAGCAAGCACAAAAGTGAATCAACTGTCATACTACTATTTGCTTAGTGCTACATGTGTCGATCTATTGGAGCTTCTAGCCTTAATTATGACATCTGGTTATGTTACATTAGGTCACACTGTTACAAACCAAACAAATTATTGATCTGACACCCATACTTTGGTTTGAGGCCGCTTTCATCTTCAAATCAGAAAGCAGTAGTGATATCAGGACATGCATGAAAAGCAGCATAATATATGGGGGAAATAAGCCTAGTCTTAAGGTAGGGAGAAAAAAATAACAAATGTTTGCCATGTTGGAAGTCTGTACACTATGTTAAATGAATAAACTGTTTTTATTTATAAATAAAATTTTGCTCTTCCAAGTTGGAGCGTACCTGTCACCTTTTGGCTTCCTCCTTCGGTCCCCAGTACTAAACTCTGCCATCCTATACTCACAACGAACCTGCATGCTGGTTTCTCAGGAAAGCATTCCAAATGGAGAATCTTCGAGACTCAATGACATTTTGACTAATGAAAATTTACCAGGGCCTCCTTGCTGTTTACTAGCTGACCTTTGTTCTGGACCTGAATAAACAGAACAAAGAGCAGAAGCTTTTAATGGTAGCAAAGGCTTGGATGTAGAGTAAAAACCATTACTAACGATGGGAAAAGAAAAAAGACATTTCACTTGCATAACTAAGCTCTTGTAAATCCCAGCTCGAAACAGAATGCAGGGTTGCCATGGTACTCTTTGCCCTATAAATGGCAATTTCTTGAACATGCGAGACCATCACCAAATTAATCAGAAGAAGATCACATCGTGCTGCACTGGCAAATCTCCCCCAAAAGGTTAAATCTAAACCATCTTAATCCAGTCCTAAATCTAGACCCCACACCACGCCAGCAAATCTCCTCTCCTCTGACAAGCAATTCCTCAAACAGGCGGCGCGCATGCCATGGCCTATCAAACAAGCGCCAAACCGCGAACCACAACGATCAGAGTAGGGGAAGCACCTCGCGAGGACCGTACACGGCGGCGATGACCCTGGTGTTGCCCATCTCGAACAGCGCCGACCTGCGCCGGCCAAACAATCCGATCAAAAGTGAACCCCCCCCCCTTAACCAGCACCACAGCCCTAATCGAGCTGCAGCCCCCGCGGCTACGAGCGAGCGCCGGAGACTTACTCACCCGTCGGCACGCGCGACGACGCCAACCTCGCCCTTGATCTGCCGCATCTGCACACGCGAACGAACGAACGAACGAACGAACGAACGTCCAGCACCGAGTGAGATGAGAGTCTGCGAGTGAACCGTGGGACGGGGGAAGGTGAGGAAAGGGGGCGTCACCTCGTTGGGGCGGCGGCCGTCGACGCGGAATCCGGTGAGCGGGTTCACGTACTCCATGGCCGGGTTCGCCGCTCTCCGCCTGCGCGCCGCAGCTGTGGACGAGGGTTTTCGTGGGGGTTCCCCCTCCTTTCTTCCCAGACCTGGCTGCGCGCGCGCGGCTGGCGGACTCGCGGCGGGCGCGTCTTTTCCGTCGTGCAAGCCGAGGAAAGTGGACCCAAAGCACATGTAATGTAAGCTTGGTGCGGACCGGACACGCACTTTCTCTTGCTCTAAGAGAGACTGGGCCTAAAGCATATCGTGAAGGAATGGGGCCCAGTTTGAGGGTATATATGAGTGGGCCTTGTTAGCTATACTCCATCCATCATCAAATTGTTGTCATTAAGATAATACTCCCCCGTTTGGAATTATTTAACGTTGATTAGTTCGTCAAATAATTTTGTATATTCTTTGGCCTTTTCCTCGCTCATCGCGATCGACTGTAATATCGTAGTATATTCCCTCCGTTTCATATTAATTGACGTTGGTTAGTTCAAACCAGTTCAAATTTGAACTAACCAGCATCAATTAATATGAAACGGAGGGAGTATAATATAAAGGTCAGACATGAAGGACGATATATCAGATCCTGACCGTCTGCGGCGTCAGCGTCAGATGATTTGCATCGTGGGATCGACATGATACTGCGTCGAATCCTTTAATTTCCCACGAAAAATAAGGGAGCTTAAGGATTACTCTCTCAGTTTCTAAAATAAATAACATTTAGAACAGCTAATTTAGTTCAAAATAAACTAGATTTTTTGTCCTAAACGTCATTTATTTCAGAAGGGAGGGAGTATTTGGTGCTTCTGTTTGTCTTCACGTACGCCTCTAGATTATGTCTTTTGTACTTATCACTCTTATCGTTCATGCATGAGCTAAATTAAGAGATATAACAGTAATGCTTACATATGGTGACGACACACATGCATGTGATGGTTAAAACATTTTTTAATGAAACAAGAGTTGTGTGTATATATATATATATATATATCCCATACTGATCATGCATAAAATTATTATAATATAAAAAGGTTCAAATACAAAAGCTGGTAGATTAAAAAAAAACAAAAGGAAACAAAAAATGGCTAGGACGACTAGGAAAACGCTTCTAGATAACCTTAGCAAACACATTTCTAACTTGTTACTGCCGAGATTAATACGTGTGTTAATTTTTTTCCCCGTGATGATACTACAGTATATATATCTGTGCTAGCTAGTCTAGTCGTGTTTAATTAATACGTCAGTTTTCTTGCACGAACGTTGATTTTCTTCAAGATCGAACGTATTAATTAATTCATGAAATGTTTGGTTCTCATGCGCACCGGCCGATAAACTTCTGATGGATCGATGCTCCAATATAATATAATTCAAATATATGTGCTTGCAAGTTGCAACCCTACACGCGCGCGGTGAGAATACACACCTGATCTTATTATGCTACCGGAAGTTTACACACACGGTCGTACAAATTAACTACTAGCCATGCATCCAGCATCGCCAAAATTAAATTAAAAATCCCCGCTACGTACGTACGCGTGATCCCTAATTACCTCGATTACACACCGTCGTGTTACCCCATATATAGTTTCAAGAATTATTCTGCATGCATCTTCTTTTCTTATGATCCACGCATGCACATTACACACGGGACTGCAAACCCGGCCCTTAGTAGGGCTTGTTTGGGTAATAAGAAATGGAGTGGATTAGAGTGGAATGGAGTAGAAAATGAACTAATTTTTACCCCAATCCACTTCAAATAGAGAGTATTTAGTTGTATCCAAACAAGCCCTTAATTAGTTTTCTTGTGGCAGAAACAATGAGTCGTATATAGCAGCTTAACTGCATAAGCTGGCGGGGTCGTCGTCGTCGTCGTAGTTTGGATCATAGCTTCAGCTCAAGGTCCACCTCTTGTCGATCATCGTCGGCGCCAGCAGCTGGGTTCACGGAGTCTGCTGCCGACGACGACTGAGCCATATCGTCGTGACGACTCTTCAAGCAAATTCATGGATTTCCAGAGAAAAAAAAAAGAAAAGAAAGCGGCAAAATAAACTTCAATGAATGATATTAACAATTCAGACTCAGCTGTAGTAGTAATAACAACAATACACACACACACGCATGTATTTTTTTTTCAAATTAAACAAGCACCTCAGGCTCGAAGAAGAGAGGCAATGTGACGTTTCTCTGATGGGCGGAATGTCGTCGTCGTCGTCGTAGTGCGGCTTCTGAAGCAAAGCTAGCGCCGCCATGCATTGTTGTAACAAGAAGGAGATCTGAACGCAAATATAATGTAGGAAGAATCGTAAGCGTAGTACATGTTACTTACTACTACTGCTGCATCTGTGTGTCTGTAGACTCTGGACCATCTTTGTTACGATCACATACACAATCACGAGGTAATGCATGCAGCTAGCTAGCTCGATCGACAGAAGAAAAGCCATTATATTGTTCATGGACGACGACGACGCACCTGATGACGACGACGACGGGAGGATCCGTTTGGATCTCGCCATATCTTATGTCTCCCTCTCCATAGGCCATCTACGTAGTAGTAGTAGTAGTACAAGACATATTTGAGTTAGGTGGGTGGCAACAACCGCAAGATATGCAAGCTTTTGTTAGCTAGCTCTAATAACAAGGCAATCACGTGCATATATATTGGAAAATAAAATCTCTTAATTGATCTGCAATGATACTGCTGCTGCTTGTTACGTATTAGCCTTCATGATCTATATATCTCTACTTTCTCGCTCAAAAGTACTACTCCCTCTGTTCTGAATTAAATAACGTTTAGGACAGCTAATTTAGTTTAAATTGAACTAAACTTTTTTCTCCTAAACGTCATTTATTTCAGAACGGAGAGAGTAGTTGATGATGCATTATTAATTCTTCATATTAGTAATGTACGTACAACACCATTTTTATAAAAAAAACACAATGTACAGCTGGAGAAAGAAAAGGGCCGGCCGGTAATGAAAGATCAAATGTTCATTACTTAACTTTTGCTGCTACGTACACTATAAACCAAGTAAAGTGTCATAACAAAATTGCAAGCGTGTCTCCTATCCTATCAGTCATAGAATATCAAAATTAATCTTTTGTTATTGGAGATTAAGCTAATCTAGATACCACGACAATAGCAACAACAACGGACAAGGCTTTGGTAAATTAAATTTAGCTAGTGCATCAATCCCGTGTGCCTGCAAATGAAAAGACTATTTTAACCTAAAAGTTTAAGTACTAATTTAATCAAGTTCTAATCTAGATTTCAGTTTACATTTTATATAGACTCTTTTTAATATGAGTTTTAATTATTAACAGATTATAATCGTTATCGACTCCTTTATGTAGATATATTGCCTCAAAATTTAAAGGAATGCTATTTATTTCTATATATTTCTTATTCTGAATTTTACATATTTATTCTTGAGTTTGATGTGGACTCCTATAGTTTCCTTTTTTCCAAATTTTGGTATTTTTGTACTGTGTTTGACATGGACTTCTTCTTATAATATATATAGCACATGGTGTGTTAGTTAGAAATAGATATAAAATGTGTTTTGGTCTATTTTTATAATGGTACTTGTGGTTAATTTACATGATATTAGAGATCCAACGGTTTTTGTTTGTCTGTGATCCAATTTTGTCTTTGTTGTAAACTTCTTAAGATTTCCATCTTATTTACATAGAGTTCTCCAAATAGGTCCTTAATTAGTAAATATAAGATAAGATGGCCTCTATAGTAGTGCATATCAGTGCTTCACCAATACATTTGCTGAACAATTATCCAGTAACAGCATGTACCGCAAGATCGGGACGATGAATTGGGTAGGACGACGATGAATCACTGATATTAGCATGGAAGGAGGAGGACGGTGATGATGGCAGCGAGTGAGCCAATCGCATCCCATCTCCCTATCAGATACAAAAACCACAAGAAATCAGAAACCCTAGCTAGAACCTTTGGCTAAACACTATTTACAGGACAAAATCAAGTCAAAGCAGCAGCAAATGATCACTTATATATGTGAGAGCGGTCGATCGACGATTACCCAGTTGAAGCTGCCGGTTCTGTGGATCGGCGGTCGATGACCAATTAGAGGGTGGTGCAAGTGCTCGGCCATCTCGCTTTCTATCCTGATCTTCTCTAGCTGCGCCACGCCGAGTCCTCGCTGCGGCTGCCTCGGCTTGTCGGAGCTGCTGTTGGCGCCGGTTCTCTTGCCCTTCCTGGAGGAGCCAGTTGATCTTCCCCTTCCCCATTCCATGCTGTCCCCAGAGTTGCTTGCACTCATGTCTCCTAGCTAGGCGGCTAGACCTAGCTAGCTAGCTAGAGGAAGACCCGAGAAAATGGGAGCAGAAAAAAGAAAGGAGAAGATGGGTGGTGCAAATAAAGAAGCCTCTTAAAGCTAGTGAAAGGGAGAGATCGCCTTACACGCCCAAGATTTGCCTATCTTTTAATTACATTTATTAATAATTTAATATATGTGGTGTCATGGATGAGTCCCATTAGCACACATTAGGGTCAGCACCACGTGCCCCAACTCTTATTACTAAAACAGAAGCGAAAACGACCTTCAATTTGAGACCCTTGATTTTACATGTTGGATCGGACGAGGATGATATATCAGGTGATCTTTATTATCAAAACCAATGCACCACTGAAAAATTTGCAAACTAATTTAGAATAAGATTCACAAACTTATGAAGAATTTTGGCACGTACGGAACTGGAAGGTCCATCATGAAAAATGTTGCCTGATGATCATATATAGTTGCTTCCTTTCCAGCAAAATGCTTGACAGTCAGTCAGGTGAACTGGGAGTTAGAATCTAGCTAGCTGATCCGTCAGTTTAAACCATCATCATCCTGGAAAGAGGAAGAAAATTGAAGTACTGCCACAACTTTTTTTTTTGAAAACGTAAGTACTGCCACAAATTGGAGGTTGAAAAGATAGTTTAGACGACGACTGACAGTTCTTCGGATGATGCTGAGATCCTATCCGGTAGCATTATATGGGTAGTAGTCAAAATGATGTACTGGAGCGTTGCACCTAGCTTGAATCTGCTTTCTGCTTAATAATTAGCTCGTACTGTACCAACCCCTATACATACATACAGTTCAGTGGAGACTACAGCATCATCACATATCCATTTCATATATAATACAACTGAACAAAAAGTTGCAACCAGATATATAATTGGAGAGACATACATGGAACAGAATTCTAAGTGCCAAATCATGATAGTATAGGCTACCATAGTGATCGATACAAATGATGAGCTACTTTAGGAGTACATGTACAACTATATATATCCACAAGAGAATGGATATTTATATATGAGGGGAAACAATTTAATTAATAATGTCCACAGAAGGGAGGGAGGGAGGGAGAGGCGCACATGCACGGGCAGATCTTCTCGGCGATCTCGGGATCGAATCAGAAGCTTCGCTGGTTGCTGCATGCATCGCAGCACTCAGCTAGACACCATGCATGGTGTGGTGGCGGTGGGATCACAGTTTAGGTGGAACGGATCCTCCTTGATCGGAGACACCTCACACGCAGAAACATGTGTTTCATTGCTGGGTCCAGCAGGACACGTACCTGCACTTCTTGTTAATATATATACTCCCTGTATTCTGAATTAAATGACGTTTAGAACGGCTAATTTAGTTTAAATTAAACTAGATTTTTTCTTCTAAATATCGTTTATTTCAGAACGGAGGGAGTAGTTGCCACTTGCCTCCCGCTCGTAGATTTTTTTTTTGTTTTTTCACGTGCGGCCTGAATTTTCCTTGCTCGTGTGCTCACCAGAAATGCATGATGTGTGATAGGATCATAGGAATCAAGAATTGACAGTGTACTAGGGGCTATAAGATCTCCTCAGATAGTACTGCAGTATTAGCGGTTCACAACGCGTGCCACCAACTAGCTTGCTGCAGGAGCGGCAACAAAAAAGAGATGCAAAAAAGTGCGGGCATCATCTATTTTTTTTTCAGATTTGCTAAACAAAATAAAATACTCCCTCCGTTTCGATTTATTTGACGTTAAACAAAATGATATACTCGCTCCGTTTCGATTTTTTAGATTCGCTAAACACAAAATGATATCAAACAAATCGAAACGGGGTGAGTATTGAATTTGCATCTTCGAATCATCGCAGGTGAACTCCTTCAAGCTAGGGAGCAGCACCTAGCAAACTCTTGTTGATAAAGGCTAGCTAGTTAGCTAGCTAGCTTATAGGCGGCTAATTAGTTACAGCAGGCTGCCGCGACGCCATTGGGCTCAGCATGTCAGAGCAGTCCGCCGTCAGTCAGCCAGGCTTGGAAAGGACAGAGCCCTAAAGTCAACTCAAGGCTGGGTCGCTGCTGAGTGCTGAGAGAGAGAGAGAGAGCGAGAGGGGGGTGAAGGGCGAGAGGAGCCCGGTCTCTGCGTGGAAAAGCAGACACTGCAGATGCTTGGCGTAAAGGTGAGGGGGTGGAAAGAAGACGGCGAGAGCAGAGCAGGGCAGTAGTAGGATTGGCTGCGGTAGGTGGGGAAATGTTGCCACCGAGCCGAGGCGACCGCCCTCCTGCAGCGCGCGCAGCAGCTGCGCGCCCTTGCACCGCCGCCACGACGGCCTTCACTACATCCGGCGGCGGAGGCCCGTCCTCCCCGTCGCCGTAAATGGCGGCCAGGACGCCGATGGCGCACTCCCGCCCGCGGTCATACTGTAGCCAGTTGTAATCGGATGGAGTACTATTCAAATTTGTAAAACAGTTGTAAATGTACATTCATCTCTATAAACTTGTAAACTAGTAGAACAGCTATAACACAAGGTGCAAAAGTCTGGTGAGACAAGATGGACATCTGTTTTTACTCTTACGATATGAAGTAGTACAGGAACAAATGTAGTACAACAACAGTAATACAAGCCTCTGAACATAACATAGCACCTGATACAAAAAAGTATCATAAGAGGAAACAGTAGGACACCGGGTTCCCATCTTTTAGAGACACGAGCGACCGCCTACAGAGCAGTGACACGTGACAAAAAAAAAACCTCGTGGGCAAAATGGGGGGGGGGGGTATTACAGAAGGCCGTATATCTCATAAAAACATACAAAACACTCTTCGAATTTATAATTTACCACGAGCAGTTCAGACTAGCCATCCATCGCGTCCTTCCACGCCAAAAATTCGGTCCATTCTTTTCCTGGTTCGTATGTAGGCCAGGACACCCATATATTTGTTCCGACCCGACCCGCCGTCTGATTGATCCGATTACCTTGGAGCTGCAAGAAGGATGAATACATTTACATGCACAATTTGTCCAAAGATCAACGGAACGGTCAGAAACATGTCGTGCTAAATGTGAACGAATCTTGACTACATCTATTTCTTAGTGGTTACGAACCAATATCGTGTTTATATGCATATTTGAATCCATTTTGAAATTACCAACGTGGCGAACAATGATCATCAACTAGTCTAATATACAGCACAAGATAAGCAAATGAAGAAAATGGTTACGATTAAGATTTAATTCGTCCAACAAAGAGTTCAACAGTCAACATGGACAGGCAGTACAGATAGATGCTAGGGTGTACATACCCATGCCAGCAGCATCAGAGCCTCTCATGATCTTCAGTTTCCGACAAGTAGTGGTAAACAAGCTGTTGCAATACAGAGGCAGAATAGTAAGGATACGTGAACACGCCAGTCTTCAGCAGTAACTAGTAAATGTGCAGCTAACGAAGCAAAGAAAAGGTAAGGGAAACACAAGCAATTCATGAAAGGTGTCTCATCAGAAAAGGAATATAAACCATTTGGATAAGAAAGCTCAAGAATCTAAGAAACCACATAGTGTTAAGAAAACTCACTCCCAAGGCAGGTCACCAACAAGCATCCAGTCAGCATCCCTGTCTTCATAGGTAAGGACATACTCTTGGTCCTGAAGAGCATTATCAGCTCTAGAACCATCACCAAGCCTATCTCCTCTTGATGATTTGCACGGTGGACTGCTTTTACCTGTGATGCCACAAGTCTCCAAACATAATTCTGCTTCTAATAATAGAGTAATTCAATCCTAAGCAGAACTAGATATCTTGCAGGCACCAAATACTATTTTTGTTGACACAGGGCAAATATAGTTTAAAATTAGCAAATATAATATTATTTTTAATGTTGGTTACTATGTATATAAGATGCCTCACTTTGCTATGGATATCAGCACTTCCCTTTTTGCTATGGATATCTAGTCAACACACTCGACACTTGTTCTTCAACAGGGTGCATTGACCCTCTAATAAGCAAGATAACTAGAAACTACTAACTTTACACCTAATGTGATTATGTGAACACCTGTTCTAACAACTTTGATGTGCCTGGCATCATACAACCGACCAGGAAAAGAAAAAAAAATAACAAGTCAAGAATCAAATAGAAACAACAATGCTTACCAGTTATGAAGCAGCTGAACATCTTCTCAAGACCAAGTGAGAGATCCTCATAGCTGGAATAGGTCCTAAGGTCGACCTTCCTAAGGTATGGGGCACCATCCATGCTGACCTTAACATAGCAGCATCCTGTCTCGCTCCGACCTTCATCTTCGACCTTCGCCTTTGTGGCATTTGCAGTCGCAGCCAGTGTATTCTTCCGGTAGCTCCGAACGGGCGGCCACCCAACAACTTGTGCCCTAGTACATAGAACTCCCAAACGTAAGTACACCCCAACATCATCTAAAAGTATTTGTCTTCAGACCCATGAATGTATTGGGCCCAGGGTACTCCACGCACCACCATCGTCCTATATATTCATCTAGAGCCAACCGCCCTACACGAGGTGAACAATATCTGATTTTACCTCGATCAACTTATATGGCTTCTCTGACAAAACTAGCATATCTACATGACAAAAACAACAGGTGCTTTTATCTTGATCAACTTAGGACTATGGTGTCTTCTTTGACAACATTAGAACATATGGGGATTCAGGATTAGCTCTAAGCAATCGGCTAGGTCATGACTTTAGCACGAAATATGTCCTCGTGTCCCGTAGAATTTCTCAGAACTCGGGTCTTTAAATTCGACGTTCGGTCCTGCCTGTCGCAATAAAGCATCGGCAATTCTGTAATTCAAGCACCATCAATTCACACCTAGTCAAGCGCAAAATCCGGCATATACAGCGAGAAAGTACGAGTCCGATCGGGAAACCGAGTCGCCTATCTTAAATGGGAAGCTGCGACCACAGTGGAGTTGAACTTACTTGGCAGCCCGCGGAGCTCCGGCAGCGGCATCTCCGGTCACGCTGTCGTGGCCCCTCAGGCCCCCGGCAGCACCGGCGCCGCGGCTCGCGGAGCGGCCGAGCTGGGAGTCGGCGAACCCCCGCTTGGCGCCGCCGCCGCCGCCGCCGCCCCTGGGAAGAGGCGCGGGGCAGCCAAGGGTGAGCGCGGCGTCGACGTCCTCCGACCCCGGGAGGCCGAGCCGCAGCGCGAGGTGCGCCTCGCCGTTGGCGACGGCGGCGGAGGAGGAGGACGAGGGGGAGCCGAGGCCGATGTAGTCGCGCGCCTCGAGGTGCGGCGTCATCGGAATCCGGTGGTGGTGCGGCGAGCGGTCGGAAGAGAGGGATTGCGTCGCGTGGGGAGAGAGAGAGAGAGAGAGACTAGACCGCGGCCTCTTTTTGTTCGCTGCCTTGTTAAAGGAGGAAGGCTGTGGCGGCGTGCGTGTGACAGTGAGAAGTGGCCGACCGGCCGAGGACGAGCGCTTTCGCCTCTGCTCCCCCCGCTTTCCGGGCCGCGTAGTGATTTCCGCGGTGACTTGGAACGCCCGAGCGGCGCCATCAACGCGTCGTCCTTGGACCTTGCCTCCAGCCCAGCCGTGGACGTACGTGATTCGGCGCAAAAAAAAAAAGAAAGCCGGAGCACTGCCACTGCGCCCGCCGCCGCGGGTGAACGAAAGAAGCGGGGGGTGGGGAGTTCCACCATCCTCGACCGTGACAACAAAAAGCGGGTGACGCGCGCCTCGAGAACACGCGAGCAAAAAATGTTTCTTTTTTTGGCGGCGACAGGATCTTCGCGAGGATTTTCCCGGTTTTCTGTCCCGGCGACAGCCGCCCGCGCCTCGCCGGCACGCTGACGGCGGTGGTCCCTCTCAACGAAACCGCCACCGGCCGCTCTTCTCGTCGCTGCGGCCCTCGTCGTTGTCGTCTGGCCGATGATGCGCTCGCCGCCGGTCAAGTTCCTCACTCCTCGTTTCGACGCATTGTTTCCTGCCGCGCCATGCATGCGGTTCATGTCCTCCCGCGTCGCGCTTTTTTTTTTTTTCCTTTTGCTTTGCCGGGGCCGAGGCCGGGGCACTACTGCCGGCCGCGTCGGGAGGAGCGAGCTGGGGAGAAGAAGCCGCCGGCCGCCCAGCGCGCGCGCGGAGGAACACGCGCACGGCACAGCACGGCACGGCAGCCTGCCCGTTTTCGGCAGGCTTGACCCGGGTTTCGTGGGGCGACCCACCCACGCCTGCCGTTCCGGCGCGAGCTGGGGGCTAGCTGGGGCTGCAGGCCTGCCCTGACCCCGACCCTGACGCCGCCGCCGCCGCCGCCGCCGACGACGACGCGTTCTCGAGTTCTTTGCTTCCACTTGTCGTCAAAAAAAAAAAAGATTACTCCTATTTGCTTTGCTTCCACACGTACGTCGCGGAAAAGCTCGGGGTCCGCGTCCGGCTTCGACGTTTCCAGTTCAGCCGTCCGTGACTGCAACCGCGGTCGGGAACTCGGACCTGAGCTTTTGAGGTGGGTTCACCACCATCATCACCACCATAACCATCATCATCATCATCGTCGTCGGTACGCACGCCCGGGCGTGCGGCCGGCCAGCCACCAGTCGTCGTCGCGGTTATAATACTGTCCACTCCACTCGTCGGACTAAACCCTAGCTCTGCGGCAGCGAGCGAGCGATCATCATGGACCAGAGCTGACGGCGCTGGCTGGCGTCCTCGCCGGGCGCGTCGACGATCGACGACAACGCCTAGCTAGCTAGCTAGCTAGCTGCTTCAGGCGGCACACGCACGCAGCGGACGCCAAAGCTGCGATGCGTACGAGCGGCGTCGTCACCACCAGTCACCGCCGCGCGTCTCTCTCGCCGGCCGGTCGGCCGTCAGGCCAGCCAGGGGGTGCTCGAGACCGCCGCCGTCCGGCCGTCATGCCAGCTAGGTGGTGTTCGAGACCGCCGCGTGCCTGCTCGTAGCTCCTGGCCGGATACCCATCCTCTACTGCCTGGATCAGTGATCACCGCGACAGAGAGCACGGCAACGACAGTCCTCCGGAACAGTAGAGTCGCACAGTACACGCCGTTAGTACGGCCCGGTTAGCCCGCTGGGGTCGGCACGGCCCGTTTAAGCCACAATAATATTTTTTCGCTATTGTTAATGTATTAAAAAAACATGCCACGGGCCAGTCTAGTCTGACACAGCCCATTTATGGTCCGACACGGTCCAATCTATATAAAATAAACTCGGATCATGTCGGGATCTAGACCTCTAACCCGTTGGACGGCACGGCACGATTTTTCCCCGGGCCGTGCCAGTCCGAGGTTTTTATGGCCCGAGCGCAAAAGAGCACGACCCGTTGGCCACCTATATTGACGCCTGTCGCGGCGACTGCTTTCCCTAGCGCAGGACGAAACCAAACTCCACCACCACAAAAGCCCATGTTTCACGTCTCCCAGACTCCCAGTCCCAGGCTCGCTCCCTCGCTCGCCTACCCATTGATCACTTAAAACTAGGGATGGCAACGGGTAAAAAACCCGCGGATATCACTCTCGGTTACCCGTACCCGTCGGATAAAATCCGTACCCAAACCCGTACCCGTTACCCGCAGCGGGTATAAAACATTATCCGTATCCGTTACCCGCGGATATTTTTTATCCGCGGGTATATCCGTTACCCGAAAACCTTTAATAAAAAATACATTGCATATAAATTTATGGAACAGTTTAACACCGAGCAGCCGAGCAAGGGAGTTGGAAAGAAAAGAAAACCAAACCCTAGAAGCTAGAACTATTATATAATGGTGTATTGGCCCACATGTCAGAACGGGTTCGGGTATACGGATATGGGTATGGATTTTTTTACCCGATAAGAAATATCGGTTGGATTCAACCCGTTACCCGAACCCGTACCCGTGGATCTGAACTTATACCCGAATCCGTACCCATCGGGGCGGATATCCGCGGATAAACGGGTAATGGGCACCCGTTGCCATCCCTACTTAAAACTAATCAAAAAACTAAACTAATGCCTCTCGCCATGTGCACAAACTAATCAAACACTAAACTAATGCAGTCGCGTTGTTAGGTCAGGCTCACCAACTCTCCACGACGACCGCGGCAGGCAGGCAGGCAGGCAGGCAGGCACCCACCTGGAAGCGAGCAATGGCATGGCATGGGGTGCCGCCGTGCTAGCTGGTGCTTAAAGGGGCCGCGTTTAATTAGTTAGTTAGTTGTCGGTTCTCCTTGAACGCCCCGACGACGACGAGGTTCCCCCTTCGATAATGATGGTGGTGGTGGGTACTGCAGCAGAAAAAGTCCCGAGAAGAAGAAGAAGAAAAACTAGCTCCACTCCATTTCTTCGTCACATGCATCGAGATTCTTCGTAACATAACATCAATAGTGTTTTTTTTTTCTTCCTTCCTGGCGTGTAGCAGAGGAATGATCGGAGACGGTAGCTGGTCCGGCCACTAGGGACCGGCCGGCTCGCCGTGGCTAACTAATCCTGCGGCGGCCACCTACCGAACCCTGCAGGAGAGCTCGTGGCCGTCCGATCAAGCAGGCAGGCGGCTGGTGTCGACGGCGCCTCCAGCTGGCTCGCGGCTCCCTTCCCTTCCCTTCCCTTCCCTTCTTGGTGTGGGTGGAGGTGCCAGGTGGCGGCCCAGGTCACGAACAATGATAGCTAGTACGTAGTACTACGTACTGGCGAAGCCGCGACAAGCGAGGGGCCTGGCCTGATTGCAACCCACCTCCCCTCCTCCTCTCCTCTGCTCCGGCGAGTGGCGGCGATCGGGCCGAGCCGCCGTTTTGTTTACGCGACCCTCCGCTCCCTTTTGTGTGCCCACACCCGTCGCCTCACCAACTCCTCCCGTCCCCCTCCGCGAGGAGAGAGAGACGAAGGGAAAAGGTCAGGCCAAGCCGAGGCGGCCAGGAACCGACGGCTCGACGACAGCAGAGGCAGGGGCGGCAGAGGAAAAGGGAGAGGCGCGTGCGCCATTTCGAGGGGAGCCAGCAAGGCCAGCCAGACACCGACTCCGCGGCTGCCGCCTGCATCCAGATCAGGCCTCTTTTTTCGTGCCGCCGAGTGAAGATCCGCCTGGACTGGTTGGTTTCTTCGTTTGCTCCTGCTTGCTTGGATAGGTTGCTTGCCGCCGAGTGAGTAGCTCTTGCTTGCTTGCTTGCTAGGGTAGGTTGCTGGCTTGCTTTGTCCTGGAGCATCCGATCCGTCCAGGTCGCCAGCTAGCTCCTTGCCGGTTCCCGTGCCGCAACTGCAAAGCGTGGCGTGGTGGTGGCGAACCGAGACCTGTTTGGTCTCCCAACTTTTTACGGGATTCTATTTCTACATGGCCCCGTTAGGTCGGCCCCCTGCTGGTTTGGTTATCGTGTTCTTAGTGACCTTCTTACCAGCCTTGGGTACCTAGCTATAGCTCTGGATCTCGTCGCTCTTGCAATTTTGTTGCAGTGGAAGCAGAGTTTGATTTGACATGTTTTGTGGATTAGCATGAGCATCAAATTATTTTTCGAGGTGGGGTGAGTCAATTGGTTGTTTTTGCAGGCGGGATTCAGCAGCGATTGATTATCTCCGCATCCACGTCTCCACACGGGTAAAAGGGATATGATCAGCAGCAATTTCGGACCTACGAGCTCGTGCCTATGAGTAATTTCGGAGGGATACATGTATGAAGAAACCTTGACCCTGGAATGATGTCCAGTCGAAGGGTCGGTGGGGTTATCCTACGGGAGGGGTCGGTTAGGGACTGGTCCGAGTTTGTTGATCCCTCTCCATCCCCCAAGCTGCTGTATTCACAGTCCTATGTTGCAGTCAGGGGGCTGCTGGCCACGGTGGCCTCCATGGATTCTGTCCTGCTTTCAAGCAAACTAAGGTCTGCATGGGCAGCTATGACGTCCCAGAGGCAAACTAGGTCTCCGGAGAGATTGAGATCAAAGGGATCGAGCTGCAAGAGATTTTTAGTTCATCTTTTGTTATGTTTCATGGTCGGCATTTTCGTTGGCTTCATGCCATTCTTCTCAGTCAATGTTCCAGAGAAGATAGTCTCTGAGAATGAGAGGCTTCCTTTCCATGAGAGTGTGATTGAGGGGGAACTGATGGATACTAAAGTAAAGGAGTTGGAGACGGTTGTAGTTGAGAAAGAGGTAGAATTGATCGATGAGGCAGAGGTTGGAGAGAGCCCTCCAGTTCCTGCAATGTTGGATGACGAGGTTGATTTTGTTGCAGCCTCACACGCATCACCTGCTATTGATGAACTGGATATCCCTGTGAAGAAGCTGCTGATAATTGTGACCATCACATCTGTTCGACCACAGCAAGCTTATTACTTGAATCGGCTGGCTCATGTTCTGAAAGCTGTACAATCTCCTCTCTTGTGGTTGGTAGTTGAATGGCCTGGACAGTCCTATGAAACAGCAGAAATCCTGAGGTCGTCTGGGGTAATGTACAGGCATCTTATATGCAAAAAGAATACTACAAGTGTACGAAAGATTGCCGTGTGTCAAAGGAATAATGCAATCTATCATATCAAAAAGCATCGCCTTGATGGTATAATGCATTTTGCTGACGAAGAACGGTCTTACGCAGGCGAAATCTTTGAAGAAATGCAGAAAATCAGGTGGGGCTCACTACTGCATATATTTCCCTGCATCCACATATTTTATTACTTATGAGCGAGTCTATAAATTGTCTTGCTGGTTTATTACAATTTCTTAGAATTGCTTGTCGCTATAAATAATATCATACGGTTTTTCATTCGACTGAGAGAAAATGGGGGCAAACTGGGTTTAAGTAGTGTCAACTGATGGAGCTAGGAAGCAACAAGTCAACTTACTCTCCATTTTTTTGCCATGTAACCACCGATCAGAAGTTTCATTTCAAATGATCTATTGGCCATGATTTAGTAGAATTAAATGAGACATCTTTGCTTCATCTCTCATTAGCTTGGGTTATGTTTTGCAGGCGCTTTGGTTCATGGCCTGTAGCAATCCATGTTGCAACTAAGTACAGGGTGGCTTTAGAAGGCCCGATTTGCAAAGGCAGTCGAGTCACCGGGTGGCACACAGACGCAGTTCAGAAGAAGGGTGCAGCTCGTCGATTTCCAATTGGTTTCTCTGCTTTTGCCTTTAACAGCACGATGCTATGGGATTCTCAGAGATGGAACCGTCCACCTATGGATTCTGTTGTAGTCCACTCAGGTGGACGAGGTGGTTTGCAGGTGAGTTTGTCCAACTGAATACAGCTAGTTGTATCGTATCACAACAACCTTTTACATAGCCTATGAAACTTCAGTTTGTGTAATGTCACCACTCAACTTTGTTGAAGGATGGTCCTAGTTGCTACTTGGTGAACTATCCATTTACAGATCTTCATAAAAGGAACTTCCTATGAATAACCGTCCAAGGAAAATACTAATTATACCATGTAACAAAATACATAAAAACTTCTTAATCAAACAAGCATTTGTAAAGAAAGGAAAAAATCAATAGAATCTATAAACATCTGATATTCAAGGAAATATTTCCACTAATAATGCAAGAGTTTTATCCCCAATCGACCGGTCTATATTTGTAATATCAGATGGATTGTTTGGCCTGACACCTGTCTTTGCAGGAGTCGAGATTTATTGAAAAGCTTGTTAAAAATGATCATCAAGTAGAGGGTCTTCCAGACAATTGCAACAAGGTTATGGTCTGGAATTTCAAGTTGGAACCTCCTCTGCTCAACCACCCGACTGGCTGGTCGTTATATAAGAATCTAGAAACCAACATGCCTGTAACATAATATCTTCCTGCTGCGCCATGTCTGCTCCTAGAGGTGATTTCTCTAAGCAAGCCAGAAGCTCAAATGGTGCTTCTAATGGCATGGTGGTCCTGAATTCCGACTCCATATGTTATCAGGCGGCCGTGAAAGTGAGGAGTTCTCCAGTTGGAATGGTGCGTTTTGAACAGATTGCAGTAAGTATTACGCAAATAATCTGCTGTGACACTATCTGCATTCAGTAATCGCAGTGCCGATCAACACATCTGACCTCCGGATCTTTTTTTCGCCCTTTTTCCCGTCCATTCAATTGTATGCTCTTTATTATTATTTTTTTTGCTCTTTTGTACTCGCCATCTAGATACCTCCCCGTAGATTTTTTTTAGGTTCTTCTGTGTGTTTGTCACTTGTTACCTTACAGATGTAAAAGCTTCCATACGTCGCAACTATTTAAGAGCAAAGGCAAATACTGTTGATACGTGAACAGATTTGAATCGAAGCATCCAGCTTGTGAGTTTAACTGATGGGATTGGTTGACCTTGTCTTGAGTCGCCTCGGTATGGCATTTAGACCTTTACCAAGGTACATGTAAGAATCAAATTGGCCTGTAAGTTTGGCTTTGTTGGGCGCGTAAACTTGCCTCAAGCCTTCGTCCTCTTCAACTCTACTCGTGAAAACTGCAAACAATAAACTTGATATGGTAATGGTTTACACAGGACCTGATACACAATCACATTCCGTTATACTCTTGCTCTGGTGGCCAGTCTACTACAGGGTTCGGATTGCCTAGTAGTCTTATTACGCAGTTTCTGTATTTCTTGATCTTAATCTTATCACTAATATAGATAATACGTTTAACTAAAGCATAGGCGTCGATATGTCCGAGTGGTTAAGGAGACAGACTCGAAATCTGTTGGGCTTTGCCTGCGCAGGTTCGAATCCTGCTGTCGACGAACTTCAATTTTTTTTCTTTCTTTTTTCTTTTTCTTTCTTTTTTTTTTAGAAAAAACTACGGTCCTCCGTCTCGGTGCCCCATGACGAAGAGAGTGCCGGCTAAAAGGCCAGAACAGCAGAGCGCGTCCATCGTTAGCCGCATCAAGCTCAGCAGCAGTGGAATTACGGTTACGGGCTATCATCTCCAGTGGTCGTTTGGATACAATGAAATACTCTCCATTTAGAGTGAATTGCAAAGGGTTAAAGTAAAAATTAGTTCATTTTCCACTTAATTCCACTTCATTTATTGTTAGCCAAACAAGCCCTGGATGGGGAGGATATAACAGACCAAGCCGCGATTCCCATTTCCCAGCAGCGTGAGGATTTGAGAGAAGGTGCACATGAGAAACGGCACGTAGAACAAGGGCCAAGGGGACAAAACGAGCTCTCTCCGTGCTATTGACTGCACTTCTCTGAGGTGCGGTTCCAAATGGATCCACATTTGATACACGGTTCGATGAAAACAAATACTCCCTCTGTTCTTAATTCTTTGACGTTAGGACAGATTATTTAGTTCAAAAGTGAACTGAGAAAACATTGTCCTAACGTCAAATAAAAGAGAATAGACAGAGTAACAAAGAATGCACGTAGCACCGTGAAACTACTCGGTCTAGTATACAACAGCGTGCTCCTAAACCCAACAGAGAATGTACACAAATGAATGTTCTCAGTGTTGTTGTACGGTTACAAAATTTCCACACCCAGTACCATTCTGAATTCCAGGGTAAACATGTTCCACTCTCGGACCTGTGATCCTGGACTTGTGGCAGATCACGGGCCAGAGAATTGGGTTGGGTGGCTATGACAAAGCCGTACTGAGCACTATACACGAGCGCCCAGTGCCTGGAGCTGGTAAACGAAAGAAAACTAGATTTAGGGCAACGGCAGAAATGAAAGGAGGAGAGTTTCGACAAATACGATTCAAACCTGGCTAACGAGAAGATCCACTTGCTCCCTGTACATCTCCTTTAGGTCAACGATATCATTTCTTAGCTCCTCCAACTGACAAAACCATTAAAATTCGATTAAAAATGTGGAATAAAAAGGTAAAGTTTAAAGAGTAATACACTTCTCATTCACAAAACTGAATTGCAGAAGAGTGTCCGAAGTTCTGAACCGCGTGATACTACCGTTCATTACTCTGTGAGCTTAAAATATGAACCAGTTTTGTGGCATAATCGGAGCAATACCTCTTCATCACGTTCCCCCATAAGTTCTAGAGCTTGAAAATGCCTTTGTTTCAGAGCATCCAGTTCGGCCCTCAAGCCAGGCACAGCGGCGGCTTCAGTGCGCAGTTTTTCGCACTGCATAAAAAATTCAGATGAGCTTGCAGTTTGGAAACATATATATAAAATTAAATCTATTGTTGGATTGTCATGATTTACTTGTTCTGTCATTTTTACTAACTCCTCTGCCAGTGAATTCCGAATTGACTCCAGTGAGGCCTAAAACAGAGGACCAACATTATTTCAGACAAGTGTGCATGATTAACATTCCATCACCAGCATGTCCAACATTTAAGCACAAGTTAGATAAATTAACAACCACACGCTCCCATAAACGAGACAGTGTAAGCACTATAAGAGAAGATTGCCCACATCAGAATAAATGAATAATAACTAAAGAGAAAACTACCACTGTCATAGTATCGTAACAAATTAATAACCAATATGGAAGAAACAAAGACACTGACAAGGTTTATTTTCTCAAATACGCAGGAGAGCTGCATATCTTTGTATGAAGAAGAAGAATAATCAGCCCCGTACAAATACCGCTACATCATTTCGGACTGAGTCATGAGGGGTTGTAAAAACAAAAGGATAAACCTTGGACTGACTACGAAAGGTGAGACCTGACCATCCCTAACTAGGCTAAATCGATCAGATTGTCTCTACAACTCGACCTACATCAAGAGAACATAGTCCTCGAGCTCCAGCAAGGGACCACAAGTGGTATTTATCCTGGAAGGTGCTAAGTGGCCATGTGATGCATGGGTTAGCTCCCACAACACACATAAATTTCAATGTGTCCATATCATTCATGCTCCCATGATAATCAATTTGTTCAGCCCTTTCCTCTTTCCCTTCTCTACGTTCTTAACGGCCTTGTGCCACCAGCTAGCAATACACTGACAAGGTTGCCAACTGGATATATGGCTTTGTAGTTGTAGGGACACTTCTTTATGAGAACATAATTCCAGAACCATCCAAAGCTATTACTTCCATTTCTAGAGAGATGGTGTGAGAGAGTATGAGTGCATGATAGATGATCTGAAGTCGCTAAGGATTTACAGACCAGTATGGACGGGGGACACCTCTTGGCATCATATATCAATTTCTAGCAAAAACTCACCTACTACATTCTAGATGTCGCTTAGACAGGAACAAGTGAGAAACAGCTAAAAGCTGATTCATATTTCAGAGAGCGGTATGAAAAAGCCTAGTTAACTTTGTAAGAAGTGAGGAGTCCTCTTCAACTTGAATACTCTACTTATGGAAAAACCTACCTAGTTTCTCCTAGGTTGGGTCCATTTTTTTTAAAAAATAAAGTTGTGTTGTGTACAAGAATAAACTCAGATGAAGACAGTGAAAATAATCCATGTTTTTCGGTGACAGTCCCAAATAAGCAGCACTGTAGAATTCTAAAACTATAATTAATTATTGGGTTTATTGTGTTTATACCCTTGGATGTAAGTCCAATTGTGATTTTACCCTCCAAAATTAGAGTTTGTGATTTTACCCCTGCTTTTTCGAAACAAAGTAAAAATATGCCCCTACTCCGTTATGTACTGTTAACGGTGTTAAATATGATGAAAAAAAGACAAAAACACCCCTGTGGTTTTATTCTAATTTGATCCATGCTTGTGATTTTACCACTATTTTGAATAAACACAAAATAATCTATAACTATATTAAAATAAGGGTAAAATCATAAACATATATTAAAAGTAGGGGTAAAATCATAAGGGCATTTCTGTCTTTTTTCATCAAAATTTAACACCGTTAACAACACATAACGGAATAGGGGTATACTTTGGCTTCGTTTCAAAAAAACAGGGGTAAAATCACAAACTCTAATTTTGGAGGGTAAAATCACAATTGGACTTCCATCCAAGGGTATAAACACAATAGCCCCTTAATTTACAAACAGGAAAAGTGACAATATTCACTGAGGAACTAAACAGTTCAAGAACAAAAATCAGAAAGGTCCATACCAAGCGCGACATATAGGAAGCCAACTCTCCATCCTTTTGCCGTAGCGCTGATTCAAAAGCACTTGGAGTCATGGTCCTCAGATAATATGACATATTACTGTCTGAAGACATTCTCCTCTCTAATGATGAATTGTCTGATAAATCCAACGATGCTTGAAGGAAATGACTTTCTTCCATACTGTTTATACTCCCAGCACTAGAGAGCTTTCTAAGAGGTGCATTTCCTTAAAAGAGCAGATCAGCAGACATTAATCCAAAGCAGAGACAGGTAAGGTGATAAAAATCAATTACATAGTTGGGAATAACTCACATAAATTAATTTGGAGTAAATGAAAAAACATACTTGCTTGATCTGGAAATGGAACTTTAGGTGCATCACGTGAAGAAGTTTTCTCAAGTTCTGCTCTAGCAGACTTTTCCCTTTCAAGGTCCTGAAAGTGAACATCACAATACAGTTTTTTTTTTGCCATTCTAATCAAGTTGGACATGTACAGATCAACACTGCTGGTTTATAATGATGAGCTGATCTGATGGATGGAACATTGCTTCTTCACAACACAAATATGAAAAACAAATGATTAAAAGTAACCAAACTACAAAGTTTGTGTTCTATGAACGATTGATTAATCAATTTACTATGAAAAGACTCTAAGGCTCATTAATGAAATTACCATAAAAAGGTAATTTTCCAATACAATTAACAAACCAACCAAATCAATACGTTTTTACAGAAATAACTTTTTAAATGATTCTCGTAGTAGGACAACTACCTTCTCAAGCAGCTCCCTGTGTTCGGCTGCCTCTTGCAGCTCCTTTCTGTGCCTAGCTCTAAGCTCCTTTATTTCTTCTTCAATCTGTTTGGCCCGCCCTTCTTGTATTGCCAGCTCCTCTTTAATTGCTAGGTATTCCTGTCTACTTTCAGATGCTCTCTGCCTCTCCTTTTCAAGGGATCGGCTCAGCTGTGTCTGCTCTGTTCTCAGAATTGTAATCTGCATATGACCCAATGTTAATGTCAAACTAAATACTTCTCTCACTAAAAGTCTAAAAGTGAGGTCTTAAAACCCTTGTAGTTCAGTAACTTTTGTTTGACAAAAAGTTGACGCACAAACCTGGGTCTCCAGAACAGTTATCCGGGATAAACTTTGCGACAACCGCTCATTTACAGACCGCTCCTTTTCTTCCGCGGCAGCAGCTTTGGCTTCTGCCTCCTGCATAAATATTTGAGTAGATTCACAGATTAAACCTTCTTGCTTACATTTTCCATGTTTATGTCTGATGCTTATAAAGGGAAGGCTGCACCATCATTAGTTTTCATCACTCCTTCTCAGAAGATATCAATAAATACTGATTTTTTTGGGAACAAGATACTACCTGAAGGCGAGAGTTTAAGGTTCTTTCAACACCAGCCCATGCTTCTGCCCTTCGAGCACCAGTCTCCTGTTAATAATAAAACACAATCGGCAGACTGGCTCAGCTAAGTAAAAGGAGCTAAATCCTAAAATTCAAATGTGATATACATACCATATAAAAAACAACAAAATAAGGGTGAAGTAACTAAAGAATAAAAAAAGGAAAAGGCAGGAACTAATACCTGCATGGCTTCAATTTGCCTTAGGAGTGGTCTGGTAGATTCAGGAACTTGTGTCACCAGCTCATTATAACGAAGTTCACTGGACTGAAAAATAGCGAACAAAACTGAGCATTGGTTGGTAAATATTTTACTACTCAGTACAAGCTGACCAAAACTTACTTGATACCGCTTTTGAAGATCATCATAATCCCTTTTTAGCCTCTCTTCCCTGAAAGCAGCCTGAAACAGCACGAGAGGAATACTTGCAATCAGTGGACACGATATTGGACAGCTCCAAACTACTGCTTTAATAGAGCGTTAATCTTGAGGTATAGGTTACAGTTAGGTCAGCACAAATTTACAGGCTATGCCTACTGATGATAAAGATTAGATAAATAGGCATGGATACATGTTCATAATTTACCTCCTGTTCTTGCCTGGTGAGAGTGTGCCTCAGCTCCTCAATTGTCTTAATCAGCATATTTTCTCTTTCATTAGCTTCTCTTAAACGGCTCTCCAGTTCAACTTTGGCTTCGCTGTTGACCCTTGCTTCAGCTAATGCCTCAGCCTCTTTGGCTGCATTAAGAGCATTGGTGTAGAACTCCTTCTGAGCAGCAAGCTCAGTCTGATTTCTTTCTATTGTTTCTTGAAGCAATTTCTCAGTCGTTGCCTTGTCTCTCTTAATACTTTCAACCTTAGTCTCCTCAACCTGTTAAATCGAAACATTGCTAAGTACAAGACATCATCTGCTTGCTGACTCACAGCAAACAAAAATTGATAAAAGTAACGCAACACTTCATTCCGGACGCTTAAGTAACTTCACTCATTTATCTAACATATAAGAAGCAGAAAGACTTGCTCAGTTGTAACTAAATCATGAAACACAGGTGATGCGAACTACTAAATGGAATGAAACCCACAGTATGAAGTATAGGTTTGTTACTGTTATACAAACAGAAGTATGATACACAGAAAAATTGATTCCATATTGAGATCAAGCAGAGACAGGTACTTTTTACAGCATTCAAGAAGGTAAGCAAATCAGATTATTTCTCATCACAAACACTGGTAAGAAAAAAAATAGTTTAGCTAATTTTAAATAAATATATAGTGATATTCCTTTTACCTGGATCTTAGAGTTGAGTCGTTGTTTTTCTTCCTCAAGCTCTCGAATCTAACTTCAACCGAAGACCAAAAAAGAAAACCACAAACTTGATCAAATTGAGTTAATCGTTTACTTTTTGAGCATAGCATGGAATTTCGTTACATGCCTGTGCCCTGAGTTTTCGTATAGTAGCTTCTTGAGCAGCTTGTTTCTTTGATAGCTCTTCACCTGTTTCAGCAGTAAAAACAAGATATTGATGCCAATTAATGGACCATAGCGACTGAAATTATCAAGGTAATCATTACAGTGTCTACTTGTTCATCTGAACTACAGCAGCACAGGTAGGAAAATCAGCGTCATATTATGTATTCTTTAGTGGTACTAATGTTTGGTCGGCATACATTAAACAAGGAAAACAGTGATTTATGTACTTTCAACATTATACTGAGCCAAGCCTTAATGGGTTGAATCTAACATTTGTTGACTACACATAAAGATCAGGCATAAAACGTTGGTTCTGAGTACCTTCAGCCATGACCTGACTAATAATCTCATCCTTTTCTTTCAAAAGGGCAGCTGCATCACTTTTTTTGTTCTGCTCTCTCCTTAATGTATCCCGTTCTTTGGTTAGCGCGTACACCTACAAACATCAAGGCATGAAAAGAATTAGCACATGTTGACCCATTAAACAACAAAAAGATAATAGTCAAGAAGCTTATGGCCTGGTAGAGCATTTTAATGATCTTCAATAATGCTGCTTATTTTGATTTCTCCTTTCTACTATTAAATGACACCCCAACAAAACTAATATATATAATAACAATATTGAAAAATTTCAACAGTAGCAACCAGAAAATGTAAAAGGTACTCCATCTATCTTACATTTTCTCAGGATTATACCAAAGGATATTATGTCAGCAATCACGTTTCTTATTTTCCAAGATAAAATAAAACAGAAAAGGAAGCTCGCTGATCGATTTTGTATAGAAGATGCCAAAAATCATCCGATCAAGAATTCTAGCTATTGTTAAAGCACAAAATTCAACCATCAATCAAAAAGCAAGTGCTACTGCTCTACATTGCATGAGGTTATAACATGCACCATTTCAAGAATTTATGGGCCCAATCTCAGTGTATGTCTGCCTACCACTCTCAAATACTTATTACTCCTTAATATGGTAAGTTGGTAACCATGTGCAATGACTAATTGACCATAGAAACAAGCGGTAGCAGAAAAAGTGGCGCATCACCTTCCTTTCAAGGGTTGCTACTCTTTGGTGATATTCATCCTTTAGTGCATCCATTTCTGCTTCAGATGACTTACTCTGCACCATATAAAAACTAATCAATCCAAAATTCATCAAGCATAAGCACACTAGTGATAACTCAAATACAGGTTGGATAACATTCTTCTTGATAAATTTTCAGAGATTAACCTAAAATACATACTTCTCTAATTTGAAGACATTATAATAGCTGTTTCTAGAATGCTAAAGATGAGGAATCTGCTTGCAAAAATACCTTGAGAACATCAATTGTTGATTTCAATTGCTCGTTTTCATTCATCAATCTTGCAATTTCATCAGCTTTGGACTGCAAGAGGAATTAAGTTTTGTTAGACACAAAATGAACAGTAAAGAGCCGGGTACTTTGCAGCAAAATGATATAAGATGAGGCCATAAAGTACTCAAACCAAGCATTTTTTTTGACAATGTACAAATGTTCATGCGACGATTGTGAAGGACACTGTGGTAGTATATCATTACAAAACATGAATTTTATAACTTCTCTAAAATGATTACAGTTCTCTACAAAAAAAACATGTACGAATTCACAGATAAAAAATGTTCCCTTCCAAGTGGGAAATCATACAAGAGCAATTTTAACTCCACAAGCGTCAACTGAATTGCTACAGTACTAGACAACGAACATGGAAAAGATACCTGGGATTGTCTTGCGGCACCTTGCAATGCAGCTTCCATCATCTTCATTTCACGTCTTAATTTATCTAGCTCAACAACAGAACCAACGGACTCCAAAGTCAGAGAATGTGTCCTTCTGACAGATTCCTGTTTCTTTTCTTCATTTCCGAACTCAATTGCCGGCGAGTCTACTTCTATTGGTACGGCAGGCATATCTTCAGAAGTAGCCTCTAACCCATTTCGTGAATCTGAACTATGCTCCACATTTATGGATTTTGATCTAAGGCTTTCAAGCTGTTCCCTTGTATTATCTTCTTGTACAACGACAGATGCTACCCCTTCCGCCATTTGGTTGCTTTCTTCTTCATTTCCAGCAGTATTAATATTGTCATCATGTACTTTGACTTCTACATGGGTAACTTCGTCAACTGTATCACTTCTATCCTGTGTGGCATTTATTTCTGTTGGAACATCACATTCTTGAACAAGCTTGATCTCAGCTGCATTTACATCATCTGAATTACCTGGCATGGAATCAGTTAGTTGTGACTGGGACCAGGAGACATTCGCATTGCTTGTATCTTCCTTTCCAGTATGAACTGGTCCTGCCATTTCCATGTTACTCGATTGATGTAAGTTGGCAGGAGAATAAGGTACTCTACTGGCAGATGTGTCTCCGCCAGACTCTCCAAGCTGAGTTAGTGAAGCTTCATCATTAGGACAAGAATGTTCGCTATCCTGATGATGCTGGTCTTCCTTCCTGATTGAACTGATGATCTGACTGGAGCCATTATGATTTTCTTCTGCAGTTGATGGATGTGTCAGTGGTTGTGATGGTTCTGCTACCTCAGAAGCATCCCCCTTAGGAGCAGGTGACCCAGTGGAGCTATTGCCCTTTTCTTCTGCTGCTGAAGGATATGTAGGGGCCTGTGGTATCCTGGGTCGCTCAGAAACATCCACCTTAGAAACAGTTGACTCAGTGGAGATTGTATGTGTTTCTTCTAATTTTGAAGGCTGCTTTGGAGACTGTGCTGTTTCTGCTACCTCAGAAGCATCTACCTGAGATGTAGGTTGCTTAGTGGGGGTGCCGTGATTTTCTTCTGCAGCTGAAGAATGTTGTGGAGATTGTGGCTTTTCAGTTACTTCAGTGCCATCTTCCTCACCATTTCCCATGAAAGCCATGACAGGATTGAAGAATCCTATTCTGTCCGAGTTAGAAGTCCTTGATGATCCTGATGCTGCATTTCAAAGGTTTCATTTCAAATGTGGATAACAATGTAAGCAAATAAGTTAAGTTCCTCCATAAAGCTTTTAAAAGCTATATATACAGTAAGCTCCCCCATAAAGCTCTTACAAGCTATATATACAGAAAAGGAAATTATAGGCCGTTGATTCTAGATATGTCTAAAACAAATAAAACAACACCTCAAGAATTCAGATATACAAATTCAGCGACTCAGATAGTGCAAAAACTGTCATAGCTGCAGCACTGGTAGCAGGTGCACAAAATCTGATGGTATGCCAAAATAAAACAATCATGCAGAATTCAGCAAACTGGTAAGCGCTGATTTGGACTATGATTAGAATGGAAGCTGTTATAAGCAGCTTTTTGTCAAAAACTAGGTGATAATCAGGTTTCGAACTGAGTCTCTACCACCAAATGCTAGAATCAAATAAGTCATTATCTACAACTACGGTCTACGGACCACCCAGATATCAATGGGACAGGAGCGTTATCGCTAGGAAGCTCCATCACAGTTTCAAGTCAACACTTGCACAAGATGAAGCATGCACCAACGCGAAACCATCACGCTATAGAGTGGAAGAATGGCGGGAGAGTGGGTAGCGTCATCAGTGAATCTACCTTCCTCATCGTCGCGCTTGTCCTCGAGGCCGAGCGCGCTGTCAAAGTTCTTCTCGATATTCTTCACGCTCTCGCTGATCTTGTTGACGGCGCCAGCGATGTCCTGCAGCCCGCCCAGCGACACCTTCCCCGACCACCACGCCATCCCGGTCCCCTGCCTCCGGCTCCGATCGCCACCGGCTCACCAGGCGCTCCACCTCCACGCCCGCCCGACCTCCTAGATCCCGCGCATAGATCCGATCCGCGTCGCTAATCCACCTCCCCGCCCAGGCGCGCGCAACCGGGATCTGGCGCCGCGGCGCCCAGCCTCGCGCGCCAACCAAACCGAATTGACCGGGAGGACGCAGCCAAAAAACTGACGTCGCCGCGGGTGGTGAGCGAGTGGCGCGGGAGCGGTGGAAGCTCTCAGCGGAGCTCCCGCCTCGCGCGGTGGGGGCGCGGTGGGAGACGTAGCGGGTGCGGGGAGTGGGTGGGACTGGGCGTCCGGTCGGGAAGCACGACGGCGAAAGAAGGGAGAGCTCGCTCGTTTGGCCGTTGGCGTGGGGGCGCCGCGTCCGCGTCGGCGTCGGTGATCGGCCGCCGGCCCGCCAGCCCGCGCCGCTCTCGGCTCGGTGCAGTGGTGGATCTCGGCCTGGAACGAGATCGCCTGACGCTCGACAGACGGACGGCGTGCCGTGCGTGCCAGTGCCACGGCCAACCTGTAGGCCCCACCCATCCGACCGTCAGGAGACTTCGGCCTGCGTGGCTACATGGGCCTCATGTCCTATCATTGTGGACCCAAATGTCTACTGGGCCTAGCCTAGTAGTGGTTGTGGCTCAGATCCTTCCATCTGGCCCATTTCGCCACGTGTCGCACGAAGACGCGGATCCACGTAGCATGCCAAGTCAGCTCGCGCCAGAACCAAGAGATCGGGATGGATAAGCCCTATCTAGACCCGGCCACGTGGCAACCTGCCTATGGGGCCTCCGCGCCAATCCCCGTGCCACGCGAGGCGCCTCGGAGCTCCCATCCGAAAATCTCGGCCAACGACCACGCGTTCCAGCTGATATGATCCTCATCGTCGCGATCCGTACGTGGAGGGATTAAGTCTGCGCACGTACTATACCACCACCACACGCCAGTATCTCCCCCCTCCCCCCCCCCCCCCGCCCCGCCCCCGGGAGCTGTGTACACGCCAACGACCGCGCGCCATGGCCTCCCTCGCCGCCGTCTCCGTCCAGCCGGTCGCCGCGAAGGGCCTCGCCGGCAGCTCCATCTCTGGCAGGAGGCTCGCCGTCAGGGCTCCCTCCTCCCGCGCCCAGCTGCGCCTCTCCACCCGCAAGTACGTACGTCGTCGCGCGCGCGTGTTGTAAATTCGATGTTAGACACAAGCTTGGCAGCTGATGCACTTGGCTGATGCAGGCCTCGCGGCGCCGCCGCCGCCGCCGTGGTGGTGGCCAAGTACGGCGACAAGAGCGTCTACTTCGACCTCGACGACATCGGCAACACCACCGGGCAGTGGGACCTCTACGGCTCCGACGCGCCGTCGCCGTACAACCCTCTCCAGGTTCGCTTTTGCTGCTCATCCTATGTTTCGATTACCAGCTAGATCACCAGTTTCACATTTTACTGACGACCTATGGCGCCTATATATGGGCTGTTGCGTTTTATTTGCAGAGCAAGTTCTTCGAGACGTTCGCCGGGCCGTTCACCAAGAGGGGCCTTCTGCTCAAGTTCTTGCTGCTGGGCGGCGGCTCGCTGCTGGCCTACGTCAGCGCGTCGGCGTCGCCTGACCTCCTGCCGATCAACAAGGGGCCGCAGCTGCCGCCGCAGATGGGCCCGCGCGGCAAGATCTGAATCCAGTTCCTAGCCCCCCTTCTTCGCCTTATTAGCTTGCTTGTACTTGTACCGCGCGCTAGTTCTCTCGGATCCGATCTCCATGGATCATATCATCTGCCCATTTATGCTGTTCATATCGTATCGTACTCTATGGCATCCAAGTACATTAAACTGAAGTTGTGCGTCGTCTCTCCTAAAACCTGCAAACGATCGATATGGTTTTTTTTATGTCATCTCTATTATTACCAAGCTAAAGTTGCAAGTGCCGACAAATTTACTATTTTAGATGATCCGACGAGATACAAACCTCCGTTTCTGTTTTCTGTGATTGCCTGGTTACCGTAACAACTTTGGCCTTATTTTTTTCTGAAAAAAAGAATTTAGATACTTAAAAGTGCTCAGCACTAATGGAAATATGGTCAATGATAGTAGTTTTCTACTGATAAGAAAGTTTTATCGAGACATATTTTATTATAGAGAAACGACACGACCGGCCAAGATTCAGAGTGACACATCTTCGTCAGGACAGAAGCATTTTGAGATGAAAGTAAAGTTCCTTGGCCGGAGCATGCATGCAGCTGGCGCGAACCTCCTCCGGCGCCCGGGCAGGATCGATCGTTTCGATCCCCGCCCTTGGCTCGACGCTTCCAGTAGCACAAGGGACGCGCGCGAGCGGCCGCGGGAACAGGGACGCTCTCGATCGAGGAGGCCGCAGGCGCGGCGGCAACAAGGTTGCTGCCCCCCCTCCTCAGCCGCGAGCCTGAAGTAGTAGTAGTAGGAGTGATCTCCGATGGCTCGGCTGCATGCGCGGGCAGGTCGTCGTCCAACGACGCTGCCGAGGAGCCGCTCGCGACGTACGGTACGGCCTAGCTAGTAGAACCCCGACGTACGTACGGTACGGGCAGGTCGTCGATTACCTGCAGGGATGGCCGTCGTCGTAGGGCTAGGGTTCGGATGGCGCCGATGGCACGGTTGAACAGAAGTGCCCGGATGGGCTCGGGGGCGGGCTTAAATGGAGGGGGAGAGAGGTTGCGGAGGAGGGGGCGCGTGGTGGGGACCGTAGGAGGCGGCGGTTGAGGAAAACCGGAGGTTGGGGATGACGGGCGGGCTCCATATGTCAGTTACCGAGAGAGGAGGAGGGTGGTGGGCTGGCGGCTTGCTTTAGCTGGGCTCGGTCCATGCCCAGGATGGAGGGCTGGGTTTGGCGGGCTTCGGCCCAAACAATTCTATGCTCGCGCGTGTTCTCGCGCGTATTTGTGCTCGCGCGTTGCTTCTGTCGAAGGAGAAAAAAAAAGTGATGGCTGGGAGAAGCAACCGGTGCGCGAGTTGGTCGCGCTCTGTGACGCGGTCCCGCTGCAGTTCGATCAGTTCACCCTCGTCTCCAGCTGCCGTTGACGTCGGAAGGTCCGGGTGATCGAAGTCGGCGGTCCGATTCAATCGCCGCAGAGGCGGGGGCAACGGATGGGTTTCGCCGCCGCGGGAAAGCGTCGGAGTTTCCCGGCGATCGTGCCGGCACCGGCGGACCTGTACTCCCTTTGATCGTACGAACTGGCAGTAATCACGCAGTTGAACCAGACAGCCGAATCGACGTACTGCAGAAATCTTTATTGGCCGTAGCCGTAGCCACCGGAGCATGCCTACGTGCTACGGCACGGTACGGCACGGCTCGAGTATGACGCAGGGGACGAGTACGACGAGGCCCGGCCGGAAACGGCCGGCCGGGGATTGATGGGTGGGTGAGGTGGTGGGGGAAGGTCACAAGCAAGCGACCGTTGGAAGCGGTGGTGGAGAGACCGGGGGGGTCCTGGGCCCGACGTCGACACGGCGCCGGTGAGTGGTTCCCGAGTCCACGCCGCGCGCTGCCGTGCCGTCCGTGCCAGTGCGCGACAGGTAAAGCGACGCGGCGCCGCAGCGGCCCTACGAGCCCGTCCAATTCGATGCGCGCCGACGGCTCGGCTTTTTCCGGGCCCTGGCTTCCTGGTCGCTCGCACGGCGCCAAAGAATAAGTCTAGTCAGCGGTCCCGGTCCAGAGACCCGCCACGCTTCCGGCGGCGAGAGGCGTCGGTCGTCGGCAGCCGCTCCGCCATGCAACGGCGGCCCGCTCGGGCCATGGACGCATGTGACGGTCATGACGGCACATCCCCGAACCCAGCGAAGGCCGGCCGCCGCAAGTCGCCGCCACCGGACGGAAACAGAGGCGACGATAATTGTGTTGCCCCCCGCCTCCGAGACGGGGGCCCACTGGGCCCCACCGTCACCCACCCCGCGAGGCGCGCCGCGCCATCGGGAAGTGAAGAGTGAAGTCTTCTCTCCCCTCTCCTTCTTTCGGCGCCTGAACGCGAGCAGGCCAACGGCGACCACCTCAGCAGCCACCACCCGCGATCCTGACATCCCGTGCCCCCGAGGCCGCGGCGAAATCCCCGCCCTGCCCCTGCCGCCCGCCATCCACCGCGGGGGCACGCCCGTAAATTCCCGCCGCCACCGTGTGCCGTCCGGTCTCGAGCAGGCCCCGGTGTCCTCGCCTGCGCCTGCGCTGGCCGCGTCCTTGTCCCCCACCCGCCTCCGAAACCCAAGCGCCCCCCCCCCCTCGCTCGCTTTCGCCGGTTACCCGGTCAAACGCATCCAACGGCGGCACGTCTCCGATGCGGTCGCCACGACGCCCTGCCCCGGCCCGCCGGTCAGGTCACCCACCGGGTCACGTGCGGCGTGCGTGCCGTCCTTCGGCCGGCGCCCCACCCTTCCTTCCTTCCTTCCCTCGCCGTGTCCCTTTTATTCCACCCCCCGGCCTCTCCGCCTCACCGCACGCCCCGATTCACGCCACCGCCACGACTTCCGTGCTCGTCGTATCCCCGGGCTAGGGTTCGCCGCGAGATCTGGTTCCGGCACAGGGCCTGGAGATGGAGGTCAGGGAGATGGCGATGGCCGCCGCCGCCGCGGCGGGGGGCGGAGGAGGGGGCAAGCTGCCGCCGCCCAACCCCAACCTGCCGTACCGTGAGGACTGCTGGAGCGACGGCGAGACGGCGGCGCTCGTGTCCGCCTGGGGCAGCCGCTACATCGAGCTCAACCGCGGCAACGTGCGCCAGAAGCAGTGGCAGGAGGTGGCCGACGCGGTCAACTCTCGCCCGGGGGCCTCCGACCGCTGCCGCCCGCCGCGTACCGACGTGCAGTGCAAGAACCGCGTCGACACCCTCAAGAAGAAGTACAAGGCCGAGCGAGCCCGCAGCACGCCCTCCGGCTGGTCCTTCTTCCACGAGCTCGACCGCCTCGTTGGCCCCACCCTCAGCGCCTCCGCCTCCAGGAGGCCCTCGCCGTCGACGCCCCCTCAGTTCGCCATGCCCGTCCACCCCCCACCCATAAGGAAGCCTCCATCTCCTTCACTGTCACCGTCCCCGCCTCCCCCCATGGGAAACCCTCCGCCTATGGCTTTGCCGCTGCCCAATTACCGCCGCGGGTCTCCGCTCCCTGCTGCTGCACTCATCCAGCAGGAAGCTGCAGCAGCGGCAGCTGCGATGTCTGATTCAGAGGACTCTGATGATGTCGGTGGCAAGAACAATTACAACCCACAGCAGTCCCCGTCGCGCTCCGTCTCGATGCTCTCTGGCAATAGCAAGAAGCGCAGCAGGCATGAGGCAGACAGCAGTAGTGACAGGGGTTTCAGCGAGCTTGCTAGGGCGATTGAGGCTTTTGCTGAGATGTATGAACGCGTGGAGAATGCGAAGCAAAAGCATGCGCTGGAGATGGAGCGGCAACGAATCGAATTCCTGAAGCATCTGGAGGTGAAACGCATGGAGAATTTCGTCGACGCCCATGTGAAGCTTGTGAGGGCAAAGCGTACCAAGAAGACGGCAGGTGCAGGAGGTGCTCCTGGAGTGGAGTTGGTTGCCACAGTCGCGGCACTGCCTTTCGTCTCTACCTCCACCTTCCATTGACGTTGAGAAAAAAATCTAGGTATGCTCGGAACTTCAGATTTGCTATTTAGCTTTATGGTGGACTACTGTTCATTTACTTGATCTATGTCTAATTTAACTTAGAACACTGTAGTGCTACTAATAATAAAATTGAATGGATTCTTATGTTTTATGGAGCGATATTTTGTGAACGCTGTGGTGCCAAAAAATATCCTTGATCCCCATCTGGGAATAAATTTGCTAATGGTAAGTTTAGTGATGTATATTTTTGACAGGGTTTAGAAATTTGTACATGTTCTTCTGAATGAGTGAGTCTGTTTATGAGTGCTCTGATGCTGGAGTAGACAATTGTGCTGGAAGTTTTGTTGTCATTGACTCATTGTACGCCTTTATAGTGTTAATGATGTGAATGGCAGAGCTTGAGACAAAAGTTGAGATTGTGGATCGTAACTCTTGTATATGGATGCATGCTAGTATATCAGAGGCTTGAATGGGATCAGCAGCATTGGCATGGTGCATGGTACTATCTCCTTTTGTTGTTCTAAAATGCATGCTGGATTCTTGATAACTTTTTTTAAATTTGACTATTACTATGTGTAAATTATTTAAATTTGTGGTGTGAATGTTTCATTAGTAGATTCTCAGACACCAACATGCTTGGGATAAAGGCTTGGTTGTTGTTGTTGTATTCTCAGACACCAAAGAAAGCTACATCACTACATGTTTCTGTGTTGTATTTTTTGCTAACACGTACTTAGGAATATTAGTGTTCAAAACATGTGTTTGGGACTCTGTTGACATCCAAAACGATGTCCTAAAAAGGTGCTAGTTACACAAAATTGCAGAAGGTACCTTAACATCTAAGATATTGGTAGACCACCTCAATTAAATAACATTTGTCAAATGTGTTACCCCTGCCTTGTGTATTTTGTGCTTTCATGTCATTACACCTCAATCCTTGGTCTGGGATATGCACAATAGACTTATGTTGGTTGATCTGTCAAGATGTTTTGGTTTACTTTTATGTTTTTTTGGAGCATGTTTGGATGTGCATGATTACCATTATACCTTGAAATGTTTATTTGTGTGGTTCACTGTGCTGTATGATGAGTTAATTTTGAGATCATTGTACCATTCTCGTGTGGATGGTTCAAAATTGTTGGCTGCCCTTTAGTAGCTTTTGTGCCTTAGGATGTAAGTTTGCTGTAGAGGGGGCAGGGGGCTTGAAGTTGTTTGATCTTCTAACACAAGTCCAGACCGGCACTTGCATAGTAAAGTTCATTATCGGGACCTGTTTTTGAAGATGATTCTTTAGCATATTTATTTGGCTTGCTTTTTTTGTAATACCCATTCGTGTAGTGTGTGGTGCCATGTAAAATATGAAATTTTTTTTGCTTGATTGCTGCTACCTTTCGTTCCTTTTTTGTTTTATGCAAGAATGTAGTAAATCCTAAAATCTTATTGTCTTATTGTTGTCATTTCACTGGTCAAATTTCCAAATAAATTTTGGTGATGACTATTATCCCACCTCGATAACAGAGGAGGTATGCACCAAATAGTCTTCCAAACGAATAGGGTTGAGAAAAGTGTCGGCATGTTACTTTTTCTTTGAAAACAATGGGATACTATAGCTACCTTCTATTTCTTAACCATGTCCTAGAGAAGAACAACATATGTTGCTTTTAGCTTGTATGAAAGTAAATACACCTCAATGCTGCGATTTGATCACCATTACTCTCTTACATGATTTATTGATCCTTCTATGTTCTGTTTCTACAGGTCATCGGTGGTAATCTCAGCTCAGCCATGTCATTGCCCAGTGAAGGCCTGCTTGGCATCATACTGTCCATGAGATGCTTATTTCATCATTATTCTTGGTTTTGTTGCAGTTTATAATGTGGTACATGAGGTCTAGAAACTCGTATTGTGAAGCTATGCTAACTTTTCTTTTGACGGTATTTTCATGATTGTTTTATTGACAATGTAGTCGTCAGCGTCTGAACTTGTTTAGTAAGATGTGATGAAAAGTTTCGCCAGAACCTGTTCCCATCGTTGCTGAGGTTGTCTTGTTCCCATCGTTCTTGAGCGTCTTGGTACTTAGCTCGACTCGGTAGTTGATATGACCTGGTATCTTTAGCCAGCTCGACTCACAGAAAACGGTAGTGCTGTGTGTTTTTTTTGGGGGGGGGGGGGGGGGTGCTAGCTGCTAGGTTGGAGCTTTCGCAAAGCAAACCTTCCTAGTTATCTCTTCAGGGACTCCCAGGTTTGATGTGTGAAGGTCGGCTCGAATCAGTCTGCTGCACTGTCTTACTACTGTCAAGGCGCCTCTAAAACTGCTCCGTTCTGAAATACTTTATTCCCTGGTCTGATATAAATAACGTTTAGTATAGTTAATTTAGTTTAAATTAAATTTAAATTTTGTCCTAATACTTTCTCCGTTTTAAAATATTTGACGCTGGTTAGTTCAAATATTTTGAAACTGAGTGAGTATCATTTATTTAATAACAGACAGAGTATATACTAACTAGAATAAGTACTCTCTCTGTTTTAAAATTAATGATGTTTAGGACAACTAATTTAATTTAAATTGAACTATTTTTATTCTAAACGTTATTCTAAAGGTAAGGCTCCAGCCGTCAAGAAAATAATCATGGATTTTTTTTCGCTTTTCCTATTCCCGTGCCTACACGCCGCTCCGCTCCCGAGCCCCGTGCGGTGACCACCCCCTCTCCTCCTCTACGACCCACCGTCCACTGACCCCCTTCGTCTCGTCTCGTCTTCCCCCGTCGCCGCACCAAGCTCCACGAGACGATCGAGGCCCTTATGCTCAATCCAGCCCCGGCTCCATGGCCAACAACAGCAACCTCCCGCGCCGAATCATCAAGGTGCGTCGCGTCCCCGCCCGCGATCTGCTCGCCGCTCCCCCTTACCTCTCCCCCCCTCCCCCCCACGTCCAGCAACTCTTCAGATACGAACAGTTCTGTTGAGGTAACTGCTTTGCTTTATCTTGTTGCTTGTTCGTCCTCTTAGTTATGGTGTCGAACAATTGCTGGTGCCATTTTTATGAACCACCACCACTTGGGCTTCCATCATTTTTGTTATCCAACTGTCCACAGCTCCTTGTGTTTCTGTGATGTCTACTCCACGGACTAGTGTGGTACCTTCTGACGAGACGGCATTTTTCCCTTCAATACCATCGCCATAATTTGGGGGCATGATTGAGCACCATACCATACCGTACCATACCATCGTCTGCTTGGTAAGAGCAAACTAGAGAGAGAGAGAGATACGGTGGACCGGAGAAAAAGGAGTGTTGAGACTGGAAATTTGCAGGTCCCGGGGCCCCTTTTCGTTGCAATTTGCGGCTCGAGCCCAGAGCTGTGTCTCGCTCGCCTGCTTGCGTTGTTTGTATTTGACTTTCTATTGGTTTTTCCGGGTATGCCATCTCTGATCGGTGGTCACGTAAATTGCCCGCCTGAGATCTTAGCTGGTCATTGGTTGAGGCCGCCGCCGACGCGACGATGGCGTGTAGCCGCCGCAGCCCTCCTCGAAACCGGGGGTGAACGATAACCTCGTGGGCCTCAAATCCTCTGTAGTACTGCAGTAGAGTCACTGACATGTGGACCCGCGCGGCCCATGGGTCCACATGTCAGCGACTGCTAATGCATAAGCAGTACTGCAGAGGTAGAGGTGATGCGTATCGTAGCCGAAAGTAGCGGGACGATCGACGACCACAAGGACGGCTGCTGTCAGAGGAGGAAGCTAAGGGGGTTCACATGCATATGGACGTGCTGCTGCTGCTGTGTGTACGTAGTGTACCACAACCCAGCTGCTGGAAATATCTCCCCCGGTTACTGGTAGGAAGGCCAAGCAGCAGCAGCGAGCGAGCGAGCGAGCGAGCGAGGATCTGAGTCTGTACCTTCCGGTAAAAGCGAGCGACCAACAAAACAAAACTGGCATGATCTGTGCGAGGAGTACGTACGTAGAGAGGCAGGTGCCCCCAGTCTTGCGTTCTTGGGCCCGGCCAAGCGAGGTCGCCACATGCTGATCGGCCGAGAGAAGGAGGGAGAGAGAGAGGGAGAGGACGATCAGGAGGATATTTGTAGGGTCGTAAGTCGTAGCCCAGCTGTGGCCGCGCTACGGCGCTAGTACACTCGTGCTGCCACCTCCTGCTGCGGCCGCATGCCGCGGGCGCCGCTGCTGCTGCTGCCGCCGCCGTTACCGCTGCAACAGGGGTGGTGGTGGTGGTGGTGGTGGTGCGGGTCGCTGCTCCTCGTCGCGGCGGCGGGCTCGTCGCCGGGGCCGGGCGGCAGCTCGAAGGGGCCCAGCCGGTGGTCGGCGAGCCGCGTCCTGTACGCGGCGGCCTTGTACTCGCCCCACGTGAACTCCCGGTACAGGCACCGCTCCCCGTCCCGCATCACCTGCGGCAGCGGCGCGATCCGCCGCGACGGCGCCGGCCCGCCGAAGTAGATGAACGACAGCCGCGACCGCGTCCCCTCCGGCGCCACCACCCGGTGCTTCACGCTCCTCAGCCGCCCGTTCGTCAGGACCTGCACGCAGACGACGACGCGGGTGCAGGTCCTCTATATATCGTGCGGCGGCGGCACTGCAGCAGCAGCAGCAGGAGAAGAAGAAGAAGAAGGAGGAAAAAAAAAACACTACCTGCAGCGAGTCTCCGACGCTGATGAAGAAGGATGTCGGGTCGGGAGCCACGGGGACCCACCTGCCGTCCCCGAGCATGATCTGCAGGCCCGCGGTGCCGTTGGACCGCAGCACGGACACGATCTGCGGGTCCGTGTGCTCCCCGAACCCCGTCACGCCGCGGTCGGCGGGCGACCCCGGCGGCCGCGGGCAGGGCGGGTAGTGGTTCACCCGCACCACCTCGTCGCCGCCCTCCTCCCCGCTGCTGCTGCTGCTGCTGCTGCTGCCCACCACCATCCTCCGCAGCAGCGCGCGCTCCAGGCCGAGCCCCTCCGCCACCAGCTCCAGCACCCGCCCGCACACCCCCCGCGCCGCCGCCGTGTACTCCTCCAGCGCCGTCCTGCATGCATGATGCCCGCCGCGGTCAGATCCTTCCGCGCTCAAGACGAACTCGCCGTAGCGGGTGCGGGACCGAGCTTTTAGTTACCGGAGGGCGGGCGGCAGGGAGGAGCGCGCGACGGAGTCGGAGCTGACGGGGAGGAGGAGGTACTCCAGCCACCCGACGTCGCCGTTCGACCCGATGCTCTTGCTGCCGTACCCCAGCGGGCGGGCGGCGCCCGACGACAGCTCCAGCTTGTCCCGCGCCGGCAGCGCGAAGAACGCCGCGGCGGCGGCCTCCAGCGCGTCGGCGACGCCCGCCGGCACGCCGTGCTCGGTCGCCCTGAAGAAACCGACGCCGCGGCACGCGTCCACCACGGCCGCCGCCGCGCCCGGCGCCGACAGGTCCACGGACGGGACGGCGGCCGCGTCGGCCGTCCCGCCCGGGCAGACGATCAATGGGATCTGCTCGATCGAGCTAGCAGGCGCCGTTATTATCGCAACCATGGCGAACTCCAAGCTACTGTACTTGTTAATTATGCTTCCGTACGCGTCGAAACAGAGCTCTGTGCTGAACAGAGCCGGAACAGAGGAGCTAGCTGCGGCTGCGCGAGGCAGGGGAGCTAGGTGTCGTGGTGCACCACATTTGCAACTGGCGGTGATCTTTTTTTTTTGGGGTGATGGCCTCGACCCTCGAGTATATAAAGGCGGCGGGCAGAGCACCAGATCGGAGGCGCCATGCACCTTAATCCGCTTACGTGGCGTTTGGATATTTACTTGGGTTGGGAAAAGGGTTGTCCAATTGGAAATGAAGACCTACCATATATACGGTTAAGGATACAAAGATCTCAACTTTCTTTCTGTATTTGGTCGTAATGGGTTTAGGATTACGACATATACTTGTCGAACTAAAATATCCCCGTTTGAAATACTCCTTCCGTCTCGAATTATTTGATATTACGTCAAATAATTCGAAATCAAGGCCTAAGTATCATGTTTACACTTTCAAGTCGGAATAGTACCCCACCTGCGAACTCTTATCTATGGAAAGCAATTGCAAGTCGATCGATATCCTTTCTTTTGTCTTCGTCTCCTACGAGGTCAGGTGTCCCTCGTACGTCGGGTAGAGTCAAGACTCAGTACACACTTATTGGTACCCCCTGTGTACCCTGACAGCATGTCATAATTCCTAGCTAGTACAACTCGCTCATGGACTTTGCGTTTCGGTTTGAATAGGTAGATATTTTTTTTCTGAAGTAGCACGGATGCATGGGACATTACGTACCAGCTGGGGAACACACACACACACACACTGCAGCAGCGTCGATCTCGAGAGGGGCAAGTTAGGCGCAGGCAGGCGTGCATCCAATCATGCACGCATGCACCGCGCGTCCGCGCCGGTTGCTGTCGCGCGCGCGCGTTCCGGCCGGGTTGTTGCACAGACGGTTGCGCGCGAAGGCTAGTTAATTAAAAACGACGTGCATGTGCCCTGCGTCTCGATCGATCGCAGAAACTAACCCAGGCGTTCGTGCGTGCGTGCGTACGTGCACAGAAGTTATTAACACGCTAGCTTAGCAGTGGAAATTAATGGGAAAACGGTTGCGATCGATTCGATGTATCGATCGTGTCGTCGACATGCATGACATGACCTGCGGCTGTGCCAAAGCAGCAGTGGCACGTACGTACGTACGTACGTACGTACGTACGTACGTACGCGTGTCTGCAGGTGGCGGCGACGACGGAAAGCGAGGTGGGTTTTGGAGCAGCCACACCACAGCCAGCGCTACCGAGAGGCGCCGCCGTCGCTACCTTTCGCTATCTCCTTGGCTTGCTGCATGCGTCGATCGAACACGACGACCGATCGAGGTGTCCGTACGTGCGCCCCGCGCGCTTGCGGCACGTGAGCCGCACGGGGATCGACCGGATGTCGATCGCCCGTCCCAATGGAACAGCTAGCAACACGGGGCCGGGCCGGGCCGGGCCAGCCAGCACCTAGCTCGTCGGCGCGCGCGAGGCAGCCGCCCGCCGCCCGCGTAGCCGCATCGATCTCGGGCCATCTATCTACCTACCATGCATGCACGCGTCGTCGCTGACTTTGCAGCAGGCGCGACGCGGCGCCCGAGCAGCTGGCACGAGAGAGCTAGCTAGCTTGAGATGCAGCTAGCTAGCGGAGAGTGGCGCCCATGCATGGCGAGGGTTGATAACGTCGTCGTCCGTGTGCCGTCGGGGCGGCGGCGGCGGCGCCGCTGTGCCTGTGCGTCCTGCTGGTCCTTTCGCGTCGGCCGTGACGAGGACGACAGGAGGCCGCCGGCCAGCCGGCGGCGTCGGGGGAGGAGGGAGAGGACTACGGCGACGACCGCGACCGGCCGTGAGGGGCCGGGGCACTTCACCAAGGTGACGCGCGAGGGGATGGAGACGACGCCGTCGGCCTCGTACGTGCGCGTACATCTTCCATGAGAATCGCCTGTGGCATATATGTTTCGTCATATATATATATATACAACAACAACAACCAAGTCTATATATATATACTCCCAAAACGGAGAGACTACGCATGTTGTGTGATATACAGGGGACACGTGAAGAATACATGTTACTTCGAAATTAAGCTATTATTATCAGCTTTTGTGCTTGTCTGAATAAAAGAGAAAAATCTTCATTTAGTCGACTGCTTCCTATCTCCTTTTTTCTTACAAGCGTCGTCTATTTTTTTCTACGTGATTGATACGTACTTCTATATGACATACTTTGACGACGCCGTTTAGTTTAAAATTGAACTGACAAGCGTTAAATATTTTGAAACGAAGGGAGTAATAACATGTGTAACAGTCTTGTGATTCAGGGGACACAGACCCGCGATGATTTAAACTTGAGATTGATCTAAAGTCCAGCTCACTTCAAACGCTAACAACTCCTAATTTCATCTCAAGTGCGACAAAACCTAGCTATAGGAGGAGCACGGAGACAGTGGTACAGTTGAGGGATACATATGTAATCTGATTATTTGATGGCTGGCTAGTTGAGTACTAACAATTGCTTTCGCTTGGCCCTAATCCTCTGCATCGAAGCTTTATTATTTCCTAGGTGCATGAAGCAGACAAAAGCGGTAGCTGCCTGTAAGGAACACTGTCGACGAGCATATGCACAGCCAAATTTGTTCACCTTTTGTGTTTTCTGGAACAGTGTTTTGCTCACTGATTTAATTGCAAAACTATACGTATTTCGGAACCCGGTAACTATACTTCTAAACTGTTCGAATAAGTTGATATTTTTTTGTCAATTGGCATGTACTTGGGGTACGAATACACGAGCCCTGCATGCGTACTGTCGAGACTGAAAATATGATGGTTTTTGCTAGCATTTACGATGCGATCGACGACGATCACCGATTCACTTCGGTCTATATATGAACTGTTGGATGCAATTTGGCCGGTCTCGCGCCATCTGCTGAAACGGTGCACCAAAAACCTCGAGTCGAGTCGATAGAGCTTGTACCAATGCCAACTGGGTGTGTATCGTACAAAACAGAGTGTTTTTTTCACTGCGTTCGCTACTGAATGTTTCTTGCTCGCATCAATGCTTCTATTTTCTCTACGTCCTCAGGTGCGTCCACACCATGCGCATCATGGTCTACTTTTATCACCTGCAACCAATGAAAGAAAACACAAACTCATTTCAGTACTAAGGTGTAAGATACAGTGTATGCATGATGCACATACAAAGGCACAAAACACGGACTAAATTTTACCTACTCAACTGAATTTATATAAAGCCATAGTTAAAAGGCAAGTGAAAAACTAACATACAGGCACTTTCTGCCTCGTAGATGTTAAGAAGTAAGCAGGCACTTTCTGTCTTACAAATGTTTAACAAGTAAGCAGGCATTTTCCTTCTCATATTTGTTGAAGTCCCATGCCACATTACCTTCATTCGATACCCATTCTCAAGAACTTTAAGTTGCTCCAGGTCCTCTTCCAGCTGTAACGGAGTGGGTGGAAGTTCTGGATAAATCTTCAAAAACTTTGAATCAAAGCCCTGTGTAAGGAAACAGTCGGTTAAGTAGTCAAGTGCAGCATGCCATAGCCTACAGGTTTATTGGCAAAATTCAATCGTGCAAAAGATAATGAACCATAGATAAGGTCTGTAGGATACCGAAATTCCAAGATGAAGATGGTATGGAAACTTGGGATTGACTTCCCCTGATCTGAAATGTTCATTAGACAATCATATGTGAAAATGTGATTGATGTACGAGCGCAGGTAGACACCAGTATAACAGTACTATCTCACTTGTTAAATGGAATTAACCCCCTTGAGAAATATATCGCATAACCCTGATTATCAATAACACACTTCACTCGATTGGTATCGAATGCATCTTCAGGTTTCAACGAAGTGACTGCTGTGCTGAATACTGCATCAGGAGCTCGCTGCAATCAAAATTGGAAAGGTTTTTTGTTGAATCATTTTCTTTCTTGTTGCAAAACAAAAACATCAAGATAGTGTTGCTTAAGGAACCACCTGCAACGCCATAACTACACCATCTATTATCTCCGGTTCAATAAGAGGCTCATCTCCCTGGATATTGACGACAATATCATAGTGTGTGTCAAGCTTCTTAAGTGCCTCACAGCAACGTTCAGATCCTTAATTGAAAAAAGTACGTCAATAGATACATATTGCAGTTTACAAAGTAATCCAGAAAAAATAACATCGCTGCAAAAACACTAGAAGTGGCAAGCGGTACCATTTTTGCATGATTCTGATGTCATTATAACATTGGCTCCAAATCCTCTGCAACATTCCGCAATTCTTTCATCGTCCGTTGCCACAACTAAGGAGGGGGGGGCACAAGAGGAGAGAAATGTAGACATCAAACCGTGAACACTAAAACCACATAAGAGCCAATTTATGACAAAAAAAATCTAGAACTACACAGAAAAATTGAATGGAAAAAAATATGTCTGTGGACTCACCAACATGGTCCAAAGACGAAGCTAACATGACTCTTTCCCATGTTCTCTGAAAAGTGCAACGTTAAAAGTCTTTGAATAAATCACAAAATACGACAACAATACGAATCCATTATAAACAGGACGCTACACCCGCAGGACGCGGCAACCAGTTCCAGATCCCAGTGTCGACGCGAGAAGCCGAGCCGAGCCATGGCATGAGCAGGTCGCGTACCTGGATCATCGGCTTGCCGAGGATGGGCGCGAGCGGCTTGCCCTCGAAGCGGGAGGAGGCGAACCGCGCGGGTATGATGCCCACCGCGCGGGTGCGGAGCCCGGCCGGCCGCCGGTACAGGTACGCCGCGGCCGCGGCCGCCACGGCCGCCGCGCCGAGCGCCAGCCCGTGGAAGATCCACACGCGGGCACCCGAGGAGTCCGACGACGGCGCGCAGATCGGCATCGCGGCGTCGGCACGGTTGCCCGGATCGAAGTGCAGCGCAGCGCAGCGCAGCGCAGCACGGGTACCAGCGTCCGACTACGACTACGGCCGGCGTAGATGGGCCTTGTCGGTCGTGACAGGCCGCGGCCCGGCTACTATGCTGCGCCTTTGTCCGTGTGGCCCAAATGGCCCAGATGATGTGGGGACTTTGGTGGCCCAGCCCACGTCCTTTACCCTGCCCTTTTTTTTCCCTTCGTTCGGTAGCTTTTAGTAGCCCCTCTTCTCTCTTGGCTTCCACTCCTCTCCACCCACGCTACCTCTGCCCGCCCCGTTTCCTCGTCGCTTCCCTTCCCTTCCCGTCCTCTGACTCTCGCAGCCGCTGCAACACGCTCCCGGAGGAAGCAAACCCTAGCGCATCCGCGGCCGTACCGATCGCTGCAGCCCCCCCGCATGGCGTCCCCGGCACGGCCAGCCTCCGTCTCCGCCGCCCCCTTCGGCCTCTCGCCCGACCCCAAGCGCTGCTGCTCCTTCGACCAGGCGCTACGACGAGAGGTAACCTTCTTCTTCTTCTTCTTCTTCGATCTCTCCGCGCCTCATGCTGCCACCCTTCGCGCTAGCTAGTTACTAGGCGTTGCAGCCGGTTGGTTTCGTGTGTTGTGTCCTGGGTCGTCGCGGTGCAATCTGCTGCCCAAATCGTCCTGATTTTGGTGGGGGCAACGGCTGCGGGTAACCGCCAGATGCTTGTGTGTATCTACGGATTTGGAGGCTTGCTGACCGCTTTCGCAGTGTAGGATTTGTTTGGATGCTTGCCTGTGGGTTTTCTGCTGTTGTCCCGAACGATTTGGGTTGAACAAATGGACGGACTAACCTGCTCCTAGTTTCGTGTCGATATTTCACGTTTGTCTGGGTCTACCTGTCGGATCTGTGGCCATCTCGGTACCTTTAGGGTTCCCGTGGGTCAAGGAGTTGCGACTTGTCAGTCGTTGGTGCTGTTATGCTTGCTACGGTTATGCTTTCTGTTCGATATGCACCCTCTGTTGAAACTCTGTAGACGACGTGCTCAAATTTCGTTGCCGTTGCCTTTCTATGACATGTAGCAGGTAGATGATTTTTTTTTGTAAATAGTTCTGAGCTAGCATGTCTTTTCTTGAGTAATCATAAAATGGCTGTAGATTTCTCAGATCTAGTTACCGTATGCTATTGCTGAATATGTATATTCTTTGTCTACGAGCTTATTGTATTCTTTTTATTCCTCATTGAAGCAGGATTTTCAGGACAAGAGGCTGCTGATGTCATTTGTTAATTTCCATGAGCAAGAGAAGTTTTCTAAAAAAATCGTAACAGAAGCTATAGAGGACTGCATGAAGAAACAAGCAGATAACTTGCTGCAAACACTGGATGTCATCAGTGGTAGGCTATCACAATTGGAGTTATATTGCTATAAGCTGGAAAGATCCATTGGAGAACTACGAAGTGATGTGATGGATTATCACAGTGAAGCAACTCAAAACTTTCATTGCCTTGAAAACCATGCGAAAGAGGTATGCTCTGCTTTATGTTGAAATGTGAACACGCAATCATACAGTATCAAGTACCAAATCCTTTTATTTTATTTGAATTCTGCAGTTTGATACGGATACACTAACTCCACTAAGTGTTATTGCTGTGATCTGTGAACAAATTGTCTGGTTTCAGATTTATTGTTTCATTTTTCTAAATTCTAATAGGCTAATATTTGGATTGTGATTTGCCATATGTTGTAATGTTGATTTGAGGGATTGAACAAGACTAATTGCATGCAGCGAATGGCTTTGGTGTTTTATGAATAAATCACGTGTACAGATATTTGATGGGATGGTTTACACATTATATTTGCAGATTAGATCTGTTCCAATTTGCTATTTTTGTGGGTATTTCTCAAGCATAAATCCAAATAGATCATGTTGATAATATGGTCCTAGATGCTTCTCCTGCACAGTGGTCCGTGACATATAGTATGACCTGAATTTACTGCTTGCCAAATAATTGATCTGTAGATTTTCAGTGGGTAAAGGTATGGCTGCAAGCAAAATTGTTCTTGCGCAAACAATCAGCCAGATTCCGTAGTAGTGCAAGAAATTAGCTTCGCTTGATTTCTCCTCTCCCTGGGGCTGTGGAGTTGGCAATCTGACTTTTTATGTTGGTTATAACTGAGTATTTAAACGAACCTTATTTCTGCAGCTCTTTTTTGCACAGAGTCAAAGATTAGTTGCATATTTGACATCTAATGTACATTTCTGTGTCTTTTTTTCCCTTCAGATTCTAATATGTCGACTAACTGGACATTCTTTTATTGACAGGTTCAGAAATCTGTGCAGATTCTTCAGGATAAGCAAGAGCTTGCTGAAACTCAGAAGGAACTGAACAAACTTCAAATAGTACATGAGGACTCTGCACAAAAGAGTGAAGGTACTGCTCCATCAGTTTTTATGACGAGAGAAAATGAGGTTACCCTTGTGCCGTCGCACCAAATAAACGCTGGTCAGTCTCCTGCTATGCAATTCCAAAGTTGCAATGGGGTTATTCTACAGCAACTGGTACCAGTCTCTTTGAGCACCCAACAACACCAACTGCGCTCAAACCAAACAACCATGTACTGTATGCAAGGCCAAAGTTACCTAGAGCACATACAGGCCCAACCAGTGCAAGGTGCAACTCAATTACTGCAGCCGCACACCCAGAACCCTCACCCACGTACTGTTGTTGAGGTACCTCAGATGACTAGTCAAGCACCTGAGTTCTACCTTCAAGCTCATCAGCAATGGCCACATCAATTGGGTCAACAGGTTCAGTCCCAGGCAAGACAGCCACAACCACAGGTAGTTCAACAGCAGCAGTACAACAATGTCCAACTTCCTTCACATGTGGTTCAGGTGCAAACATCATCTCCACAAGCTTATAGTGCACCTCAAGTCACACTGGTATATCCCCCATATGGGTCTCATCAGCCTGCATGTGTTGATACGGAGGCACGCACCAGGGGCATGGTTGTCCAGCCTCCATACTCCACAGTATCCTCACCCCAGCAGAAGCATCATGAAGTTGCTCCTATTTATGTGCAAAGCAGCTCAATTTCCGTTCCAATGGCAGATCAGCATCAGCAGCCACAGCAGCTTCATCCAGTTAACAACGGCTCATTTGGACCTCAACCAAGCAAGTTGGGTCCATGTAGTGTTGCATCATACATGGTACAAGGGAGCGCACAGGCCTACAACACTGCTTATGGAAGCCCTTCCAGCAACCCCCCCACCGTTGTTGCTATGGTTAATCAACAGTCACAGACCAGTACCCCAATGATGCTTCATCATTTAGGACCCCGGGCAGTGCAGAATCGGGTAGACATGGCCGAAAGGGCTACTCGAATGGGTTACTCCAAGGATCAAGCTGAGAGCATTGCGCTACATATGGTGACTGCAGGTCAGCCTTCAGAATTTAACGGTATGCATGACAGGCTGAGCTCGGTTAGCAATGTCGTGACTCCACAGGCATGGTCGGGCTAGTCAAGAATGACAATTCAGCATGGAACTTCATGCGTGATCTGTTTCATGTGATATAGCGAAGGCTCTTCAGGTATTTCTGCTGGCATCTTTTTATCAGCCAGCAGAGCAGAGTGATACATATCCTGCAGCTTATTTTTGGCAGCTGGAGGATAACGGTGAAAATAAGGCTTTAGTGTAGCTACTGATGATCGTTGGCATACGTCCTACTTTTTAATGGACTATATGCTTGTAACTCCTTGTGAACTTGCATGCGCACGTTGGCGGTATAAATGATGTCACAAATTTGTTGGTTTTTCAGTTGTGAAGCTTACTACTCATCCGCAGTACCCTGCCGGCGAACGAGCTCGGCATCCAGTTTTATGCCATTATCACATGCAGATCAGGTAGCCAGCCGCACCACCTTTTGGCTTCCATGGCACCTAGGCGCCATTCCAGTCTAGCCACGAGTCGAAGCTTGCTTGGCGAGGACGAAGTAGTCGGCAATGACTCCGCATCTTGGCCTCCTCGGCGGGCAAGCTTGTGTGAGCTCATGTAACTTTTTTCTGAGCACTCGAGGGTTTTGCATCGGCACATCAGCTTTCTTGGACAATACACGCCGCTCAGCACCACAGAAAGGGGGAGAAAACGCTCGTGCCACCAACCGCAGCGAATATCCAAACCAAGTTCTCTTTAATATAGTACTCCAAACCCAGACAGATTTACATCTCTTTTAGGCTGTTAGCAGCGGGCGCCGCTACCCGCGCCACGACTGCAAATTCAGCGGCCACGCAGGTAGCGAGCTGCTGCAGCAGGCTTGGGTAGCGGATCTGTAAATTCGAGGTGTGTATAGAATTCCTGCAAATTTCCAGAGCGGCTATAGAGCTGGAAGAAAGAGGGAAGAAGGAAAAAATAAGAAGAAAGGAAAGAAAAAAGGAAAAAGAAAAAGAAAAAAAGGAAAGGGAGAAAAGAAAGGAAAAAAAGAAGTGAGGGAAAAAAGGGAAAGGAAAAAATAAGAGAAAAAGAGAGGAAACGAAGAAAAAAATAAATTTAATAATTTTATATATGTTATAAATATAATATTATTAACATAAGTAGTTATATGAAATAATATAAAATATGATATAGTTATATTATCTAATATAAAGTAATAAATAGTTGATATAGAAGTCTGATTTAGAGGAGAATGAGTGCGGACAAATAAACTATAAAAGTACTATCTTTTAGAGTTAATTATAAAAGGCCAAGAATATTCCTTTAAAGATTCGATATAGAGGTCCACGAGTGCGAATAGTCTTACAGCCCTCCACACAGTCTATAAACTGCATATCTCTCCGCTGTTGCATAACATAATTATTACGTATGTTGGTACAACAAACAAACAAATGCTTCCGAGTCCAGACACGGAAGCAGCACAACACAACCACGACTTACACAGGCACCCTATGTTAATCGCGAGTTGCGAGGGAACTGAAGAAGGGGAGACCGGGCTACAGTAACATGGAGATACCTCATGCCCACATCGACTCTACATCTTTACCGGAGGAGACATCGGGTAGTACCCCAGCAAGTGCGCCTGCTCTGTCAAGGAATATCACATTCAGCAACTTGGGCGGAGCAAACTAGTCTTTGGAAACTGGCACCGGCAAGCACTCGTCTAGTGATAACTCACTCAGGCCCGTCTTGATTTCAGTCCCCAAACAGAGTAGAGAGCAGCAGGTCTTGAACAAACGTTGCTCTGACGCTGGCTTGCTTCCGTTTTTGCTCCCTCTCTTCAGTTGTGAGGGATGAGTCAATACTGCCGTTCAAAAAGAAAATCTGGTCACTGAAATGTATTGTTTCTTCGAATTTTTGTAAGATATCTAAAAGTTTCAAGTGGATATATGCAAAGAACCATGGATGCAATTCTGAAAGTGTAGGATGCAAGAATTGAACCAAGTGTTTATTACTACTACACTCTGCTTATCAGTCTGCTCAATTTGTTTTTACTTTTTTCAATGCAAAGTTTCTATGCGTTAAAAATTGAAGTATCTAGAACCAAGGGTTCAGATTTCCATGTTAAGAGCAGATTCCCTATCACACTAGATGATTCAGGTATACAACTTGAAACTAGTCCAGAACATAACCAGAAGGGTATGCTTTCACAAAACCGGGTAGAAAGGATACGGCTACAGGCCTATCAACTTGAATCTATCTACAGAAGTGTTCCTGACCAGCATGAACGTATATATACCTTAACTTCTGCACCTGAGAAGGTGTCTCTTTTACCATGGTAAAATCATCTGGAATGGAAATGGTTGGTTTTGATGTTTCCTCTGCATCTGATGTTGGAAAGCTAAGGCCAAACGATGACAGGAGAGGATCAGCTGAAATATTTGTGGTGTTGTTATTGTTGGTTGACCTCTGTCCACCACTAAGAAGTATCTGCAGATGGGCTTCACGTAGATCCCGGCTCAACAAAGATAAGGCTTGACTGCCAGGAATAACAAATCTGCGCAACCGGCGACGATTCTGCAGATGGTCAAAGTTAATATGCTTTTCAGGTGAAAAGAACTTACTGAAATGCGCGTCAAATGTTGGTATTCCAGAGATCAAGTGAGCAACATGCATGTGGGGATTGGGCAGTTACCTTGAACAAGTATCCATGCCGCATAGTAATATGACTAACCATATCCTTCGTAACCATATCAGAGCAAAAAGGGCAAGGCTGAAACAAGAAATTAATGGAAAACATAAGAAACCAACCAGTGATAAGATTCATTACTATCTATTACAGCATAAGAGCACATCAGTACTAGCTTAAATCTCAAATCAACAAATAGATCAACACAAGGTCACTTACACTGAGGCAAATATAATGGATGCAGACATATGAGCTCCTAAATTATGAATTCGTATCTTAGGAAAGGCTACAAGTTAGACCCTAAAACTGACTCAAGCGTCTCTAACTGTTCCTTGATAAGTTGATACTGCAGTTTACCAGTCCAAAAAGTGACTCATGTTCATTCTATGGATTCCAAATGTCTAGCTGCCAATATTCTTTAGCAGTTTTACATTCTCAAATTGGTGCTTAGGTAGGTACCTCAATTCAACAGGCGCTTATAAGACCAATGAAAAAAACAATTTGCCGTCATCTTGGCATCTCAGATTTTATGGACGAATATCCTGTTCCGTGAGAGGTAACCCATGACAGTACGAAACTAATTCTACCATTATCTCGTCCCAAATCTCTAGTTTCAAGTTGCCAGACCCACACCAGATGTTTGTTCAAACACGTTCGCTATTGGTACTACAGATACGGATGAGATCCGGATTCCTGTCTAGTCCTTCAGGCCAACGCATGAAGCATATACCAGATGTATGTCCAAGGATATAATACAACCGAAAGCATACCCCGGCCCCTAACCTACAACCAGTGCCGAGGTCGACGACTAACATCGAAGCGCGCAAACTTCACAGGACGCGAGCACTCACCGCCGCGTGGGGCTCGAAGGGGTGCTCCTCCTCGAGGTGCGCGCACAGGGAGGCCGCGTCGTGGTCGTCGTAGCAGTACGGGCACGCCAACTCCGGCCTCATCACGTCCCCGTCCATGTCCGCCCCCGCCCGGTCTGCACCAGACCGAATCCGAGCCGCGTCAGTCAGTCACCCAGAAACAGGCGGAGCGGCACGTAAAGCACCAGGAGGCAGAGCTCGTCGACGTGGTGGCCGTACCGAGCTGCGCGGCGTAGAACCGCTTCGCGGCGGCGAGGCGCGAGACCCAGTGCTCCGAGTCCATCGATTCGGCGGGGGTAGGTAGGTAGGTAGCGCGGCTTCGATTCTTCTCCGCTCCTCCTCCCAACCCCTCCTCCTCCTCCTCCTGTGTCGGCGGCGGAAGCTCCGCGCGCCCTCCTCTCCTCGGCTCCGGGTGATCGGATCGCGGCCTCCGCGCCGGGTGATTGGTTCGAATCGGAGGAGAGGAGAGGAGAGGAGCAGCAGGAGCCTGATCTCTCTTCTCCCTCTCCGTATCGTGAGGTGAGATGCGGAGAGAGAGAGAGAGAGAGAGAGACGACCGGAAAAGAGGCGTGGGGAACGGGGCACCGCTGCCTTTTAATTACTCGCGGCCCCCCGCGCGCCGCGCGCCCGTTGGTTTCACACACCGAAATTATTAACCCAAAATTCCCACCTTGTGTGTTCGCGTCACTCTGTCTTGTCCATTACGTGAAACATATACAGTTCCAAGCTGTTCTATTGCTTGTTTATTCTTAAAAACGGTATACCTCGTCGGAATTTTCTGCACAAAAAAAAAGACGTATTAGATTCATCAAATAAACAGTATTAAACTGCGAGGTGTATTTAGAAAAACAAATGGAGATGGATGTGAGACCTGGACGACTTCTTCAGCAGATGAAGCAGAATACAACTTCACACCCCAAGATTTTCTATACCCATCCGTCCAAAACGATTGTAGGGCTTCTGCTGGTATAATAAAGCCTGTAAAATGTAGTCGTAACAAGTCACAAAAAGAACCGGTTGCATCAAACAAATACACTGCCACTCATTGAAAAACTGTTACACACCTCAAAGGTAGCTAAAAGCAGCCTTTGAGATGCTTTTTTTTTGTTTGTTTTTTTTGCGAAGCACGGGCCTCGCCTTGAGATGTTGGGCTTGTGCCATCCTCCATTTTTGATCCATTTTCGATCAAGGAGCACAAGTACCATTTCAGACATTGAAGAGGACCTTTGCTTAAGAATTTTCTCCGCGCTGCGCCGCCGCCTCCACAACACAGAGTCGCAGTCGCAGGCCCAAACCAAAACCCTTCGGACGCGCGGCGGCGAGGAGATGCGGTTCACGGCGTCTCCGGTGGTGGAGCTTCCCGTGGGCGGCGCCGTGCTGACGTTCGAGCAGGACAACGGCTCCTTCGAGGTGGGCACCTCCGTGTGGCCGTCGTCCCTCGTCCTCGTCAAGTTCGCGGAGCGCTGCCTCCGCGACCCGGCGCGCCCCTTCGCCGACGCGCTCGCGTTCGCCGGCGCCCGCGCCGTGGAGCTCGGCTCCGGGTGCGGCCCGGCCGGGCTCGGGCTCTCCCGCCTCGGCCTCGCCGACCTGGTCCTCACCGACGTCGCCGCCGTCCTGCCCGCGCTCCGCCGCAACCTCCGCCGCAACCGCCGCCACCTCCCCCGCGCGCCCCGCCTCGCGCAGCTCCACTGGAACTGCCCCGCGCACCTCGCCGCGCTCGCCGGCCCCCGCCGCTTCGACCTCGTCGTCGCCGCCGACGTCGTCTACGTCCACGAGTCGGTGCCGCACCTCGTCGCGGCCATGGACGCCCTCGCCGACGCCGACCGCGGCGTCGTGCTTCTGGGGTACCAGGTCCGGTCGCCGGAGGCGCACCACGCGTTCTGGGACGCCGTCCCCACCGCCTTCCCGGTGATTGAGAAGGTGCCGCGGGAGCACCTCCATCCCGACTACGCCTACGAGGAATCAGAGGTGTACATACTTCGCAGGAGGGCCGCGGCAGTGACTCAGTGATGAGGTAACAGTGATTGCAAACGATTTCGCTGGGCGTAATTGCTTCTTCAGCTCAAATGTGTTGCGCCCTCAGTTATGAGTGATTGATGAGGATATGTTGTGTTGAGATAAGATCTTGATAAGAAAACTTTGAGGATGTTTTGTGTTGTGCACACTCAAGGTTTTTTTTTCTTCATCCTGTACACTTATGGTCAGTGATGACATACATCTGAATGCTCAAACTCATTGCAAGACTGAACTGAAAATGCTTACATTTGTAACTAGCAGCATAGGAGATTAGAAAGCGACTTCAGACTGAGATTGATCCTGCTCCTGCCTCGAGTATGCAACTCAATCTGAATACGATGACTAGATTGTGCCTTCTGTTGTTTTGTGGGGGACATTTTGCTACTGTGGTTCTTCATGGGCGAATCTTGAGAACATGTTCGAACTGTTAGCATGGTAGGATTAGTGTAGTGCACCGGCAATGGTTATAGAACTTGTTCACTGTGAGTGTGTGTCCAGATGCCCTAACTCAAACAATGTGGCTCTGGCGGCCATCAGCTATACCAACATGCGTGAGCGAACCAAACGAAACCGGACCACGCTGCGCTTTTGGCTCATCCCAGAAAAGTGGAGGGCTCGCGCGCCACCGCTCGCCCAAACGGACGCGCGGAGCGCAGGAAAAAGAGGAGCGCGCCAGCCTGGCTAGTATGGCTATGGCTATACGCGGCCTCTGGCTGGAGGAGCCAAATGAAAAACGTGAAATATTTTACTTTTGCTCCAGATAAAAATAGTAGGGGTTTCTTTAAGGGTTTATGGTGTTTATACCCCTGATTGTATTTTCAATTATGATTTTATCCTATAAAATTAGGGTTTATGATTTTACCTTACTTTTTTAAACGAAAACTAAGTATACCCCCCTCCTCTATTATTGGTATTAAATATGATAAAAAAGACAGAAATGCCCTTATGATTTTACTTTTAGTTTTAATTTGTGTTTGTAATTTTGCCACTATTTTGCATAAACACAGATTAGTATGTGATTATATTAAAATAGGGGTAAAATCATAAACACAGACTATGAGGGCATTTCTGTCTTTTCTCATCAAATTTAACACCGTTAACAACATATAAAGGAGCAGGGGTATAATTTGACTTTATTTTAAAAAATTAGGGGTAAAATCACAAACCCTAAATTTAGAGGGTAAAATCATAATTAGGCTTGTAACCAAGGGTATAAACATAATAGCCCCTTTCTTTAATAGTAGAAAAATATAAAATTGTCCGATAATAATAACAAATGTAAAACGAGGAGAGAGAGAGAGAGCAGTGCTTAGCCCCACCGAAAATACTAGTAGGAATGATTTTGGTGTGAGAAACGAGGGAGGGCTTGTCTTGTCTCCGAGCAACAGCAGCCACCACAGCCGATCAATTCCCCCACCACCGTACCGTACCGCAGCACAGCAGGGACAGCGGTGGCGGGCACCTGGCACCTGCTCGGTCCCGTGCGGCCGGCGCCTCCCCCCCTCCCAGGTGAGCGCCGAGCTCTCCTCCCCGGTCCTCTAGAGAATCTCCCTCCTTGAATTTTAGGCTGGATGTAGCGGTTTAGGCGTGTCGATCCCTGCGCGAGGGCGGGGATGGGGATTGGGAGGGGGATTTTCATCTCTCCGGGGAGAGGGGTCCGCCTCTGATTGTTTTTTTTTTGAGGGGAGTCCGCCTCTGATTGTTGGCGATTAAGTTCGGGGGGACCGTTGAAGCTTCCATTTTTTTTTCGTGGGGGCATGTGTTTCTCCTCATTAAGTGTGGTTGTAGATTTGAAACAGTGGCTGTTCGTGACGCAACCGCGTGAGCATCTGAATGAGTTCTTCGTTTGCTTGGAATTCGGGACTGCCAGCGTTTCAGGTGTAAGTGTTTTTTTTTGGGGGGGGGGGGGGGCGGCCATGCTTGGGACTTTTTGTAGTACTGTCGTTCTTACATTAAAATCTGGTTGTTCAATTCTTCACATTAAGCGTTCACCGCTTAGAGGACTCATCTGTGTATTGTTTGTCAATTGATGCACTTCAGAATGGTGATTATAGATGGTTTGGCTGTAGTATTTATATGTTACCAGGACCATTAGAATACCATGAGCTTTCTGTAATTGTGCTTCTGACACAGATGCTTTCACTAGTACTACTTTCCATATATCCGTCGGTGTTGTCCATCGTGGATGGTCAGTCGTCGCCTCTAGTTAGACTGTGTTAATTCATGTTTTCTCCATTATCTGTTTCTATAATGCATTGAAAGTTGAGGCAGAATAATGAAAGTGCAACTAATATTACTGTTTAATTTTATATATAATTTCTAGAACAGTATGCTGTCAAATGGTATTAAACTGATCTTATAATTGGAAGACATGAATGTTTGGCCTGCTGTCTTGAGACTTAGAGGCTTGAGTATGGTACTAGATCACAGCTACACATACCAGATTGTAAAATCACTTCAGGCGTGTGGCCATTGCATCTTTTTTTTTTCCATTTATAGCTTCATCACTTGTGAATCTGACAGTGATTCGTTATTGTACTGTACGCATGTGGGACAATTAATTCATGTCGCTGGGGTCCATTTTTCCGTGCCAGTTAGGAAATGCTTTTACTATTCAGTGATCTAGAATCTAGTTGGATTGGTGGCATCGAAGCACACTTGTTGCAGTTTGAGAAAAATGGTCTATTGGAAAGGACCCAAATCAGGCACAGAGGAGCAAAGCAAATCACTAGGAGAAGAATCAGGCTGGATGTTTATGGAGGCTCTGTTTTCCATTGCTGATAGACTCCTAAACACTGTCCACCCCACCTCATTTAAAGTGCTCTAATCTTTTTAAACAAGAACACAAAAAGTCGTCCTCAACGTCAAGGTGCTAGGTCGGTGCCTGGGGATTTGATTGGCCGCTGTTTCAATTGTTTTTCCTTCAACCACATCGTTGTAATGTGCAAGAATGCCTCTAGGTGCTTTCGTTGCAAGGGTGAAAGTCACAAAGTGCGTCAATGCAAGATTGCCAAGTCACCACTCCCGTTCACTTATGGAGCTCCTTCAAGGGTTCAAGAGGAAATCTGCTCAGATGGTATATCCAGTGCCCGCTGAGCGCTCGGCCGATGGGTGGGATCCAATGATCCTTGAAGCTTCTATGCCACGTGCGCCACTCTCGTCTAGGCCTACCGGAGTCTTGGTCTCTAAGGACTGTCGGTGTAGTGGCACAAGTCAAGTTTGCTAGAGTATATTTGGTAGGATAGATATTTGTATCGTAGGCTGCCATATATATCTGAAGTATATTTGGTAGGCTAGATAGACCCCACATGTGTGGGAGCCTTCGGCACTGGGTACGCCCTTTTTTTAGATAAAAAAAAAGAAAGGGCAGCCCGGTGCATGTAGCTCCCGCTTGCGCAGGGTCCGGGGAAGGGTCCGACCCATTTGGGTCTTTTGTACGCAGCCTTTCCCTGCATTTCTGCAAGAGGCTGTTTCCAGGACTCGAACCCGTGACCTCATGGTCACAAGGCAACAGCTTTACCGCTGCGCCAAGGCCCCCCTTCCGCCCTTTTTTTAGATAGACTGCCATATATATTAGAAATATATTTGATAGGCTACATATTAGTATAATCTTCCCTCATATGTATCAATCTCATGTACTCTATATATACCGCCCGAGACACAATACAATCAAACCATCACAATCAACCATCTAGTTCCTATTCCATCATGTTATCATGAGAGGATTACGATCCTGTGACCAAACTATAACCACTGCGTGCCCCAGTGGAGATCCCTATGATCTTTGCCGGGTAGCGCTGCTGTTTCGCCGCTGATCGTTTGATCAGCTACCATCGTATTTGCGTCACAATACAGATTGGATCGCTCCACCGTCGTACTTTGTATTGTCGCCTTCGAGGTCAACACGTGGAGGCGATGCTATGGGCGTGTCACGGCGGTAACGCGCATGGCATGTACCCGGTCCAACGTGGTCGTGCCCAAGCTTGCACCTCTACCTACCCGTCCCGTGTGCGGTGTGCAGACGACAACCCAGGCTCCATAGCACCCATGTGTGCACGCCTCCAAGTTCAAGATTTTTTTCCTTCGCTTAGCCAACAACTACACTTAGCCACTCTCATGGAAATGAAACCCAATATAAATTCGTTGGGGCGTAACCCTCTTAGCGACGCGCCATATCGGAACCCGGGTATGGTGTTAAGTGGGCAAGGGCCGGGTCGCCACCGCCTTAGTGGCGCGCCATATCGGAACCCGGATATGGTGTTAAATGAGCAAGGGCCGGATCGCCATCACCTTAGTGGCGCGCTACATCATCGCCCGGATGTAGTGATAAGTGAGCAAGGGTCTTTGCATCTTACTCGACGGTTGCAAAGCGTAAGGAAGCTAGCCGAGGAACATAGATTTCGGGTGGGTAGTTGGAATGTAGGATCCTTGACGGGGAAGCTACGTGAGTTAGTAGATGTTGCCATTAGGAGACGAGTAAATATCCTTTGTGTACAAGAGACTAGATGGGCAGGTCAAAAGGCGAGAGAAGTCGAGAATACCGGTTTCAAGCTTTGGTATTCTGGTTCGGCTGGGACTAGGAATGGCGTAGGTGTTCTAATAGATAAGAGTCTTAAGGATGGAGTAGTGGATGTTCGAAGACGAGGGGATAGGATCATCTTAATCAAGATAGTAATTGGGGACATTGTCTTGAACGTCATTAGTGCTTATGCCCCACAAGTTGGGCTCAACATGAGTGCTAAGAGGCAATTTTGGGAGGACTTGGAGGATATGGTTAGTAGTGTACCGATAACCGAGAAACTCCTCATAGGGGGAGATCTCAATGGTCATGTGGGTGCAACTAACCTAGGATTTGAAGGAGTACATGGAGGTTTTGGATGCGGCGATAGAAATCAAGAGGGTAAGGACATCCTAGACTTTGCCGTAGCCTATGATCTGTTGATAGCTAACACCCTCTTTAGGAAGAGGCAATCTCACCTAGTGACCTTTAGTAGTGCCCAACACTCTAGCCAGATTGACTTTGTCCTCACTAGGAGAAAGGATAGACGGGAATGTCTAGATTGTAAGGTGATCCCGGGGGAGTGTGTTGTGACACAACATAAGCTTGTGGTAGCTGACTTTCGCTTCCATACATGTTCTTTGCGGGACAAAGGTGTCAAAATCACAAGAACAAAGTGGTGGAAGTTGAAGGGAGAATCACAAGAATCCTTTAAAAATAGGGTGATCACAGAAGGACCCTGGGCAGAAAATGGAGATGCAGATAGTATGTGGATGAAGATGGCAACTTGCATTAGGAAGGTAGCTAGTGAGGTGTTCGGTGTGACAAAGGGAAAGAAACTTATAGATAAAGACACTTGGTGGTGGAATGAGGATGTACAAAAGGCCATTAAGGAGAAGAAGGAGTGTTACAAGAGTTGGCATAATGATAGAAACGCAAGCAACATGCTTAAGTACAAAGAGGCTAAGAAGAATGCAAGGCGGGTTGTGAGTAAGGCAAGAGGACAAACCTATGATAAGTTATATGAGAGACTAGGGACAAAAGAAGGTGAAAAAGACATATACAAGGTAGCAAAAATCCGCGAGAGAAAGATGAGGGATCTCAATCAAGTTAAATGCATCAAAGATGAGACTGACCGCATTCTAGTGAAGGATGAAGAGATTAAGAACAGATGGCGTGATTACTTTAATGGGCTATTCAATGATGGGAATGAGAGCACTATGGTTGAGTTGGATGACTCCTTTGATGACTCCAACAGGCGGTTCGTGCGGAGGATACAAGAGTTTGAGGTTAAGGAGGCCTTAAAAAGGATGAAAGGAGGAAAGGCCCTCGGCCCTGACGATGTCCCTATTGAGGTGTGGAGATGTCTTGGGGACGTCGCAATAGTATGGCTCACAAAGCTATTCAACCACATTTTTCGGTCAAACAAGATGCCTGAAGAATGGAGGAAAAGTATATTAGTACCTATCTTCAAAAATAAAGGAGATATTCAAAGTTGTACTAATTATCGAGGTATTAAGCTTATGAGTCATACTATGAAGCTTTGGGAGAGAGTGATTGAACACCGCCTGAGGAAAGTGACCAATGTCACTAAAAACCAGTTTGGTTTTATGCCTGGGAGGTCTACAATGGAGGCGATTTTCTTGCTTCGTCAGCTTATGGAGAGATATAGGGAGCAGAAGAAGGACTTGCATATGGTGTTCATCGACTTGGAGAAGGCGTACGACAAGATACCAAGGTCAGTCATGTGGTGGGCACTAGAGAAACATAAAGTGCCAACAAAGTACATTACCCTTATCAAGGATATGTACAATAATGTTAGGACAAGTGTGCGCGTAAGTGATAGTGAGACTGATGCATTTCCTATCACGGTAGGATTACATCAAGGATCAGCTTTGAGCCCATACATTTTTTCCTTGGTCATGGATGAGGTGTCGAAGGATATACAAGGGGATATCCCTTGGTGCATGCTCTTTGCTGATGATGTAGTGCTGGTAGATGAAACTAGAGATGGTGTTGATAAGAAACTAGAGTTATGGAGACAAACCTTAGAGTCCAAGGGGTTTAGACTTAGTAGGACCAAAACCGAGTATATGAGGTGCGACTTTAGTGGTGTTGGTCGTGAAGAGGGAAATGTTAGTCTACAAGGACAAATAGTACCTAGAAGGGACTCTTTCCGATACTTAGGATCAATGTTACAAAGCAATGGCGATATTGATGAGGATGTTTGCCACAGGATCAAGGTAGGGTGGATGAAATGGCGACAAGCCTCTGGAATCCTATGTGATAGGAAAGTCCCACAAAAGCTAAAAGGGAAGTTCTATAGGACGGTGATCAGACCCGCGATGCTCTATGGGGCGGAATGTTGGCCAACTAAACGGCAACATGTCCAACAAATGAGTGTCGCAGAGATGCGCATGCTACGGTGGATGTGTGGGCACACGAGAAGAGACCGAATAAGGAATGAGGCGATTCGTGATAAGGTAGGGGTGGCGCCGATTGAAGAGAAGTTAGTCCAACATCGGCTTAGGTGGTTTGGACATATCCAACGGAGACCTCCAGAAGCACCGGTTAACAGTGGGATTTTAAGAGGTAGAGAAAATATTAGGAGGGGTAGAGGACGACCAAGGTTGACCTGGGAGGAGGCGGTAAAACGAGATTTGAGAGATTGGAATGTATCCAGAGACTTAGCTCATGATAGGACCGCATGGAAAGTAGCAATTCATGTGCCAGAATCGTAGTCTTGTTTTTTTCTTTTTTCTTTTCTCTTTTTCTTTTCCTTTTTTCTTATTTCTTTTCTCTTTTCTCTTTTTCCTTTTCTTTTTTCCTTTTTTTCTTTTTTTCCTTTTCCCCCCCTTGTTCTCATATCTCTTCCTCTGTTTTACTTCATTGATATTGGGTTTCATGTCTAGCCGACCCCAATAGGCTTGGGATAAAGGCTTGGTTGTTGTTGTTGTTGTATCATTGATTACAACAATGGAAAAGAAGGTACCAGGCAACGTTGAACACATGATCTATCTGGAGGTGCAACCTATTGTGTTGTAGGTTCTTTTTCCACATCACTGGCCGGGGTTGAGTCGCCCTGCCATCCGTTGACACCTAAATATCGACCCTCCTGGGGATGAGTTGTCGTTACGCCATCATAGGTTGCAATGTTGGCTTGTGGTCAACCTATCTATCTTTATTGGAACCGTCGTCCATTCATCCGGTGGCCACCCATGCTTGGTCCTTCTCGTCATGTGGCTAATGGTCAAAGACATCACCTCCCGTCGCTACCTCTAGGACGCCAACACCGCAAATGTAGTAGATGGGCTGAAGGAGGCTAGCTTATTGATACGTCCAAACGCCACATCGTCCTCGCCATCGCGTGATTGGCATGTCGTCTTAGTGAGTTCTTCGGTAGGACACGACTGATCTTGTTCATCCTAGGCTTAACGACTTGAGCCAGGGGCTACGGGTCTGGTTTGGGCTTAAGGGAGCAGCCCGCAGGGGTGCGCTTGAGGTATTCTTGGTTGAGTCGGATTGTAATTCTACGGGATGAGTTTGAGTCCAAGAGATAGAGTCCTAGGATTAGAAAGATCGATGCAGGTTTAGAGTTGGCTTAGATTCCTAATAGGAGTCGTGTTGGGTATAACACGGCTATAGAATGCTGGTAGTCCCTTGGAATAAATTGTACCTCCAGTTAATCCCGATTTTCCCCACGTTGAGAGTCCGGATTTCCAACATTGTAAGCTTTTTGTTGTGGGCCTGGTGCTCTTGATACATCACCAATAATTAAGCTATTTTATGTATACTGTCAACCAAATGTCTTTGGTTTGCCGATCTTTCCGACCAATTATTTGTCCAGAATGCAAATGATTCTACATACAATATTCAGCTTGTTTCTCATCTTCTACTATGATTACTTAAAGGAACATGCTTTATTGTTTTGTGTGTGTCTACTTGCTATGATCAGATTGAACATTAACCATATTTGACTAACTTCATATGCAGGAAGAGGTGATGATAAAGGATAACTGCTCACGGAATTTGATCTAAGTCTCCTTAATCAAAGAAACTTAAGTTGACATCATGTCACATAGATATTCGATCTGGACACAACATCTTGTTAATCCTGAATCAGCACAAGAACCTGTCCAAGTTCAACATGAAAGTTTCCATTATGGAGGCACTGGGTGTGATCCATCAAATCTGGGTGTGCAAGTTACTGTCCAAGTTCCGATAAACACTGATCCGCAGCTTTACTATGAAAGCTGTCATCATGAGCACCAGCATGTTCAGAATCTGTATCCACATGTCGGTGTTACTTCAAGTTTTGCCTTTCCAACTGCTATGTACACTCCTAGCATGTCAGCAACGGCTACAAACACATATGTTCCTCAGAATCAAAATGTTGGATTGGGCAACCCGCTACCATCATCGCCATATCAAGTTGCCGCAGGAACTATGGATGAGAGTAACATCAGGTGCAATTTTGGTGATAGTGCTACTGGATTCATCAAAAGGAAAACTGCAGTGGCCGCAAGTAATCAGTGTTTTCATGGATTTGCAAGCTCATCTGCTTATGAGCCCCATAATCCTGTGCATGGGCCATGGAATACTTCTTTTCAATCAAATTATTTACCCAATTCTGCAGCTTCAAACCCACTAGAGTACCTCAGTAGCAATGGTTGGCCATTTTTAGAAGGATCTCCTGCAGATGGATCAAGCAGTTTCAGTTTGATGGCCTCTCAACGGGCATTGGGACATCATGGTAACTATTTAGTTCCAACTTGTCACATGAGCCAGTGCAATACATGGGCTACGCAGGTTGCAAATGATATTGTTCATGGAGTACCACAGTGGGGATACAGTAATGCAGTGACCAATCTTCCAGGTAAGTAAACCTTTTGAATGAAGATAAGTTGGTTCGATGTTTTGCTAAAAGAAGTATGATATCATCTGATGGTGTACATCTTGTTTGGGTTGCTGAAATACTCGGGTCACTAAACATGACATTTTGAACTACATCAGGCCAAACTCTTAAAACTTTACTATCAATGACTTTTGCCATATTTGATTTGGAAACATGGGTGTTATGTACATAGATTAATCTCTAGAAATAACTTATAATAATATAGATACTTTTCTTGCATTCAACAAATGTTCTGAGAGAAAACAGCCACAGCTGCACTTGGAGACTTTGGCTTGTTTAAAACTTCATGCATTATTTTGACTGCCAGAGTACTAGTTTACTATTTTTGCCTAGCTTTGTTACCAATATTGCAGTGGAGTCTGAGATTTAGAGATGTGCTTGGCAACTCTTGCTTTTAACAGGTTTTTTTCATTCAGACATGCCAAATGGAAACCTTCAGGCTTATCAAGCTGGCCATTCCGTTCATGGGCATATACCTCATTTCTGCCAGAATCCTTTGCTTAGTATGCAAGCACCTCAAGTGCAAGTACCCCATCAACAGTTGCTTGGTAACAACCTGGTACATGGTGTTCCTTCTGCCACAGGCCTTCCATCAGGTCCAAGAATGCTGTCTCTCCCACTTAATTTAGAGCACACTTTTGGGCATCCACTGCATCCACCTCCAACAAACCAATTTAGCAATGCTGTTTTAAGTATCCCGCCATATCAGGTGAGTTCACATTTCAACACTCTGCCCCCCCCCCCAGTCCTGAGTGATGACTTGTTCATTGCATGTAGAAGTAGCTACTAACGGCATGCTCGCAGGACGCTTTTGTGATGTATCATTCAAGGATTGACGAAGTCGAACATGTTGATGAACATAGAGATATGCGTCTAGATGTGGATAACATGACTTATGAGGTATAATGAATCAATCTCATTTGGGCATGTGGATTTGTTGTGCACCGCACCGTTTTCGAATTTATGTGTATCTCGATAAATTCTTTTATTTGTGTGTACTCTGCAGGAGCTTGTAGCTTTGGAAGAGCGGATAGGTGATGTCAATACTGGTTTGACTGAAAGTTACATCCAAGAAAGCTTGAGGTCAAGTCTTTATGTTCCAGGAGCAACTTGCATGTCTGATCAGTCTTCTGGGCTTTCTGTGGAGAATGATGCTTGCATTATATGCCAGGTCAACCTTTTGCCATGTTCACTACTGAATTATAATCCATTGAATTTGTGAATCACTGGCCAGCTACCAGTTGCATGACAAATTCCACCATTACGCAACGCATGATAATGAATGAAGATAGCCTGTACCTCACCACTGTTAGAAGCACCAGTTTACCGAGAAAACTGAGCCCACCACATTTCACATTTGCCTCACAACAGCCAAATATAAGTTTTATCAACAAAGTTTGCTTCTTGGTTTTAAGGATAGTTTGATCCATATCCTGCAGGAGGAATACGAAGCTGAAGAACTTATAGGAACCCTGGAATGTGGTCACAAGTACCATGTGACGTGCATAAAACAATGGTTGATGATGAAGAATCTGTGCCCGATCTGCAAGACAACAGCTCTATCAGCAGATAGAAGAAACGGGTGATGGGTGCCAGTAACATTATTGGTTACCTATCTCAAGGAAAACTAGCTCAGTTTTGTATATAAACATGGTTGCGTGTATTTACCCCCCTCCCCCTTTGTCGTGGACACAAACGAGCTCCTGAAAACTGTACAGGCATTTTGTAGGACGTTGTAGTCGTTAAAAGGCCCCATGGTGTGCAAACATCTCCCATGATGGCACTGCTAGATGCTTCCTTTCATCCTTTGTACATTGTAGCACACTTGACAGTAAGCACACTTGCAACTCATAACATCGCAGCAGTCTAGGTAAGTAACAATGCAACTAGTAGGGTTAATCAGAACAGCGACAGTATACAATTCAGAAATATAAAAGCAAAGCAACTAGGAAAATCTGATTGCCACACGCTTCCAACTACACCAGCAAGCTCAAATCCTGAATGAATTGATGCATCGAATGGCAAAATGAACAAAAGCCACTTGACAACACATGAATACAGATGAGGACCCCATACTGCAACAAACATCCTGTGTCCCCTGCTGCAAAAGTACCAACAAACTCAGAGTACATGTTCTATCCTTCCCAAGTTAAGACGAGCAGCACGCAGATTTCTTCACCGCGGACACATCATCCTTGCCGCCAACGTTGATGGTCTGCCCCTTGGGAGGCGCGGCAGGGTCGTCGCCGAGGTCGAGGGCCTTCTTGCTCACCACGCGGTAGATATTGGTGAGCACTTCGGTGAAGGCGTCCTCGACGTTCATCGCCTCCAGGGCCGACGTCTCCATGAAGAAGGTGTTTTCCTTCTCGGCGAAGGCTTTGGCGTCCTCAGTCGAGACAGCCCTGAGGTGGCGCAGGTCCGCCTTGTTCCCGACAAGCATGATCACGATGTTGGCGTCCGTGTGATCCTTGAGCTCCCTGAGCCACCTCTCGACGTTCTCGAAGGTGACGTGCCGCGTGACATCGTAGACCACAAGCGCCCCTACCGCTCCACGGTAATACGCGCTCGTGATAGCTCGGTACCTGCAGAAGCAACAAACGATGAGGGTTAGTGGGCGTGCCCTCGGTCCTACCCGATCTGTTACTGGGAATTCAGACTGCTAGAAATGTGACAGGTTGAGACACGCTAGCTGCAATGGTGGATTTGCTAGGTGGGTGCGATGATGGAATTGGAAGGCCATGAATCAGGAGGATGTAATTCTTTCCATTTTTTTTGGTGTCAACAACCCAGGCACACTTGTAGCTACTACAATTAAGGATCGCCGACCGAAGCTCTACATAGATCCATCCACAAGACGCAGGCATACTAATTGGTATAATAAGAATCGAGCCTTCAACAACATGATAGATAATCGATGAGGCTCGTAGAGCAGAAGCGGATCTGGGGTCGGCTACCTTTCCTGCCCGGCGGTGTCCCAGATCTGGGCCTTGACGACCTTATCGTCGACGTGGATGCTGCGGGTGGCGAACTCGACGCCGATGGTGGACTTGGACTCGAGGCTGAACTCGTTGCGCGTGAAGCGCGAGAGCAGGTTGGACTTGCCCACGCCCGAGTCCCCGATGAGCACCACCTTGAAGAGGTAGTCGTAGTCGTCGTCCGCCCGGTACGCCATCCCTCCCCACCCTTTCTCCGGAAGAGCGCGGTGGGGGGCCCTGCCGCCGGGTGGGCGGCGGCGGCGGCGGAACGAGGGGAGGAGGAGGAGGAGGAGGAGGAGGAAACGAGACGAGGGAGCGGACGGAATGGTCGGTGCAGAGGCGGAGGGCACTTTGCTTTGCTTTTTTGTTCGGCTTCGTGCGCGCGGCTGGGTGACTCGAGCGCACGCCGAGCGGTGGATCCGAGGACGAGCACGTCTTCTTGCCGGGCTGGCGCGGGACCAATGGTGGACACGATGGTGGGCCTCTTTTTGGACACGGTGGTGGGCCTTTTCTGGGCTTTGCCTTACAGTTCTAGGAGACAAAACAATGTAGAGGGCCGAAAGATTTGGCGGTCCAATTGACGGATTAGTTAGAAAAATCAGGCCCACGAACACGGCCCATTAGGGCTCCTCTCTCTCCAACGACATAAATACTGCTCCGCCTTCCGCTTCCTCCCCTCGTCGGCCGCCATCTCCCCCCGCTTAGGTGTAGGTCTCTCCTCCCCTCCGCCTCCGAAATGGTCGCGCACAGGGTAAGCTTCTCTCCCCCGCGCCGCCGCCTCTCGTTCCGCCGCGTCTTGCCCTCTTCCTGCCATGTCTGATCCGCTGCTGCTTTCGTGTGGTTTGTCTCGATCGCGCAGTTCCATCAGTACCAGGTGGTGGGTCGCGCGCTGCCGACGCCGGGCGATGAGCACCCCAAGATCTACCGCATGAAGCTCTGGGCCACCAACGAGGTCCGCGCCAAGTCCAAGTTCTGGTCAGTGCCTTGCGCTCTCGTCTCGATGCCGTGATTGGTACATGTATGTTTATTGACGGTGGCTTGTTCGTTTGCAGGTACTTCCTGAGGAAGCTGAAGAAGGTGAAGAAAAGCAATGGCCAGGTTCTCGCCATCAACGAGGTAACACGTTTACCTGTTACTCTTCTGGCTTTATACGGTCATGTGTGCCTTACGATTAATGAGTAAAGGCCTGAAAACTTTAAAGCTGATCATTGTTTTAGTATATACAATATATATGTTTCTTATGTCAGATTTGTAAATTGGGTAGCAATTAGCGATGCTTGAACCGTTGGTATGTGCTATTATACCCATTGATGGTATTGGGTGCAAATGAACCAACATTAAGATAAAATCTACACTATAACATTCATATGTTCACCATTTGTTCAGCTATGCAGTCCAATTAGCCAAAAGAGCTGCACCGACCACCATCTTGTTCTAGCTCCCCCTCTGATCTTACTGGAAGTAGTACTTCGGTCAACAGGCCATTTTACGTACACATGTTGTCATGGATCTATGTTTGCAGAAGTTGCAGTATATATATACTACCTTCGTTTGCATATACTAACATTTTACTTTTAGAGCAACATAGCAGCAAATGGCTGTGAATGTACTACTACTATGTCCCTTAGTATCTTAATTACAAATATAACTTGAGTACTGTTAAATTGAAAATTAATACTATCATCAGCATCTTGTTTGTTTGTTTCTGTGAATTATGTTCTGTATTGTAATTCATCAAGGAGTTACCCAAACTCGGTCCGTTAAGAATTATCATGGCCAACTTTACCCAGCCTCTCCTTGGGCCCTGACATAATTTCCAATTTGTTAATGCATGTGAAAAGACAGTCGCAGCTATGTTATTGCAAGCCAGTGCGTACCTTGTTTGTCAGACTTTGCAATGACATAACTCTTAGGATTGCAACGGCCAGTGTACCTGGCTGCTCAAATAATATCCATGTGGTGGAAATCAGCTAATCTCGTTTTTTGGAAACAAAAAATTCAGAATCACTTTTTATGTCTTCATTTATTCTGCTCTTATGGTTATGGCTTTATGTGGTCATATCTTCTTCTAACGTGCATGATGTTTCTCAGATCTTTGAGCGCAACCCGACCACCATCAAGAACTATGGCGTCTGGCTGCGTTACCAGAGCCGGACAGGCTACCACAACATGTACAAGGAATACCGCGACACCACTCTGAACGGCGCCGTGGAGCAGATGTACACCGAGATGGCGTCCCGTCACCGCGTGAGGTCCCCGTGCATCCAGATCATCAAGACCGCGACGGTCCACTTCAAGCTCTGCAAGAGGGACAACACCAAGCAGTTCCACAACGCCAAGATCAGGTTCCCGCTCGTGTACCGCAAGGTCAGGCCGCCGACCCGGAAGCTCAAGACCACCTTCAAGGCGTCCAGGCCGAACCTCTTCATGTAATAATAATAGGTCGGCAGGACGCTGCCCCTTGGTTCTGCTCGTCTTGGCGCGCGAGAGTCGAGTCAAAAAAAAAAGATTTTGTCTGTTGGAAGTTTTGTTGCGCTGTGAATCGAGGTCTGGGAGATGTTTCCAGCTACCCCGCTTCGATGCAGACAGACGGACCCTGACTTTGCTCGAGTTCTACTACTCTACTAGATCAGCAGGCTCGTTATTGCAGTTCCTTTTTTTTTTCATCGCAGGGTTCGTTGCTACTTTTGAAAATTTGCTGTTTTTCTCCTCTGAATTCGCCAAATCCTTCACTGGACGCACATGCTCAATGTATGTAATTTGTGGTGTCTCGAGCCATGACCACCCCACCTGGAAGAGACGGCTTCCTTTTTTTTTGCGCTGCGTGTGCAGGTGCAGGTGAGGCGTGGCCTCGGTGTGTGGAGGACATCGTGAACCGTGTCGATCCTGCAAGCGTGGGAAATCGCAACCGGCAACAAGCCGCCGGTGAAAATCATTTGGTTCTTTTGCTGTGTCTTGGGGCGGAGTCGATGCGCGCGCCTGCCTTTTCTAATAAATCTGAGGAAGGCAAAAAGGAAAAACAATGTACGCTTCAGTAACGACTCCGCTGGGGATCGAACCCAGAATCTCTGGTTCCGTAGACCAGCGCCTTATCCATTGGGCCACGGAGTCCTTGATGCTGTGGCAAACTCGATCTTGATATCATTTTTTTTTAAGGATCTAACGAAGAGCTGGCGTCGCTGTTCGCGCAGTGGGCAGCAGAAGCGGAGAGACCCCGACCGCAGCAGCCGCGTGGTGGTTTTTCACGGGCTACCTGCACGCGAGCGAGAGCGCGCGCCGACGCCGCTGGACTACGACGACTACGACTCGTTCGCCGGCCGGGGGAGTTCGACGTGCCGACCGGCCGTCGAGCTGAGGAGGTGAAGACGGAGCTCTGGGCGTCGGTGGACGCAGGCGCGCCGCATATGCATGGCGGCGGGGGCGCGACGACGTCGACCACGGTGGCGCCGTCGTTGACGCCGCGCCGAACAGCATGTCGCTGTCGTCCACGTCGCGCGTGAACTGAATGAAACCCGGGTATCTGCGCCGGCCCGGGCATACGTACCCGGCCTAACACATCTACAGCCATGCATGTTTGATGAATGGACTACGACCAAATGTTCAGTCAGAGCTAGCTAGCTACCGCGCCATTATTATGCATGTGAAATCGGTCGTCGTCCTCCATTAATTCTGTACATGCATGCATGGATTGATCAAGCTAGAATATTCAAGATCCATGGCGTGTGTGTTCGTCTGCAGCTGGTCGGCAAAAGGCAATAAGAATTAAGGGGCAAGGGCGAGAGTGAGAGAAGCGGCGGCCGCGGCAGCCGCTCGCGGTTCGCGCGTTCGATCATGACCAGGAGCGATCGAGGTCGATGGACCACCTCGACGAGGACGACGGTTACCAGTGGCGCAAGTACGGCCGGAAAGCCGTCAAGAACAGCCCGTTTCGATCCGAGGTACGCGCGCGTACACATGCATTTGTTGCTTTTACACATGAATCACCGCGTAGTCATCAATCCCGTTGAATTAATTCACCACGTACGTTTTTCTTCACGCGTCAACAAATAATGAATTAGCTAGCTAGCTAGCTATTAGGGTTCTTGTTAATATTAAGACAAGCTAGCATGCGTGGTGTGTGATTGATCCATGGGATAATGCAGGCGAGCTACGACTACCGGTGCACACGACTGAATGTCGTCGTCTGAAACTATAAGTCTGCTTCTTTGACTATGCGAAGAAAACCAGCTGGTTGGTATGTGATGGACTGTATTTGACACGAAATATAGGCTACTACTCACTTACCTGACCAGCAAAATATTCTCTCCGTCTTATTTTATTTGATGTTGGTTATTAGTTCAATAAAATGAAACAGAGTTCGTACTTATATTTGTACGTCTCCTCATATATAGTGCATGTAACTCTATTCACTTGTACTTTTTCTGAAATATGGAAAAGACTAGAATATAAATTTCTCTAAAAATATATTCTAGACCTTCCGATATTAAACTCGCGGTCACCATATTTTTTTTCACGCAAGTCCTTCCACTAGCAACCGTGTAAACTTTTTTTCTCAATTTAAATAGCCCTTCCGATATCATGTGTACTATAGGATATTCTTACACGATTACACCGTAGAACTGTTTAATTCTGTATGTTTGAAGTTTAGAAAAAAAACAAAAGAAAAAGAAAAAAAGGAAAATTCAATGCTTCGGCCAGTTCCACCCGGGGCCGGCCCACCTAAACACTCCTCCCGGCCCACTGCGCGCAGCGTGGGCCGATCCATACGGACGCTGGAACCGGTCGGCCTTTAGGGCCTCTATCCACTAACCCCTCCCATATACTAACATATATCCCCTCTCGTCTTCCTCTCTTCACTCCCGGCTGCTTCGCCAATGGCGTCTCCCACCTCCGCCTCCGCTTCCGCATCGACCTCAGCGCCACTCTCGCTCTCCCTCCCCGTCCGTATAAGTTACCTCCTTGGCCGCATCCCAGCGTCCTTCTCCGTTCTCCCGCGCCGCCGCGTCGCGCTCGCGCCGGCCCGGCCTCGTGCCGCGCTCCTACCCGGCAGCCTCAGCAGCTCGCGGGAGGAGAACGAGGAGCGGGAATACTACGAGGAGGAGGAGGAAGGCGACGACGAAGAGGAAGGGGTGGAGGGACAGGAGCACGAGGAGGGGGTGGAGCTCGTGGAGGTGGGCTACGTGAGCGGCGTGCACGGCGTGCGGGGCGATGTCCTCGTCACGCCCCGCACCGATTTCCCCGAGCTCCGCTTCGCCACGGTAACAAGTCACTCTCGCACTTGCGCGCGGGCCGCGGGCTCTCTTCCTCTCTCAATCCCAATGTTAATTGCCTCTACCTCAGAAAAAAAATAAGTTAATTGCCTCTACCTCAGAAAAAAAATAAGAGTTAATTGCCTCTGCATTACGCGTTTCCTGCTTGTGTGCTGTGCAGCCGGGGAAGAGATGGCTAAGGGCTCGCGCCGCCGGGAAGCAACAAGTGACTAAATTCGAGCTTGTTCGAGGAAGGGCTCATACGGGGAAGAAGGCTTGGATCGTCAGCTTTGATGGGATCGATGATCTGGATCAGGTCTGATTATTTTGCATTCCCACTGAATCGGTTTATCCCAACTAGACGTAGGGCACGTGTGGCAACGAGGGGAGTGGAGAGAGCCTAGCATTATCTTGTCTCGCCATGCAGGTATGTTCTGACACGATTCATTTGTCACTCATTTTTAGGCTAGACAAATAGTTGGTTCAGCTATACTTGTGGAAGCTGGGGATCGGCCACAAATAGAGGACGATGAATTCTATTCACTTGACCTAGTTGGCATGAGAGTTATTGTCAAGGTACATTTGCCTTCCTTCATCTTTTCTTTCTATGGTTATTGCTGCTTCATTTGTGGTTTCAGGTAAGCGAAAAGGTGGGAACATCAAAGCACATAAATCAATCACTATCCCAATATTACTACCTTAATTCCTAGGCAGAAGATACGGGCTAGTGATTTCATTTGCTGTCACCTTCTGGAGTTGCTCTTTTCACCCCCTAAAAGTCGGCACCATACTACAGAGGATTCTGCTTATGGTTACATTATAGCAATTTAACAATTGGAATTTGTTCTTCTCACAGGAGACTGGCAGGCTTGTAGGAACAGTTGCTCAGGTTTTCAATTTTGGAGGTGGGGATCTTTTACAGGTGATGACTGGCTCAGATGCAGATACCGCTATTGAGTCAAATTCAGAACATCAAGATTCAACTTCATCACGTGAGCATGTCTGGATTCCATTTGCTCAAGATATTGTACCTGATGTTGATATGGAGAAGAGAGAAATGTGGATTACACCTCCAAAGGGGCTGCTTGAGCTCAATTCACGTTCTGATAAGAGATCAAAGAAAGAAAGGCGTGCCATGGTTAGGTCTGCATTATCGTTTTTTTGCATACCATGCTCCCATCACAGTCCCTTAAAAGAAATGAAAAATGTTGACAAGCAGCAGGAGTCCAAACTTTGCACATAGATACATATTTAGCATTTAGTTTAACAAACAAGTTTGAAGTAGTCATTGAACTTTCATGTTTAGATTCTAACAAAAAATCTATGTGATGATCTCAATTCTCAGCCTTGTGATGTTTTATGTGATTATAATTTATTCTCTTTTCAAATAATAAAGCATGACACTTAATGAAATGCACAGGAGTGGAAGGATAGGAAGAGGCTACAACGTCGCGTGGTTGCAGCAAAAAAGGTGCTTTCTGATATGGACCAGAGTCATGTTCTAGAAGGTTTTTTATCAGGGGACAAGGTCCAAAAAGCTTCACTTGGAGAACAGATTGGGTGCATTGACTTCCAATTGTTTCGACATGCAGTGCAATATGTTAGCAAACAAATTGAAAGGTAACACCCCTTGTTCAGTGTCCTGCTAAATTTTTCGTCAAAAGAAACAGTACATTTGCTCATTTAGTCCACTTGTACTACGTACATATGTTAACCTTTCCTGGGTGCCGGTTATGGGGAGCTATCTCATTCTTTGTTAGCACAGCCTTGATTGATTAATCTAAAACTATTAATGCTATTTGCTCTCAAAACTTGTCATTTTCAGCTCTTCAAGAAATTCGCTGGCTAACTCCTCGCTGTCAAGAAAAAAAGCTATGAAAATACCATACAAGACTCTCAACAGCCTTTATGAGAAAGAGGAACATGTCTTCAGTAGTGAACTCAAAAAAGGTCTTGAGATTCTTCTGAACTCAAAAGCAGCTATTGTACTTGTTAGAAATGGCTCTGACTCTGATGCCGAATTTCTGACATTGCTCAATGCTTTCAGTGAGTTAATGAAGGTAAACATTTTTCCATGTCTGTCAATTATAGTTCGCTCTGTATTTGAGCTGAATAAATTAGCATGAGTGTGACATTTTGTATTTTTTTCAACGATCACAGCTGTTTATATTGAAGGTTGACCTACTCATTATCCTTTGCTCCTGTATTGTTTTTACTGTTTTCTAAGTAGATAGGTCCTTTTTTTAGTAAGGAAAAAGATGAATGTCATTTAGAGGGTCAGTCTATTTAATCGTGTGCAACTACCACTGCTTGCTTGCTTGTAGCTTATAGGCTACATGTGTGTTGTGCTGTTCAAAAGTATGCTTCTTTGCTTGACACAGGCTGTAGAAAATCGTATATGCCCCCCTTTCATTATTGTCTCCCCAGCTGGTCATGTGGAGGGAGTCAGGAGTTGCCTGATGGAGAATGACTATTTTGGCTTGGATGCTCAGAAGGTACAAAGTATTTTCTTACTGTTATCTTCATTCATTCTTGTTTATGACCCATAGGTGTGTATCTTAATTCCTCTGTTTTATTTTTTCTGAAATGTCCGTGGAATCATTTGCAGGTGTGGGTTCTAGAAGAGCTGGACCTTCCTATTGTTAGTATATCCTCCGAGGTAAACAGAGAAAAGATTCTGATGAAGTCACCCTGGGAGATAATAGAACGGCCAGCAGGATCTGGGGGTGTTTTCAGCTTGTTATCATCGAATAAAATTTTGGACTCCTTCAATGAAATGGGCGTTCAGTATATACAGGTATGACCATGTGCCGATAATCTGTCTTCTCAACAGACGCACTTACTCCCTTCGATTGATGATTGCGTCAACTACTGAATTATGGAGAGCTCAAATAGTAGGGTTAATAATGAGCCTCACATCAGTTGGTTGTATGAAATGACAGCAATTAGAATTGAGATGCATCCCAAATGTTCTACCCTGCCATTCAAAAACATGAGCTCAAAGCTCACATTTGCTCTCTGCTTCATATTATACACTTTTTGTAGCTTTGTGTACCTCATACGACTTTACCCTTGCGGTTGCAGATCTGCAGCGTATCCAACAGGCCAACCATCGGACATCCTTTGCTCTTTGGGGCTGTTGCTTCGCGGGGGGCTGATGTTGGCATCAAGCTATCCACCAGTGAAATGGAAGGCGACTTCGATTTGATCCTTTCCATTGACCAGCTCAACAAGATGTGCAGAGATGTCACTCAGCTCAGGTTCTCTGCCCGTCGTGAGCAACACGAGCACGTCGACCTTGTCGATGGCCAGTGGGTAACCGTCCTGCCGGAGGCAGTGAATTCTCATCGCCTGCATGCCGACGTTACGAGCGTTCTGAACTCTTGTTCTGCTGATAAGTTGTGTGTCATGGAGATTGTTTGAGCAATAAAAAAGTTAAGTCTCTTCTTCCTGGTGTACTGTACGTAACCGCTATTGCTTGTTACTAGCCGGCGCTTTTTTACTGTTTATTGCACTTGACATTTAGCTTAGGGGACAAGGTACATAACATAACATTTCAAATAGTTATTAGATACTCTCTCCGTTTCAAAAATTATTTACGCGTCGGTACAAAATTATGTGTTCGAATGTACATATATGTACACATTTCTTTCACATTGAGGTGGGTAATTACTCCTCTCCAGTCCAAAGCGAGTAGCGAGAGGCCCTGCCTTTCATCGCTCCTCTTCTTAATCTTCACTTCCGAGGCATCAGGAATACCAAAGACTGGCGCTAGATCACTGGAATTGATGAATTACGAGGCGTGAAATTAATCCCTGCTCTTTTTTGTTTTACCCCCTGACAATACTCTTAAGGTACTAGGTGGGCCGCCGGTGGCGCCGATCGATCCAGATCCAGTAGGCACCGGGGCCGGCCCGGCCCGGCCCGGCCCGACAAACCATATTCTATTCCGAGCCGCCCTTGCTGCTAGCGTGTTGCCATCAGCGTGAACGGAGAGATACAGCACGTGCAGCGTGCTTCACGTTGAGGCAGTCGGCACGTGGAACACGAGCCGGGCCCGTACTTCATCTGCGACTGCGAGCGGGGGCGAACCTGCTCCTCCTCTGGAAGTGGCGGGTTTTTGTTCTTCTGGGCGGCGATGGAAAACTCCGCCGTGATCCGGTCCAGTTGAAGTATTGGGCCGTACTGTATATTATATATTCCATCATGGGCTGCATCGGTGTCGCATCATCCATCACCATCACGGGGGCTAGAGCGGCGGCGGCCCGCTCCGGGAGGTCGTGGAACCCGCTGTCCTGTCCCCCCCGGCGGCAGCTTCGACCCCGAGGCGAGGCGAGGCGTTCGCTGAGCTCAAGGTGGAGGAGACCAAGATGAACGGCACAGGCTCGCTCGCCAATCGCCATGTTCGCGCCTTCTTCCTGCAAAGGCCATCGTCACCGCCGGCAAAAGGGCCCGCCGCTGGAGAACCTCGCCGACCCCCGTACCGTAAACAACAACGCCTGGTCGTGGATGGTCATATATACGCCACCAACTTCGTGCCCGCCCGGCCGGCAACTGATATTTTACTTTTAGTGTATGTGTGTGTGAGTGATACCACTGTGTGTCGTGTGACAGGATGTGTGGCGGTGTATGCAAGGTGCAGCATCCATCTCGTCGATCAGACGAGGCGTTTTCCCGTTTAAGAGTGTCAATGTAGGTCACCTCCGGAGGTGATTCAGTGATGGCAGCTCTTATTTACTCCGCTGTTCTTTTTTTATTTGACGCTGGTTAGTTTTATTTTAAATAGACCACGTAGATGGATGTACATTCGTTCAATGTACTGGGACAATAAACATAAATGTTACGTGAACACTAGCGAGAGGTTGTTAGAAAACCCAATTCCCGCCCAATCTTGGTGGATTACCGTGTATCAGCTGGCTCATTTTCTCCCACCCTCTCGGGCTCGCTCCGCTCGTCATCACCGACATCTCGTCGCCAATCGTCTGGACACCGCCAAACGTAGAGTCGCAGTGATTTTTATGTCAAACCTATATAACAATGCAACTAAAGAACGAGACTTAGGAGACGTTGGTTAGTACACCCGTTTAGTGATGCATTTGTGTCGTGCACTCGTGCTGAAGGCTGCATTCGACTTTGGGGGATTGTGATTTGTCTGTTTATATGACACTACGAGATAGTCACCAACTTATCTTTACAACATCACATGAGGACAAAAAATACCGTATCCATTTTTTGTATTTTCAGTGTAAACAATAGACAATAAAACCTCATCATGAATATTTTTTTTCTTAGCGTGGAGAAATACAATTTTTTATAATTATTTTTTCATGTGTTAGATAATCAGAGTATGTGTGGGAATCAATACAAAATTTATATGCATGGGTTCCTCTATCTACAACTGGTGGCGTCTTGTCGTCTTTTGATTTGACTGCTCTCCTACCACCTACAGTCACGACCGTACCATCACCGTCTACACACAATCTTTTAATGCTATCCACACTCATGTACTCTAAAAGTCAACTCTAAACGAATATTCCAACCTCTTTTTATCACACTTCAAAACATTCTTTAATTTACAGCACACGCTCCCACACTCACCGTACTCTCTAAATATACTCTATATCAACTAACACTCATTCTTTAATATTTCTTTCTATTCTTTTCTTTATTTTTTCTTTCTTTTTCTCTTTTCTTCTACTTTTATTTTCTTACCTTTTTCTCTCTTCTTATCCTTTTATTTTCTTACCTTTTTCTCTTTCTTCTTTTCCTTTTATTTTTTTCTTTCTATTCTACCTTTCGAATACGTCCAATTTACTTAATTCACGCTTGGATTTCGGACAAGCAAGACCATTAATTTCCCTCTATTCCTTTTCCCCTTACCTTTATTTCATTTTTCCTTATCTTTTATTTCCTTCTATTTCCTCCCGTGACCTTCTCGTTCCTTCTTCTACCTCCTTCCATCGCTAGCCAACTCCACCACATCAAGCCATTTCACCTCTTCTTCTTCTTCTCCCCCAAATCGGGAAACATTGCGCCGCCCGCATCACCACCTGGCTCCACCGCGCAGCGCCTGTCTCCATCGTGGCCACCGGCGTTCGCCCCTGCCCCCATCTTTCGTCACTCCTGCTGGCCACCGTCCCCCGTCCTCAGCCTCCTCCGTCGTCCTCTTCGTCTCTTGCGGTCATCGCACCTCCTCCGGTCGCCGCCCACCAACTCCTCTCATGTCGAGCCTCCTCTCCAGCCGCGCATCCTCCCGTTGGTGTCCTGCCGGTCTGAGTCTTCGGCGCACGAAGCAACAAGCAGTCGATCTCCCTGCCATCCCGCTCACGGCTACGTGCGCTCGCTTTGAGCGCTGCCATGTAGCGTGCTCCCTCTTGGCGTATGCCATCCCGCATACCGATGCATACAATGTTTTCATCGGTAAAACTAAACCAAGCGTCCCGCACGTCGTCCAGTACAGCAGTGCAGATAGCCTAAGCATAGAGGTCATAAAATCATCTGACATGAAAACCCTAAACTCTAACCCACCTCATGGTCGCCGTTGAGCATTGATCATAACCTGATGGGGAGGTGATGATAATTTTATTTTTTGGTGGATGGAAGCCACCCTATATTCTTCTAAAAATTCAACAACGCATTAACCATGCAAATATAATAAAAAATTATATTACCCGCAGGTTACACGTGGTGTGCTCTCTGTAAAGATTAGATAGAAAAATGGAGATTACTGTGGAGGTAAAAATCCTTTCTCCGTAAATCCATCCACATCCAGGCAAGGCAGCCGTTTATCCATCTATATATAAACTTAGGCGCAGCGGGGGGAGGGGAGGAGGAAGGGTTTTGGAATTAAGCCACTGTTGCCTTCTTGCGTGAGAGAGAGCAAAGTGAGCCAAGCCGAAACCGAAGCTACCACCAGCAGCCGCCGCAACACCTCGCCTTATCTCCCTGTCCCGACCCCGAGGGGTTTCCCGGCGAGGAGGCGATCCCGGCGGCGAGGATGAGCGGCGGGGGTGCCGGAGGGAAGGCGGCGGCGGCGGCGGCGGCGGCGCCCGTCCCGGCCGCGTCGAGGAAGCTGGTGCAGAGCCTGAAGGAGATCGTGAACCGCCCCGAGGCGGAGATCTACGCCGCGCTGCGCGAGTGCGGCATGGACCCCGACGAGGCGGTCAGCCTCCTCCTCTCCCAAGGTTCGTGTCCGTCCGCATCGCGCTGTCTCCCTCCGCCCCCCCCCCCTCGATTTACTGCCTGTTTCGCTGTTCCGGTACCAGTTATCCCGTAGATGCGTGGCGGAGTCGGAGGGCGCGTCGGTATGGGTTGGGGGGGGGGGTTAGACCTGCGTGATTCTGTCGATCTGGGGCGATTCGTTGCCGTGAAGGTTGTACCCTGAGCGCGCCGACGGTACAGATTAGTGAGGATCGGACGGACCTGTATTTTTTTATCATTCATAAGGGCTCTGAGTTCGTATTTCGCGATTTTAGCTACCCAAGTGGGTATAGAATTGTGGCGCTGGATTTTAGGAGGTGAAGGTTGCCACTAGTGTTCTTCCCGTCTACCTTCTTTAGGGCTTCTGTTTTAGGTTTCCTAATAAATGCTATTTGTGGTAAGAGTTTCCAATTTTGGTTAGTTTGTATGATGCTGGCTGTTATTTCTATGGTTCGTCCATTTGGTCAGCCAGTCACTTCAAGAAAGCGAGATAAGTGAGCTGCGTCTGCGGGAACCTTTTTTGCCTTTCAATGTATGATGTCTATGTGGGTTTATGGAGGAGGGGATTGAAACGGGTTTTCTGGTCGATAGTTGTTTCTTTTAGGTACACGATTTAGGAGGAACACTTGTGGAAAATTTAGCTTGTAAGTTTGCAAAGGGAGTCTTTAGTCTTGGAATGGAGGTGGAGCTTCTGGATTTGAAAAAAGTGGAAACACCACCGAGCTGCTAGTTATCTTGCATATATTTTTCTAAGACCTGTTAAGTAGCATGTGCTATATTGCTGTGTGGCGAGCACCTTCTGTGTTCTTCTCTAATAGGTGGATGGGAAGTAATTATACGTGCAGTGTTTTAATTGACGGTAAACGCCAAATGGGAGGTTGAGTATACATGCAGTGGTTACATTACATTGACGGTAAACGCCAAATGGGAGGTTCAGTATACATGCAGTGGTTACATTACATTGACGGTAAACGCCAAATGGGATGAGCACTTTCTGTATTCTTCTCTTATAGGGTGTATGGGAATAATGGTGCATGCATTGTTTTCATTGACGGTAAACGCCAAATGGGAGGTCAACCTTTGTTTGGCACGTTGGCCAATATTGACTAGCCAGTGTCAAATTGCCGAAAAGTAGGACTACACGGCCATTTAAGCCAACAGTGGATGCACGCACTTAGCTCTAGCTCTTGTTATACGAGTGTTTAAAAAATAGGGTATATTATGATAAGACTTCTTATAAAAAAGAAAGCGAAATGAATTTTCTCGTCTTGTTTTGATCTTTTAATTTCTGTTTCGTATCAACTGGTTATATAAAATCTAGAGGAATCGTAGTTTTATATAAGATACACATCCTGTCAGCATTTTTTAGGACGTGTTGACTTTGTCAAATTCGGGCAGTTGGATATTTTTGTTAGCTAGATGATTTTTGCTGCTGCCTTTTTTATTCTTTATTGCTGTGATTCCTAGTTATAATGTGAGGACTTCACAACTTCTGTAATGCTCTCAGCAACTTCTGTAATGCTTTCGGCATGTTAATTTATACAACCTTTGTGAATTTATTTCGGGATGACCTTGAAGTGGTTTCTTCTATTTTAGAACCCTAACTGTAAGGGTAAACTTGTAGTTCAAACTCCATGGTTTTCTTGTACTTTTTTAATAACAAGATAGAAAATTGAACTACAATTAAATGAAACTAGCAGTTTTGTTTTATCTGATGGAAATATTTCCTTATCAAACCTCATCTGGTGTAACATGTCCTTGACATGGAATGCTTTCTACATGGCAAAGTAGGCATGTATTTTGAGTTTTATGAATGTGTTTGCATGAACTACTCGTGAGACTTACTAATTCGGATGCCAGTTGGAGTTTGTTTTGTTGCCTAGGTAAATGGCTGTCTGGATGTCGTTTGATCTTGTCGTACTAGTTCTGTTTCCAATTCTTCCTTCCTCTTTGGTGCTACTTCTACTGTTTTTATCAATCATAAACCATTTTGTTTATTTGTTCATAAGTTATTTAGTTTAGTATGTGTTAGTGAGTAGTGACACAAAGATGATCTGTTCATTCATCGGGATCCAGGAATGTATGTATGAACTATGAACCTTGATCTCTCATTTACCACTATCATTGTTTTTTTCAGATACTTTTCAAGAAGTAAAGAGCAAGCGCGATAAGAAAAAGGAGGTTAGTTAGCACTGATTTTTTTTGTGTACACAAATGTTCCTGAAATGCTTACTTTATTTTATAACCATTGACCAACTTTTGCCTGGGTTAATCTGTATGACTTATTGGGTTGATTCAAACCCAATCCCGATCCGAATACCTCACCCCACCCCCCAAACCACCATCACCAGCACAAAAGAAATTACCATTCGTTGCACTGAAGTTTGTATATTCCATTTTTAATTGTGGTCTTTCTTTAGCTACTCTATTCTTAGTAGAAATGACAACTATGGTTTTGGACATATACATAGAGCAAGGAAACTCCTGAATCAAGATCCCGCACATCATATTATCCTTCAAGTCGAGGAATTCGAGGTGGTTCAGACCGTGGTGGACGGAACAGTTTTGTGCACTCCAGCTCCATTGGTAGCAGAATGAGTATCTGAATATCATCAAGTCTATTCTTGGCTGTTATAACTTCTAACCTTCTGTTTGTTTCTATCTAAAAAAATCAGATAGTGTGGTCTCAAGGTCATCAGTTTCAGGAACTGGTATGCTATCAACTAATTCCAATCAGAAGCAACTGGTTGCAAGGTACGAAAAACAATCGTTCTGCTATCTAAAAGGATGACGATGATAACATTGTGTTCAGCCTGAGTCAATGGCATGTTTGCATGGTTCCTATTGGTTTTTATCTACGATATTCATGTCCTCTCTTGCCTACTGCAGTTCCTCTGTAAACAAACAGATGGTTGCTGATGGACCAGCATTACCACCACAATCATCATCTGGATCTCAGAACAGTTGGTCTGGAACACCAGGTCAATTGTCGATGGCTGATATTGTGAAGATGGGTAGGCCACAGGCAAAGAATTCTAGCAAGCCTGTTATTACAGCTGACAGAGGATATGTCGGACAGTACCCATCTTTGCCAAGCACAGTAAACCAGAACCCAAAACACTATGCAAGCACAGCTATGGCAACGGAGCTTGACCAGGAAATACCTTCTCTACAAGATTCAGTTCAGATTAAGAATCATCATTCTGTTGTTGACAACAAGCAAACATATTGGAACGATTGGACTCCTCAGGATGAGCCAACACTTGCAGATCAATCATTCCTCCCTGAAACTTCTGTTGATCCATATGGGTCATCATTACAGTCATCTTCTAAAGTTGACGATGTGGTTAACTTGCATGAAAATTCACATTTTGATGAAAACAACATCGCTGCATTGGGACCAGTAACTGATTCTGAGAGACACTTGGAACATGATGAAGGTAATTCTGAATATAATGATGGATTATTGATGAACTCAAGTTCCTATCAGCCTCAGATGTATTCCTATGCAGAGGGCGAAGGTGAGTTTTAAGTTTTTATTATGCTGAACTTCTGTTGATTACTTAGAGGCCAAAATTTTATGTTCAAAACATCCTATGCTCCCTGTCTCATGTTGAAACCCTGGGTATTTTTCTTTGTTCACTGTTTCTATTCACTATATGGACAACCAAAACATCTTCTATTAGAAGAAGCTTTAAACAATGGTGATTCCTGCTCAGAATTATATGAAAGCTGGTTTAGTAAGCTTATCGTAGATTAGTTTTAATATGTAAGGATGTAAGGATTGTTTCAACTGTCATTTGTCTGCTACTCTCAGCTCACCACCATATTTAACCGTGTGAAAGATAAATGTGTCTGTAACATGCTACTCATAAGCATATTAGCATAATCAGGAATCTAGGGGCTAATGAAGAACCTTTAATCAATTTTTATGGACAGGTTGAGATCAAATAGGTAGCATTTCATTTCATTGCCATTTTTTCATGGTATACTTCATACTGGCATGTTACTTATGTGTTAAAAGATGGGTTATTCTGCGATTCCAATTTTTGTTTACACTTGTCATCTTTATGCATGCAGCATGCCATCATATGCATAATTGCATCAAATGTCATATTATTCTTTCAATACCTTTACATGCCACATTTGTGTTGTGGTATGTTGATATTGATCTTCATGCGATGTAACTTGTTTGCTTGATCTGCATTGAGTTCTATTCTTTTGATTGTGGCACACCGTGCAGTTGAAGGTTCCAATGCTGATGTGTCAGCAGCAACAGCAAACATCCAGAGTTTAAGCGTGCATAATGAAGAGTTAGATGCAAAAACAGTTGCTGAAGATAATCCTGCAGTGATAATCCCTGACCATTTACAAGTTACAAACACAGAATGTGCCTATTTGAGCTTTGGTAGTTTTGAATCTGGTGCATTTTCTGCATTCCTCCCACATAAGACCCCTGATAGCAATGTGGAAATGCCTGTTGGAGGGGAACCTACACCAGCAGATCAAATAGATGCCAGGTTAAGTGTTTACAACTTTATATTCTTTGTTATCACGCTGCACTGGTTGAACATCTTTGTAAAGGACTGTTGACATTCCGGAGTTGTTTGTTGCAGGAATCAAGATTACTATGACACTAGTGCTGTGACTTCGACAGCAAAAGAGAACCTTGAAGCCATGATGGGAGCAAACATAGAGAATGTTGATGCACCTTCTGTCCCACAAGCAGATGTTCTGAGGCAGGACATAGTTGATCCATCTGGTCTTCAATATGATATGCCATCCGTATCAAGTCACACCTTTTCAAGCATGAACACATCACATCCAAGTACAATGGAGGACCCACAAATAAACAATCAAGCTCACACTCTTTCCCATCTTTCGAACTTGATGGTAAGCTGCCTATTTTTTCATTTTTCATACTTCAATGATGATTGATTGTTAGTTATAATGTTGTGGCAAAACCTCTTGAGTTGGCATGGAATATTAACAACTTTTCTGTAGCATTTTCCTAGCTTTTTCTGACAAACATGAATTATGCATTAGGCTGCAGATCTTATCAGTATGAAGTCATCACATTCTGCTGCACTTGATAGGTCATAGGATCGCTCTGTGGGCTATCACCTTAAATGCTCCTATCTTGTTGAAAGTAAAATCCGACTCCAGAATAGTCAGTTTTAGCTTTTAATCTGTCTCATAAAATTGTGCTGCTTCTGTTATAAGCATGACAAAGATAACTACACTTTCAAGCAACAGTTTTCTCAGAGTCATGCACCACTCTTTACAATAGCATGTTACAAAACTATATGCAATGCTGCAAATCAAACAAGTGGGTCCACTTGTCTGTCTGACTAGAGGTTTTGTGAAGCATCATATGACAATAGAAGTGTGGTTCTTTTGATCCACTTGCTTAAACCTGCAGTTTTGTGATATATTAACAAGCATAGAACTCTGTGTTTCTGAAAGTGTTGCACAAAAGTGTGGTTTTGTGATAGTTTCGACACACTACTGTGCTCTTTGAAATATAATTTTTAATAACAATGTTGTGGATCAGATAGGTATGAGGATTTATTGTTCACAATTTTATACTGATCTTGCTTAGGTGGTTGGAATATCACCTTGTGTACTATCATATACAACTAGCTGGCAGCATACTTTTGTTATGAGGTGGTTCTTTATTACCAGTTTGCTGATTTAAAAAGGCCGCTTTGCAAATATAAGGATCAGGGGTGCTCATTACTGGGGTGCTCATTACTACTATTGTTTTCTCTGTGCAGCAAAAACAATTAATTAACCACATGGTCTTCTGCTCCTGCTTCTTAGGTCATCCAAAATATTTAGTAATGAAAAATAATTTTGTGAACAACCATGAAAGTGATAAAGACCCAAGTGGGTCGGACCCTTCCCCGGACCCTGCGCAAGCGGGAGCTACATGCACCGGGCTGCCCTTTCTTTTTTTCATGAAAGTGATATGGGGCCATTGGATCTGTGAGACACACACTTATAACTCACTCTCCATCTCGAAGCCAAGTAGCCAACGCCTTGATATTGTCTTTTTAGTACCAGTGAGCCAATTAGCCTTCCGCTTATAATATTTTCTCTTGTATTCTAGTATTGAGTATTTTTTTATCTAAGAAAAAGCTTCAACTACCTTAGAAAAGCCAGTAAACGGATAAATGATCACAGTTTCCCTACTAAGTACATGAAAGCTATCTTATTTTACACTGGTTCCAAAAATATTTTTGATGTGAGGATTCTGAAGGTGGAATTTGAATGAAATTCAGAAGGCAGTAACCATTCAACCCCTCCTAGGACTACTATGATGTAAAATAAGACAACGGGAGTTTAAATAAGGCCGTGAGTGGTTGTTATGCATTTGTGGCCAATTTATAAGCTTGTTATGAAGATATGTACCACTTAACTTTTAGGACTTGCTCGCTGTTTAGAGCCAATGTTTTCTCAGCTATTGTAAAATATTTGTCATTCCTGGAATTATTCATGAATACTATGTGGAAAACTATATTTTGCCTGGTTCCCATGCCTGCTGTTTTAATTTATGTTAAACTTCTTAATTCTTAAAAAGAAGGGTTATGCTGAAATTTATTTTCGTCTGTTGTCTATATATTGCTTGTACGCAACTCTTACCCTTGCCCTTTTTTTTTTCCTCCAGCAAGCAAACCCGTTGAATACCAGCCTCTTGGGGTCAAATCAATCAACTCTTGATGATTTAGAATATCCTTTACCGCCTTATCTGGCCCCAAAATATAGCACTGATCCAAGTACTAATTCTAGACCAGCCATGTCCATGCAAGAGGTTAGTTAAATATTTGCAGTCATTTTTATGACTTACTTCATTAAGATTATTACGCCATTGTATGAAATGTTTTTTTCTCATGCACTGGAAAAATTAAGTTCCCATGCAATATGCTCTGTCACTATCAGTCAATATCAATCATTAAGTTAACTAAGAAGCAACATCCATTTCAAATTATAATTGCTTAGTAGAAAGCTAAACCTGTTCAGATTGAAAGAAAATAATGTTCAGTAACATTCTTCCGAACTTGTCATGTTATTAGAATCAAACTTGGGCATGCAGAGTATTTTGCAGTCCAGTTTTTTTGATATTGCATATCTTGCTTGGTAGTATTATGTTATTTGCCATTTGCTAAATATGCACTTTGTGAACATGTTCTCCAGATCCTGAAAGCAGGAGTTGCCCAGTCTACACAGAATCTTCCAAGTATGTGCATTCCAACGGGGCCTCCTCCCCACCAGCAATTAGCTGCTCCTGCTCACCCTTACTCTCAGCACGCTGTGCCCCTCCCGCCATTTACAAATATGGTTGGATACCCGTATTTGCCTCAACACTACGCCACTTACCTGCCATCCATCTTCCAACAAGCTTACGCTAGCAATGGACCACTGCATCAATCAGCAGCTGGTGTGCCTGGATCAGGTATGAAGTACTCTATGCAAGAGTACAAGAACACTCTGTCTGCTGCAGGCTTACAGCAGCAACCATCTTCAATCATCTCTGGCTATGGAGGCCTCGGAAGCTCTAGTAATCTTCAAGGGAATTTGACCCTTAATCAGAACGCGGGATCTGCATCATCAGCTCTGGGGTTTGATGACGCATTGAGCAGACAGTATAGAGATAGCAGTCAATACATGGCCCTCCAGCAGCAGCAGCAGGTAACTTGACCCCGGCCGTCTTCACCAAACTCTGGACAATTCGTGTTACCTGATCCATCAATATCGCCTCTACTGATTCATGTTTAGTCAGTTCACTTAGAAGAGTTGATTTTTTTTTTGTTTTCAGGGTGACAACTCTGCCATGTGGCTTCATGGCTCGGGTTCAAGAAGCGCAGCGGCAACGGTGGCGGCAGCACTTCCGCCTAGCCACCTCTACGCTTACCAGGGACTGAGTCAACAGGGTGGCTTTCGGCAAGCGCAGCCGCAGCAGCCTCAGCCCACCTCCCAATTCGGTGGCCATGTGTACCCAACTTACTACGCCTCTCAGGGCAGCCTTGCACAGGAGCAGCAGCAGCAGCAGCGCTCCCACTCCCAGAGCCTCGCCGAGGGCAGCAGCCTGAACGGGTTCCAGGCCGCGCCGTCGCACCCGAGCTGGCAGCACCAGCGCACCTACTGAGCCCCATCGCGTACCC